>OX638310.1:62901613-64116020 GCA_951812415.1 Beris morrisii
CAAAATACAGTTTATGGTTAACGTATTGTCAAAATCTCTGTTCTCAAGCTTAAAGTTAAGTTCAAACGGGACGGTAAGTAGGTTAGGCTAGGTAAGCTAGGTAAGCGGCGAAACACATAGACCGCCAATGGGTACGGGGAAGAAATACCCGAGTGGCCAAGACCACATCTTAGGTAAACCACCCCGCCAGCCTGACAAACTTCAGCAGCTCGTCTAGCTTAATGTTTGCAAACTCACCCAAGTCCATGACGAAGCGCGTACCCAACGTACGTTCACGCCTCAAAGCCAGACCAGGACATTCGCAAAGCATGTGGAAAATACTTTTCCCAGCATCGGGTTCACTACAGCTGCGGCACGGATCCACAACGTCCGCAACACCTAGTCTTCTGGCGCGCCGACCAATCAGGCAATGGCCCGTCATTACACCAATGAGCGGTACATATGTTCTCTAAAATTTGAAAAATTAAGTTGGAACCGGCAGAGTGAAGAGCCAACTGAAGCTCTTTCATGGATCCTCAATAGTTTCTGTCAGGTGGATTGGATATTTTTGTGCATTTTATGTCCTAAAACGTGAAAAATCGATTCCATTACTTGTTCTTTCATTGAAAAATACAATTTTCAATTTTCATTCTCAACAATGCTACTACTAGTTTAATTGAAGACTAAAATCCACAGTCGATATTAATATGGTTCGCTAATAATTATTATTTATTTTATTTTTGTTTATTTACTAATTTGTTCATTTCTTTTGTTAGGACTCGTTCAAGTAACATGTTTACTGATTGCGGTGTATGGCGTTTGTTGCGTCTCTGCAGATGGTTGTGCTGGTAAAACGGACAACACTCGCTTACCGTCTCCACCATCCACCCCAGCAACTGATTGTCTACAATTCGTTGAATGTCAGAATGGAAAATCTACAACTATTAAATGCCCACAAAATTATTATTATGATGACGGAACTAAAAGCTGTGTTTTGGGAAAGGTTGACTGCACTACATTAACGGGTTCAAGTACACAAAAATGTACGTCTGCAACTTCGTATATTCCTGGTGCTAATTGCAATTCGTACACCCCCTGCAAAGAAGTGGCAGGGTCTTTTGTGGAAGACACCAGTAACAAGAAGGACTGTTCAACCGAAACTCAACCAGCTTATTTTAATCCATACGGCGCTACCGGTCCTGAGTGTTCCCCCGAGCAGAAGTGGACTTGCAAAGCAACGAGCTTCTTGCCAAATTGTGCTAATCAACCCGATGGTGAATACATAGGGGATCCGAGCAGTTGCACCGGTTACTACGTCTGTGTGGACGGTGAGCGAGTGAAAAGACACTGTGCAAATGATCTCCACTTCGATCCTTTTTCGCAATCTTGCGTCTACAAAGAAAACAGTAAATGCAATTTGCCCGGAGCATCAGCAGCTAGTACCCTCGGCGACATCTGCAAGGGTAAAAAGGGCGGTTTTGTGGCCGACCCGTATTCATGCCAAGCCTACTATTACTGCGTAAGTGAGACTCTACCGTCGCAGGCTTTCTGCCCAACCAAGAAATACTTTGTCAACGGCAATTGCGTAAGTTCCACACCAGCTCCCGCTAACTGCGGCTGCGAAACTGTAATGGATGCTCTTACTGCCGCAGACGGCGTCGTCCAAGTAAAGGCAGCGAAATCTAACCAGTACTGGAAGTGTTCAATAGCAGGAGCCAAACTGAGTACTTGCCCCACCGGAACTGTTTACAGTGAAGCCGACGAAAGTTGTGAATAATACTAATAATAAAAATACAGTGAATTCATGAAAAATGTATTAAAGTTCCATTAAATAAATAAAATGTTATTTTATGTTTTTTATTTTGCTTTATAATTTTTAATATGAAAGTACTGTGATCGAACTGAAATTAAAAAAAAATATTGCAATCCTCAATATCGAGATTGTTGGGTTGTTCAGGGTTAGAGCAAGAAAAAAAAAAGCCCGACTGTCCGCCGTATTCACCATCCACCTAACACAGACGCGTTTGAAGACTCGTAAATCGTAAATCCAGTCAACTATTAAGTTCCTATTTTACTTTATTATTTTAATAGACACCAAGAAAGAAAAAAAAATTGCAGTCCGTCTGTGCGCCGTCCGCCGTACGCAAAACGTTTGAAAGCTAATAACTCTCAAACTCTTTGAGCTATTAAGTTGAATTTTTTTTTGTTGGTAGATGGAGCAGACTCCTTCAAGTGCCCACCTTTTGAGTGGAGGGGGTGTGAGGGGGAGGTGGGGAAGCGTTTTAGACGGAAAATTTTGGTTTCTAGATCTCAGTAACTGCTTAGGCTAGTAGGCTGAAACTTGGAATTTATATAGAGCATCGATAGTGAACCCATTTTCAAAAAAAAATTATGATATAGGTAAAGGGGTGTGGGAGTGGGGGGAATAATAATGCGTCGGAATCGCTCGAAAACCGAGATCGAGACATTCTAAAATCCATATCTCCTAAACTGTTAATGTCACGAAATTAAAACTTAATGAACATCTGTATTTATAACAGGAGAATAGATCGAAAATTTTTGAGAAAGCACAGTGGCGTACAGAGGTGGAGGGTGAAAAACTTTAGATTACGATATCCCACGAACCAATTGCATTAGAAAAATAAAAATTCGGTTTCTGTATTAAGGTTGACAAATAAAGTTTGCTGAAAGTAAAATTTTTTAAGGGGGCGGTGGAGCATGGAAGTGGAGGGTATAAGAATTTTTCTAAATAAATCACGTCTCATATCTCAAGAACAGTATAAGATAGATGCTTAGAATTTTTACCAGAAGTAGGCCTAATAGACGCCTAGCAGGAAAAAAAATTTGGTGACGAGGTTGTAGAGGGTGAGGGTGGAAGAGGGTGAAAAGGAAAAAGTTAAGATTTTTATATCTCGAGAACCTATAATCATGGAAAGCTAACACTAGGTATTTAGATAGAACTCTAGTAGTAGCATGTTGGAAAAATATAATTTTTTATAAGGGTAGTATGGTACGGGAGTGGGGGGTGTTTTTCCTAACTAGAGAATGGCTTATGCTACATAGTTGAAACTCGGTATGTATATGTAAATCAGGTAGAAAAGTAATATTGATTAAAAAAAATTCAATTATCCATTGGCGTTCGGAAGGGGGAAAAATTATCAGTGAAAATGGAATGCATATATTTTCACGATTTTCGTCATATCTATTAGGTATTTCCAGATATTGAATTAATTTTTATTCTACGGATTTTTCATATAAATACCTAGAAAGTTATTTCAGGATTTTTTGAAATTCGACCTAATTTTACGAATTCAGCTGTATTCCTCAGGTATAATTAGATATGGAATAACTTTTTACTTTCACGGGCTTGTTTTATAACCACCTAAAACTTGTTTTCAAGATTTTTCCTTTTTCAACCCCTAAGAGGGTATAAACAGGTTGAACACGTTTTCACGAATTCCGTCATATCTCTTAGGACTGATAAAACATCGTATTGGTTTTCACTTCTTTGGGCTTTCTTTATATATATCTAAAAACTTATTTTAGGAATTTTGGATATTCAACCCCATAGTGGGTGTAAGCGGGTTGAATATGTTTTCACAAATTCCTACATATTTTTTAGTTCTAATGAGATATCGAATTAATTTTTACTTCCTAAGGCTTCCTATACATAAGCGTCAAAATGCTGATTTCAGGATTTTTAGATATTCAACTCCAATAGGACGTAAGGCTTTCGATATATTTCTTAGGATTGATGAGATATTAGATTGATTGCACTTCCACAGACTTTTTATATAATCGCCTACAAATCCAATTCCGATTTCATGTAATGCCCCAAAACCAAATCACGAAAAACCTCCGAATCTCGTAACAACTGATATTATACTACGACTTAGACTGCGTCCCGGAGTATGACCCAATTACGTAATTCATATGTTATATGTGGCAGCGGTGTAAGTATTCTAGCGCGATCCCATTCTAGCCGCTTCCGGACTTTTTTTCAGGTTTTCAGTCACATAGTAACCTAGAATTAAACGCGTTCCGAACTTCTACCCAAAAAATAATAAAGTTGCGCCCAGACTGTTGGCAGATTTTTTTTAAATGAGTGAATTATTCCGAAAATTGCCGGCTGGATAGTGAAGAGAGAGTTCTGGGGAGCGTTTTAGACAAAAAAATCTTCGGATTACAATAGCTTCCGAAACAATTACGATTGACAGATGAAAAGAAGTTTAAGTGCACAAGGAGAAAACGACCATGAGAATAAGCTGGTTGTTGTATTCGCACTTAAACGATTTCTTGAGTTTTTAGAGATTCCAGAAGAAAAATATTCAGATTTATAAAGAACTTTTGTATGGTTAATGGAAGTACTCGATGGATTCTTCATATTTATTTTTTGCAAGCAACTATTAATCAAAAACATTTAGTGAATTATAAAATCCACTTAATTGTTTTAGGTTTCATGATCAATCGTACTCAAACGGGGAGCACAACGGACGAGCACTAACGTCTAAGTGAAGGAGGATGATGGCATCACCACCCCATATACCATACCATATCATACCAATTTGTCACTAGACTAAGATATAAGATTCAACATTCATCAATGGTACTTTATACAAACATAGCAATAAATAAACTGCCCACTCAAGTAAAAATTTCGAAAATTTTTAAAAACAGTTTTCACCTCTTAAACATATAAAACGGCCGTTTAGACATCTGAAATTTCTTCGTGAAATCGAATGGAACCCCTAAACAATAAATTCCGAAATAAGTTTCTACATAAAAAGCGCGTAGGAGTTCGCCAACCATCATGCCTAAAAGATATGACGAAATTTGTTAAAACCTAGATACAACTCCATTGAAACCCCTTTAGAAAATTCGTGGGTTTTAGATTGATTGTAAAAGATAAAACCAATTTGATATCTCAGTAGATCTTACAGATATTTCAGAATTTGTGAAACCCCTTACACCCCTTGAGGGTTGAATATCCAAAAATTTCTGAAATTCCCCCCTTAGTGATTGAATATAAAAAAACTGAAATTAGTTTGTAGCCGATTGTATAAAAAGTCTGTAAGAACCAATTAAATACCTAATTAGACCTAAAATATGCAACGGATTTCATGAAAACGTGTGCAAACCTTTTACACCCTTTTAATGTTGAAAGCTAAATATTCTGAAAACGCTTGTTCAGAGATTATATAAAAATCCCATATAGTTAAAAACTTAATCGATATATAATTAGACCGAAGGGATATAGCGGATCTATCCGTGAAAACTATATACAATTGAATTGAATTTAAAAAAAAACTGGAAACACTTTCTAGGCATTTATCTGAAGAACCCCGAGACGGAAAATGAATTTAATATTTTAGAAGACCGAAGAGATATGACGAAAATCATGAAAAAGCATCCTACTTTTACTAACTTTTCTTTGCTTCACCTGTATACACCAATAGAAATTTTATCTAAATTAATTTTCCAGTACATATTGTTACGTGTAAGCCTAGCCACCGCGCAACTCGATCGATAACGAATAGGGAAACATCAACAACCGAATACCTAAGCTGCAAAGTAACCCAATCAAATGCCTAGTTGAGTAAATAAGGAGAGCGGATCAACACGATTATACCCCCACTCTAATCGAATGCTCTCCAATGTACTAGAACCGAACGAAGATCAAAATCGAAAGCTATAAAGCTTTCGAGAAGATTTCACATACATCACCGAGCGAACATTCAAGTACATCCTAGACTGCAACCGGCTACTATAAAAGCAGGTGAAGCTTTCAGCGAGGGAGATAGTTATTTTGATTACGTCGGCTGTGACAGCCAGCGTGTATACGCGACCGTGTTGGTAGAGGGCGAAAGTGATCGAGTCAAGCGATATATGGTATAAGCGGGCGGTATTGCCATACAGTGCGAATTATTGTGCGAATAGAATTGAAGTGCGAATAATAAATTATCACTTATTTTTATTTTAACCGAATTGTGTTTTACTTGAAATCCCGGCGAACCCCTAGCTCGCAACAATATTCATACCTACCAAGTTTCAAGTTTATAGTAAAACCCGTTTTAGAGTTTAAAAAAACATCGACACCCAAGTGCCATACTACCCCTATTAAAAATTTCATAACTTTTTTAAAACGTCCCACCACTATATTTCTACTTAAGTTTCAGCTTTCTGTCATTAGCGGTTATTACGATATACAATTTTTTTTTTTATTTTCAACATCTTTTTAACTTCCTAGTTTCAACTTCGATCACAATACTTTGCTATGGAAATAATAAAGAAAATTTTTTAGTCCATACCATTTTCATGTCACTGAACTTTTCAGTATTTTTATAACAAATTTAAATAGTTTTCGATATTGTTCACTAAGAAAAAAATGGGCCAACAGTTTGGGCGCAACTTTAATATTTTTGGGTAGAAGTCCGGAACGCGTTTAATTCTGAAACACGGTGTAGGTTACTATGGGACTGAAAACTTAAAAAAAAAGTTCGAATAGCGGTTAGAATGTGGTTGCGCTAGAATACTTACGCCGCTGCCACATATAACATATGAATTACGTAATTGGGTCATACACCGGGACGAGGTCTAAGTCGTAGTATAATTTCAATGGTTACGTGGTTAGGAGGTTTTTCGTCATTTGGTTTTGGGCCATTACATGAAATCGGAAATGCATTTGTAGGCGATTATATAAAAAGTCTGTGGAAGTGAAAACCAATCTGATATCTTATCAATCCTAAGAAATATATCGAAAGCCTTACGTTCTCTTGGAGTTGAATATCTAAAAATACTGAAATCAACTTTAGACGATTATAGGAGTATAGGAAGCATTGGGAAGTAAAACTAAATTTGATATCTCATCAGAACTAAGAAATATATAAGAATTTGTGAAAACATATGCAACCCCCTTGCACACTCTTAGGGGTTGAATATCCAAAAATCCTGAAACGGTTTTTTAGATATATATAAAGAAAGCCCGAGGAAGTAAAAACCAATCCAATGTCTTATCACTCTTAAGAGATATGACGAAATTCGTGAAAACGTGTTCAACCCGTTTATACCCTCTTAGGGGTTGAAAAAGGAAAGAATTTGAAAACAGGTTATAGGTGATTATTAAACAAGACCGTGGAAGTAACAAGTTATTCGATATCTAATCAGACCAGAGGGATATGGCCGAATTCGTGAAAATGTATACAACACCTTTACACCATCGTGGGGGTCGAATGTCAAAAAATCCTGAAAACACTTTCTAGGTATTTATATGAGAAATCCGTAGAATAAAAATGAATTCAATATTTGGAAAGTCCTAATAGATATGCCGAAAATCGTGAAAATATATGCATTCCATTTTCACTAATAATTTTTGTTGCCCCCATCTGTACGCCTACGGATATTTGAATTTTTTTAATCAAAATTACTTTTCTAGTTGACTTACATATACATACCGGTTTTCACCTTCTAGCATAAGCCGTTCTATATAGTTAGGAAAAGTACCCCCTACCCCATACTATACCCCTATAAAAAAAATTGTATTTTTCCAACATGCTACTACTATAGTTCTATCTACATACCAAGTTTCACATTAGGTTCTCGAGATATAAAAATCGGAACTTTTTCCTTTTGACCCTCCCGGACCCTTACCCTATAAATTTTTTTCCTGGTAGGGGTCTATTTGGCCTACTTCTGGTAAAACTTCTAAGCATCTATCATATACTGTTCTTGAGATAGGAGACGTTATTTTTTAGAAAAACTCTTATCCCCTCTACTTCCATACTCCAAAGTCCCCTTAAAAAATTTTGTTTTCAGCAAACTTTATTTGTCAACCTTAATACAGATACCGAATGTTCTTTTTTTAGTGCAATTGGCTCGTGAGACATCGTAATCTAAAGTTGTTCACCCCCCACCTCCGTACGCCACTGCCCCCACTCAAAAATTTGTTTCCGATCTATTCTCCTAGTATGCCCACAGATGTTCATTAAGTTCTAATTTCGTGACATTAACCGATTAGGAGATATGGATTTTAGAATGTCTCGATCTCGGCTTTTTTGCGTTTCGGACGCATTATTATTCCGCCCACTCCCACACCCCTTCACCCATATCAACAATAGTTTTGCAAATGGGTCCACTATCGATGCTCTATATGAATTCCAAGTTTCAGCCTCCTAGCCTAAGCGGTTACTGAGATCTATAAACCAAAATTTTCCGTCTAAAACGCTTCCCCCACCTCCCACCTCACACCCCACCATTCAAAAGGTGGCCACTTGAATGAGTTTGCTCAGTCTACCAAAAAAAAAATCAACTTAATAGCTCAAAGAGTTTGAGAGCTATAAGCTTTCAAACGTTTTGCGTACGGCGGACGGCGCACAGACGGACTGAATTTTTTTTTCCTTTTTTGGTGTATTAGTCATGAAACGTGGAAAAAAAATTTTTTCAGGGTACCAAATTTTTTTTTAAAAATCGATAACAATACTTTATTATTAAAATAATAAAGTAAAACGTATAAACAACAAAAAATTACTATTTTTTTAAAAAAAAGTAAAAAAAAACTCGTGTTTTTCCAAATAATCAATAATCACTATTCTCAAAATTCCACTCTTTGAAGAAATGAAAAACGCCTAAAATTCATCAAAAATTCAATTAGTATAAAACGTTATACAGTTGTTCAGTCCTTCTGAAACTTTGGTCATGAAAATAATCAGGGAAAAATATCTACGCTGAAATACGAACTGACAAGAGTTTTCTTATTCATAAACAAAACATGTAAACAATTTATGATAACTAATTAATTTCGTAGCTTTTCAGAATTCTTAATCCACTGCCACATTCAATATATGAATAACATAATTATGTCATACTCCGAAGCGTCTTCAAAGTCGAAATATAGCATCTTTTTTTTCGAAACAAACAGGAAAATTAATTTTGACACTAGAGTAGAAGTATAAATATCGAAAATATTGTTTTTTAACCGGTTATACATAAAAAAGGCCACGTAGACGTCTCGAATTTCGTGGAAAGTTATATAACCCCTTTATACTATACTATACACTTTACAAACAGTTTGTAAAAATACTATGTATTTAAAGCAAAAAATCTGCCAACAGTCTGGGCGCAACTTTATTATTTTATAGGTAGAAGTCCGAAACGTGTTTAATGCTGAGATGCGGTATAGGTTACTATGCGACTCACAATCTACAAAATAACGTTCCAAATAGCCTCCTGGTTATTTCTTAGGTTGTCAGTCGCATAGTAACCTACACCGCATCATTAAACACGTTCCGGACTTCTACCCATAAAATGATAAAGTTGCGCCCAGACTGTTGGCAGTTTTTATACTCTAGATGAAATCATATAGAGTATTATAAGTTTAATCCAGCCCAAAAGTTTGTAACGCATTGAACTAAGCCTCGGACGAAAAAAAGTTATATATTATTTTTTGTTTATTTGTGCCCAAAAACCTCAAATCCGCCTGACGTCCGTCCGTCCGTCCGTCCGTCCGTTCGTCCGTCCGTTCGTCCGTCCGTCCGTCCGTCCGTCCGTCCTTCCGTCCGTCCGTCCGTCCGTCCGTCTGTCCGTTAGCACGATAACTCAAGAACGCCTTCACCTAGGATCTTGAAATTTTGAATCTGAATGTTTGGTTGAATTTGTAAGGCTAAGTTCGTTAACGGGCAAAATCGTCCTACTCCTTCGGGTAGCTGCCATACAAAATGTCCTTAAAACACGTGCTCATGAATATTGGTCGATAACTTCAGAAGGGTTTCAGCTACGACTTTGAAATTTTGTATGTGTTATTTTTCCAATAGTTGGAGCTAAATATATGAATATGAAGAAAATCCTGTTAGTCCTTCGTGTAGCTGCCATACAAATATCCTGTCAAAATGTATTCACTTAATTTACGAAACTCACTACAACTCAAGTAATCTTTTAGCTACGAATTCGAAATTTTTTACAAGTTAGTTTTGAGTAAAAAGAAAGTTCGACTTAACTAGTCAGCGAAATCCTTTTACTCGTTCAGGTAGCTGCCATACAAAATGTCCTTAAAACACGTGTTCAAGAATATTGGCCGATAACTTCAGAAGGGTTTAAGCTACGACTTTGAAATTTTGTATATGTTATTTTTACAATAGTTGGAGCTAAATGTATGATTATGAAGAAAATCTTATTAGTCCTTCGTGTAGCTGCCATACAAATACCCTGTCAAAACGTCTTCAATTAATTTACGGAACTTTCAATAACTCAAGTAATCTTTCAGCTATGAATTGGAAATTTTGTAGAAATTAGTTTTGAGTAAAAACGAAGTTTGAGTTTACTAATCAGCGAAATTTTTCTCCTTCTGGTAGCTGCCATACAAAATGTCCATAAGACACGTGTTCAACAATATTTTTCGATAACTTTTGAACGCTTCAAGCTACGAATTTGAAATTTTGTACTCGTTCATTTTTAAATGGTTCTAAGGAAAAGGATAAATATGTAAAAAATCGAGTGAGTCCTTCCTGCATCTCCCATGTGAAAGTCCTTCAAAATGAACATTTTTTTTCGATGAATTACCCAGTTAAAGATGTGAAATTAAACAATGAACATTGTCTTTTAGTTTTGAGTAGCAATCTAATGGCAGTCCTTAATAAAGGACATACAACATGCATACACGTAATTCTACTTTATCCCCAACTACAATATAAATCGGAGTTCAGTATTCATCTAGAGTATTATACGATTGGCTTGCAGCCGATCGTGACTGCAGTATGTTTTTTATTTATTAACGTATTTTTTTTATCAATAGAATATTCCATAGAAGTCAAAGTGAATTTGATCTCATTAAACCTAAAAAAAAATTCGGAATTCGTCAAAACTTGAACAATGTCTTACTCCCTAGGGGGTTTAATATCAAAAAATACTTAAATTGGTTTATTCCCCGACAATATTCAAAGCATTTTGAAGTGAAAGTGAATTCTACATGTCATTAGACCTAAGAAATATATCGTAATTGGTGAAAAAGAATGATACATAACCGCCTTACACCCCCTTAGGGGCTAGATATCGCAAAATTTGGAAAAATGTTTCTAGGCGCTTATATTAAGAGGCCGCAGTAGTAAAATTGATTTGATGAACTATCAAGTCTAAAAGATTTAAAGAAATTCATGAAAATGTAAAAAAAATAACTTTTTGCGGATATTTTTTTTACTCCATCTTTGCACACAAATGAAAATCTAAATTTTTTGTAGTTTTAATTACTCTACTAGCACATCTACATATACGTAGTAAGTTTCACCTTTCTAGCAATGGCCGTTTCTGAGATTTAAAAAACCATCCCTCACCCCTGTACCATGCTACCCTTATCAAAAATTTTATTTTTCTAGGGTGTCTCTATAATAGTTCTATATAGTCGTAAATTTTTAGTGTTCTATTCATTACAGTTTTCGAGAAATAAAAATCAAAATGTTTTCCTTTTAACCCTCTTTCACCATCACCCCACCCAGACCCTCAACAATTTTTTCCCTACTAGAAATCTACTGACTCCAACTCCTGTAAAATTTTCAAGTTCATATCTGGTACGGTTCTCGAGATATAAAAATTGAAATTTTTGAAAAATTGATACCATCCCACTTTCGTGCTCCACCTCCGCCCTCAAAAAGTTTATGTTCAGTACACTCAACTTGTGATCCCACATATAGAAACCAAATTTTATCCTCCTGGTGTAATTGGTTCGAAACATATTGTAATCCAAAGTTTTTAAATTTTAGTTTTCTAGTGCAATTGGTTCGTGAGATATCGCAATGTAAAGTTTTTCACCTCCACCCCCGTACGCCTCTGACCCCACTCACAAATTTATTTCCGATCTATTCTCCTAGTATACCTACAGATGTTTATTAAGTTTCAATTTCGTGACATTAACCGTTTAGGAGATATGGATTTTAGAATGTGTCGATCTCGGCTTTCTTGCGGTTCAGATGCATTATTCTCCCCCCATTCCAGCACCCCTTTACCCATATCGGCAATTTTTTTGAAATGGGTTAAATTCTAAGTTTTAGCCTCCTAGCGTAAGCGGTTGCTGAGATCTAGAAACCAAAATTTTCCGTCTAAAACGCTTGTCCCACTTCCCCCTCACACCCCTACCCATCAAAATGTGGTCACTTCAAGGGGCTTACTCAGTCTATTAAAAATTATAAAATTATAAAATTTAATAGTTCAAAGGGTTTGGGAGCTACGAGCCTTCAAACGATTTTGCGTACAGCGGTCGACGTCCGGCGTACGGCGGACAGACGGACTGAAATTTTTTTTGCTTTTTTCGTGTCTGCTTGCCATGAAACGTAAAAAAAAATTTTGAGGGTACCAAATTTTTTTTTTTTTTAAAATCGATCACAAACTGTATTATTAAAATAATGAAGTAATACATCCCTGAAGTTAGCGAACACTTTTTGGCGGAATCGGTTAAATTTTTCACTCATTGCTCATTTAGTGCAAAAAGCTTAAATTTATTGCTAAAGGATTGTGATTTTTACGATGGCTATATTTCATACGGCCACTGTGCCAATGGACGACTAACATTTTAGAATGCCGCCTGTAATAATTCAGATAAACGGCATTACAAATGCTCGTCTGGCACTATATAATATGTAAGTTGTTATCATAGAGATATATGTACTGGAGATGACGAGCAGCGACTGTTTTGAAGCCGGACGATTCCTCGCAAAGGACCGGCAATACACACTATGCTACTATTAGCATCTTACTCACATTTATGTTATACTCCGATCTTGAACATAAAAAACGCCAAATATTTTAATACTAAGATACTATTTGCATTTCACTGCCACCTGGCATCAAACGCTCCACACAAAAACGTTCAATTTGGCTTCAAAATGCTTGAAAGTGCTTTATACAAAAATGGTGTCTTATCGTCTCCAGTATTTATATCTCTATGGTCGTGATTGATCATTGCTCGCTTTGATTACGCAAAACTCTATTGAACCAAAAGTCACATAAAATTGTCGCATATGAAAACCCACCCTCACAAATCGGCATTTTTTATTCACTATTTCACTATTCCCGATTTCAGAAAAGAAGGGTTCGGACGTGGGAGTCCATCAAACACCTGTACTTAGCCTTTTTTAAGAACTATCGCTTGGCTGCCAGTCGAAGGAGATGGACAGTGTTTGCCATTTTTAATACCGTATCTGGAATTTTAATTTAATAAGCCTGCAAGAAGGAATCACTTGATTTTCAATATATTATAATATACCTGCACAGTAAAAATTAATTGTAATTTTACAACATTTAATATAATAAAATTATCCCCATAGCATAGGTAAAATTAACTAATTCATGTCTAAACGCTATTACCATTATGTAATTAAGTTTTTTTCATGAAGTACTATATAAAATTACAAAGAGATAAAAATTACAATAACTCGTATGGCAAACTACATTTCAAAAATGGATAAATAACATTATTCCATGTAAAAAATAAAATTAAGGCCCGAAATTCCAGTCAGTACTTGTCAATGGAATTTTACATCTTAGCATGCTGTAAATAAAGGGAGATGATCCAATCGTGCGTCGATTTTTCAGTTCTTGTGCGGACATTGCTAAGTAAACATCGCGATTATTTTTTTTTATAATTAGTAGGTAATAACTGCCTAATTTGGTTTGAATACATCATCTTATTTATAATGAAAATGTTTATTTTTACAGTTTTTAAAATTTTTGATAAATAAAATAACTTTTTTGGATATAAAACCTCGTTCTTGTTTCTTTACAATAAATTACCTCTTTTATTTATTACAAATAAGTGCATTACCATTTTGCTCTTTAAGATATTTAATATTACTAACAGTTTAGCGGAAAGCATATTCGTTTTCTCGCTGAAGTGTTTATAAAAAAAACATATTAAAAACCATATTAAAAAAACATAAGATTAAATTGATGCCTAGTTCGTGGAATTTTTTGTTCCGCTAAATCTTAGTAATAGATTATACTTCTAAAACTATCGAATTAAATTAAGTGCTATGTAAATTAATTTACAAATAGTAATGTAGTTTTAAATGTGTCTACATGTACAATATACCGTTTAAGTGTTAAAGTTACATATATTGATATTATAAATTACTTCAATGAAGGTAATTTCACGCTCCAAATTGTAAAATTACATATGTCATGTGATTATGTGTATGTGATTTTACAAAGTAATGTATGTATTTATTACATTTCCAAATTTTAATTTTATAGTGGGAATGTAAGTGATTTTAAGACATGTAAATTTACAGTATCCTAAGTTGGTAATTAGTTGCCAACATTGAATGTTGTAAAAAAATTTAACTGTGTGGAACTATTAAAAAATTAACGAATACGAAATTTGAAGTTCTTATCTAAAAGCGTGAAGTTATAGGCCAATACTCATGGACATTTGTTTTAAGGACTTTTGTATGAGTGTTACCCGAACGAATGTTAGGATTTGTTAAAACAAATTCCTCTAAAATTATGACTTCCTAGCTCGACAATTTGTCTTAATTACAGTGAATGAATGGACACATTTTTCAAGGCAGTTTATTATAGCAGCTAATCGAAAGACTTACTCGATTTATTTCATACTAATTCCTTTTAGCAATTGAAATATTGAATTGTGAATAATTTTAAATTCCAAGTTACAGAGTTCTGAAGTTATTGACCAAGTTATCGGAACTTTATTTATGGGAGGTTCCCGCAGGAGGAGAGTAATTTCGCTAATTAACAAACCCGAACTTCATTTTAAAACAAATTTAATTCGTATACAATTCTTACTTCATGTTTTTTTAAATTAAAATTAATTCCGTAAATTGAGGGAAGACAATTTTACAGGATTTTTGTATGCCAGCTACATGAAGGACTCAAAGATTTTCGGCAATTATTAGAAAATGAACGCTTACAAAATTCTTACGACTGGGATTTGAGCGATTTAAGTGTTCTGAAGTTATCGGCTAGTATTCTTGAACGCATGTTTTAAGGACTTTGTATTGAGCCGAAGGAGTAGAACGAATATGCCAGCTAACGAAAGTAGCGTTAAAATTTCAACCAAACATTTAGATTCCAAATGGAGTTAGGGGTTATTTTGTAAATCTTTTGCCATGAACGCCCCCCCCCCCCTCCCCCTGGAAGAAGTTGTATGGGCGCCCTTGATTCTCCCTTAAAATAAAATGGGAATTTTACACAAAAAGTGTGTAGTAATTGCATTCTCTGTGTAATAATTACGCCACCGTTGTTTATTGATTACGCAGCTATTGTGATGACATCACTTATGTGTATTGATTACGCAAATATTGTGTAATTATTACAACTTATTTGTGTAATTTTCCCTCTAATTACACAAGGATGTAATTTTACCATTATTATCGATGACAACCAGTTGCCAACTATAATAATGGTAAATTTACTCCAATATTTCATGGAGTGTATACTACTAATTAATTTTTAGGCGAATACATGAATGGTCCGAATAAGTAATAACCAATTTAAATCTCATCAGAACTAATATAGGTATATGGCGAAAATTGTGAAAACATATGGAGGTCCCTTACACCCTCTTGGGTATAAATATCCAAAAGTCCTAAAACTTGCTTTTAAGTGATTATATAGGAAGCCTTCAGCTAATGTTTCAAATGAGCATTCGTTAGAGAAGCAAGCAAAAATTTTTTCACGCTCTACGTAAAAATTTAACTACGGTTTAATAACAGTGAAACATGGTGAACTGCATTGAATGTAATGAATCTGCCCAACGCAACTCGGGCGCGATAGCATGTACAGGTTGCAAGGGCCTAATTCACCTGAAGTGTGCGGGTCTTGGATCAACCGATATTGCTTTTCTGAAGGAGGAAGGTAAACTTAACACTTGGAAATGCAAAAGCTGCGTAAGTCAAGCTAGAGAAGATCAAAGACGAGATGCAACTCCTGTGAAACATGCCACACCTGGCTCTACCTCGTTTGAAAATGCAGACAAAAAATTTTCCGCATTACTGAGAAAGATGGAGGATGTTATCGCGAGCAATAATTTCATAGCCAGCAGGACGAAGCGGCAACGTTGTTAAAAACTCTGTACTCAAAGATAAACGAACTACAAACAGAAAGTAAAAATTGTTTACTTGTCTGCGATACATTTAAACTTTGGAGTACATGGCCCTTTTCTAGTCTTATCTGTCCATAGGCGCGCCGTAGGGGGGGCCAGGACCCCCCCCCCCCAGCTCCCTGCTTGGACCCTCCCAGCTCCCTGCTTGGACCCTCCCAGAAAAATAATTCTGGCCCCTTCCAGAAAAATAATTCCTTCCTATCTTACCGCAAGCACTTTACTTGTCAATTGTTTTTTGTCAAATGTCTTTTTTAACAATATAAAAGAATCTCTTAAAATTAACGAACCAAATCTCAACTGACTTTTGAAAATAACAAGACATTTTTAAATTTTACAATCATTGTTCTTTCGATCTGACGAGAGCTTTCCAAATTTTTTTAATTTAGTAAAATATATTCGAAATTGTTTTTGAAACAACGAGTTTCTCATGAAATATTTTGGTGTTTTACGAAATTGTAACAAGATCTTCTTCGAGTTTATAAACTAAAGAAGATTTGTTTTTGAATGTAAACAGCTTTTTTTGAGAATATTTTTGAATTTTCCTAGAACTTTAGAAGATGTTTTCTATTTTACAAATTAAAGTAGAAATTTGTTTTAAACATAACGAAATTTGCATCAGATTTTTTTTGATTTTATGAGATCCAAGAATAAATATATTATTGTTAAGTAGAATTGGTTTTTGAATATAGCAAGTTTTTTATGAAATTCATACCTACGATATTGGCTTCGTATATTTGCATTTTTTAGTATATACAACAATGTGAACAATTTTTTGTTACTGAAGTCTTACCAATATATTATTTACTTCAAATTATTACTTTCATGGTATTGAAATCAGAAAACTTTTGGTTATATGCTTAAATATATATTATAAATAGTAATCATAACTCTGTGGTCACAGTGAATAACTTGGTAAGTCCAAAAACGAAACTTTTCAGGGCAGCACTTTGTTACTATTGAACTATTCCTGTAAATCCAGTTTTTTGAAAAAATTAATTTTGTTGA
Organism: Beris morrisii; assembly: GCA_951812415.1. Classification (NCBI taxonomy): domain Eukaryota; kingdom Metazoa; phylum Arthropoda; class Insecta; order Diptera; family Stratiomyidae; genus Beris; species Beris morrisii. Next base: position 62,918,697 of record OX638310.1, read on the forward strand.
CATCAATGTGATTAAATAACGTTCGAAATCTAGTGGTTTGAAAATTATTAATTTGCTGAAATTATTTTTAGGATTTACGTTTAGTTACCTGATTTTGCACCAAATCATCCCAACTTTTTCACCATACTTACCTGATTATTCCCCATACTTGTTATACTAATAATATTAAGTTCCTTTGCTGTTATTTCTCATTTATTTTGTCAATTAGGTGTACTTTCATTTAGTTACCAAAAATACCATTAAAACAAAACGTTACAGTTAACAAAACTTTTATTACGAAACAATAGCAAAAAACAACGTAAGCATAATATCCACTACAATTGGTACAAAAATATAAGCTACAAATAGAAAAATGAATGGAAAAATTCATAAACAATGAATACAAATGAATCCCTAAAATGAAGTTCCAAAAGGAACTTAGGTAATTATTATTACCTAATATTAAAATGACCCCTTGAGATTAATCGTCAATCTCATCCTGTTCGATTTGAAACAAATCTATAGAGAATGTGTTTTTTCTTTTCTAAACTGATTAGGTCCCTTGGTCCGAGTGAAACCAGGGGAAGGCGATCAAAATTATGTTTACCCTTTTTTCTAAAATTTATCATTTTGAATGGTTAATTTTTTTTAAGGATATGTTAAAAAACTACATTTCCCGGTCCTTGACGGTATTGCAACCACTGCACTTGTTTCCATAAAAATTTTTGATTTTCGGTATCCTGTTTTTTTCATGGTGAAATGACCGCCTTTTTTAGCATAGCCATGTATAGAAACAATACACTTCACTAGGAATAATCTGGCACGATGAATAAATGGATAAATGCAGTTGACAACACAGATACACAGCGAAAAACCAGGTAATTCGACTTATCTGGTTTTTCCCGTGAATGATGACTCGGAAAAAATTATGGTAAGTCGACTTAGCAGATAACAAACACAATTTTACCACATACCAAGAAACCCCCACCCTTATAACTCAAAAACCATTAAGGTTGTGAGCTGCTAACTTCCTCACAGTGCGTATAAGGCTTGGAAGATGACCACAGTACACTTATCCCATTTTGGCCATTTTTCGACTTACCAAGCTATTCACTGTGACCACAGAACTAATAACGTACATTAATATTCCAGTACTTATTTCAGTTAAAAAGAACAAATTACAATTGGAAAATCAAGTAACTTCAAGTAACGTATATAGTTCGACTTCGGCAAAGTCAAGCTGTATAAGCAAATCAAAATAAATGTAAAATAATTATTATATTATGTTCAGACTTCACTGAACATGGCCATATTGGCCACTATTGAACACGGCCACCGTAAACACGGGCGGCTGATTTTTTATGGCACCGTCTGTAGAGGCCGGAAAACAGCATATATACAAGCCGTGACGGATCAAGTTCGCGTTGGCATTGCCAAATATATGTATTTTTTTGGGACACGCGCCGCTTCGCCGCTGAAACAAAGAGGTAAGCAATAGCCCGCATATCACTATTCACCCCAATACTATTTTTTTCTCTTCTACTTTCCTTTCGCCGCTTCGACGAAAGAATAGTTAAGGGAAAACAATAGGAACCCTCAGATCACAGTGAGTTCTCTTCAGACTTCTGCTTCAGAGTTCTGCTTCCAAAGGGTACTTTGAAGAAGGAACAACGCACCCAACATCATCGTAATTCGCAAAAAAAAAAAAACGTTCAACAAAAAAAAGGGAATAAATAGAATTCAAAATTACAACTCACAAATCGGCATTTATTACTTTTCTCACCTTTCCCAACTATTTTCAGGAAACGAAAAGTTCGGACGTGAGAGTCCGAACATATTATATATCTAATATGTAATACTATTTAATTATTACAAAAATGAATTATTTTTAATAATTTGTTTAAATTTGGACTGCAAGATTGATCTGTTGGATAAAAATCAGAATATTTGATGCTGCGTGTGGGTAATCAACATCGAAACTCTAAAATATTTTGTCAGCGAGATCTAAAGCTTGTAAAACGCTTCTGCATATAAAGTTATGATCAGAACCATTAACTGCAATTTGATCAAATTCATATTTTTATTGCCCTATTGTGATAATACGAGCAGTAGGTACTTGAATAATTTATATTTTTCGCTCCTTTAAAATAATTCAAAAATGAGTTCTGTCCATCTCTCACAACTTCTGTGAGGTTTTCCAGTTGGTTTTAAGAATGCAGGAAGTAAGTAAAACAATGAGTTTTTGACATCAATAACAAAAGAAAACAGTTAGATACCTATATAAATTGTAGAAACCATAAAAATTACAATCTGATAAATTAAGCTCTTGTTCCGTAAAATCCTTAAAACCCCTCCTGAACTGTGGGTCAAGAGTAAACATATTTTATTGCGCTTTAAAATATGTGCCAGGATTAACATAATTTGCAAATCACAGTTGGATACATTGTTGCAAAATCGTCAAGTATTTAAAAAAATATTTTAAAAATAAAATAAAATTATAAATCTTTAATAATAAAATCAAAAATTTGATATAAATTATACTCGTTTATTAAGCAAGCTCCATCACTACGTTTGTACATAGGTCACATGTCCATAATATCAATGGATTTCGTTTTCCTCTGATGGAACCTATATGGTCGCAAATTTTTTCATGCATCAAGATTAGATGTGAGTGGAAAAAATGGATTGAAGTGGGATAGAGTTTTGAACAGAAGAAATTTTCTGAGAATCATAACATTTTTTTATATGTCTGTCAAATGGAGCTGTTTTGTGAAACTTACCATTACACTTAAGATATTTGAAATCATTCCTATACAACCCATTATGATATTTTTCAATGTGGGTTAAATTTTTTTTAATGTCAGTAAAAGAACCTTTATTTTGTTAATTTTTTTCACTATGACACAAAAAGCAAGAAATCATCTTTCCTTACCTCAAAAATGAGTTATGAGGTAAGTCACAAGACGATCGATCTTTAATTGTCTTGTAAATTTAAAAAAAGCTTCCTGAATTGAAAACACTGGTTCGTTGTACCTCGTAAAAATCTTTTCAAATTAAAAGATTTACTTATTATAGCAAAACTATAATAGCTTCCCGGATAAAACTCTGTTTATTTTTAATTTACTGTTCCGATAAAGAACAAATAAAACGCGATCGAAGAAAACGTAATTAGATCAGTGTTGCCGGTACTGACTGACTTTGAACATGAATATGGATGAGCTGACGAAGCTGTTAAGTGAGAATTGCGAAAATAATAGAAAATAAGCCAGGAATTTATAAATTAATTTTTTTTTTATTATCGAAATTGAAGAAAATATCTTACGAATACAAAAAAATCTACATAGCCATCAAAGTCTTCATATATTCAGTAACGCTAAAAATCTTCAAATTGAAGAAAAATCTTCAAATCTGGCATCGCTTTTACTATGCAAGATAGATTCTCGAATCTCTCTATCACGAACATTGAATCCAATTTTAAGGACTCTCTTTTGGTTGCTACTCGAAACTAAAAGACAGTGAGTTTCCCAAATTGAGTGAAGACATTTTTACAGGATTTTTGTATGGCAGCTACTCGAAGAAGGACTCATGGGAACTTTTTCAAATTCTTTCCTTCAAACAACGTATAAAACATTTCAAAGTTGTAGCCTAAGACTAATCATTCATTGTTTATACGAACACCCAATCTGTAAACACAAAAAGGACGAACATTTATGAAAAGCATGTGTTTCTTTCGGAAGAAGTCGTATGTTGTGAGCCATTAGGCCCGTGGTCCCTGCCAGATTTCAACCCACGGCACGCCCATCAAATTTTCGCGTAAATTAGTCGAGCGGACCTATCCCGCAACGCCGTAACCCCTGCTGCACTACTATCATTTCTCTTCTACTGCACGTAGGTACCTGACGTTTTTGGATATTTCTGAACTTCTTGCTTTATTTCTTATACTTATCATTGTTTTTTTTAGGTTTTTCTTATTGAAAAAGGATTTTTTTCCTCTACACCTTAATCAGCCCGAACAGGTACCCGGGAATCTGGGATGGAAAATTAAGACGCATTTTGAATTAAAACGGATAACGGTTAAACTATAGGGTACCATTACCCTGTAATTTACTCGTTAAATAGTACTGGCTTCGCTTCCAAATTTCCATGAATTCATGTAGTTAATTTACACTATGGGATTGGGTTAATTTAACGGCTAGCTACCGGGTATCATTAACTAGTAGTGAAAGAGATGGAGATAGAGGTAGCGAATTACACGCATGTACACCGATACGAAGTGTATAAGTTAATTTTTGTCTCGCGGTCTATACGTTTTAACTGAAAGATTACCGGGTAATGCTACGGCGAAGCTCCGGCGGAGTTACGCGGTAATTTTCTTGCAGGGTATTAGTTATACCTACATCCAAATGGCCACTGAACTAAAACATACCTACAATTGATGGCTTTAACTTATGCGAAGAGGGAGAATGTTCAGGAGTAGGTGAGATCAATAATTTTCGAGTGAACTGCAATGAAAAAACACTTTCTCTGTGTTCCATACAAACATAGGTTGCCTGCGGAAGAACTTCGACCTACTAGTACTTCATTTAACCCAGTACACAAACCCTTTCGACGAATAGTACTCTCAGAATGCTGGAACCCGAGTAATTTACAGACTTTCCAAATACCAGGTTATTCAGAATATTACACTCGTAATATAATAAATAAAAACAGTGGAGTCGTTGTACACGTAAAACAAAGAAATGCCAGTGCCATAGTCGAAAAAACAAATCTACCGGGTGCAACTCGCCTGCTAGTAGATTTAAAAATAACTATCAACTACCATATACAAATTATTGCAATATATAGATCACCAAATGGGGATATCAAAGAATTCAATAACATAGTTAGAAAAACCGAAAACGATAATGTTGTACTCGTAGGCGATATTTATATCGCCTACGTGTACAACATTAGGTGTTTTTTTTTGCGCATTTATCCAGATTAGAGTAGTTATTAAAATTTACATTGAAAACACCAACAATATTGCTGTTTTTGTTATTTTTTATTCCTTTTCCCTGTAGATAGTAGGCTAGAATATAGATTTTAACCGGAATAGTTAACCCAGTAAGCTCACTGGATGAATTACGCGCGATAAATTCTCTAATCTAGCCTACTATCTATTGAAAAAAGTTATAAAGAATCGTAAAAAGAGCAATGTTGTTGTTATTTTGTAAATAAATTTTAATCACTACTCTAATCTGGATAAATGCGTAAAAAAAACACACCTATTATCGTTTTCGGTTTTTCCTTAGACTTCCAAATGACGAGTATATTACAATGCTTAATGAAAACGGATATATCTCTCCTATAAATAAAACTACTAGAGAAAACATACTGCAGTCACGATCGGCTGCAAGCCAATCGTATAATACTCTAGATGAATACTGAACTCTGATTTATATTGTAGTTAGGGATAAAGTATAATTACGTGTGTGCATGTTGTATGTCCTTTATTAAGGACTCCCATTTGATTGCTACCCAAAACTAAAAGACAATATTCTGTGTTTAATTTCATATCTTGAACTGGGTAAGTCATCGAAAAAAATGTCCTTTTTGAAGGACTTTCACATGGGAGGTGCAGGAAGGACTCACTCGATTTTTTACATATTTATCCTTTTCCTTGGAACCATTTAAAAATGAACGTGTACAAAATTTCAAATTCGTAGCTTGAAGCATTCAAAAGTTATCGAAAAATATTGTTGAACACGTGTCTTAAGGACATTTTGTATGGCACCTACCAGAAGGAGTAAAAGGATTTCGCTGATTAATAAACTCGAACTTCGTTTTTACTCAAAACTAATTTGTACAAAATTTCCAATTCATAGCTAAAAGATTACTTGAGTTATAGTAAGTTTCGTAAATTAAGTGAAGACGTTTTGACAGGATATTTGTATGGCAGCTACACGAAGGACTAATAGGATTTTCTTCATAATCATACATTTAGCTCCAACTATTGGAAAAATAACACATACAAAATTTCAAAGTCGTAGCTTAAACCCTTCTGAAGTTATCGGCCAATATTCATAAACACGTGTTTTAAGGACATTTTGTATGGCAGCTACCAGAAGGAGTAAAAGGATTTCGCTAACTAGTAAAGTCAAACTTTCTTTTCACTCAAAAATAATTTTTACAAAATTTCGAATTCGTAGCTAAAAGATTACTTGAGTTATAGTGAGTTTCGTAAATTAAGTGAATACATTTTGACAGGATATTTGTATGGCAGCTACACGAAGGACTAACAGGATTTTCTTGATATTCATACATTTAGCTCCAACTATTGGAAAAATAACACATACAAAATTTCAATGTCGTAGCTTAAACCCTTCTAAAGTTATCGACCAATATTCTTGAACACGTGTTTTAAGGACATTTTGTATGGCAGCTACCCGAAGGAGTAGGACGATTTTGCCCGTTAACGAACTTAGCCTTACAAATTCAACCAAACATCCAGATTCAAAATTTCAAGATCCTAGGTGAAGGCGTTCTTGAGTTATCGTGCTAACGGACAGACGGACGGACGGACGGACGGACGGACGGACGGACAGACGGACGGACGGACGGACGGACGGACGGACGGACGGACGGACGGACGTCAAGCGGATTTGAGGTTTTTGGGCACAAATAAACAAAAAATAATATATAACTTTTTTTCGTCCGAGGCTTGGTTCTATGCGTTACAAACTTTTGGGCTGGATTAAACTTATAATACTCTATATGATTTCATCTAGAGTATAAAAAGTATTTCAGACCCCATATTTGCAAAACTTAAACCAAACTTATCACATAATCTGTATTTCCTTAATATCTAATATTGGAAACGTAATTGAAAAAGAGAATAATGGATTTTTTTGAAACAAATAAAATATTAAACGACAATCAGTTTGGTTTTCGTGCAAAACGTAGCACACATGATGGAATAGCGCTATTAAGTAAATTAATTAGTGCATCGTTAGATAAAGAGAACAAACCGTGCGCAATTTTCTTAGACTTAGCAAAAGCATTTGACTCAATCCCGCATGGAAAAATAATTGAAAAGTTTATCGCATCCGGTATAAGTTCATCTTTGGTACACTGGATTTCCAGCTACCTAGAGGATAGATCTCAATTTGTTAAAATTAACAACACGCTCATTGGCGGATACAGGGGGGGCGGAGGGGGTAGCCGCCCCCCCAAGAGCAATCCCGAATTTTCTAAACATACATACTTCAACCGTTCTCCGATTTTTTTACTCCACTGCAATGTGGACTGTAATTAGCATGTACTGTAGTTCTGCGGTGCAATGCAAAGCACAGTACAGAACCATGATGGTGGATTTACCAGAGGCGCAAGGAAGGGACAGAGAAAGTCAACTCCGAAAAGGTAACTACACAAAATACCACAGGTATCAGGACGAAAACTGCGAGGTGTGCAGATGCCCTGGTCAGAGACATTAACCCTCAACCAGGATCATCCAAACTAGCATAAAAAGCAGATGTTCAGGGCAGAGAAATCAACACTCAACCTGCAACATCACAAGCTCCTATACCCATGAATGCAGAGTCTAGAACAGCTACAAACCAAAATGTTCAGGACACCTACAACACGCCCCAACCCGGACCGTCACAAGGTCCCTTGGAGTGGACTAGAGTCCAGCGCAGAGTTAAACCTCACGCAGGCTCCTCCAAGGGCCCAACATCTGGCGAAAAAACTTTCGCTAAAAAGCACCTCAAGCCACAGCGCAACACTCCCAAAGGGAGTTTCTTGGATTGACCTTCCAAGAACAATTTGAACTGTCTGCACCCCACCATCCCTGTCCAGTGGAGGTCAGCTTGGACGTTAATCCAGTCCAACAGTCTTTCTTTTGACGCAGCTGTTGGCATTCCACAGAAAGGCACTGGTTCTGTGAATTTTAAGTCAGCTTCTTTTTTCGCTAACTGGTCCGCAGACTCATTGCATACAATATCACTATGTCCAGGAACCCATACCAGTATGACTGTGTTTGAGTTCGCTAGTTTCTTTAGTTCTTGTAAGCAATCCCACACTAAGTGGGATCTAAAGCAAAATGTTTGTAGAGCAAGTAATGCTGCTCTGCTGGCAGAGAGAATGTAGATCTTGTGACTCTTGTATCCTCTTCTAATGTTTTCCAACATAGTTCAATTGCATGAATTTCTGCTTGGAAGATCGTATTTGACTTGTCGAGGCTGGGATATATGTCTGTGACCATATACCCCAGCTCCAACACCCTCATTTGTCTTGGAGCCATCTGTATCAGAGCTGCCACCGTACTACAATTGTAGTATATCTACTACAATTTTGAACTCAAAATTGTCTACTCCGCACTAAAAGAATTCTACTACATTTCTTGGAACACTCTAATCAACAACACTGACAATATTGTCACGTTTTCATATCACTTTTTGGGTTAGGGATGTTCGATTTCGATTCGATTAATCGATTAATTTTTTTTAAAAAAATCTATTTTATCAACTGATATGAATGATGTTGATTAATCGACATAATCGATTAGTTAACGTTAATTAATTGAACAAATTTCAACAATAAAACGATTCAATGTTCGACCGTTTTGGCAACATTTTACTACGAATTTTCTGCAACAGAAAAAAGTTATGCATTCATGAAGAGATAGGTAGATCCAGTAGCACACGTTTGTTACTAACAAGCCAGTAATCAAAATTTTGTTGATAAAACTTGTTCTTATGTCAAATTATTGAAATTATTTTACTCCTGCTGTTGTTTCGGTCTAAAATTCGGAACTGAATCGCCATAGAGATATATGTACTGGAGATGACGAGCAGCGAGTGTTTTGAAGCCGGACGATTCCTCGCAAAGGACCGGCGATAAACACTATGCTACTATTAGCATCTTACTCACATTTATGTTATACTCCTGTCTTAAACACAAAAGACGCCAAACATGTGAATACTAGGCTACTATTTGCATTTCACTGGCACCAAACGCTCCATACAAAAAAGTTAAATTTTGCTTCAAAATGCTTCAAAGTGCTTCATGCAAAAACGGCGATTTGTCGTCTCCGTTATTTATATCTCTGTGTGAATCGCCAACTCTAGCTAGAAGTAAGTACATCTACTTACTTTTATGATTATCTCCTTACTTATTTAATAGACACCTATTTCTACTGGCTTTATAAAAAAATTCTAAATTTTGTCAATTACAGATACTAAAATTAACAAGAAAAACATTTCAGTGAGAACTATACATTGAAAGGACATTATTGTTGAAGACCATAAATTACAAAAATTCGATGATGAATTTAGACTGTTATTTAATTAATAATTATGTATTTGCAAACAACAATTCTAATGTAGAAGAAGATATACGAGTAGAAGTGTTTTAGCAAGATATTTTCTTTTGTAACCTTGTGTAATTTTGTATTTTATCTTAACCTTTCCACATTCATCTGCAAATGTCGAAAATGGTTGTTCATAACCTTATAAAAAGATAGTTAGATGGATAAGATGAATATTGGAGTTATTATTTCAGATTTTTATGATCTACTCCATTATCTTTCAATCTACTCCACTTTTTTTTCATTTTCTACTCCGCTAAAAACGATCTTGGTGGCAGCCCTGATCTGTATACCTGATAAGTGCTCCCTTTTCAAATTGAGGCATATGTGTTTCCCAGTCCTTTCGGGGTGGGAACACTACTTTGAATGGTATTTCAAAGTTGTATCTTGGTATGATATTATCCGAAATCGAAATGCCGAGAATAGGGTCGCTCTCAACCTCTCTGTGGAGGCTATTTTCTTTGCATTGAAGTACATACTAGTAGTAGATTTGGAATTTAAGTACTTACTGGTAGGAAGGGTGTTTCGGATAGTAGGCATGATACATCCTCTGATGAGTCTATGCCATCCGAATAGACGAAAAAGTTCTTTCGAACCTTGTCCAACACAATTTTAAAAAACTGGCTTCTTCATTGAAAGTTTTTCAACTATCATGTCCTCAATGGCAGTAGCCAGGACAGCGATTGATCCCAGTCGGGCTTTCGTGTTTCGTGTTTCGCACCAGAAACTTCTCTGATGCCGAAAAAACAACCAAAAAATTCTTAAAAATTAGCTTCCATGGTAGCTTCACCATGAAAAAATTCCATTCTCATTACTAGTAATCATTGGCGAAAACCTGAAATAGAGCAAGTCGATTTGGTATGTAAAAAATTAAGGAAGACTTTGTATATTTTTCTTACTTCCCAAAAATCTTAGACTTCTAACTTCATACTAAGAATGATTTCCTTTGCCTTAGTGCAAAGTTTTAAACAATATTGCAATTTAATTTGTGTAATATAGAAGGAAGCTATTTGGAACGATATATTTTAGGCTGTCAGTCGCATAGTAACCTACACTGCATCTCAGCATTAAACCCATTCCGGACTTCTACCCAAAAAATAGTATAGTTGCGCCCAGACTGTTTGCAGATTTTGCTTTATACAGGGTCCGGCAGTGAAACTTGACGGTTTTTGAACGTGCTTAGTGGGTGGTGGGGATCGGTCTCGTTCTCTTCTCCTGATGTGGATGTTTAGTTACAATGGAGCGTTGGACCAGTGAACACTGTGCCTTTGTCGTCGAGACGTTCTTCAGAAATAACGATTATGTGAACCTAACACAGCGGCAATTTCGTTTATGTTTTAGTGTTCCTCCTCGTGGGCCGATTCCATCTCGGAACACTATTCTTTTGTGTGTTCGGAACTTTCGCAATACAGCTTTCTGAACAACATTGGGAAGAGGGGAGTCCCACAGGACGGCAAGGTTATTTATTTATTTATTTATTATTCAAATTCATCAAATACTGATTTATTATAACAAAAATATAAAATAATTAGAAGAAATAAAAAATAAGTACAACAAAATAAGTACAAAAATACATCATTATATCCGTACACTCATAAATGACTAAATATAATATTACATTATTTATTTGATAACGCCGATTTTAACTGTTGAACAGAAATGTTAAAGCCAATTTGACTGTAATTATAATTAAAAATGCGTGAAAGAGATGTAATTGGTTCATGTTGGCCGTAATTTGTCCGATGGTGAGGAATATCCAGTAAAACATAGTCTCTCAAGGATCGAAATGGAACTTTGAATGTAACGGCTTCCAGCAATGACGGGGAGTTAATAACCAGAAATTACCTTGAAAGCAAAAACAGCTCTAAGGATATCCCTGCATACATCGAGTATGTAGGAGTTGCTTTTGAACGGAGTCCCCTGCGATCAGCTATTCGCCATGCTCAGGCTTTAGGGATGTCCGATAGGACTGTTCGGCGGATACTTCATGAAGACTTGAATTTTACCCGTACAAAATTGTTGTAGTTCAAGAATTACAGCTTGAAGATTTTCAAAGAAGGTTAGCTTTTGCAGAAACAATGTTGGGGATGATGAATGAAGATCCTGAAATAGGCCGAAAATTTTTGGATTTGGCTAATTTGTTTGATCAAGTTCTGTGTGAATTTAGCTACATAGACTGCACTTAGCAAAAACGGGATCATATTGTTTTCATCTTATTATGGGTCATTCCATCAAGAATCGCCAAAGTTGTGACCTTACCATTTCCGATTCTTTTGAAAATGTTTGTACTTGAAGAACCAGTAAAAAAAATAATTGAAATTCAAGTTTTTGTTTCTATCTCCAATTTTTAACTATCAAAAACAACAACAATCTTTAAAATAAGCCATACTTTATTATTCAAGGATAAAAATTACCAGAGATATGAATTTTCAAAGAGGACTCGGACATCTTTTCTGGGAAATATTTAACATAATATAACTAACAAAAAAAAAAAATTAGATAGAAACAAAAACTTGAAATCATATTTTTTTTTCACTAATTCTTCGAGTACACAAATTTTCAAAAGAATCGGCGATGATACGATTACACTTTTGGCGATTCTTAATTAAATGACCCCTTTTCTATAAAATAATTGAGAACCACTATAATGTTCTTCTACTTTTTTGACCCCGATTCCATTGAGATCCCAAGTTAATTCTTTGGTATGTTTTGAAAAACAGTATAACCTAAAAATATAAAAAAAACAGTTTTGAGATATTTAAGGATAAAAGACAAAATCATTATCTTTGAAAAAAATTTCAAGGATAATTTTTATTGCGACAACCTTTCCCTTTAAAATAAGCCATATTTTATTATTTCAGGATAAAAAGTACCAGAGATATTCATTTTCAAAGAGGACTCGGACACCATTTTTGCGAAAACTTTAACATACTATTACTAACAAAAAAAAATGAGATAGAAACAAAAAATTGAATTTAATTTATTTTTTTCACTAGTTCTTAAAGTACAAAAATTTTCAAAAGAATCGGAGATGGTAAGGTCACAAATTTCGTCATTCTTGTCGGTTCTTGATGGAATGACCCTATTACCTACGCAATATGTTGTCTTGTAGTCTTTTTATCATGGTGCGTTTACACTCACCCTTGAGGCTAGCCTCGAGGCAAGCCTCTACCCCCATCAGGCCATTGCAAACCGGTTTTCGTCGGCTGTGTTCTTTGCTGTGTTGAAAGCAATTTACACTCAACATGCCTTTGCGGAGCAACTTGCCTATAAGTGCGAAACGACAGAAATACGATGAGCTGCGAATTATGTGGTACCACAATTCATTGTATGTGTGTACACATATGGAAGCGTGCGTCGGAGAAAAAGTTGAAGAATGTTAAACTCTTGCGACTGCACGAGCCATCTGATTGGTGGATTTTATGGTGGGGATAGAGGCGGGCCTCAAACGTTGAGTGTATGGTAAATCCACCATCATGGTTCTGTTCTGTGCTTTGCATTGCACCGCAGAACTATAGTAAATGCTAATTACAGTAAACATTGCAGTGGAGTAAAAAAAATCGGAGAACGGTTGAAGTATGTATGTTTAGAAAATTCGGAATTGCTCTTGGGGGAGGCGGCCACCCCCTCCGCCCCGCCCCCTGTATCCAATAATGCTTCACAGCCCAAAGATAGCCGTCTGGGCTGCAGTCTGTAAAACAGCTGTGATAGGGCCCTATTTTTTTTAAGGAAAACGGCCGCTACCTGACAAGGAGCTCTGAGGTGACATTCCATGGCCACCACGTTCTCCAGATTTATCCCCGTGTGATTTTACTTTATTATTTTTTAATAATAAAGTATTGTGATCGACATGAAATTTTGTATTTACACGTTTTAGGACTAGTAAACACCAAAAAAGCAAAAAAAAAATATGTCCGTCTGTCCGCCGTGCTCAAAATCGTTTGAAGGCGCGTAGCTCCCAAACCCGTTAAGGTATTAAGTTGAAATTTTTATGGTGGGTAGATTGAGTAAACTCCTACGACTGGTATCTTTTGATTGGGGGGATGAGAGGGGAGCGTTTTAGACGAAAAATTTTGGTTTCTAGATCTCAGGAACCACTTATTCCAGGAGGCTAAAACTTGGAACTGATATAGTACTATGATAGTGGACTCATTTGCAAAAAAATGGTCGATAGTGGTTAAGGGGTGTGGAAGTGGGGGGGAAAACAATGAGTCCAAAACGCTTGAAAGCCGGGATTGAAACATTTTAAAATCGATATCTCCTGAACGATTGATGTCAGAAGATTTAAACTTTGTGGTTGCTCTTAGGGATACTTCAAGATTAGGGCTAAAATTTTTAAGGAGGGTGGTTGTGTGTGGGGGTGGAGGGTGAAAAACTTTGGATTACAATATGTTACGAACCAATTATACCAGGAAGATAAAATTTAGTTTCTGTATATGGGATCACAAGAGGAGTCTACTGAATGTAAACATTTTAAGGGGGGAGGTGGAGCACGACAGTGGGGGGATAGTAATTTCTAAAAAATGTCATATTTATATCTCAAAAACCGTATCAGATATGATCTTGAAAATTTTACAGGAGTTGGGGTCGGAAGACCTCTAGTAGGAAACAAAAATTTAGGGGTAGAAAGCAAAAAATTCTGATTTTTATTTCTCGAAAACCGTAATTAATAGAAAGCTAAAAATTTAGGATTATATAGAACCACTATAGAGACATCCTAGAAAAATAAAATTTTTTTTAGGGGTAGCAAATTACGGGGGTGAGGAGTGGTTTTCTATATCTCAGAAACGGCTTATGCTAGAAAGTTATGTGCTATTAGAGTAACTAAAGTAAAAAAAAAATCTGCCAACAGTCTGGGCGCAACTTTATTATTTTTTCAGTAAAAGTTCGAAACGAGTTTAATTCTGAGATGCGGTGTAGGTTACTATGTGACTGAAAACAGAAAAAAAATCGGAAAGCGGTTAAAATGGGGTCGCGCTAGAATACTTACGCCGCTGCCTCATATAACATATTAATTACATAATTGGTTCATACACCGGGACGAGATCTACTCCTTGTATAATATCAGTTGTTACGCCATTAGAAGGTTTTCGTGACTTGGTTTCGGGCCATTACATGAAATCGGAAATGCGTTTGAAGACGATTATATAAAAAGTCTGTGGGAGTGCAAACCAATCTAATATCTCATCAATCCTGAGAAATATGTCGAAAGCCTTACGTCCTATTGGAGTTGAATAACAAACATCCCGAAATCAACTTTTTGACGATTATGTAGGAAGCCTTTGGAAGTAAAAATGAATTCGATATCTCATTAGAACTAGAAAAATGTAAGAATTTGTGAAAACATATACAACCCCCTTGCACCCACTTTGAGGTTGAATATCCGAAAATCCTGAAATGAGTTTTTAGATATATATAAAAAAAGCCAGAGGAAGTGAAAACCAATCCGATGTCTTATCACTCCTAAGAGATATGACGGAATTCGTGAAAAAGAGTTCAACCCGTTTTTACCCTCTTAGGGGTTGAAAACGGAAAAACCTTGAAAACAAGTTTTAGGTGATTATTAAATAAGCCCGTGGAAGTAAAAAGTTATGCGATATCTAATCAGACCTGAGGGATACGGCTGAATTCGTGAAAATGTATACATCCCCTTTACACCACCTTGAGGGTCTAATTTTAAAAAATCCTGAAAATACTTTCTAGGTATTTCTATGAAGAACCCGTAGAAAAAAAATTAATTCAATATTTGGAAAGACCTAATAGATATGACAAAAATCGTAAAAATATATGCATTCCATTTTCACTGATAATTTTTTTTGCCCCACTTCCGAACGCCAATAGATATTTAAATTTTTTTTTAGTCAAAATTACTTTTCTAGTTGATTTACATATACGTACCGAATTTCAACTTTCTAGCATAAGCCGTTCTATAGTTAGGAAAAACACTTCCCACCCCCGTACCATACTACCCTTATAAAAAATTATATTTTTCCAACATGCTACTACTATAGTTCTATCTAAATACTAAGTTTCAGCTTTATATTGTTATAGGTTCTCGAGATATAAAAATCGGAACTTTTTCCTTTTCACCCTCCCCCAGCCTCACCCTCTCCACCCTCACCTTCAACATTTTTTTTTCTGCCGGGGGTCTATTAGGCCTACTTCTGGTAAAAATTTTAAGCATCTATCTTACATTGTGCTTGAGATATAAGACGATATTTTTTTAAAAATTGCTTACCTCCTCCACTTCCATGCTCCACCGCCCCCTTAAAAAATTTTACTTTCAGCAAACTTTATTTGTCAACATTTATACAGAAACCAAATTTTATTTCTCTAGTGCAATAGGTTCGTGAGATATCGTAATCTAAAGTTTTTCAACCCCCACCCCCGTACGTCACTGCCCCCTCTCAAAAATTTGTTTCGAATCTATTCTCCTAGTATACCCACAGATGTTCATTAAGTTTTAATTTCGAGACATTAACCGATTAGGAGATCTGGATTTTAGAATGTCTCGATCTCGGCTTTCGAGCGTTTCGGACGCATTATTATTCCCCCCACTCCCACACCCCTTTACCCATATTATAATTTCTTTTTGCAAATGGGTCCACTATCGATGCTCTATATAAATTTCAAGTTTCAGCCTCCTAGCCTCTGCGGTTGGTGAGATCTAGAAACCAAAATTTTTCGTCTAAAACGCTTCCCCCACCTCCCCCCTCATACTCCGACCACCCAAAAAGTGGTCACTTCAAGGAACCTACCCAGTCTATTAATAAAAAAAATTTCAATTTAATAGCTCATAGGGTTTAGGAGTTATAAGCCTTCAAACGTTTTGCGTACGGCGGACGGCGGACGGCGCACAGACGGACTGAAAATTTTTTTTGCTTTTTTGGTGCTTATTAGTCATAAAACGCATAAAAAAAAATTTCAGGGTAGCAAATTTTTTTTTTTTAAAAATCGATAACAATACTTTATTATTAAAATAATAAAGTAAAAGTTCAAATTTTTATTGGGCTTCAGAGGTTGAGTAAAAAAAATTTCCGTGAATCCACATTTTCACGAATTTCGTTAAAACTTTTAGACATGTCGAGCTATCAAAGCAATTTTACTTCTGCGGGCTATTTATTATACAGGGTGTTTGGCACTCCGTCCGCCACCTTGTAAGGGGTTGTTCCTTGATATATTTGGAGAAAAAAATTGTTCTACAGGGTGGGTTAATTTGCAATATCAGTGGAGATACAGGGTGGTTAAGAAAAGTGTTTTTGACCGGTACCCTCACTCGCTTAAAACGTTATATCTTCAAAACGAATAATCACAAGGCAAAGTGTTATAACTCGTTTTTTAGGGAATCGAATTACCTTTCATTTGATGTAACAGTCTGAATTGTAACTACACCCGATCTTGAGATATTTACTCGAAAACACAGATGTTTGTCACCATGCGACTGACAACCTAAGGAATAACCAGGAGGAACGTTATTTTTTAGGTTGTCAGTCGCATGGTAACCTACACCGCATCTAAGCATTAAACACGTTTCGGACATCTACCCATAAAATAATAAAGTTGCGCCCAGACTGTTGGCAGATTTGTTATCTGTTTGGTTACCTCAAGGGAAAACTGTACCTTGATACGCCTAAAAATTTGGCAGAACTGCGAGCGAATATTCAGCGGGAATGCGTGCGGCCCCGCGCGAAACCTTGGAAAGAGTCATGATTAACTTTGCTAACAGACTTGAGCAGTGCAGAGAAAATTTAGGTCATCATTTGAGTGATGTTATTTTTGCTTCATAGCGCTTTTTCGAATTTTTTTTGTATACATTTAAACTTCCATTCTTTCTTTTTTATATAAAAAAAATTATAACAAAATATCTTGAATATTCATTGAATTATTCCATTTCAAAAACCGTCAGGTTTCACTGCCGGACCCTGTATATTTAATTTTAAATTTATCGATAAACTATTTACTTTTATATTATCGAATTCAGTAATATTATAATTGCCCACTTTATTTTAAATATTGGCATCAATATAAAACTACTATTATTGAAGTTACTGTCTGTATATAGTCTTTTGGATAATTCTTTTTTATATTGGCACCCTTTTTATGAATTATTTACTAGTGCCTAGCTGAATTTTCATTACTATCATTGTATTACACTATTTATCTTTAATTTGGTAAACATATTCACCCACATTAGTTTCATTACTACTACTTCCTTTATACCAGCCATTGCTGTCTGGGAAGTACTGAACAAAATGTAACACATAATCACTTTACTATTTGTACAGAATATTGTAGATGGAAGGAACTGAAATAAATTGAATTTAAATAAAAAAAAAAAAAACTTTCCACTCCGCCTTCAATTTCAGATTTATTTCTTAAAACAAGAAGTTTCCAACCGGAAAATTGTTGATTGATATTTTTTGTTATTAATAATTTTTTAATCACCCGCTTATAAATATTCTCTTTTTTTACAAATGGATGGATACAATTAATAAATGAATACATGAAGTAAACATCACTAAGCATGTAAGCCTAAACGGCTAATCATTTCATCGCGTTCTCGGCATTATAAGCCCAATTTAATTCGGTAAATGGCTAAAACAATGTTCAATGTCATTTTCAGTTTGCGATAAAATAATCAAATCCGAATTCTTGGAAAAATGATTATAAGATAAAAATACTATAAATTGAAAAATAACAAAATATATTTTAAATCAAATTTTCAAGATATCTATAAATTAATCCCTTTTTTAGCTTTTTAAGCCAGTGATATGATATGATATGAAAAAAAATAATTCTTGTGGGTATATAAGGCCTGGATTAAGATGCTACATCAAGTCAAACCAAAGTTTTTGTTCCAGAACGGTCCGAAGTAATTTTTAAACAATTAGCGCGTAATTTCTGAGGAGAAAAAATGGGAAAAGGTACATAGTGAAACAATTTAAAGTGTATTAAGTGATTTAATAATAACAATTTTGTGAACAGTCTGCGAAGAGTTACCAATTAATTGGACGACATATTTTGTCATTTATTTTGCTAATAGTTTTTGTTTTTTTTGGATAAATTCAAAAAAACGAATATGTAGAAAATTGAGAGAAACTCTAAAAACACTAAAATTTTTCTTCTCTATTTTTGTTTAGTCTTATTGTGGTTTCCGAATTCATAAAAATAGTTCTGTATCAATACCTAAAACGGCAAAGGTGTAAATCTTTTTATTAATAAAATCCACAGCATAGGATAACATCAGTGGTAGAGAGTATTGTCTTCAGAAATAATGTTAGTTTCTTATTTACTTACACATATATTTATTGTCTTACATTTTAAGTAGACAAGAAAAATAACCAATATGATAAACATGCTATACAAAATTACATTAAGAAAAGTTATTAAAATTTTTCCACTGAATTCATAATACTGAAGCGGTATCTCTGTTCAGTACTAATCGAATTAAGTTTATTAGAATTTAGCCAGAAGGTGAAAATAGTTCTGCTGAGTGTATGTATGTATTTGGATATTGATAAATGGCTTTTGTATTAATGGAATTGATTTACCAACCTTCAGTTCTTGAAATCGTTTGTTTCCATCGAAAATGCAGAGAAGTCTACGGGATGTACTAATTTTGCAAAATGAATCATTAGTATGATCTCGAAAAAATAGGTGATTGTGATTTATTGCAATTGTAATCAATTTATTGTATTTTAAAGCTCTCATCCAGTGTAATCCCAAAAACCAAAACGATAGCACTTTCTGAGCCACATAATAAAAAAATCTGCCAACAGTCTGGGCGCAACTTTATTATTTTATGGGTAGAAGTCCGAAACGTGTTTAATGATGAGATACGGTGTTGGGTACTATGCGACTGACAACCTAAAAAATAACCATTAGGCTATTTGGAACGTTATTTTTTAGGTTGTCAGTCGCATAGTACCCAACACCGTATCTTGATACCCCTATCAAAAATTTTATTTTTCTAGGATGTCTCCATAGTGGTTCTATATAATCCTAAATTTTTATCTTTCTATTCATTATGGTTTTTGAGAAATAAAAATCAGAATGTTTTCCTTTCTACCCCCTTTCACCACCACCCCCTACACCCACACCACCAAATTTTTTTTCCCTACTAGAAGTTTATCGACCCCAACTCCTGTAAAATTTTCAAGATCATATCTGATACGGTTTTTGAGATATAAAAATTAAATTTTTTGAGAAATTGCTATCCCCCCACTTTCGTGCTCCACCTCCCCCCTCAAAAAATTTAGTTTTGTTAGACTCCTCTTGTGAGTCCATATACAGAAACTAAATTTTATCTTCCTGGTGTAATTAGTTCTGAAGATATTGTAATCCAAAGTTTTTCACCCCCCACCCCCACACCCCACCACCACTCTTAAAAATTTTAGCTCTTGTCTAATCTGGAAGTATCCCTAAGGACAACAACAAAGTTTCAATCTTCTGACATCAATTGTTCAGGAGATATCGATTTTAGAATGTTTCAATCCCGACTTTCATGCGTTAAAGACTCATTGTTTTCCCCCCCACTTCCACACCCCTTAACCAATATCGACTATTTTTTTACAATTGAGTCCATTATTATAGTACTATATAAGTTCCAAGTTTCAGCCTCCTAGCATAAGTGGTTCCTGAGATCTAGAAACCAAAATTTTTCGTCTAAAACGCTCCCCTCTCCTCTCCCCTTGTACCCCCACCCCTCAAAAATATACCAGTCGTAGGGGTTCACCCAATCTACCCACCATAAAAATTTCAATTTAATATCTCAACGGGTTTGGGAGCTACGCGCCTTCAAACAATTTTGCGTACGGCGTACGGCGTACGGCGTACGGCGTACGGCGTACGGCGTACGGCGTACGGCGTACGGCGTCTACGGCGGACAGACGGACATTTTTTTTTTTTTTGCTTTTTTGGAGTTTACTAGTCCTAAAACGTGTAAATACAAAATTTCAGGGTAGCAAACTTTTTTGAAATTTCAGGTCGATAACAATACTTTATTATTAAAAAATAATAAAGTAAAAGTGAGTAGAGGACGGCGTAATTTCTTAGGCGTGGACGATCGGAATAATCAAACGCATATTATCTCCAACACGTTCTCGAGTTATGCCTAGTTCGGACTTCGGACACGCTTACGTGTATCTATTTTACTTTGTAACTTGAAATTATACGTTGAATTCGGATTGAATCCAGATTCAATTGTCTAAAATCTCAATCAGACACATATCGAATTGGATTGAGGACGACTCGATCCGATCCAACTTCTCGACTTCTGGATCGAATAGAAATCGAATCGAAATTTCTCATGTAAACGCGGATCGAAAGATTGACGACGGCGCCGTTTGACGTTCTCTATTGATCAAGAGTTGTTTTGTTGGAACTAAAAAAAGAACTGACTCAAGACGCGGTGTTCTCAAATAACATGTCATAATATCACCACACAAAAATGCTAAATTTGACATTTCACTGGTCAAATTTCAGGTTATGTTATTTGTCATTTCAATTCCTTTTCGATCTTTTCATGTTTTGAATATTCAAATTTCGATTTTTCAATCTTTGGATTCTCCAAAAAATTATTTTTCAACTCTCAGTTTTTGTATTTTTACGTTTTTGAAAACAGTATACCTTAAGAACGAAAAAAAATATCAGTCCGTCTTTCTACGTAGATTAAAATTGGCAGACTTGGCGTAAACAAACGCTACTAATAACTCCTTAAATTTTCAACATATTCTTAGATTCACATTATTCGCTGCAGGATTAAATATGGAATCATTTTACTTAAAAAAGTCTAGAAATCTTCATATAAATTCAAAAATAAAGTATAAACAAAATTAGCAATTATTATTAATAAAGGTATAAAACACTCTAATTTACCAGATATAGGCACGAAAACAATAGAAACTTAAGCGATCAAGATTGAGAGTATAAATCTGACGGTGATCGCTGCGTACTTTCCAGGCTCCAAATTAAATGCCGCAAAACTAAACTTATTTAAAAATGACATTAACCATTTAACCAAAATTCGCAGTGGATACATAATTTGCGGTGATTTAAATGCCAGGCACAGGTACTGAAATTGCTCCAAGGCAAATAAAGCCGGTAAGATTCTATATGAGGAAATGCTTAAAAAGAACTTCTTTATCCATATACCTAGCGAACCGACATATTTCCCAGCAAAAGGAAATGCCTCAACCCTAGATATCGTACTTAGTAACGATCGAGTCCCTATCTCGCAGCTCATCTTCCCCTCACATGCCGGTAGAATTTTCCATTTTGAAAAACATCCAAATCAAATTCAGAGAAATTGATCACTTGTTTCGCCAAAACTAACTGGTCAAAATTCAGACAGCTTTTATTACAGAAAGTTGACACTACTACTGTTCTAGACCTATCTAAAATAACTGGGCCAAATGAAATCGATGATTTCATAAATAAATTCATCAACTCTATCTGGGAAACATCTCATAAATGCACTCCTAAACATAGTATTGACACAAACCCTCCAAAACTAGATGATTCGATCAAGGATATAGTCAAAATGCGCAACACAGTCCGCCGTCGATGGCAAAGAACCCATGACCGCTCTAGCAAAATTTTGCTATCGACATTAGGAAAAGGATCGAATAATATGGAGAGAATTAAAAAATTAAAAAACTGAAAAATAAAAATAGTTTCGTTCCACCGCTGCTCGACTCAAATCATATGCTAATTTACAACGATGTAGATAAAGGCAAGACACTAGCGGAAAATTGTTTATCCTCACATCTATTAGGCGCTAACCTAAGCGACATTAATACTATAAGTCCGGTTGAACACACAGTATCTAATATACCAAACCTAATTTCTGATCTAGAACCGAAACATCTACTCGTATATAAGCCTAGCGAAGTTAAAAGACTATTGCGTTCTATTAAAACTAAGAAAGTGCCCGGTAATGACCAAATGCCCAATATACTTTTAAAAAATGTTCCGAAAAAAGCAGTTTTTCAATTCACGCCTAAAAACAGGTTCAACCGCATGGAAAAGCGCTTTCGTTATACCCATTCCGAAACCAGGGAAGGATCCTAAATTTCCTTCTAACTATCGCCGAATCAGCTTACTTCCAACTTAAAGTAAACTACTTGAAAAAATTATCCTTGAAAGAATGAGAATTGTGATGAGAAATAAATCAGTCATCCCGGATTTTCAGTTTGGGTTTATGCCGCATATGTCTACAAACTAGTGATGAGATAAATCGGTCATTTCATTAAGCCAGTATGACCGAGTCATTTCGTTGAAGAGACGGATTAAAAAGATTCGGTCATTTGAGTCATTTCGGTCACTTCCATGATTCGGTTGAAATGACACTATCAGTACTAGGCCCGAAATGACTCAAGACATACGAAAAATAACAAGTCGGTCGATCGGTCAGCGGTCACTAGAAAACACTTCTATAAACTCGACTTTTCGAGTCGGTCCGTCTTTGGTGGTCGGTATTCGAACTTCGAAAGCAGCGTATGATTATACTTAAGGGGGATAATGTGCCAAGAGAAAATCGAACTCGATGCTCGGTTTTATGAATTCGAGGAGAAAAACCAATTCTAATGATTTAATTTTTGGATTTTATAGAGAGTGTACGGTTAATGAATGAATTTGAATGTTCTTTGAATTCGTAAATTCAACACGGGAAAATGGTTTAGTTTCGATTTCGATTTTCTCTTGGCGCATTTTCCCCTGAAGTGTCATTTGCTACCTTCGAGTACCGAGTACAGACCCACACGAGAAGAAACTTTTGGCGCTGTACGGCTATCAACATCGGGTACGATACGAGACGTAGAATATTTTTTCTAGTGACCGATTGAACGACTTGTTCCATTTCACATGACTAGAGCTAATTTGGTCATAGTACTGACCCGTTCATTTCGACCGAATCGTTCGCGACCGACCCAGCACAACAACAAACCATCAACTTTTCAGAGTCACCAATTTCATTAAAAAGTCATTAAATTGCAAAAATCCACGGGTCTGATCGCGTTAGACATAGAAAAGGCTTTCGATTCGGTTTGGCATAAAGAATTGCTCTTCAAATTGATGAAATTCTCTTTTCCAAATTTTATCATCAAAATAATTGCTTCATTTCACGAACATAGAAAATTCAGAGTTAAATTAAAATCAAGCTTTTCGGACTTCCTTTCAATTCCAGCCGGCGTGCCTCACAGCTGTTGTTTAAATCCCATACCGTATAACATTTACTACTGATATTCCAAAACATCCTGATTGTAAACTTGCTGTGTACGCCGACGATACCGCCTTTAACTCAAGCTCAAACGATGCCACGTTGACAATTCAAAATTTGCAATCCCAGTTAGATCTGCTGCAAAGTTTCTATAATAAATGGAAAATTAAAATAAATCCGGCTAAAACTCAAATTATATTTTTTACCAAGAAACACGCAAAACGCAATCTACCAAATCCCTGAATAAATATTTTTGGAAAAGCGATTCAATGGTGAAAAAATATAAAATATCTCGGTCTTATTCTGGATACAAAATTAACTTTTCTTGACCATACGGAACATATTACCTGCAAAATTTCAAAGAGCATCCATGCTCTTTATCCTTTCATAAATCGGAAATCAAAGCTCTCCGAAGAAAATAAACTTTTGATCTTCAAAACAGCCATGCTGCCTATCATTCTATACGGAGCCCCAATTTGGAACCCGTGTACTCACAAGAAAAAGCTTCAAGTATTACAAAATAAATGTTTAAAAATAGGTTTAAACAAACCGTTTTATTTTCCAACACAACATCTCCTCGACTTAGCTAAAGTTCGTACGATTTTACACCCATCGGAAAAAGCCATGAACAATTTTCGCGAAAGATGCCTTAACTTAGACAACCCCCTAGTTACAGAACTATTCAGTACCATTTAAATTGTAGAGTGGGTTCTAAGCTGCCTAAATAAGTTAGTTGTATTGTAAGATAGTTATACTCTAGATGAAATCATATAGAGTATTATAAGTTTAATCCAGCCCAAAAGTTTGTAACGCATAGAACCAAGCCTCGGACGAAAAAAAGTTATATATTAATTTTTGTTCATTTGTGGCCAAAAACCTCAAATCCGTTTGACGTCCGTCCGTCCGTCTGTCCGTGAACACGATAACTCAAGAACGCCTTCACCTAGGATCTTGAAATTTTGAATCTGAATGTTTGGTTGAATTTGTAAGGCTAAGTTCGTTAACGGGAAAAATCGTCCTACTCCTTCGGGTAGGTGCCATACAAAATGTCCTTAAAACACGTGTTCAAGATTATTGATCGATAACTTCAGAAAGGTTTAAGCTACGACTTTGAAATTTTGCATGTGTTATTTTTCTAATAGTTGGAGCTAAATGTATGATTATGAAGAAAATCCTGTTAGTCCTTCGTGTAGCTGCCATACAAATATCCTGTCAAAATGTATTCACTTAATTTACGGAACTCACTATAACTCAAGTAATCTTTTAGCTACGAATTCGGAATTTTGTACAAATTAGTTTTGAGTGAAAACGAAGTTCGAGTTTACTAGTCAGCAAAATCCTTTTACTCCTTCTGGTACCTTCCGTACAAAAAATCCTTAAGACACGTGTTCGACAATGCTTTCCGAAAAGTTTTGAACGCTTCAAGCCATGAATTTGTAATTTTGTACACGTTCATTTTTAAATGGTTCCAAGGAAAAGGATAAATATGTAAGAAATCGAGTGAGTCCTTCCTGCAACTTCCATGTGAGAGTCCTTCAAAAAGGACATTTTTTTTCGATGACTTACCCAGTTCAAGATATGAAATTAAACACTGAATATTGTCTTTTAGTTTTGAGTAGCAATCTAATGGCAGTCCTTAATAAAGGACATACAACATGCACGCACGTAATTCTACTTTATCCCCAACTACAATATAAAACGGAGTTTAGTATTCATCTAGAGTATTGTACGATTGGCTTGTAGCCGATCGTGACTGCAGTATGTTTTCACAATTTTTCCATCCCTTAGTTCTGATGAGATACAAAATTGGTTATTACGGCATTTGATGTAATTACCTAAAAACCAATTTCACGATTTTTCGAATTTCAAGAACCAAGGAGGTGTAAAGGGTTTGCTTACGTTTTCACAAATTTTTTAAAATCCCTCGTGTCTCATCAAGTTGCTTCTTATGAAATCGTCTAAAAACCCGTTTCTCAATTTTTTCGAAATTCAAACCCCAAGTTGAAGTAATGAGTTTGTATACGTTTTCACAATTCGTCATATCTCTTAAGTCTGATAAGGCATCAAATTCGTTTTTACTTCTATGGGCTTTTAATGTACATAATATACCAAGATGCGAATAGTCTACACGGTCTATGCGGGGTTTTTCAATGTTTAATAGGCTAAAAATCTCTATTTTAAATATTTTTATTTTAAGAACAAAATTAACTTTCCAAGAAACGTCATAATCTCGAAACAACTCATGATATACTCCGACTTTAACCGCTCCTGAACTTTGACCCGAAAAATAATAAAGTTTCGCCCAGACCATTGGCAGATTTTTTTAAGTACAGTGGATGCCGCTTATTGTAATCACTTTGGGACCGGCCTTAAGCAATAACATTAACCGGATGATAACAATAGCCGAAGGGGAAAATTTTCTCATTTATTTTCCTACGCTTGAATATAGATTGCTCGAAGCATCTAATATTATTATTTTTATTCATTAAGTGTTATTTACAACTCTAGCTTCAATGTTTCACAAAGTTACAGTGAATATGAAATACTGTTTCCTCTTCCTCCTCATCCAGGCAGTTTCTAAAGAAAGTCGTTTGAAAAGAATCACCTCTTTTAGCATGCCGGATTATAAGACAGTGTCTGGTCAGGACACTTACTGTGGTACTGATTCTCTCCATTTTTAGCAAATTCAGCCTTATACAGCGTTTTAGATCAAGCTTCGGTCATGTCTGTTAGCTCAGCGCGCCACTTCTATTGAACTGTCTCGAAAACTTACTCGAAGTTGAGCTCATTCTGTTGAACGAGATCAACATCAAAAGTTTTCAGAAGCTACGAAAAGACTGAAATTTCTCATAGTAATCCATGATATTGTTGCGAGCTAGGGGTTCGCCAGGATTTCAAGTAAAACACAATTCGGTTAAAATAAAAATAAGTGATTATTTATTAATCGCACTTTAAATTCACAGAATTATATTCGCACAATAATTCACACTATATGGCATTACCGCCCGCTTATCTATTTCGCTTGATTTGATCACACGCAATCGATCGCTCTTTACCAACACGATCGCGTATACACGCTGGCTGTCACAGTCGACGTAATCAAAATTACTGTGTCTTCGCTGAGAGCTTCACCTGCTTATATACTAGCCGGTTGCAGTCTAGGATGTACTTGAATGTTCGATGCGTGTGGATTGTTCTAGAAAGCTTTAGATCTTTCGATTTTGATCTTCGTTCAGTGGTTTATGTACAGGGTTCTAGTACATTGGAGAGCATTCGATAAGAAGGGAGATACAATCGTGTTGTTTCGCCTTATCTTCAGCTAGGTTTCTGATTGGTATTCGATCGAGTTGCACGGTTGCGTGGTTGCCAGGTTTACATGTAACAATATGTATCGCCTTGTGTTTACATAAATGTTAACCCAAGAGCAATCATCTTTAATTTTGAGATTGTTTTTATTTTGCCTTTTTGATCACATTCACATGAAGAAAAAAGAGGAGCGATTAAGAATACAGTCACAAAACTTGTAATGTTGTATGGAAATCTGGCCCGAATGATAACATAAAACGAATTTTTATTCCAATAAGCGATGAATTTCGTTTGTGGAAAATGGAACTAACTTGTTTTGATAACAAAATGCGGCTTATAACATTATCCGCAAGCGGCATCTACTGTATTTTGATCACATTAAAAATTTCTGTTCCAATTTGGTGTCTTGGCATAGCTTAACCGGTTTAAAGACAGCTCATAAAATCAACGAGAGAGCAGACTTAAACATTTCTTGTTAATTAAGGAAGACATAATTTAAAGCTGTAAAGAAGGTGAATAATTTGTTTCACAAGTTTTTCTTGAACTTTATCAAAACCTAGTCACTTGCTTAATCCAAATGAAGAAAAATAGAGAGAGAGAAAGAGTTTAACTTAAAATTATGACATTGGTGTGAGGGAGACAGTCCCAACAGCTAAAATCTGATCAAGCCGTCTTATGGAAAAAATACACGTATCGAGACAAATGCGACCGAGTATCAAACACAAATCGGTAAATGTCGCCATTGGCACATATCTGCTGCATGATGGAATCTATATTTTATGTTTCCGTGCACTTACATATTTCGACAGAACGATAGCAAAAATAATAGATATTTAAACTAGTTGTTTGTTAACGTTAAAATACAGTTTATGGTTAACGTATAGTCAAAATCTCTGTTCACAAGCTTAAAGTTAAGTTCAAACGGGACGGTAAGTAGGTTAGGTTAGGTACGGTAGGTAAGCGGCTAAACGCATAGACCGCCAATGGGTCCGATGTGATGCCACATGAACGGGGAAGACATACCCGAGTGGCCAAGACCACATCTTAGACCCGCCAGCCTGACAAACTGCAGCAGCTTGTCTAGCTTAATGTTTGCAAACTCACCCAAGTCCATGACGAAGCGCGTACCCAACGTACGTTCACGCCTCAAAGCCAGACCAGGGCATTCGTAAAGAATGTGGAAAATACTTTCCCCAGCATCGGGTTTACTACAGCTGCGGCACGAATCCACACCGTCCGCAACACCTAGTCTTCTGGTGCGCCGACCAATCAGGCAATGGCCCGTCAGTACACCAATGAGCGGTACATACGAGTATGTTCTCTAAAATTTGAAAAATTAAATTGGAACCAGCAGTAGTAGCAAAGACTATCTACAACAAGACGGGACACTTAATACACATGCATTTTTTGTGGAAAAAACCAAAAAATCATTGCATAAGCGGAACAAAGAAATCCGATTGAACAATTTCAATTCCGTATTCTTACGGAAATTCACATGCGAAGAAAAGAGTACGCTAATATGCCAAAATGAATGATTACACATTCGCATCGTTTTTCTCAAAGCACGTAACAGAACGCATTTTTGGCGGCTGTTCTATTCTCAAGTATTTCAGCATACAAACTTATAGGAACAATGAGAAATGAAATCACACAAGCACAGCTGAGCTGTGTCTGCACATGATTTGATGCTTAGAGTATAATAGAGATGGCATACGGGTAACTAAAATTGAAGCTCGAAAAAATTTGTTTAAACATGTGTTAGTTTATGATACCAAGGGCGTGCAGGTATTGCAATTTCGAAAAGTTGGGGGCAACCAAATTATGATATGAAAATTGTTAATTTATCTATCTATATATAATATAAACATATATACTGATTTATATATTGTGAATATACATTACAGGCGATACTTGTATTTACAACACAAAGTATGAATGCATATGTTCCTATGGTGTATATTATACAAGAATTTTTGCATAGCTGTGAATAGGATTATAGGATAGGATATAGAAAGGATGAAAATAAGAAAAAGACGGAGTTATATTATAAATTCAAATTAAATATATTGATACCTTAAACAAAATTAAATATAAACGATAAGATAGAAAAACGTTTGACAGCAATTCTCAAAAAGTTATATTACACATCTTTGTAAAACAACATTTATTATCACCTACTAAATCGGTACCTGATTTTGTATTTTTCTTGAAGTACTTTTAAGGCCTACTGGTTGAATGAAGGATTTAGATGTGCCTTCACCAGTTAATTGTATCTCCTGTAAAGCAAAATTGGTTAAGCTACAAATAAAATGCGACAGAAAATTGGTATACCCTAACTTCTTCCAACTCTGACGTAACGTTGAGTTCACCAGAATTTTCCACAAGACGATTGGAAGCGGGAGGGCTGCTAAAAAAATTTCTGATCAGTGCAAGTAATTAAATTAGGGATACGAAACAGTTTATTGCTACGTACCATGGTGAGTGTTGTTGCAGTTTCGTCATCACCACCCTTCGAAAGCAATCTTTCTTCTACCTGCAAAGAAGTCAATGTAAAATATTCTTTTTTAAAAACTAATAATTTGATGTTTTACCCTCACTGAAGAATATTGATGGCAATGCATCTTTTTTCAAGGCCCGTCTCTCTCGCCAAGCAATGAAGCAAGAGTTTTCAAAATGCCTGCTACACACACAATCTCGCTTGCAATTCAATCGGTTATCTGTATACGGATTCAACAGAAACACCCACTTTGTTGCTATCACTCCATTTTTTGGAAAGCTTTAAATTTCATAGATACATCAAAATTTTACATATTATGCCAAAACCAAATAAGGCTACAATGTAAAAGGTAAAATAAATTCACTTGTAATAAAATCATTCGAATTTATATTCAAATATTTATCAAATTTGAACTTCGCGCGCTAAATTTCCTTTTTTCGAAATACATTTCGCATATAACTTTTGATAAGCCCAAATCGCTCGCGCACATCTCTGGCAAATTCGAACATGTTTACCTACAAGATCCGACTTCAATCAACGAAGCGAGAATATTTTAAATGAAAAGTTACGTTAATCTTGACACATAACTCAGGACTATACTAAAACATAACACCGTTTAAGAAATTCATTAGTTTTTTCATGAAATCACTCTTAAGGAGATGATCTATCAAAAACAAATTATACTTTGTAGTGCACTGAACTTCGACGTGATGTTCACTTCGCACATTTTTCTATGAAAATTATCACTAATTGCTAGATCCTTTTGTGTAGTGAATAATATAATCATATACAAACAGTATTGATAAATTCAGTGACAAATAGTTTGCAATTTTGAAAGAAATTTGAAAGTTATACGCTAGTTATATTTCACTTTCACTATACCGTGTTATAATTTCGTATCCTTTGACCGCAAAACGCTTTCTTTTACCACTACTTACATTAGCTCATACACATTTGACGTGAACTATAAATTTTCATAAAAAAAATTGAAATTGAAAGAAAGTTTTTTCAACATCGGGTTTTCGAAAATCAGTGATGCCATACTCCTTAGAATAGTTTTTTTCTCTTCAAGAAGAAATTTTAGGGAAATTTTGATAAATTGGTTGCTTATCAAATGTTTAAAAATTCCATAGTTTCGAATAACTGAGGAACAATCAAACTTAATAAAACTATGTTCAGTAAAAACGTTGTTTTGCTTGAAGAAATGATTTGCTGAAGCGTTAATGATTTTAAGTAAAAGGAGGGAAATTTTAAAGGGAATAAACTCTACTTATATGCTTAGAGTTGGCAGTACCAGCTAGTTTATTTGGCCGCTAACATGAAAGGGTGACACAAATTTTTATACCAAAAGTTGAATTTCTTTTTGCATAAATATTTGAAAATTATTAATTGGTAAGATTTTTTTTTTTTGCGAAATATTTTTTCGGAATTAAAGGAGTGGAGAGAATGCTAAATTTTACAAATCCCATTACGATTTATTTTTTTAACAGGGTTTTCATATTTGTGAGAATGCCTTATTGATCAGCCTGTGAATTTTTCGAAGATGCAATGAAAAAAAGAAGAAAATTTTGATGTGACGTCATAGATGTACGTGTACGTACGAGAGTTTTGTTGATGTAGTCGTGAGCTTCAAAAATGAAATATTTTTGATATGGGAATGTCATCTCTATTATACTCTAAGATTTGATGTCAGTTTTTTTTATAGGCGTTCTGTGCGGATGTCATTATATTGGTGAATGCGACTCGTTATCAGTTTTTGTCTCTTCTTTAATCATGCATCTTGCTATTGCTATCTACTTCCCTCATCTCATTAAATAAAGAAACCAAGGACAAATTTTTATTCGAAAGATACTGCGTAGTGTCCCGTCTTCTTATGGATAGTCTTTGGTTGTAGTTTCTGTCAGGTGGATTGGATATTTTTGTGCATTTTATGTCCTAAAACGTGAAAAATCGATTCCATTACTTGTTTTTTCATTGAAAAATACAATTTTCAATTTTCATTCTCAACAATGCTAAAATAAGTTTAATTGAAGACTAAAATCCACAGTCGATATTAATATGGTTCGCTAATAATTATTATTTATTTTATTTTTGTTTATTTACTAATTTGTTCATTTCTTTTTCTAGGAATCGTTCAAGTAACATGTTTACTGATTGCGGTGTATGGCGTTTGTTGCGTCTCTGCAGATGATTGTGATGGTAAAGCGGACTACACTCGCTTACCGTTTAAATCCACACCCGTAGGAAATGATGATTGTAGAAAATTAGCTGAATGTCATAATGGAAAATCTACATTTATTGATTGTCCAACAAATTATTATTATGATGACGGAACTAAAAGCTGTGTTTTGGGAAAGGGTGACTGCACTAAATTAACGGGTTCAAGTACACAAACCTGTAAGTCTACAAAGTCGTATATTCCTGGTGCTGATTGCAATTCGTACACCCCCTGCACAGAAGACAGCTTAAATCCAGGCACCTTTATTAAAGGCGTCAGTACTCCCTGTACAGGCACCACACCTTATTTAAATCCATACGGCACAAACGGTCCTGTGTGTTCCGACAAGCAGTTGTGGATTTGCAAAGCAACGAGCTTCTTGCCGAATTGTGCTACACAACCTAGTGGTGAATTCATAGGGGATCTGAACAGTTGCACCGGTTACTACATCTGTGCGGACGGTGAGCGAGTGAAAAGACACTGTACAAAAGATCTCCACTTCGATCCTTTTTCGAAATCTTGCGTCTACGAAGAAGACAGTAAATGCAATTTGGCCGAATCATCAGCATCTAGTACCCTCGGCGACATCTGCAAGGGTAAAAAGGGCGGTTTTGTGGCCGACCCGAAATCATGCAGAGCCTACTATTACTGCGTAAGCGAGACTCTACCGTCTCAGATTTTCTGCCCAACCAGCAGATACTTTGTCAATGGCTATTGCGTAAATTCCACACCAGCTCCCGCTAACTGCGGCTGCGAAACGGTAATGGATGCTATTACTGCCCCAGACGACGTCGTCCGAGTAAAGGCAGCGAAATCTAACCAGTACTGGAAGTGTTCAATGACGGAAGCCGAACTGAAAACTTGCCCCACCGGAACTTTTTACAGTGAAGCCGACGAAAGTTGTGAATAATAATAATAATAAAAATACAATGAATTCATGAAAAATGTATTAAAGTATTAAATAATTTTATATTAATATTTAATAAGTTTTTATTTTGCTTTATAATTTTTAATATATTGTGATCGAACTGAAATTAAAAAAAAAATAATATTGCAATCCTCAATTTCGAGATTGTTGGGTTGTTAAAGGTTAGAGCAAGACAAAAAATCTGCCAACAGTCTGGGCGCAACTTTATTATTTTTTGGGAAGAAGTTCGGAATGCGTTCAATTCTGAGACGCGGTGTAGGTTACTATGTGACTGAAAACCTAAAAAAAAGTTAGGAAAGCGGTTAGAATAGGGTCGCGCTAGAATGCTTACGCCGCTGACACATATAACATATGAATTACATAATTGGGTCATACTCCGGGACGAGGTCTAAGTCGTAGTATAATATCAGTTATTACATAATTAGGAAGTTTGTCGTGATTTGGTTTTGGGCCATTACATGAAATCGGAAATGCATTTGTAGGCGATTATATAAAAAGTCTGTGGAAGTGAAAACCAATCTGATTTCTCATCAATCTTAGAAATATGTCGAAAGCCTTACGTCCTCTTGGAGTTGGAGTATCTAAAAATACTGAAATAAATTTTTGACTATTATACCGGAAGCCTTAGGAAGTTAAACTGATTTCGATATCACATCAGAACTAAGAAATATTTAGGAATTTGTGAAAACATATGCAACCCCCCTTGCACAATCTTCGGGGTTGAATATCCAAAAATCCTGAAATGAGTTTTTAGATATATACTCGTATAAAGAGGAAGTGAAAACCAATCCGATGTCTTATCACTTTTAAGAGATATGACGGAATTCGTGAAAACGTGTTCAACCCGTTTATACTCTCTTAGGGGTTGAAAAAGGAAAAAAATTGAAAAAATGTTGTAGGTGATTAATAAAGACGCCTACGGAAGTAAAAAGTTACTCGATATCTAATCAGACCGGAGGGATATGACTGAATTCGTGAAAATGTATACAACCCCATTACACCACCTTGGGGGTCGAATTTTAAAACATCCTGAAAACGCTTTCTAGGTATTTATATGAAAAATCCGTAGAATAAAAATGAATTCAATATTTGGAAACACCTAATATATATGACAAAAATCGTGAAAATATTTGCATTCCATTTTCACTGATAATTTTTTTTGCACCCCTTCTGTACGTCGATGGATATTTAATTTTTTTTTAATCAAAATTACTTTTCTAGCTGACCGACATATACATTCCGAGTTTCAACTTTCTAGCATAAGCCGTTATATAGTTAGGAAAAACACCCTCCACCCCCGTACCATACTATCTCCATAAAAAATTATATTTTTCAACATGCTACTGCTATAGTTCTATCCAAATACCAAGTTTCAGCTTTATATCATTATAGGTTCTCGAGATATAAAAATCGGAACTTTGTACTTTTCAATCTCCCCCACCCTCATCTTCAAATTTTTTTTTTCCTGCTAGGGATCTATTTGGCCTACTTCTGTTAAAAAATTTTAAGCATCTATTGTACACTGTTGATATGTTGTATGATTTTTTTAGAAAAATTCTTATCCCCTCCACTTCCATACTCCACCGCTCCCTTAAAAAATTTTTCTTTCACCAAACTTTATTTGTCAACCTTAATACATAAACCGAATTTTGTTTTTCTAGTGCAATTGGTTCGTGAGATATTGTAATCTAAACTTTTTCACCCCCCATAGATCTATTCTCCTAGTATACCCACAGATGTTCATAAAGTTTTAATTTCGTGACATTAACCGATTAGGAGATATGGATTTTGGAACGTTTCGAACTCGGCTTTCGAGCGTTTAGGGCGCATTATTATTCCCCCCAC
The DNA here is from genome assembly GCA_951812415.1 of Beris morrisii. NCBI lineage: Eukaryota > Metazoa > Arthropoda > Insecta > Diptera > Stratiomyidae > Beris > Beris morrisii. Next base: position 62,953,034 of record OX638310.1, read on the forward strand.
TCCCACACCCCTTTACCCATATCATCATTTTTTTGCAAATGGGTCCACTATCGATGCTCTATATAAATTCCAAGTTTCAGCCTCCTAGCCTAAGCGGTTACTGAAATCTAGAAACCAAAATGTTCCGTCTAAAACGCTTCCCCCACCTCCCCCCTCACACTCTCACCACTCAAAAGGTGACCACTTGAAGAGGTCTGCTCAGTCTACCAATGAAAAAGAATTCAACTTAATAGCTCAAAGAGTTTGAGAGTTATAAGCTTTCAAAGGTTTTGCGTACGGCGGATGGCGGACGGCGTATGGCGCACAGACGGACTGAAATTTTTTTTTGCTTTTTTAGTGTCTATTAGTCATGAAACGTGGAAAAAAATGTTTCAGGGTAGCAAACTTTTTCTTTTTTTAAATCGATAACAATACTTTATTATTAAAATAATAAAGTATCCATCCATTGACTTTTCTTCATCTTTTGGATAGTAGGCAAATATGCCTCACCTTTTCATGTAAAAGTCAATTTGAATGTAATTTTCAATTTTCGGTCAGTAAATTTCAATTAGTAATCAGTAAATTTCAACTTCGAAAGCAGAAAATTCACTGGATATTCTCTAAAAAAAGTGTATAATTAGCACTTTTTAAGATACACTTATTTCTACTTCTAATATTATTTCTTACTTACTTACTCTAAATTAAAACCCTTGGCTGTAGGTAAGAATCGAACCCACGATCAATTCTGGTTTGGCTGCGAAGGTTTGACGCGCGTAGCCACTACGCCATCGAAGGCGTTTCATTTTAATTTCACAAAATCGAACGAAGCGTCCAACTTCGTGGTTTACTTGAAAAAGAACGTAATTTTCAATTCATATATAAATATAGTTAATTTTACTCGAAATGTTGCGTAATTTTGTGAGACTTTTCATGTAATTGTACGGTTCAACTGAAAAGTACATGAATAATTTACTAATACCAGTAATTTCGAGTAAAAGTGCTTGAAATGAGTACTTTTACTTGAAAAAATGAAATATACTGGAAATTTCAGGTAAAAATTGGATTGAAAATTCAATTTTTTAAAACAGTGGATGAACCCAGAACCATGACCACTCGAATTTTAAAATTGAATAAAACCTTTAACTTTAATATCATCGAATTTGTGGCTTATCACGTTATCACAAAACTCCGTTCTATCTGAGGCGCACTATTCAAAAATAGTGTTACCGCTATTTTAGTTCAACATTTTTAATTTAAAAAAAAACACTAGTTGGGGAGCGTTCCTTTCTGTGGAGTCCCATTTCCGTGAAGGCCCAAGCAAAATTATAATCTGTATAAAATATCGAGATCTTCTGAGTTAATATTTTATTCAATCAAATTTTGACGTTCAGATGGCGCTGTTGAATAAAATTTAGTATGAACGACTATGCAGTCAGCGTTGATAACAACAATCTGGACTTCCTATCAGTGAAATAACAGCGAAGAGACGTCAACTAAGAAGCAGACAGACCAACCGTGCCATCACAATATTCTGAGATTATTTCAATCGTTTTTTTAAACTGAGATAACCAAAAGCAATTCAAGTTAAAAAAAAGACACGTAAGGACAATTTTATTCCCATTTTACAAATCGTATCAGGAACTTCGTGTGAATCATTGTATGAACAATTTCTAAAGGTTTTCTTATCAAGCCAAGATGTTTTCATGAAATAATTTTTTAGGGACATTTTTATAGCTAGCACACCAGTGTAGACAACTGCACATCTGTCTATTTTTGTGCCGTAATCTGAATTTAACAGTTTTCATTTCTATTTTAGTTTTAATTTTTCTTCAATATTTTTAAAGAAAAAAGTTGTATTTTTTTCACCCGATCATGGTCTTGATTATGACTTAATTTGTACGAAGACGGTAATTCATGTAGAATGTCGTGATATTTTGAGTTAATTTGATATTGATTCAAATATTGACATATAGGTGGCGCTGTTGTACCAAGTATAGTTTAAACTACCAATTTACCGGCAAAACAATTAAATTTGTTTAAGTTAAATCCTATCAAATAAATTTCAAAACACAAATCTGTATTCTGTAAAGTCCCAAGCACAGTCGATAAAAAGAAGGAAATTCCTGACAGCGAAAAAATGTCAACTAAGAAGCAGGAATACCAACCGTGCTATGCACAACATTCTGAGATTATGTCAATCGTTTTTTTTCCACGTGAGATAATAAAAAGCTGTAGAAGGTAAAAAACAGACGTTCTGTAATAAACTTAAGATTTTATTTATTTTTACGTTTCAGTGCTAGGAGACTACCGAAAAGAAAAAGTTCTTCTGACCGCCGTATACAAACGCGTTTGATCTCTAGGTGCTTTTAACTTCGCTAGGCTTACATATATGTTTCGGTTCTAGATCAGAAATTAGGTTTGGTATATTAGATACTATGTGTTCAACCGTACTTATAGTATTAATGTCGCTTAGGTTAGCGCCTAATAGATGTGAGGATAAACAATTTTCCGCTAGTGTCTTGCCTTTATCTACATCGTTGTAAATTAGCATATGATTTGAGTCGAGCAGCGGAGTAACGAAACTATTTTTATTTTTCAGTTTTTTTTAATTCTCCCCATATTATTCGATCCTTTTCCTAATTTCGATAGCATCAGATTCCATGTCCCGTTACGTTTCTCGAATGGTTTTCTTAAGAGATTTGGCTAGAAATTTGCTAGATCGGTCATGGGTTCTTTGCCATCGACGGCGGGCTGTGTTGCTCATTTTGACTATATCCTTGATCGAATCATCTAGTTTTGGAGGGTTTGTGTCAATACTATGTTTAGGAGTGCATTTATGAGATGTTTCCCAGATAGAGTTGATGAATTTATTTATGAGATCATCGATTTCATTTGGCCCAGTTATTTTAGATAGGTCTAGAACAGTAGTAGTGTCAACTTTCTGTAATAAAAGCTGTCTGAATTTTGACCAGTTAGTTTTGGCGAAACAAGTGATCAATTTCTATGAATTTGATTTGGATGTTTTTCAAAATGGAAAATTCTACCGGCATGTGAGGGGAAGATAGTACGTGAGTGGTGATGAGCTGCGAGATAGGGACTCGATCGTTACTAAGTACGATATCTAGGGTTGAGGCATTTCCTTTTGCTGGGAAATATGTCGGTTCGCTAGGTATATGGATAAAGAAGTTCTTTTTAAGCATTCCCTTATATAGAATCTTACCGGCTTTATTTGCCTTGGAGCAATTCCAGTACCTGTGCCTGGCATTTAAATCACCGCAAATTATGTATCCACTGCGAATTTTGGTTAAATGGTTAATGTCATTTTTAAATAAGTTTAGTTTTGCAGCATTTAATTTGGAGCCTGGAAAGTACGCAGCGATCACCGTCAGATTTATACTCTCAATCTTGATCGCTAAAGTTTCTATTGTTTTCGTGCCTATATCTGGTAAATTAGAGTGTTTTATACCTTTATTAATAATAATTCCTAATTTTGTTTTTACTTTTATTTATGAATTTATATGAAGATTTCTAGACTTTTTTAAGTAAAATGATTCCATATTTAATCCTGCAGCGAATAATGTGAATCTAAGAATATGTTGAAAATTTAAGGAGTTATTAGTAGCGTTTGTTTACCCTAAGTCTGCCAATTTTAACCTACGTAGAAAGACGGACTGATATTTTTTTTCGTTCTTAAGGTATACTGTTTTTAAAAACGTAAAAATACAAAAATTGAGAGTTGAAAAATAATTTTTTGGAGAATCCAAAGATTAAAAAATCGAAATTTGAATATTCAAAACATGAGAAGATCGAAAAGGGATTGAAATGACAAATAACATAACCTGAAATCGGAGCAGTGAAATGTTAAATTTAGCATTTTTGTGTGGTGATATTATGACATGTTATTTGAGAACACCGCGTCTTGAGTCAGTTCTTTTTTTAGTTACAACAAAACAACTCTTGATCAATAGAGAACGTCAAACGGCGCTGTCGTCAATCTTTCGATCCGCGTTTACATGAGAAATTTCGATTCGATTTCTATTCGATCCAGAAGTCGAGAAGTTGGATCGGATCGAGTCGTCCTCAGTCCAATTCGATATGTGTCTGAATGCGATTTTAGACAATTGAATCTGGATTCAATCCGAATTCAATCCTCCATGTATACGTAGAATTTCAAGTTACAAAGTAAAATAAGCGTAAGCGTGTCCGAAGTCCGAACTAGACATAACTCGAGAACGTGTTGGAGATAATATGCGTTTGATTATTCCGATCGTCCACGCCTAAGAAATTACGCCGTCCTCACTCACTTTTTTATTATGTGGCTCAGAAAGTGCTTTCGTTTTGGTTTTTGGGATTTCACTGGATGAGAGCTTTAAAATACAATAAATTGATTACAATTGCAATAAATCACAATCACCTATTTTTTCGAGATCATACTAATGGTTCATTTTGCAAAATTAGTACATCCCGTAGACTTCTCTGCATTTTCGATGGAAACAAACGATTTCAAGAACTGAAGGTTGGTAAATCAATTCCATTAATACAAAAGCCATTTATCAATATCCAAATACATACATACACTCAGCAGAACTATTTTCACCTTCTGGCTAAATTCTAATAAACTTAATTCGATTAGTACTGAACAGAGATACCGCTTCAGTATTATGAATTCAGTGGAAAAATTTTAATAACTTTTCTTAATGTAATTTTCTATAGCATGTTTATCATATTGGTTATTTTTCTTGTCTACTTAAAATGTAAGACAATAAATATATGTGTAAGTAAATAAGAAACTAACATTATTTCTGAAGACAATACTCTCTACCACTGATGTTATCCTATGCTGTGGATTTTATTAATAAAAAGATTTACCCCTTTGCCGTTTTAGGTATTGATACAGAACTATTTTTATTAATTCGGAAACCACAATAAGACTAAACAAAAATAGACAAGAAAAATTTTAGTGTTTTTAGAGTTTCACTCAATTTTCTACATATTTGTTTTTTTTCTGTCTTTTAGTTTCTGTTAATAACTACAATATCTGTAAAATACAACTGTTATAAAAATGTCAAGAATTCCAAAATTCATTCAGTTGTAGAATTAAATACCGAAGAAACTTTCACTTCTTACAATTCTGTCTCGGTACTGAAAAACTGAATTTGTCCAAAAAGAAAAACAAAAACTATTAGCAAAATAAATGACAAAATATGTCGTCCAATTAATTGGTTACTCTTCGCAGACTGTTCACAAAATTGTTATTATTAAATCACTTAATACACTTTAAATTGTTTCACTATATACCTTTTCCCATTTTTACTCCTCAGAAAGTTCGCGCTAATTGTTTAAAAATTACTTCGGACCGTTCTGGAACAAAAACTTTGGTTTGACTTGATGTAGCATTTCAATCCAGGCCTTATATACCCGCATGAATTAGTTTTTTTTGTTTTTTATATCATATCACTGGCTTAAAAAGCTAAAAAAGGGATTAATTTAAAATTTGATTTAAAATATATTTTATTATTTTTCAATAACGGAGTATTTTTATCTTGCAATCATTTTTCCAAGAATTCGGATTTGAATATTTTATCGCAAACTGAAAATGACATTGTACATTGTTTTAGCCATTTACCGAATTAAATTGGGCTTATAATGCCGAGAACGCGTTGAAATGATCAGCCGTTTAGGCTTACATGCTTAGTGATATTTACTTCATGTATGTATTCATTCATTAATTGTATCCATCCATTTGTAAAAAACGAAAATAATTATAAGCGGGTGATTGAAAAATTATTAATAACAAAAAATATCAATCAACAATTTTCCGGATCGAACACTTCTTGTTTTAAGAAATAAATCTGAAATTGAAGGCGGAGTGGAAAGTTGACAATAACTTCAATAATAGTAGTCAGAACGTTCAGTCGAATGTGATTGTCGGGTGCTGCGTACATGAGAGTTTTCTAAAAGCTCGCCATACATTTCACGCATGTGTATGCGTGAAAACTAGCAAAAGCTCATATGAATTTTTATAAAATTTTCAAGTCAGACGCTGATGACTCACTTTGAGAACTGAAATCTGGGTTGAAAATTACTACCGCTAGATGATAGTACGCGCGTATGCGTGAAAACTGGCAAAGCTCAAATGAATTTAATTTGTTATTAGGTGTGTTATTTTCAACTGGATCAGATCACAATTGAAAAAAACGATGTATCTTTACGGATCTTCGCGGTTCGCGGATCTCGACGGCTCAGCAGATCTTTACGGATCTTTGTGGTTTGCAGATCTTCACGGCAGATCTTGCGGTTCGCGGATCATCACGGCTCGTGGATCTTAAAGGTTTGCGAATTTTTGAGATGATGTAGATAGAATAGATAGAAGATGGAAAATGGATGGTGGAGGATGGAAGATTCAGGATGGAGGATAGAAGATGAAAAATGGAAGATGGAGGATTCAGGATAGAGGATTCACGATGGAAGATTCAGGATTGAGGATGGACGATGGATAATGGAGGATGGAGGATGGACGATGGATGATAGACGATGTAGGATGGACAATGGAGGATGGACGATGGACAATGGACGATGGTGGATGGAGGATGGATGATGGATGATGGACGATGAAGGATGGAGGATGGTGGATAGAGGATGGAGGATGGAGGATAGAGGATAGAGGATAGAGGATAGAGGATAGAGGATAGAGGATAGAGGATAGAGGATAGAGGATAGAGGATAGAGGATAGAGGATAGAGGATAGAGGATAGAGGATAGAGGATAGAGGATAGAGGATAGAGGATAGAGGATAGAGGATAGAGGATAGAGGATAGAGGATAGAGGATAGAGGATAGAGGATAGAGGATAGAGGATAGAGGATAGAGGATAGAGGATAGAGGATAGAGGATAGAGGATAGAGGATAGAGGATAGAGGATAGAGGATAGAGGATAGAGGATAGAGGATAGAGGATAGAGGATAGAGGATAGAGGATAGAGGATAGAGGATAGAGGATAGAGGATAGAGGATAGAGGATAGAGGATAGAGGATAGAGGATAGAGGATAGAGGATAGAGGATAGAGGATAGAGGATAGAGGATAGAGGATAGAGGATAGAGGATAGAGGATAGAGGATAGAGGATAGAGGATAGAGGATAGAGGATAGAGGATAGAGGATAGAGGATAGAGGATAGAGGATAGAGGATAGAGGATAGAGGATAGAGGATAGAGGATAGAGGATAGAGGATAGAGGATAGAGGATAGAGGATAGAGGATAGAGGATAGAGGATAGAGGATAGAGGATAGAGGATAGAGGATAGAGGATAGAGGATAGAGGATAGAGGATAGAGGATAGAGGATAGAGGATAGAGGATAGAGGATAGAGGATAGAGGATAGAGGATAGAGGATAGAGGATAGAGGATAGAGGATAGAGGATAGAGGATAGAGGATAGAGGATAGAGGATAGAGGATAGAGGATAGAGGATAGAGGATAGAGGATAGAGGATAGAGGATAGAGGATAGAGGATAGAGGATAGAGGATAGAGGATAGAGGATAGAGGATAGAGGATAGAGGATAGAGGATAGAGGATAGAGGATAGAGGATAGAGGATAGAGGATAGAGGATAGAGGATAGAGGATAGAGGATAGAGGATAGAGGATAGAGGATAGAGGATAGAGGATAGAGGATAGAGGATAGAGGATAGAGGATAGAGGATAGAGGATAGAGGATAGAGGATAGAGGATAGAGGATAGAGGATAGAGGATAGAGGATAGAGGATAGAGGATAGAGGATAGAGGATAGAGGATAGAGGATAGAGGATAGAGGATAGAGGATAGAGGATAGAGGATAGAGGATAGAGGATAGAGGATAGAGGATAGAGGATAGAGGATAGAGGATAGAGGATAGAGGATAGAGGATAGAGGATAGAGGATAGAGGATAGAGGATAGAGGATAGAGGATAGAGGATAGAGGATAGAGGATAGAGGATAGAGGATAGAGGATAGAGGATAGAGGATAGAGGATAGAGGATAGAGGATAGAGGATAGAGGATAGAGGATAGAGGATAGAGGATAGAGGATAGAGGATAGAGGATAGAGGATAGAGGATAGAGGATAGAGGATAGAGGATAGAGGATAGAGGATAGAGGATAGAGGATAGAGGATAGAGGATAGAGGATAGAGGATAGAGGATAGAGGATAGAGGATAGAGGATAGAGGATAGAGGATAGAGGATAGAGGATAGAGGATAGAGGATAGAGGATAGAGGATAGAGGATAGAGGATAGAGGATAGAGGATAGAGGATAGAGGATAGAGGATAGAGGATAGAGGATAGAGGATAGAGGATAGAGGATAGAGGATAGAGGATAGAGGATAGAGGATAGAGGATAGAGGATAGAGGATAGAGGATAGAGGATAGAGGATAGAGGATAGAGGATAGAGGATAGAGGATAGAGGATAGAGGATAGAGGATAGAGGATAGAGGATAGAGGATGGAGGATGGAGGATGGAGGATAGAGGATGGAGGATGGACAATGGAGGATAGAGGATGGAGGATGGAAGATGGAGGATGAAGAACAAGTATGGAGGATAAAGAAAGGAAGATGCAGAACGAAGTATGGAGGATAAAGGATGGAGGATGAAGAATAGAGGATATAAGATAGAGGGTGTAGAATGGTGGATTTAGATTAAAGATTAAAGGTTTAAGATTAAAGATTAAAGATGATTAAAGATAATACATAAAAGATAAAAGATAAAGGATCAAGGATCAAGGATTAAGGATCAAGGATCAAGGATCAAGGATCAAGGATCAAGGATCAAGGATCAAGGATCAAGGATCAAGGATCAAGGATCAAGGATCAAGGATCAAGGATCAAGGATCAAGGATCAAGGATCAAGGATCAAGGATCAAGGATCAAGGATCAAGGATCAAGGATCAAGGATCAAGGATCAAGGATCAAGGATCAAGGATCAAGGATCAAGGATCAAGGATCAAGGATCAAGGATCAAGGATCAAGGATCAAGGATCAAGGATCAAGGATCAAGGATCAAGGATCAAGGATCAAGGATCAAGGATCAAGGATCAAGGATCAAGGATCAAGGATCAAGGATCAAGGATCAAGGATCAAGGATCAAGGATCAAGGATCAAGGATCAAGGATCAAGGATCAAGGATCAAGGATCAAGGATCAAGGATCAAGGATCAAGGATCAAGGATCAAGGATCAAGGATCAAGGATCAAGGATCAAGGATCAAGGATCAAGGATCAAGGATCAAGGATCAAGGATCAAGGATCAAGGATCAAGGATCAAGGATCAAGGATCAAGGATCAAGGATCAAGGATCAAGGATCAAGGATCAAGGATCAAGGATCAAGGATCAAGGATCAAGGATCAAGGATCAAGGATCAAGGATCAAGGATCAAGGATCAAGGATCAAGGATCAAGGATCAAGGATCAAGGATCAAGGATCAAGGATCAAGGATCAAGGATCAAGGATCAAGGATCAAGGATCAAGGATCAAGGATCAAGGATCAAGGATCAAGGATCAAGGATCAAGGATCAAGGATCAAGGATCAAGGATCAAGGATCAAGGATCAAGGATCAAGGATCAAGGATCAAGGATCAAGGATCAATGATCAAGGATCAAGGATCAAGGATCAAGGATCAAGGATCAAGGATCAAGGATCAAGGATCAAGGATCAAGGATCAAGGATCAAGGATCAAGGATCAAGGATCAAGGATCAAGGATCAAGGATCAAGGATCAAGGATCAAGGATCAAGGATCAAGGATCAAGGATCAAGGATCAAGGATCAAGGATCAAGGATCAAGGATCAAGGATCAAGGATCAAGGATCAAGGATCAAGGATCAAGGATCAAGGATCAAGGATCAAGGATCAAGGATCAAGGATCAAGGATCAAGGATCAAGGATCAAGGATCAAGGATCAAGGATCAAGGATCAAGGATCAAGGATCAAGGATCAAGGATCAAGGATCAAGGATCAAGGATCAAGGATCAAGGATCAAGGATCAAGGATCAAGGATCAAGGATCAAGGATCAAGGATCAAGGATCAAGGATCAAGGATCAAGGATCAAGGATCAAGGATCAAGGATCAAGGATCAAGGATCAAGGATCAAGGATCAAGGATCAAGGATCAAGGATCAAGGATCAAGGATCAAGGATCAAGGATCAAGGATCAAGGATCAAGGATCAGGGATCACGGATCAAGGATCAAGGATCAAGGATCAAGGATTAAGGATCAAGAATCAAGGATCAAGGATCAAGGATCAAGGATCAAGGATCAAGGATCAAGGATCAAGGATCAAGGATCAAGGATCAAGGATCAAGGATCAAGGATCAAAGATCAAGGATCAAGGATCAAGGATCAAGGATCAAGGATCAGGGATCACGGATCAAGGATCAAGGATCAAGGATCAAGGATCAAGGATCAAGGATCAAGGATCAAGGATCAAGGATCAAGGATCAAGGATCAAGGATCAAGGATCAAGGATCAGGGATCACGGATCAGGGATCACGGATCAAGGATCAAGGATCAAGGATCAAGGATTAAGGATCAAGAATCAAGGATCAAGGATCAAGGATCAAGGATCAAGGATCAAGGATCAAGGATCAAGGATCAAGGATCAAGGATCAAGGATCAAGGATCAAGGATCAAGGATCAAGGATCAAGGATCAAGGATCAAGGATCAAGGATCAAGGATCAAGGATCAAGGATCAAGGATCAAGGATCAAGGATCAAGGATCAAGGATCAAAGATCAAGGATCAAGGATCAAGGATCAAGGATCAAGGATCAGGGATCACGGATCAAGGATCAAGGATCAAGGATCAAGGATCAAGGATCAAGGATCAAGGATCAAGGATCAAGGATCAAGGATCAAGGATCAAGGATCAAGGATCAAGGATCAAGGATCAAGGATCAAGGATCAAGGATCAAGGATCAAGGATCAAGGATCAAGGATCAAGGATCAAGGATCAAGGATCAAGGATCAAGGATCAAGGATCAAGGATCAAGGATCAAGGATCAAGGATCAAGGATCAAGGATCAAGGATCAAGGATCAAGGATCAAGGATCAAGGATCAAGGATCAAGGATCAAGGATCAAGGATCAAGGATCAAGGATCAGGGATCACGGATCAAGGATCAAGGATCAAGGATCAAGGATTAAGGATCAAGAATCAAGGATCAAGGATCAAGGATCAAGGATCAAGGATCAAGGATCAAGGATCAAGGATCAAGGATCAAGGATCAAGGATCAAGGATCAAAGATCAAGGATCAAGGATCAAGGATCAAGGATCAAGGATCAGGGATCACGGATCAAGGATCAAGGATCAAGGATCAAGGATCAAGGATCAAGGATCAAGGATCAAGGATCAAGGATCAAGGATCAAGGATCAAGGATCACGGATCAAAGATCAAGGATCAAGGATCAAGGATCAAGGATCAAGGATCAATGATCAAGGATCAAGGATCAAGGATCAAGGATCAAGGATCAAGGATCAAGGATCAAGGATCAAGGATTAAGTATCAAGAATCAAGGATCAAGGATCAAGGATCAAGGATCAAGAATCAAGGATCAAAGATCAAGGATCAAGGATCAAGAATCAAGGATCAAGGATCAAGGATCAAGGATCAAGGATCAGGGATCACGGATCAAGGATCAAGGATCAAGGATTAAGGATCAAGAATCAAGGATCAAGGATCAAGGATCAAGGATCAAGGATCAAGGATCAAGGATCAAGGATCAAGGATCAAGGATCAAGGATCAAGGATAAAGAATAAAGGATCAAGGATAAAGGATAAAGGATAAAAGATTAAAGATTAGCCCCGCAGTACTGCATGAAAGGTAGTTGGAGCGTAGCGCGCGTCAGCCAAATATGAACGCGAAAGGGAGTTTTAATCCCTTTAACCCTGCAAATTTTTAGATAACGATATCTATTAATTTCAGATCGAGCGGGGAATGAAACAAATTGATATTAGCTTAAAAGTAGAAATACCACAAATGAAAAATGTAAATTTTCATTTTGGAGTTTTAGTGTCCAGTAATACTTTTTCCTAAATCTATATTCCATCTCCTATTTTCAACTTATAATCTTTAATTTTCAATCTTCAATCTTTAATTTTCAATCTTTAACCTTTAGTCTTTAATCTTTAATCTTTAACCTTTAGTCTTTAATCTTAAGCAACAAAAAGAAATGATATATATATAAAAAAAACATTTTAAAAATGTAAAAAGAAGGTGTCGGGTTCAACAAAAAGGGATGATATTCACAGAATCGGTCTTCTTTTTATTAATATTTCCACTTACACTTGTATACAAATTTGTGATATTCATTTTTTCAAGAAACCCGACAATCGCTCGGAAAAATATCCCCCCCCCCCCAATTTTCCAGATTAAAAGCAACCAAAAAGTAAACTTTGCACATCATCTTTTTGCCACGACGATTCCCCCTCACACCCCTACCCCTCCAAATTTGACCACTTCAAGGGGACTACCCAGTCTATTCATCAAAAAAATTTCAATTTAATAGCTCAAAGGGTTTGGGAGCTACGAGCTTTCAAACGATTTTGCGTACAGCGGTCGACGTACGGCGGACAGACGGACTGAAATTTTTTTTTGCTTTTTTCGTGTGTACTCGTTATGAAACGTGAAAAAAAAAATGTTGAGGGTAGCAAATTTTTTTTTTTAAAAAATCGAAAACAATACTGTATTATTAAAATAATAAAGTAAAAATACCGACTGTCCGCCGTATACACCATCCACCTTACACAGACGCGTTTGAAGACTCGTAAATCGTAAATCCAGTCAACTATTAAGTTCCTTTTTTACTTTATTATTTTAATAATAAAATATTGTTATCGATTTAAAAAAATAAAATTTGCTACCCTGAAAATTTGTTTTTCCACGTCTCATGACTAATAGACACCAAAAAAACAAAAAAAAAATGTTAACTCCGTCTGTACGCCGCCGTCGTCCGCCGTATACAAAACGTTTGAGGGCTCATAGCTCTCAGACCCTTTGCGCTATTAGGTTGAATTTTTTTTACTGTTAGACTGAGCGGACCCCTTCAAGTGGCCATCTTTTGAGTGGTGGAGGTGTAATTGTTTAAGAGGAACAATTTTGGTTTCTAGATCTTAGTAACCGCTTACGCTAGGAGGCTGAAACATGGAATTTATATAGAGCTCCGATAGTGGACCCATTTGCAAAAAAATTGCTGATATTGGTAAAGGGGTCTTGGAAAGGGGGGGGGGGGGGGGGGGGGGGGGGGAAATAACAATGCATCCGAAACGCTTGAAAATCGAGTTCGAGACGTTCTAAAATTCATATCTCCTAAACGGTTACTGTCAGGAAATTAAAACTTTATGAATATCCTTAGGTATACCAGGAGAATAGATTGAAAACAAATTTTTGAGAAAACGCACTGGCGTACAGAGGTGGAGGGTGAAAAACTTTAGATTACGATATATCACGAACTAATTGCATTAGAAAAATAAAAATTCGGTTTCTGTATTAAGGTTGACAAATAAAGTTTGCTGAAAGTAAAATTTTTTAAGGGTCGGTGGAGCATGGAAGTGTAGGGGATAAGAATTTTTCTAAAAAAATCACGTCACCTATCTCAAGAACAGTATAAGATAGATGCCTAGAATTTTTTACCAAAAGTAGGCCTAATAGACGCCTAGCAGGAAAAAAAATTTGGTGGTGAGCTTATAGAGGGTGAGGGTGGGGGAGGGTGAAAGGGAAAAATTTCCGATTTTTATATCTCGAGAACGTATAACCATGGAAAGCTAAAACTAGGTATTTAAATAAAACTCTAGTAGTAGCATGTCGGAAAAATTTTTTATAAGGGTAGTATGGTATGGTGGTGAGGGGTGTTTTTCCTAACTATGGAATCGCATATGCTACAAAGTTGAAATTCGGTACGTATATGTAATTCAACTAGAAAAGCAATATTGATTAAAAAAAATTCAAATATCCATTGGCGTTCGGAAGGGGGAAAAAATCATCAGTGAAAATGGAATACATATATTTTCACGATTTTCGTCATTTCTATTGGGTCTTGTTACGAATATGTTTTCGGCCGCTTGGGCAGTCTCCATTTCGCTTCCAGAATAATGGGCCCCTTTGGACCTAGACAGCATATTTCGCCGACTGCTCAGGAGCCGATGGGGGGGTTTGAAAAAAAAATGTGTCCAAAAGGGGCACCATCCTTGTTGATGCTGTCAAAAGGAGAAAAAAAACTCTAAGGAAAAGAATGAGGAAGAATACCAAGGGGAACAAAAAAAAAAGGAACATAGCCGCACCACTACCGTCGCGACTCATTTACACATCTAGAACCGCGGCCCGAGAGAGAGAAAGAGAGGAGAGATCGGAAATACCAAAGCCATCCCTGCCTGATGGAGCCCCAGGGCTCCCTTCTTAGGAGATCTACTCCATTATGCCACCAAAATTATATGAGCGAACGAAGAAACAAGGGAAAAAAAATTATGCAACACGCCGTCGTCTTCGCTTCTCCACTAGACAGGAACCTGTACAAAACGCTACTTGGAATAAAAATTATAAGTTGTACATGCAAAAGAAAAGAAAATTCATATATAGTTCATCAGTTAATATATAATTCAATAACTCAAAGGAAAAAAAAATATGTTTAATGTATTTGGGAATTTATAGGAATTTAATTAAAATGATCGTGTTGGTCGATCGTGAACACTGCATCGCTGGGCCCTTTACATCCATCTTTACGGCGGTTACATGCTTGGTTAACAAAGAAAATTTTTACCTGTAGGGTTTTTTTTCCTTTCTTTTCGTTTGGTTCGCAAAATTGTCTCTGCGATTTTTTCACCCCTCAACAAGTGGTGCACTGAGTTCAGCCGAGATTTTGCTATTGGGTTGAACCACACAAAAGTTTTATAGTTTTAGTTTTATAATTTTGCACTTCAGCCACTGTGCGAATAGTTATATAGCTTTAGTTTTAAAATTTTTCACTGTATGTAATGTAATGAATGTAATTTAAATTGTTTCTATCACTCAGAATGCGCTAGCGCCACTCAAATTTAGTTTTAGGGGTTTTACTTTTTCCAGTTTTAATATTTTTGCGGGAAATTATATCGAAGTGCACTTTTCGATGTCGTCCTTGAGTTTTCATCCACCCACTTCAGCCGTCACACCCAGAAGAAGGAAAAATTTTCATCTCACGGTCGCCGTGCAAAAAAACGGTTTTTCATGACGAAAGCGATGTATCATTTACGCGGGAAGCGATGTTCTTTTCGTTTTCTCCTCGTACCCCCAGATGCCGCCAGTAGAGTATCCAAGATCCGAATCCAAATTTTCGCTCGATGGGTTTTATTATTATTATGGTTATCATTATTATGGGTATTATTTTTGTTACATGTGTACTGGAATACAAAGGTAACATGCCTTGTGGAGCGGTCGCGTCAAGAAGTCCCGAAGGCAATATCATGTCGAAATGATCACTGTAAGACTACACCACAACACATTTTGGGTTTGAGACCATTTGCATGAGAAAGAAATTAAAATCTATATACATATATAAAAAAATTTTTAGCCGGGCTGCATTCGTAACAGTCTTTCCAAATATTGAATTCGTTTTTATTCTACGGATGCTTCAAATAAATACCTGGAAAGCGTTTTCAGGATTTTTTGAAATTCTACCTAATTTTACGAATTCAGCTGTATTCCTCAGGTATATTTAGATATCAAATAACTTTTTATTTCCACTGCTTGTTTTATAATTACATAAAACTCGTTTTCAAGTTTTTTCCTTTTTCATCTCTCATCTCTAATGAGATATCGAACTCATTTTTACTTCCTTAGGCTTTCTACATAATCGTCAAAAAGTTGATTTAAGGATTTTTAGATATTCAATTCCAAGATGACGTAAGGCTTTCGACATATTTCTTAGGATTGACGAGATATCCGATTGGTTTTCACTTCCATAGCCTTTTAATATAATCGCCTAGAAATCCATATCCGATTTCATGTAATGCCCCAAAACCAAATCGCGAAAAACCTCCAAATCTCGTAACAACTGATATTATACTACGACTTAGACTGCGTCCCAGAGTATGACCCAATTACGTAATTTATGTGTTATACGAGGGCGGATTGATAATGACGTGCAAAAATTGAGAAAACATAATTTTATCCGGAAAAATTTATTTTATTTTTCAACGTAGTCTCCTTTTAGCTCGATACACTTAGTCCAGCGTTTTTCCAGTTTTTTGATCCCTTCCAAATAATATGATTTGTCCAAACCTTCAAAATAGGCGTTGGTTTCACTTATGACGTCAGTATTCGTGGTAAATCTCTTTCCAGCAAGCCATTTTTTCAAGTCTGGAAATAATAAAAAGTCGCAGGGTGCCAAATCTGGAGAATACGGTGGGTGAGGGAGCAATTCGTACCGTAATTCAAACGGTTTTGCCGTTGCAACAACGGACGTGTGAAACAACACTTTTTTCTTCGCCAAATGAAGCCGTTTTGCCTTGATTTCAACATCCAATGGAACCAATAACTCAGAATAATATGCTCCCGTCATTGTTTTTCCTTTCTCCAAGTAGTCGGTGAATATCATTCCATTGGAATCCCAAAAAACTGTCGCCATAACCTTTCCAGCCGATAGAACGGTTTTGCCTCCTTGAACCGACATCCTTCCATTGTTTTGACTGTTTTTTGGTTTCTGGAGTGTAGTAGTGAATCCATGCTTCATCAATAGTTACGAATCAACGAAAAAATTCATTTGTATTACGTTAAAACAGTTGCAAACCGTGCTGCGAAGTTGTCACACGATTGCGTTTTTAGTCGATTGTGAGCAAACGCGGCACCCATCTTGCGGATAGCTTTCTCATGTCCAAATGGTTTTTCAAAATATTCCAAACACGTTCAAATGAGATGCTTACAACGTTAACTATCTCACGCACTTTTACTCGACGATCTTCTATCACGATATCATGAATTTTATCGATCATTTCTGGCGTGGTGACCTTATTTGGACGACCTGGACTTGGTATGGTTTGTGTGCTCATACGACCACACTTGAATTCAGAAAACCATTTTTAAATCATTTGGATCAATGGTACAGAGTCCCCATAATGCTTATCTAATTTTTCTTTGGTTACTTTAGCTGTTTTCCCTTTTAAAAAATTGTGTTTAATCAACACACGAAATTCACTTTTATCCATTTTCAACAATTTTTGTAAGTCGACTTGCTTAGACGGCTGCTTCTCGAAAACTAAACGAGGTATCAGGCTTAAACTTTGCAGGTAATCTATTTAAGGATGGTCCAGGTAAAAAAAAATAACGAATTCCTTACCTGCCCACTCCTTCTTGATTTTTGCACGTCATTATCAATCCGCCCTCGTATGTAGCAGCGCCGTAAGTATTCTAGCGCGATCTCTTTCTAACCGCATCCCGAACTTTTTTTTAGGTTTTCAGTCACATAGTAACCTACACCGCATCTCAGAATTAAACGCGTTCCGAACTTCTACCCAAAAAATAATAAAGTTGCGCCCAGACTGTTGGCAGATTTTTTTTTAAGTGAGTGAATTAGGCCGAAAATTGCCGGCTGGACAGTGAAGAGAGAGTTCTGGGGAGCGTTTTAGACAAAAAAATCTTCGGATTACAATAGCTTCCGATACAATTACGCTTGACAGATAAAATGAAGTTTAAGTGCACAAGGAGAGAACAATTTTTGCGGACGACGATGAGAATCAGCTGGTGGTTGTATTCGCACTTAAACGATTTCTTGAGTTTTTAGAGATTCCAGAAGAAAAATATTCAGATTTATAAAGAACTTTTGTATGGTTAGTGGAAGTACTCGATGGATTCTTCATATTTATTTTTTGCAAGCAACTATTAATCAAAAACATTTAGTGAATTATAAAATCCACTTAATTGTTTTAGGTTTCATGATCAATCATACTCAAACGGGGAGCACAACGAACGAGCACTAACGTCTAAGTGAAGGAGGATGATGGCATCACCACCCTATATACCATACCATATCATACCAATTTGTCACTAGACTAATTCTCATAAGATATAAGATTCAACATTCATCAATGGTACTTTATACAAACATTGCAATAAATAAACTGCCCACTCAAGTAAAAATTTCGAAAATTTTTAAAAAATATTTTCACGTCTTATACATATAAAACGGCCGTTTAGACATATGAAATTTCTTCGTGAAATCGTATGGAACCCCTAAACCAGTGTTTCCCAACCTTTTTTGTGCCATGCCCCACCTAAGCCTTTCAAAAATTATTATGCCCCCCTGTAACATATATGGTACATAATTTTTAATATTCAAAAATTAAACTCTTCAGTGAAGAAACTTAAATTATAGGTTTTATAAAGAAATTACTAGGAAATTGTTGAGAAAACACAGTAAGTAAATTTTAAAAACATACATTGGAGAACTAAAATTCAATTACAAAATAATTTTAATGAAATTTTTTTTTATATTATATTAATTATTAGTAATTATTTAAATTTATTGAGGTCCTTGCGCTTGATGCTAGATGTAAAGAGATTCTTCTTTTTTTTAGCAGCATATCATTTGTGGCACTAAATCAACATTCAGCTAAATATGGAGATGGAAATGGTAGCAATAGTTTTCTTGCACATTTGGTTGAATTTGGATATTTCATTTCTGTTTTCTCACAAAACCATGCCATCACTCCTTTTATATTAAATAAAGTTTTAACTGTCTCATCATTTTGCATTTCTGCAAGTTCTTCTTGATACAGGATATTTGAAATATCGGACAAATCCACTAACATTGGCTGCATCATCCAACTTGGAAAATCAATTTTTTTCAAATCAGAAAATCTTTCTGTTAAATCAGCTGACAGAATTTTCAGATGATCGACAATAACAAGTACAGCGGTATCAGTCATTTCACATTTTTGGAGCGAATGAAACTTTTCAAAATTTTTCTTGAGAATATGTTTCTGACATAATTCAATAAATGTAATGAAACCTTAAAAAAATCTGCCAACAATCTGGGCGCAACTTTATTATTTTATGGGTAGAAGTCCGAAACGTGTTTAATGCTGAGATGCAGTGTAGGTTACTATGCGACTGACAACCTAAAAAATAACGTTCCAAATAGCCTCCTGGTTATTCCATAACTGTTTTCAGAAATACTGAAATTGATGGTTTGAATATTGTCGTAACTTTACAAAGTTTCACATTATTTTCTTGTCTTGTACTAATCTCAATTTTGTAGTTGCAAAGGCACCAGCCTACTCTCTAAAAAAATTACAAACTGTGTCTATATATATTTAAGCATTATTGAAATAAATGAACTATGAACTATGAACTATAATGGTTTGATTAAATTCTCTCCTATAGTATGATTTTTTCCCAGATTTAGAGATGAGTAAGGAAATTTGGTAGCTAGCCTCGAAAGTACGGTTGACAGTTGCAGTATGAGCAGTAAATAGAGACTTTAAAAATGCTCTTTTTTCAAAATTTTTTTTAAGTTTGAAAGTACTTCAAATTTGAATTAATATGAGCACTATGTTTCACCTTCAAATGCGCCTGAATACGACCCTGTTTCATTGATTCGTTGGTCAAGCATTGTTGGCATGAAAGACAAAAAGGTGACACCAAATTATAAATATTCCTCGGAATATTGACAAATTTTTTTACGATGGGCTGAAGAATATAAATATGTATAAGATCCATTAAAAACAAAAAGTGAAGTATGTGTTAAGATTGACAACACGAGAAAATTTGAGCCATGTTACAAATTTTAAAAGACAACCTAGTTCATCTCCGTGCTGCGATAGAATGAAGACTGAATATTATTTACCAAAACATTAATTTTAAGATACCTGATATTTTTGGACATCTCTAAACAACTTTCTGCTTTATTTATTATTTCATACCTGTAATTGTTTTTTAAGATTTTTTACCTAGAGAAAACCCGATTTAGTTTTTCTACACCCTAATCAGGCCGGAAAGGTACTGGGGTACCTACTATTGAAAATTTGAAATTTAGACGCATTTTGAATTAAAAGGAATATAATGAATCATTAAACACTAAGGACGTATACGAATAGTTTACTTCGTCATCGTCTACGTCTCCAACTCAAGAAGTACATGAGCAAATTGAGTATCGCACGGGTAAGTGAGTGTGTATGTAATATAGCAAAAGTAAATGACATAGTTTCTTTTAATTCGGTATATGGTACATATTTTTAAAATCAACAGTACCGCAATTGGCGGTTGCTTTTAAACTCTGGACGAGTGCATTTTCGAATTGCCCCCCTTAATAATCAAATCGCCCCCCTGTGTGGGGCGTGGGCCCCACGTTGGGAAACATTGCCCTAAACACTCCCTTGAATATCAACAAATTCCGAAATAAGATTCTGCATAAAAAGCGCGTAGGGGTTCGCCAACTAATCATCATGCCTAAAAGATATGACGAAATTTGTAAAAACCTAGATACAACTCCATTGAAACCCCTTTAGAAAAATCGTGTAATTGGTTTTAGATTGATTGCATAAAAAGCGTGTAAAAGATATAACCAATTTGATATCTCAGTAGACCTTACAGATATTTCAGAATTTGTGAAAACGAACCACCCCCTTGAGGGTTGAATATCCAAAATTTCTGAAATTTATTTTAAGACGAATATAACTGATTCGATATTTCATCAGATCTTAGAGGTATTTTGGAATTCGTGAAAATGTATACTTCCCTCCTTAATGATCGAATTTAAAAAAACTGCAATTAGTTTGTAGCCGATTGTATAAATAATCTGTAAGAACCAATTAAATACCTAATTAGACCTAAAATATACAACGGATTTCATGAAAACATGTGCAAACCTTTTACACCCTTTTATAGTTGAAAGCTAAATATTCTGAAAACGCTTGTTCAGAGATTATATAAAAATCCCGTAGAGTTAAAAACTTTATCGATATCTAATTAGACCTAAGGGATATAGCGGATATATTCGTGAAAACTATACAATTGAATTGACCTTAAAAAAAAAACTGGAAACACTTTCTAGGCATTTATCTGAAGAACCCCGAGACGGAAAATGAATTTAATATTTTAGAAGACCTAAGAGATATGACGAAAATCGTGAAAAAGCATCCTACTTTTACTAACTGTTTTTTGCTTCACCTGTTTTCACCAATAGAAATTGTATCTAAACTAATTTTCCAGTACATATTCATACCTACCAAGTTTCAGGTTTACAGTAAAACCCGTTTTAGAGTTTAAAAAAACATCGACACCCCCGTGCCATACTAGCTCTATTAAAAATTTCATAAAATTTTTAAAACGTGACACCACTATATTTCTACTTAAGTTTCAGCTTTCTATCAATAGCGGTTATTATAGTTGTAAGTTGGAATGAATTGGTTTATAGAGTTCAATAGCTCTGCTAAGCTTAAACCAAACAGATTTTCTGATTCGTCAAGAAATGAGGCTGTGCTATTATGATAGTTGCTTTGTGCTCTCGCTGAACTATTTTGGGATTTAAAATGGCTACTGTATGAGACGTTCGCTCTTCTTACATTTCCTACTGCTTCGTTTACGAAGGCTCTTCGTTTTTCCCTGTGTGCTCTGCCTTGTTCTAGCAACCTTTCGCGTTTCTCTTTGTGAGCTAAGAAGAATGGACAATTGCCATAGTTGGCAGGGTGTCCAGTCGCTCCACAGTTAACACACTGCGGTTCAGAGTTACCATCAGTGGTTTTAGGACATTCACCGCGGTTATGTTTTTCAAGACATTTGATGCACTTATACCTCACATTGCAGTTCGCTGCAAGATGACCAAAGAAGTGACAATTTCTACACTGTACGGAGCCAGTATTGAACGGTTTCTCCCAATGTATTGTTGCGAGCTAGGGGTTCACCGGGATTTCAAGTAAAACACAATTCGGTTAAAACAAAAATAGTGATTATTTATTAATCGCACTTTAAATTCTATTCACACAATAATTCGCACAGTATGGCAATACCGCCCGCTTATACCATATATCGCTTGACTCGATCACTTTCGCTCTCTACCAGCACGGTCGCGTATACACGCTGGCTGTCACAGTCGACGTAATAAAAATTACTATGTCCCTCGCTGAAAGCTTTATCTGCTTTTATACTACTTGGCTGTAGTCGAGACTGTTCTTGAATCTTCGTTCGGTGGTGTGTTTAGACGGTACTGGAAGGCTTGAGAGCATTCCATTTGATCTTCAACGCTGTTCCAGTACGTTCGAGCGCATTCGATAAGAAGTGGGGTATAATCGTGTTGCTCCGCTCTCCTTATTTACTCTCAACTAGGCTTTTGATTGGGTTACTTTGCAGCTTAGGTATTCGGTTATTGCTGTTTCCTATTCGTAATCGATCGAGTTCCGCGGTGGCCAGGCTTACACGTAACAGTATTTTTTGGTTTAGTACATATTTTAGTTTTGTAAGTTCACTTATATCTTCTCCAGGTTGGAGTTGCACTAGGAATAGGTCTAGAATTTTGCCCTCCCTCCTCGACCTCACTGTTGAAAATGGTTTTACCATGTTTATTTTGAGGTTTCTCGTTGATTCCCTCAATTCAGTTAGAATTTCATCACATGTATACGATGCGTCCACTCCTTTTAGAATGAGTGTCAAAGGTTTTCGATCTTTTGGAGTATAAGTAAAAGATTCTATCTTATCCTCTTTAAGTTCCCTAAATACACGATCGTAAATTTGAATGTTATTTATGTAGAGCCTAACCGAACCGTTTTTTTTACTTTTAGTTGTGTAGTATCAACGTCTTTTTCTCCCTCTTCTTTAATGATTGCCTTCATTATAACATCGATTTCTTTGGCAATTGCGTTAAAAATTACAATGGGCCGACAAAATTTACGATTTTACTTTATTATTTTAATAATCTGCATTTTAGACGGAAAATTTTGGTTTCTAGATCTCAATAACCGCTTAGGCTAGAAGGCTGAAACTTGGAATTTATATACAGCATCGATAGTGGACCCATTTGCAAAAATATTGTTGATATGGGAGAAGGGGTGTGGGAGTGGGGGGAATAATAATGCGTACGAAACGCTTGCAAGCCGAGATTGAGACATTCTAAAATCCATATCTCCTAATCGGTTAATGTCACGAAATTGAAACTTAATGGACATCTGTGGGCAAACTAGGAGAATTGATCCGAAACAAATTTTTGAAAATTTTACATTAAGATAACTCACGAACCAATTGCAATAGACAAATAGAATTTGGTTTCTGTATAAAGATTGACAAATAAAGTTTGCTCAAAGTAAAATTTTTTAAAAGGGAGGTGCAGCATGGAAGTGGAGGGGGTAAGAATTTTTTTAAAAAATCACGTCTCATATCTCAAGAACAGTGTAAGATAGATGCTTAAAATTTTTACCAGAAGTAGGCCTAATAGACCCCCAGCAGGAAAAAAGGGTGTAGAAGGTAAGGGTGGGGAGGGTGAAAAGGAAAAAGTTCAGATTTTTATATCTCGAGAACTTATAATGATATAAAGCTGAAACTTGGTACTTAGATAGAGCTACAATAGTAGGATGTTGGAAAAATATAATTTTATATAGGGATAGTATGGTACGGGGGTGGGGGATGTTTACCCTTACTTTAGAACGGCTTATGATAGAAAGTTGAAATTTGGTATATATATATAAATCAACTAGAAAAGTAATTTTGATTAAAAAAACATACTGCAGTCACGATCGGCTGTAAGCCAATCGTATAATACTCTAGATGAATACTGAACTCCGATTTATATTGTAGTTGGGGATAAAGTAGAATTACGTGTGTGCATGTTGTATGTCCTTTATTAAGGACTGCCATTAGACTGCTACTCAAAACTTAAAGACAATTTTCAGTGTTTAGTTTCATATCTTTAACTGGGTAATTCATCAAAAAAAAAATTTCCTTTTTGAAGGACTTTCACATAGGAGGTGCAGGAAGGACTCACTTGATTTCTTACATATTTATCCCTTTACTTGGAACCATTTAAAAATGAACTTGTACAAAATTTGAAATTCGTAGCTTGAAGCGTTCAAAAGTTATCGAAAAATATTGTTGAACACGTGTCTTAAGGACATTTTGTATGGCAGCTACCAGAAGGAGTAAAAGGATTTCGCTGATTAGTAAACTCAAACTTCGTTTTTACTCAAAACTAATTTGTACAAAATTTCCAATTTATAGCTAAAAGATTACTTGAGTTATAGTAAGTTCCGTAAATTAAAAGAAGACGTTTTGACAGGATATTTGTATGGCAGCTACACGAAGGACGAATACGATTTTCTTCATAATCATACATTTAGCTTCAACAATTGGAAAAATACTACGTACAAAATTTCAAAGACGTAGCTTAAACCGTTCTGAAGTTATCGACCAATATTCTTGAACACGTGTTTTAAGGACATTTTGTATGTCAGCCGAAGGAGTAAAACGATTTTGCCCGTTAACGAACTTAGCCTTACAAATTCAACCAAACATCCAGATTCAAAATTTCAAGATCCTAGGTGAAGGCGTTCTTGAGTTATCGTGCTAACGGACAGACGGACGGACGGACGGAGGGACGGACGGACGTCAGGCGGATTTGAGGTTTTTGGCCACAAATAAACAAAAAATAATATATAACTTTTTTTCGTCCGAGGCTTGGTTCTATGCGTTACAAACTTTTCGGCTGGATTAAACTTATAATACTCTATATGATTCACATATAGAGTATAAAAATTCAAATATCTATTGGCGTTCGGAAGTGGGGCGAAAAAAATTATCAGTGAAAATGGAATGCATATATTTTCACGATTTTCGTCATATCTATTAGGTCTTTCCAAATATTGAATTATTTTTTTTGTACGAATTCTTCATATAAGTACCTAGAAAGTGTTTTCAGGATTTTTTAATATACGACTTCCAAGGTGGTGTAAAGGGGATGTGTACATTTTCACGAATTCAGCCGTATCCCTCAGGTCTGATTAGATATCGAAAAACTTTTCACTTCCACGGGCTTACTTAATAATCACCTAAAACACGTTTTCAAGTTTTTTCCTTTTTCAACCCCTAATAGTGTAAAAACGGGTTGAACACGTTTTCACGAATTCCGTCATATCTCTTAGAAGTGATAAGACATCGGATTGGGTTTTACTTCCTCGGGCTTTCTTTATATATATATCTACAAACTCATTTCAGGATTTTTGGATATTCAACCCCAAAGTGGGTGCAAGGGGGTTGCATATGTTTTCACAAATTCATAAATATTTCTTAGTTCTAATGAGATATCGAATTCATTTTTACTTCCAAAAGGCCGGTTTACATGTCGGTTGCAAGTAATTTTTACTGAGATTGTGAGGGAGAAGGAAATCTCTAATGAGAAATTGCTCAGGAGTGAAACGAACAGAGATATATCCAGTAAAAAATATTGACGATATTTCTGTCAATGTGTGCGTGCCAACATTTTTTGCAGTGGTTGCTTCTACTCCATTGAAAATTCGATAAGCTAGCTCCCTCACAATCTCAGTAAAAAATATTTGCAACCGACATGTAAACCGGCCTTAAGGCTTCTTACATAATCGTCAAAACGTTAATTTCAGGATGTTTGTTATTCAACTCCAATAGGACGTAATGCTTTCGACATATTTCTCAGGATTGATGAGATATTAGATTGGTTTGCACTTCCACAGACTTTTTATATAATCGACTGCAAATGCATTTCCGATTTCATGTAATGGCCCAAAACCAAATCACGAAAAACCTTCTAATGGCGTAACAACTGATATTATACTAGGACTAGACCTCGTCCCGGAGTATGACCCAATTATGTAATTCATATGTTATATGTGGCAGCGGCGTAAGTATTCTAGCGCGACTCCATTCTAACCGCTTCCCGAACTTTTTTTAAGTTTTCAGTCACATAGTAACCTACACCGCATCTCAGAATTAAACTCGTTCCGAACTTCTACCGAAAAAATAATAAAGTTGCGCCCAGACTGTTGGCAGATTTTTTTTATTTAAATGCAATTGTGTTTCGTTAGTATTTATAGAATTAGAATTTTGAGTGTTAGTATTATTTAATGTGTTAGCATTAGTAGAATTTTTCATTGTATTTACGTTGTCCCCTGTTTCGGATCTATTTTGAAGGCTACGAAACCTGTTTTGATATGCCGACGATGATTCCAGCGATGACTTTGTGTTGTTTCTTTGCAGTTTAGGGATCCCAACTATTCCTTCGTTTGCCAGTTTACGTTTTTTTGTACTGTTCTCCCACTGAATGCTCGGTTATCTTGCTGTACTTCGGAAATGCTGGTCGTCGCACCCGCTGATGTCTCTCCTATTTCCATTACTGCAGGGCAGCTACTGTTAATATTCGCGCTCTCCTCGGATATGCCGACGGTGTTTTTTAGATTAGTTGTTCTATCCATTATATGCCAGGATAATAATGGATACCTTGTATGGACGTTTCGATCTCGCTCTACAAAGTGCACTTGTTAATGGTGTAGTTTAGCCCTCGCTAAGTAGTTATTTAATTAGTGAGTGAAACCATATCGTTATTCGTCAAAGTGACCATAAGACTAAATACATTTTGCAAATAAAAAACAAAATTAAAAATAAAGAATATGCAACGGTATCTGATGGGACTGGCTCTGTGAATTTTAAGTCAGCTTCTTTTTTCGCTAACTGGTCCGCAGACTCATTGCATACAATATCACTATGTCCAGGAACCCATACCAGTATGACTGTATTTGAGTTCGCAAGTTTCTTTAGTTCTTGTAAGCAATCCCACACTAAGTGGGATCTAAAGCAAAATGCTTGTAGAGCAACTAATGCTGCTCTGCTGTCAGAGAGAATGTAGATCTTGTGACTCTTGTATCCTCTTCTAATGTTTTCCCACATGCATAGTTCAATTGTATGAATCTCTGTTTGGAAGATCGTATTTGACTTGTCGAGGCTGGGATATATGTGACCATATACCCCAGCTCCAACACCCTCATTTGTCTTGGAGCCATCTGTATATCAGATAAGTGCTCCCTTTTCAAATTCAGGCATATGTGTTTCCCAGTCCTTTCCGGGTGGGAACACTACTTTCAATGGTATTTCAAAGTTGTATCTTGGTATGATATTATCCGAAATCGGAATGCCGAGAATAGGGTCGCTCTCAAGCTCTCTGTGGAGGCTATTTTCTTTGCATTGAAGTACATACTAGTAGTAGATTTGGAATTTAAGTACTTACTGGTAGGAAGGGTGTTTCGGATAGTAGGCATGATACATCCTCTGATGATTCTATGCCATCCGAATAGACGAAAAAGTTCCTTCGAACCTTGTCCAACACAATTTTAAAAAACTGGCTTCGTCATTGAAAGTTTTTCAACTGTCATGTCCTCAATGGCAGTAGCCAGGTCAGCGATTGATCCCAATCGGGCTTTCGTACTGGTGTTTCGCACCAGAAACTTCTCTGATGCCGAAAAAACAACCAAAAAATTCTTAAAAATTAGCTTCCATGGTAGCTTCACCATGAAAAAATTCCATTCTCATTACTAGTAATCATTGGCGAAAACCTGAAATGAAGCAAGTCGATTTGGTATGTAAAAAATTAAGGAAGACTTTGTATATTATTCTTACTTCCCAAAAAATCTTATACTTCTAACTACATACTAAGAATGGTTTTCTTTGCCTTAGTGCAAAGTTTTAAACAATATTGCATTTTAATTTGTGCAATATGCAAGGAACGTTATATTTTATGTTGTCAGTCGCATAGTAACCTACACTGCATCTGAGCATTGAACCCATTCCGGACTTCTACCCAAAAAAAATAGTATAGTTGCGCCCAGGCTGTTTGCAGATTTTTGCTTTATACAGGGTCCGGCAGTGAAACCTGACGGTTTTTGTACGTGGGTAGTGGGTGATGGGGGGATCTTAGGTGGTGGGGGTCGGTCTCGTTTCCTTCTCCTGATGTGGATGTTTAGTTACAATGGAGCGTTGGACCAGTGAACATTGTGCCTTTATCGTCGAGCCATTCTTCAGAAATAATGATTCTGTGAACCTAACACAGCGGCAATTTCGTTTATGTTTTAGTGTTCCTCCTCGTAGGCCGATTCCATCTCGGAACACTATTCTTTTGTGTGTTCGGAACTTTCGCAATACAACCTTCTGAACAACATTGGGAAGAGGGGGGTTCCACAGGACGGCAAGGTCACCTGCAAACATCGAGTCTGTACGAGTTGCTTTTGAACGGAGTCATCGGCGACCAGCTATTCGCCATGCTCAGGCTTGAAGGATGTCCGATAGGACTGTTCGGCGGATACTTCATGAAGACTTGAATTTTACCCGTACAAAATTGTTGTAGTTCAAGAATTACAGCTTCAAGATTTCCCAAGAAGGTTAGCTTTTGCAGAAACAACGTTGGGGCTAATGAATGAAGATCCTGAAATGATTGTTATGACCTCAGGCGAAGCTCACTTTCACCTTAACGGTTTCGTTAAGAAACAAAACTTCCGTTATTGGGCCACACATAACCCACAACAGTTACATCAACGGCCCCTTCACAGCCCAAAGGTAACCACCTGTCAGACAGCAGTGATAGGGCCCTATTTTTTTGAGGAAAACGGCCGTACTGTGACGGTTAATTCCCAGCGCTACCTGACGATGATCACTGACTTCTTCCTCCCTGAGTTACGTCGCCGCCAAATCCCTCTTAGGAGGGTTTGGTTTCAGCAGGATGCTCCATCGCTCCGACTGCGTACACTTCTCGTGCGGCTATGGCCTAGCTAAGAAGATGATTTCCCGGTAGGTTGATCTCACCCCAAGGTGACATTCCATGGCCAGCACGTTCTCCAGATTTATCCCCGTGTGATTTTTATACTCTAGATGAAATCATATAGAGTATTATAAGTTTAATCCAGCCCAAAAGTTTGTAACGCATAGAACCAAGCCTCGGACGAAAAAAAGTTATATATTATTTTTTGTTTATTTGTGGCCAAAAACCTCAAATCCGTTTGACGTCCGTCCGTCCGTCCGTCCGTCTGTCGGTTAGCACGATAACTCAAGAACGCCTTCACCTAGGATCTTGATATTTTGAATCTGGATGTTTGGTTGAATTTGGAAGGCAAAGTTCGTTAACGGGCAAAATCGTCCTACTCCTTCGGGTAGCTGCCATACAAAATGTCCTTAAAACACGTGTTCAAGAATATTGGTCGATAACTTCAGAACGGTTTAAGCTACGACTTTGAAATTTTGTATGTGTTATTTTTCCAATAGTTGGAGCTAAATATATGATTATGAAGAAAATCCTATTAGTCCTTCGTGTAGCTGCCATACAAATACCCTGTCAAAACGTCTTCACTTAATTTACGGAACTTAATATAACTCAAGTAATCTTTTAGCTATGAATTTTGTACAAATTAGTTTTGAGTAAAAACAAAGTTCGAGTTTACTAATCAGCGAAATCCGTATACTCCTTCTGGTAGCTGTCATACAAAATGTCATTAAGACACGTGTTCAACAATATTTTTCGATAACTTTTGAACGCTTCAAGCCATGAATTTGAAATTTTGTACACGTTCATTTTTGAATGGTTCCAAGGAAAAGGATAAATATATAATAAATCGAGTGAGTCCTTCCTGCACCTCCCATGTGAAAGTCCTTCAAAAAGGACATTTTTTTTCGATGACTTACCCAGTTCAAGATGTGAAATTTAACACTGAACATTGTCTTTTAGTTTTGAGTTGCAATCTAATGGCAGTCCTTAATAAAGGACTTACAACATGCACACACGTAATTCTACTTTATCCCCCCCAACAACAATATAAATTGGAGTTCAGTATTCCTCTAGAGTATTATACGATTGGCTTGCAGCCGATCGTGACTTCAGTATGTTTATCTGTGGGGTTACCTCAAGGGAAAAGTTTACCTTGATAAGCCTAAAAATTTGGCAGAACTGCGAGCGAATATTCAGCGGGAAATGCGTGCGATCCCGCGCTAAACCTTGGAAAGACTGATGATTAACTTTGCTAACAGACTTGAGCAGTGCAGAGAAAATGGAGGTCATCATTTGAGTGATGTTATTTTTGCTTCATAGCGCTTTTTCGAATTTTTTTGTATACATCTTAAACTTCCATTCTTTCTTTTTTAAATAAAAATAATTATAACAAAATATCTTGAATGTTCATTGAATTACTCCATTTCAAAAACCGTCAGGTTTCACTGCTAGACCCTGTATATTTAATTTTAAATTTATCGATAAACTATTTACTTTTATATTATTGAATTCTGTAATATTATAGTTGCCCATTTTACTTTAAATATTAGCATTAATATAGAAATATAAAAAAAACATTTTAAAAATGTAAAAAGAAGGTGTCGGGTTCAACAAAAAGGGATGATATTCACAGAGTCGGTTTTCTTTTTATTAATATTTCCACTTACACTTGTATACAAATTTGTGATATTCATTTTTCCAAGAAACTCGACAATCGCTCGTCGTGGCAAAAAGATGATGTGCAAAGTTTACTTTTTGGTTGCTTTTAATCTGGAAAATTTGAGGGGGGTGGGGATATTTTTCCGACCGATTGTCGGGTTTCTTGGAAAAATGAATATCACAAATTTGTATACAAGTGTAAGTGGAAATATTAATAAAAAGAAAACCGATTCTGTGAATATCATCCCTTTTTGTTGAACCCGACACCTTCTTTTTACATTTTTAAAATGTTTTTTTTATATATAATTCATTTCTTTTTGTTGCTTAAGATTAAAGACTAAAGGTTAAAGATTAAAGATTAAAGACTAAAGGTTAAAGATTGAAAATTAAAGATTGAAGATTGAAAATTAAAGATTATAAGTTGAAAATAGGAGATGGAATATAGATTTAGGAAAAAGTATTACTGGACACTAAAACTCCAAAATGAAAATTTACATTTTTCATTTGTGGTATTTCTACTTTTAAGCTAATATCAATTTGTTTCATTCCCGCTCGATCTGAAATTAATAGATATCGTTATCTAAAAATTTGCAGGGTTAAAGGGATTAAAACTCCCTTTCGCGTTCATATTTGGCTGACGCGCGCTACGCTCCAACTACCTTTTATGCAGTACTGCGGGGCTAATCTTTAATCTTTAATCTTTTATCCTTTATCCTTTATCCTTTATCCTTTATTCTTTATCCTTGATCCTTGATCCTTGATCCTTGATCCTTGATCCTTGATCCTTGGTCCGTGATCCTTGATCCTTGATCCTTGATCCTTGATCCTTAATCCTTGATCCTTGATCCTTGATCCGTGATCCCTGATCCTTGATCCTTGATCCCTGATCCTTGATCCTTGATCCTTGATCCTTGATCCTTGATCCTTGATCCTTGATCCTTGATCCTTGATCCTTGATCCTTGATTCTTGATCCTTGATCCTTGATCCTTGATCCTTGATCCTTGATTCTTGATCCTTGATCCTTGATCCTTGATCCTTGATCCTTGATCCTTGATCCTTGATCCTTGATCCTTGAACCTTGATCCTTGATCCTTGATCCTTGATCCTTGATCCTTGATCCTTGATCCTTGATCCTTGATCCTTGATCCTTGATCCTTGATCATTGATCCTTGATCCTTGATTTTTGATCCTTGATCCTTGATCCTTGATCCTTGATCTTTGATCCTTTATCTTTTATCTTTTATGTATTATCTTTAATCATCTTTAATCTTTAATCTTTAATCTTTAACCTTTAATCTTTAATCTAAATCCACCATTCTACACCCTCTATCTTATATCCTCTATTCTTCATCCTCCATCCTTTATCCTCCATACTTCGTTCTGCATCTTCCTTTCTTTATCCTCCATACTTGTTCTGCATCTTCCTTTCTTTATCCTCCATACTTGTTCTTCATCCTCCATCTTCCTTCCTCCATCCTCTATCCTCCATTGTCCATCCTCCATCCTCTATCCTCCATCCTCCATCCTCTATCCTCTATCCTCTATCCTATATCCTCTATCCTCTATCCTCTATCCTCTATGCTCTATCCTCTGTCCTCTATCCTCTATCCTCTATCCTCTATCCTCTATCCTCTATCCTCTATCCTCTATCCTCTATCCTCTATCCTCTATCCTCTATCCTCTATCCTCTATCCTCTATCCTCTATCCTCTATCCTCTATCCTCTATCCTCTATCCTCTATCCTCTATCCTCTATCCTCTATCCTCTATCCTCTATCCTCTATCCTCTATCCTCTATCCTCTATCCTCTATCCTCTATCCTCTATCCTCTATCCTCTATCCTCTATCCTCTATCCTCTATCCTCTATCCTCTATCCTCTATCCTCTATCCTCTATCCTCTATCCTCTATCCTCTATCCTCTATCCTCTATCCTCTATCCTCTATCCTCTATCCTCTATCCTCTATCCTCTATCCTCTATCCTCTATCCTCTATCCTCTATCCTCTATTCTCTATCCTCTATCCTCTATCCTCTATCCTCTATCCTCTATCCTCTATCCTCTATCCTCTATCCTCTATCCTCTATCCTCTATCCTCTATCCTCTATCCTCTATCCTCTATCCTCTATCCTCTATCCTCTATCCTCTATCCTCTATCCTCTATCCTCTATCCTCTATCCTCTATCCTCTATCCTCTATCCTCTATCCTCTATCCTCTATCCTCTATCCTCTATCCTCTATCCTCTATCCTCTATCCTCTATCCTCTATCCTCTATCCTCTATCCTCTATCCTCTATCCTCTATCCTCTATCCTCTATCCTCTATCCTCTATCCTCTATCCTCTATCCTCTATCCTCTATCCTCTATCCTCTATCCTCTATCCTCTATCCTCTATCCTCTATCCTCTATCCTCTATCCTATATCCTCTATCCTCTATCCTCTATCCTCTATCCTCTATCCTCTATCCTCTATCCTCTATCCTCTATCCTCTATCCTCTATCCTCTATCCTCTATCCTCTATCCTCTATCCTCTATCCTCTATCCTCTATCCTCTATCCTCTATCCTCTATCCTCTATCCTCTATCCTCTATCCTCTATCCTCTATCCTCTATCCTCTATCCTCTATCCTCTATCCTCTATCCTCTATCCTCTATCCTCTATCCTCTATCCTCTATCCTCTATCCTCTATTCTCTATCCTCTATCCTCTATCCTCTATCCTCTATCCTCTATCCTCTATCCTCTATCCTCTATCCTCTATCCTCTATCCTCTATCCTCTATCCTCTATCCTCTATCCTCTATCCTCTATCCTCTATCCACTATCCTCTATCCTCTATCCTCTATCCTCTATCCTCTATCCTCTATCCTCTATCCTCTATCCTCTATCCTCTATCCTCTATCCTCTATCCTCTATCCTCTATCCTCTATCCTCTATCCTCTATCCTCTATCCTCTATCCTCTATCCTCTATCCTCTATCCTCTATCCTCTATCCTCTATCCTCTATCCTCTATCCTCTATCCTCTATCCTCTATCCTCTATCCTCTATCCTCTATCCTCTATCCTCTATCCTCTATCCTCTATCCTCTATCCTCTATCCTCTATCCTCTATCCTCTATCCTCTATCCTCTATCCTCTATCCTCTATCCTCTATCCTCTATCCTCTATCCTCTATCCTCTATCCTCTATCCTCTATCCTCTATCCTCTATCCTCTATCCTCTATCCTCTATCCTCTATCCTCTATCCTCTATCCTCTATCCTCTATCCTCTATCCTCTATCCTCTATCCTCTATCCTCTATCCTCTATCCTCTATTCTCTATCCTCTATCCTCTATCCTCTATCCTCTATCCTCTATCCTCTATCCTCTATCCTCTATCCTCTATCCTCTATCCTCTATCCTCTATCCTCTATCCTCTATCCTCTATCCTCTATCCTCTATCCTCTATCCTCTATCCTCTATCCTCTATCCTCTATCCTCTATCCTCTATCCTCTATCCTCTATCCTCTATCCTCTATCCTCTATCCTCTATCCTCTATCCTCTATCCTCTATCCTCTATCCTCTATCCTCTATCCTCTATCCTCTATCCTCTATCCTCTATCCTCTATCCTCTATCCTCTATCCTCTATCCTCTATCCTCTATCCTCTATCCTCTATCCTCTATCCTCTATCCTCTATCCTCTATCCTCTATCCTCTATCCTCTATCCTCTATCCTCTATCCTCTATCCTCTATCCTCTATCCTCTATCCTCTATCCTCTATCCTCTATCCTCTATCCTCTATCCTCTATCCTCTATCCTCTATCCTCTATCCTCTATCCTCTATCCTCTATCCTCTATCCTCTATCCTCTATCCTCTATCCTCTATCCTCTATCCTCTATCCTCTATCCTCTATCCTCTATCCTCTATCCTCTATCCTCTATCCTCTATCCTCTATCCTCTATCCTCTATCCTCTATCCTCTATCCTCTATCCTCTATCCTCTATCCTCTATCCTCTATCCTCTATCCTCCATCCTCCATCCTCCATCATCCATCCTCCATTCTCCATCCTCTATCCTCTATCCTCCATCCTCCATCCTTCATCGTCCATCATCCATCCTCCATCCACCGTCGTCCATTGTCCATCGTCCATCCTCCATTGTCCATCCTACATCGTCTATCATCCATCGTCCATCCTCCATCCTCCATTATCCATCGTCCATCCTCAATCCTGAATCTTCCATCGTGAATCCTCTATCCTGAATCCTCCATCTTCCATTTTTCATCTTCTATCCTCCATCCTGAATCTTCCATCCTCCACCATCCATTTTCCATCTTCTATCTATTCTATCTACATCATCTCAAAAATTCGCAAACCTTTAAGATCCACGAGCCGTGATGATCCGCGAACCGCAAGATCTGCCGTGAAGATCTGCAAACCACAAAGATCCGTAAAGATCTGCTGAGCCGTCGAGATCCGCGAACCGCGAAGATCCGTAAAGATACATCGTTTTTTTCAATTGTGATCTGATCCAGTTGAAAATAACACACCTAATAAGAAATTAAATTCATTTGAGCTTTGCCAGTTTTCACGCATACGCGCGTACTACCATCTAGCGGTAGTAATTTTCAACCCAGATTTCAATTCTCAAAGTGAGCCATCAACGTCTGACTTGAAAATTTTATAAAAATTCATATGAGCTTTTGCTAGTTTTCACGCATACACATGCGTGAAATGTATGGCGAGCTTTTAGAAAACTCTCATGTACGCAGCATACAGATAGAGCAGCCGTGTCCATGTGAGTTGGCTGCAGTAAAGATACGTAGTCGGTGCTTGGGGTGAACCCGACAATCACATTCGACTGAACGTTCTGACTACTATTATTGAAGTTATTGTCAACTTTCCACTCCGCCTTCAAATTCAGATTTATTTCTTAAAATAAGAAGTGTTCGATCCGGAAAATTGTTGATTGATATTTTTTGTTATTAATAATTTTTCAATCACCCGCTTATAATTATTTTCGTTTTTTACAAATGGATGGATACAATTAATGAATGAATACATACATGAAGTAAATATCACTAAGCATGTAAGCCTAAACGGCTGATCATTTCAACGCGTTCTCGGCATTATAAGCCCAATTTAATTCGGTAAATGGCTAAAACAATGTACAATGTCATTTTCAGTTTGCGATAAAATATTCAAATCCGAATTCTTGGAAAAATGATTATAAGATAAAAATACTCCGTTATTGAAAAATAATAAAATATATTTTAAATCAAATTTTAAATTAATCCCTTTTTTAGCTTTTTAAGCCAGTGATATGATATAAAAAACAAAAAAAACTAATTCATGCGGGTATATAAGGCCTGGATTGAAATGCTACATCAAGTCAAACCAAAGTTTTTGTTCCAGAACGGTCCGAAGTAATTTTTAAACAATTAGCGCGAACTTTCTGAGGAGTAAAAATGGGAAAAGGTATATAGTGAAACAATTTAAAGTGTATTAAGTGATTTAATAATAACAATTTTGTGAACAGTCTGCGAAGAGTAACCAATTAATTGGACGACATATTTTGTCATTTATTTTGCTAATAGTTTTTGTTTTTCTTTTTGGACAAATTCAGTTTTTCAGTACCGAGACAGAATTGTAAGAAGTGAAAGTTTCTTCGGTATTTAATACTACAACTGAATGAATTTTGGAATTCGTGACATTTTTATAACAGTTGTATTTTACAGATATTGTAGTTATTAACAGAAACTAAAAGACAAAAAAAAAACAAATATGTAGAAAATTGAGTGAAACTCTAAAAACACTAAAATTTTTCTTGTCTATTTTTGTTTAGTCTTATTGTGGTTTCCGAATTCATAAAAATAGTTCTGTATCAATATCTAAAACGGCAAAGGTGTAAATCTTTTTATTAATAAAATCCACAGCATAGGATAACATCAGTGGTAGAGAGTATTGTCTTCAGAAATAATGTTAGTTTCTTATTTACTTACACATATATTTATTGTCTTACATTTTAAGTAGACAAGAAAAATAACCAATATGATAAACATGCTATAGAAAATTACATTAAGAAAAGTTATTAAAATTTTTTCACTGAATTCATAATACTGAAGCGGTATCTCTGTTCAGTACTAATCGAATTAAGTTTATCAGAATTTAGCCAGAAGATGAAAATAGTTCTACTGAGTGTATGTATGTATTTGGATATTGATAAATGGCTTTTGTATTAATGGATTTGATTTACCAAGCTTCAGTTCTTGAAATCATTTGTTTCCATCGAAAATGCAGAGAAGTCTACGGGATGTACTAATTTTGCAAAATGAATCATTAGTATGACCTCGAAAAAATGGGTGATTTTGAGTTATTGCAATTGTAATCAATTTATTGTATTTTAAAGCTCTCATCCTCATCCACTATAATCCCAGAAACCAAAACGATAGCACTTTCTGAGCCACATAATAAAAAAGTGAGTAGTAGAGAACGGCGTAATTTCTTAGGCGTGGACGATCGGAATAATAAAACGCATATTATCTCCAACACGTTCTCGAGTTATGTCTAGTTCGGACTTCGGACACGCTTACGTGTATCTATTTTACTTTGTAACTTGAAATTCTACGTATACATGGAGGATTGAATTCGGATTGAATCCAGATTCAATTGTCTAAAATCTCATTCAGACACATATCGAATTGGATTGAGGACGACTCGATCCGATCCAACTTCTCGACTTCTGGATCTTATGTAAACGCGGATCGAAAGATTGACGACAGCGCCGTTTGACGTTCTCTATTGATCAAGAGTTGTTTTGTTGGAACTAAAAAAAGAACTGACTCAAGACGCGGTGTTCTCAAATAACATGTCATAATATCACCACACAAAAATTCTAAATTTAACATTTCACTGCTCAGATTTCAGGTTATGTTATTTGTCATTTCAAACCCTTTTCGATCTTTTCATGTTTTGAATATTCAAATTTCGATTTTTCAATCTTTGGATTCTCAAAAAAATTATTTTTCAACTCTCAATTTTTGTATTTATACGTTTTTGAAAACAGTATACCTTAAGAACGAAAAAAAAATATCAGTCCGTCTTTCTACGTAGGTTAAAATTGGCAGACTTGGCGTAAACAAACGCTACTAATAACTCCTTAAATTTTCAACATATTCTTAGATTTACATTATTCGGTGCAAGATTAAATATGGAATCATTTTACTTAAAAAAGTCTAGAAATCTTCATATAAATTCATAAATAAAAGTATAAAACACTCTAATTTACCAGATATAGGCACGAAAAGAATAGAAACTTTAGCGATCAAGATTGAGAGTATAAATCTGACGGTGATCGCTGCGTACTTTCCAGGCTCCAAATTAAATGCCGCAAAACTAAACTTATTTAAAAATGACATTAACCATTTAACCAAAATTCGCAGTGGATACATAATTTGCGGTGATTTAAATGCCAGGCACAGGTACTGAAATTGCTCCAAGGCAAATAAAGCCGGTAAGATTCTATATGAGGGAATGCTTAAAAAGAACTTCTTTATCCATATACCTAGCGAACCGACATATTTCCCAGCAAAAGGAAAAGACTCAACCCTAGATATCGTACTTAGTAACGATCGAGTCCCTATCTCGCAGCTCATCACCACTCACGTACTATCTTCCTCTCACATGCAGGTAGAATTTTCCATTTTGAAAAACATCCAAATCAAATTCATAGAAATTGATCACTTGTTTCGCCAAAACTAACTGGTCAAAATTCAGACAGCTTTTATTACAGAAAGTTGACACTACTACTGTTCTAGACCTATCTAAAATAACTGGGCCAAATGAAATCGATGATCTCATAAATAAATGCATCAACTCTATCTGGGAAACATCTCATAAATGCACTCCTAAACATAGTATTGACACAAACCCTCCAAAACTAAATGATTCGATCAAGGATTTAGTCAAAATGCGCAACACAGCCCGCCGTCAATGGCAAAGAACCCATGACCGCTCTAGCAAATTTCTAGCCAAATCTCTTAAGAAAACCATTCGAGAAACGTAACGGGACATGGAATCTGATGCTATCGAAATTAGGAAAAGGATCGAATAATATGGGGAGAATTAATAAAAACTGAAAAATAAAAATAGTTTCGTTACTCCGCTGCTCGACTCAAATCATATGCTAATTTACAACGATGTAGATAAAGGCAAGACACTAGCGGAAAATTGTTTATCCTCACATCTATTAGGCGCTAACCTAAGCGACATTAATACTATAAGTACGGTTGAACACATAGTATCTAATATACCAAACCTAATTTCTGATCTAGAACCGAAACATATATGTAAGCCTAGCGAAGTTAAAAGCACCTAGAGATCAAACGCGTTTGTATACGGCGGTCAGAAGAACTTTTTCTTTTCTGGAGTCTACTAGCACTGAAACGTGAAAATAAATAAAATCTTAAGTTTATTACAGAACGTCTGTTTTTTACCTTCTACAGCTTTTTATTATCTCACGTGGAAAAAAACGATTGACATAAGCTCAGAATGTTGTGCATAGCACGGTTGGTATTCCTGCTTCTTAGTTGACATTTTTTCGCTGTCAGGAATTTCCTTCTTTTTATCGACTGTGCTTGGGACTTTACAGAATACAGATTTGTGTTTTGAAATTTATTTGACAGGATTTAACTTAAACAAATTTAATTGTTTTGCTGGTAAACTGGTAGTTTAAACTATACTTGGTACAACAGCGCCACCTATATGTCAATATTTGAATCAATATCAAATTAACTCAAAATATCACGACATTCTACATGAATTACCGTCTTCGTACAAATTAAGTCATAATCAAGACCATGATCGGGTGAAAAAAATACAACTTTTTTCTTTAAAAATATTGAAGAAAAATTAAAACTAAAATAAAAATGAAAACTGTTAAATTCAGATTACGGCACAAAAATAGACAGATGCGCAGTTGTCTACACTGGTGTGCTAGCTATAAAAATGTCCCTAAAAAGTTATTTCATAAAAACATCTTGGCTTGATAAGAAAACCTTTAGAAATTGTTCATACAATGATTCACACGAAGTTCCTGATACGATTTGTAAAATCGGAATAAAATTGTCCTTACGCGTGTTTTTTTTAACTTGAATTGCTTTTGGTTATCTCAGTTTAAAAAAACGATTGAAATAATCTCAGAATATTGTGATGGCACGGTTGGCATGTCTGCTTCTTAGTTGACGTCTCTTCGCTGTTATTTCACTGATAGGAAGTCCAGATTGTTGCTATCAACGCTGACTGCATAGTCGTTCATACTAAATTTTATTCAACAGCGCCATCTGAACGTCAAAATTTGATTGAATAAAATATTAACTCAGAAGATCTCGATATTTTATCCAGATTTTAATTTTGCTTGGGCCTTCACGGAAATGGGACTCCACAGAAAGGAACGCTCCCCAACTAATGTTTTTTTTAATTAAAAATGTTGAACTAAAATAGCGGTAACACTATTTTTGAATAGTGCGCCTCAGATAGAACGGAGTTTTGTGATAACGTGATAAGCCACAAATTCGATGATATTAAAGTTAAAGGTTTTATTCAATTTTAAAATTCGAGTGGTCATGGTTCTGCGTTCATCCACTGTTTTAAAAAATTGAATTTTCAATCCAATTTTTACCTGAAATTTCCAGTATATTTCATTTTTTCAAGTAAAAGTACTCATTTCAAGCACTTTTACTCGAAATTACTGGCATTAGTAAATTATTCATGTACTTTTCAATTGAACCGTACAATTACATGAAAAGTCTCACAAAATTACGCAACATTTCAAGTAAAATTAACTATATTTATATATGAATTGAAAATTACGTTCTTTTTCAAGTAAACCACGAAGTTGGACGCTTCGTTCGATTTTGTGTTCTACTGAAATTAAAATGAAACGCCTTCGATGGCGCAGTGGCTACGCGCGTCAAATCTTCGCAGCAAAACCAGAATTAATCGTGGGTTCGATTCTTACCTACAGCCAAGTGTCTTAATTTAGAGTAAGTAAGTAAGAAATAATATTAGAAGTAGAAATAAGTATATCTTCAAAAGTGCTAATTATACACTTATTTTTAGAGAATATCCAGTGAATTTGCTGCTTTCGAAGTTGAAATTTACTGATTACAAATTGAAATTTACTGACTGAAAATTGAAAATTACATTCAAATTGACTTTTACTTGAAAAGGTGAAGCATATTTGCCTACTATCCAAAAGATGTAAAAGTCAATGGATTTTACTTTATTATTTTAATAATAAAGTATTGTTATCGATTTAAAAAAAAAATGTGCTACCCTGAAAAATTTTTTTCCACGTTTCATAACTAATAGACACCAAAAAAGCAAAAAAAAAATTCAGTCCGTCTGTGCGCCGTACGCCGTCCGCCATCCGCCGTACGCCGTACGCAAAACGTTTGAAAGCTTATAGCTCTCAAACTCTTTGATCTATTAAGTTTAATTTTTTTTTTGGTAGACTGAGCAGACCCCTTCAAGTGGTCACCTTTTGAGTGGTGAGGGTGTGAGGGGGGAGGTGGGGGAAGCGTTTTAGACGGAAAATTTTGGTTTCTAAATCTCAGTAACCGCGTAGGCTAGGAGGCTGAAACTCGGAATTTATATAGAGCATTGATAGTGGTCCCATTTGCCCCAAATGATGATATGGGTAAAGGGGTGTGGGAGTGGGGGGAATAATAATGCGTCCTAAACGTTCGAAATCCGAGATCGAGTCATTCTAAAATCCATATCTCCTAATCGGTTAGTGTCACGAAATTAAAACTTAATGAACATCTGTGGGTGTATTAGGAGAATAGATCGGAAAGAAATTTTTGAGTGGGGGCAGTGGCGTACGGAGGTGGGTTTGAAAAACTTTAGATTACGATATCCCACGAACCAATTGCACTAGAAAAACAAAATTCGGTTTCTGTATTAAGGTTGACAAATAAAGTTTGGTGAAAGTAAAATTTTTTAAGGGGGCGGTGGAGTATGGAAGTGGAAGGGATAAGAATTTTTCTAAAAAATCACATCTCATATCTCAAGAACAGTGTACGAAAGATGCTTAAAATTTTTACCAGAAGTAGGCCAAATAGATCCCTAGCAGGAAAAAATATTTGAGGGTGAGGGTGGGGGAGATTGAAAAGTAAAAAGATCCGATTTTTATATCTCGAGAACCTATAATGATATAAAGCTGAAACTTGGTATTTGGATAGAACTATAGTAGTAGCATGTTGAAAAAATATAATTTTTTATAGAGATAGTATGGTACGGGGGTGGAGGGTGTTTTTCCTAACTATATAACGGCTTATGCTAGAAAGTTGAAACTCGGAATGTATATGTCAGTCAACTAGAAAAGTAATTTTGATTAAAAAAAATCAAATATCCATTGACGTACAGAAGGGGTGCAAAAAAAATTATCAGTGAAAATGGAATGCAAATATTTTCACGATTTTCGTCATATATATTAGGTGTTTCCAAATATTGAATTCATTTTTATTCTATGGATTTTTCATATAAATACCTAGAAAGCGTTTTCAGGATTTTTTAAAATTCGACCCCCAAGGTGGTGTAATGGGGTTGTATACATTTTCACGAATTCAGTCATATCCCTCCGGTCCGATTAGATATCGAGTAACTTTTTACTTCCGTGGGCGTGTTTACTAATCACCTAAAACATGTTTTCAAATTTTTTCCTTTTTCAATCCCTAAGAGTGTATAAACGGGTTGAACACGTTTTCACGAATTTCGTCATATCTCTTAAGAGTGATAAGACATCGGATTGGTTTTCACTTCCTCGGGCTTTCTTTATATATATCTAAAAACCCATTTCAAGATTTTTGGATATTCAACCCCAAAGAATTAATTAAATAATATATTTGCTATATATTTCTTAGTACTGATGTGATATCGAATTCAGTTTAAGTTCTAAGGCTTCCTATATAATCGTCAAAAGTTGATTTCAGTATTTTTAGATACTCCAACTCCAAGAGGACGTAAGGCTTTCGACATTTTTCTTAGGATTGATGAGATATCAGATTGGTTTTCACTTCCACAGACTTTTTATATAATCGCCTACAAATGCATTTCCGATTTCATGTAATGGCCCAAATCCAAATCATGACAAACCTCCTAATCTCGTAACAACTGATATTATACTACGACTTAGACCTCGTCCCGGAGTATGACCCAATTATGTAATTCATATGTTATATGAATTAGCGGCGTAAGCATTCTAGCACGACCCTATTCTAACCGCTTTCCTAACTTTTTTTAGGTCTCCAGTCACATAGTAACCTACACCGCGTCTCAGAATTGAACGCATTCCGAACTTCTACCAAAAAAATAATAAAGTTGCGCCCAGACTGTGTAGTGTATTATGAAGTGCTTAACTTGTTAGAATATTGGTCCTAGCATGCCGCACTAACATTTCTTGAACAAATTTATTCAGTTAATAATAAGTCAGATCACGTTATGTTGGAATTTTATTTACTCCACAAATTACAGTTGGGCGAGTTTTTGCTCAAAAATTACAAATTTACTGACTATAACTCAAGACATTTAGTGCATGGGCAGACAAATAGTCTATGGCGCACATTCGCAAAGAAATTTCAAAGCCCATCAAAAATTGGAGCTTCAATCAATTAAATTCCTTATTCTTTCGTCTTATAAATAAGGTGTTCATTTTTGTATTTATTGGATGCGGAGGCACCGAGATTAACGGTGCTTAGGGCATCAGTTGCCCTTAATTCGGGCCACGTCCAACTCCTTCGAGTAGC
The DNA here is from genome assembly GCA_951812415.1 of Beris morrisii. Lineage (NCBI taxonomy): Eukaryota > Metazoa > Arthropoda > Insecta > Diptera > Stratiomyidae > Beris > Beris morrisii. Next base: position 62,996,204 of record OX638310.1, read on the forward strand.
TACCGAACGAAAATATTTGGAAATGGGCAAACTACATGCGCACATTCTATGTTATCCCCATTCACAATATAAATAGAGTTCAGTATTTCAGGGAAAGTACATGATTGACTATGTTTTTTTTAAATCGCTCATATTTTGTTATTGAAATTGTAAAAATCAAGTGAACATTCTCTAGAATGCTGCTCGCACTATTATTTATTGGAAACTAATGTAGTCGATATTAATATAGACTTTATTGGCAAACTCTTAACAGACTTAACACTAAACCTACCGATACTTCATTTATACCTATTCCTACCACAGCGGGTCAAGTGACCCGTCTTTAAAATGTTATATATATATTATACTATGTATAGTGAAAAATGTAGCACAATTTGGTACATGAATTAAGCAATTTTTCCAAATAACGATTCAAAAATATTTATTTATTAAATTTAAAAATGTGATAATGTTATTTAGAAGAAATTCTGACAAAAAGTTTAAAATGGGTCATTTGACCCGTCGTGGTAGGTTTAGTGTTAAACGCGTTTAAATAAAAAAATATATTTTATTTGCTAAATTTTTCATTTCTTTTCCTAGGAATCGTTCAAGTAACATGTTTACTGATTGCGGTGTATGGCGTTTGTTGCGTCTCTGCAGATGATTGTGCTGGTAAAGCGGACGACACTCTCATATCCTCTACTAATTGTAAAGAATACTTTGAATGTCAGAACGGAGAATCTGTAGCCGGTGAATGCCCAAAAAATTATCAATATAACCCCGAAACTCAAGGCTGTGTTTTGGGGAAGGTCTGCGGCGGAGGTTCAGGTGGAGGCGGAGGTTCAGGTGGAGGTGGAGGTGGAAGTGGAGGTGGAGCTGAACCAACTTGTACGAAGGCAGAATCCTTACCTGATGATAATTGCGAATCATACTTCGAATGCAAAGTGGATGAAGATGACGACACAAAATTTGTGCGTACGAAGGTAACATGCGGCAAAACTGATGAGGAATTACGTTACCTTGATCCATACGACCTTAAGTGTGTCGCCGATCCGTTGTGGATTTGCACAGAGAGTGCCCTTGCACCGAATTGTGCTCTACAAAATCAAAGTGTATTATTAGGGGATCCGAATAGCTGCGAAGGTTACTACACTTGTAGTGGTGGTATACGATATAAAGGAAGCTGTGGCAAGGGTCAGCGGTTCAATCGTATAACTAGAGCTTGCATCTACGACGATGACTGCAATGGCCTCGGATCCGGATCCGGATCCGGAGTAACTGTTGAATCTATAGACGGCATTTGCAAGGGTAAAAAGGGCCAATATGTGGCCGACCCGAACTCATGCGAAGCGTATCGTTACTGCCTAAGTGAGACTCTACCTTATCAGATATTCTGCCCAGCTGGAAGATACTTTCTTGGTGGATTATGCGTATCAGCAGCTCCCGATACCTGCGGTTGCGAAAGTGTAATGGGTCCTCTTAACGAAGGTGTCGTGAAGCAAGTGAAGGCATCGGAGCCTAACAAGTACTGGGTATGTACAGTGGAAGGAGCCGAAAAGAAAACATGCGCTGCCGGATATATTTACAATAACACCGTATTAAGTTGTATAAAAAAAACTTAACGTGACGAATCCATCAAAAATGTATTAAATTTTCATTTAAATCAATAAAGTGTAGCGGAGCACGCTAAATTGTTTTATATTTTGTATTTTTTGCCTGATGCCTTGATGCCTCCACGTTTATACTAGAGATTGGCAGTTCACTCGTGAACTACTGTAAAAGAACACTTCCATAAAGTAAGTGAAATAACTCAATCATTTCGGTGAACTGCAGTTCAGATGAATAAAAACCATTAAAAACGAATGAAGGAAGAGCAAAGACTAACAGTGTGAACTGTACGAACAAGGTGAGAAGAGAGACAGACAGAGTTCATCTCTACAGTAATTGAACAATTTTAAAATTGAAAAAAAAATATAACGCAGTCACGATCGGCTGCAAGCCAATCGTATGATACTCTAGATGAAATACTGAACTCCGATTTCTATTTTACTTGGGAATATGTATATCAAAAGAATGAGGAGTGCACATACGATTATTGCATGACCTTTTATTTGCAGGTAGAAACTATTGTATATTGGATACTCGATGGAGAGTTAAAAGATTTCTTGAGTTTTAGTGTGTTCCATAAATTAAGTTAGGACATTTTCACAGAATTTTTGTATGGCAACTACATGAAGGACTTATGGAAAATTTTTCATATTAATATTTTCAGCTGCGACTATTATAAAACGTATACAAAATTTCAAAGTCGTAACTTAACGCGTTCTAAAGGTATCGTTCAATATTGGTGAACACGTGTTTTAAGGACTTTTGTATGACAACTACCCGAAGGAGTCGACAGATGGCGCTAATTAATGACTTCCATCTTGCTTTTGATATAAAACTAATTCCTGTAAAATTTTGAATCCCTGCTTTTACTCGTACTAGAGTTATAATGGATTTTGTAACTTGCATAAATATTTGAAGGACTTTTGTAGGGTGCTACACGAAGGACTAATTCGATTTGTATCATATTCGGAACTTTCGCTTCAAACATTGTAAACTTTAAGTACGTAAAATTTCAAATTCCTAACTTGAAGCATTCGAGCAATAATTGTGAATACGTGTTTTAAGGACTCTTGTATGGGAGGTATCCGAAGGAGTCGAATGATATCGCCCATTAACGAACCTAGCCTTACTTTTTCCGTTTTACAGCTGGTGACAAAATTTCAACTTCCTAGGCCAACGCGTTCTTAAGTTATCGTCCAAACGGACGGACGGATAGACAGACGGACGGACAGCAAACGGATTTAGGGTTTTTGGCCACAACTGAACACAAAATAATATATAACTTTTTTTCGTCCGAGACTCGGTTCTATGCGTTACAAACTTTTCGGGCTGGATTAAACTTATAATACTCTAGGTATATGATTTCATCTAGAGTATAAATATAATGCACGGGGAATGTGAGCTTTGTAAATTCCAAAGTATATTATGCGATCAGTAATTCTTGACATTAGTTTTCTCAGAACAAAACTTGCTGGAGTTGACATTTGAGTGACTTTTATTTGTTCATAAAATTTCCATTTGACAAAATTTCAAAAAAGTACTAATTTGCTCCGGCTTATCTATTTACCGAGAAAAGAACTCGAATGACACCATTAACACCATCTAAGTTATTTTTTTTTTAATAGAAATTTATAATGAAACAGAATCGTCACAGGCGTGATGTTTTATACATTAATATTGAATATTTCAGGTGTAAAGTCATTTGTGCTATTCACTGTGTATTCGTCCCGACTTAATAGTAGAATTATGTATACGCGACACGATGCAAGAAGAATACCATGCCATTTCATTTAAAGAATGTATAAATATAAATGTACATCGCTCTTCTTCCTTTTTACCCAACCTACAAGCAAACTGAACTGCCTGACTATAGTGAACGGATGTTTAGAGGAAAAAAACCGACTTACACCAGCCCAACTGAACTTCTGACTGACTAGTGTGTGACTCAGTGAACGACTGTTTAGAGAAGAAAACCCACACATGCCAGCAAAACTGAACTTTCGGTGACTACTGAACGGCTGGTTAGAAAGGAGAATACACTAAGTGAACACTTCGATTGAAGAAGTAGTGACTAGTGACAACTGAACGGCCGGCGTGTAGAAAAGAGATGAAAAGAACAGTTCAATTGAAGTACTTCACGACTAGTGACTAGTGAGCGACTAATGACTACTGAACGGTGAGTAGAGAAGAGATGAAAAGAACACTTCAATTGAAGTACTTCCCTGAACATACTCTTTAAAGTGAATGACTAGTTGTGAAGTACTTCACTGAAATGAACTGTTTTGTCCACCTTCATACTATTTAGGTACAGTAACTCACAGTAATAATCGGACAATAATTTCATCAATCCCGGCATGTCCTATCAGTAGCGTAGCTAGAATGTGTTTAAAGGGTAGGGAGAGCAGTTATTAACGGAAAGTTTTGAATTGAAATTAATATTCCTAAATACAATTTTCTATTAAATTCGGCATCACATGGCCACCGCAGTCCCGACACCTCAGTTAGAGTTATTTGTTTGTACTTTAATTTTTACTTTATTATTTTTTAATAATAAAGTATTGTTATCAACCTGAAATTTCAAAAAAATTTGCTACCCTGAAATTTTTTATTTTCACGTTTTAGGACTAGTAGACCCCAAAAAAGCACAAAAAAAAATGTCCGTCTGTCCGCCGTAGACGCCGTACGCAAAACCGTTTGAAGGTGCGTAGCTCACAAACCCCTTGAGATATTAAGTTGAAATTTTTATAGTAGGTGGAGTGTGTGAACGCCTACGAGTGGTACCTTTTGGAGGGTTGGGGGTGTAAGGGGGTAGAAGGGGGGAGCGTTTTAGATGAAACATTTTGGTTTCGAGATCTCAGAAACCGCTTATGCTAGGAAGCTGAAAGTTGGAACTTATGAAGTACTATGATAGTGGACCCATTTGCAAAAAAAGGGTCGATAAAAGTTGAGAGGTGTGCGAGTGGGGGGAAAACAATGCGTCCAAAACACTTGAAAGCTGGGATTGATACATTCTAAAATCATATCTCCTGAACCATTGATGTCAGATGGCTGAAATTTTGTAGTTGTATTAAGGGATAATAGGAGATTAGAAAGGGGTTAAAACTTTAAAGGGGAGTGAGTAGTGAGGTATGGGAGTGGGGGTAAAAAACTTTGAATTACAATATCTTCTGACTCAATTGTGCTAGGAAAATAAAATTTGGTTTCTGTATATAGAATTACCAGTGGAGTCTACTGAATGTAAAATTTTTGAGGGGGGAGGTGAAGCGCTGAAGGTGGGTGACAGCCATTTTTCAAAAAAATTTATTTTTATATCTCATGAACCGTATCAGATATGTTCTTGAAATTTTGACAACAATTAGGACCAGTAGACTTCTAGTGGAGAAAAAAGGTGCGGTTGTGGGGAGTGATGGTGGAAGGGGTAGAAATGAAAACATTCTGATTTTAATTTCTCGAAAGCCGCAAAGGATAGAAAGCTAAAGCCAAAACTGTATAGAGGTGCTATAGCGACATCCCAGAAAAATAAAAATTGTTGATAGGGGTAGTAAGGTACGGGGGTGGGGGGTGGTTTTTCATATCGCAGAAACTGCTTATGCTAGAAAGTTGAAACTTAGTATGTATATAAAGTACTACAGGAATAATTAAAGCAAAAAAAAGTTAAAAATTTTATTGATGTACACAGCTGGAGTAAAACAGATGTCCGTGAAAAGGGGTTTTTCCAACATTTTCATGAGTTTCTTAATATCTTTTAGACATGTCGAGTTATCAAATTGATTTTACTTCTTTGGGCTCTTTAAATAAGCACCTAGAAACATTTTTTCAACTTTTTCGATATCCAACCCCTTAGGGGGTGTAATGTGGTTGTGTAAACTTTCACTAATTCCGATACATTTCTTAAGACTCATTAGACAATATATCGAATATCGAATTCACTTTCACTCGTAAAGTTTTTGAATATAATATAAAGTGGAAAGCCCGATTTCTTCGATATTAAACCACCTAGGGGTGTAAGGTATTTTGCAAGTTTTCACGAATTTCGAAAGTCTTTTACGTTTAATGAGATCGTGTTCGCTTTTACTTCTATTGAATCTTCTATTGGAAAAAATACGTAAATAAATAAAAAAAATCTGCCAACAGTCTGGGCGTAACTTTATATTATTTTTTAGGTAGAAGTCCGAAATGTGTTTAATTCTGAAATGCGGTGTAGGTCACTATGCGACTGATAATCTAAAAAATAACCAGGAGGCTATTTGGAACGTTATTTTTAAGGTTATCAGTTGCATAGTGACCTACACCACATCTCAGTATTAAACACATTTCGGACTTCTACCCAAAAAATAATAAAGTTGCGCCCAGACTGCTGGCAGATTTTTTGTGTTGTGAATTTTGCACAGAAGTTTCCCATGGAGAATTATTTGTATGGAAGCCAAGGGCGGGGTAAAGGGATTTCGTTGGCTAATAAACTCGAACTCCATTTTCTCTCAGAACTAATTTGTATAAAATTACGACGCCGTTGCTAAACGATTTCGATTGATTTAAATGTGTTCCGTAAAACATGTAAAGAAATTTTTACAGAATTTTTGTATGGCAACTACACGAAAAACTAATACGGTTTTCTCCATACTCGTTCATACTTTTGCCGGAAACTATTGGAGAATCAACGTATACAAAATTTCAAATTCGTAGCTTGACGCGTTTTAGAGTTTTCGGACAGTATTCTCAAACACATGTTTTAAGAACTATTGTAAGTTAGCCAAGTAGGGAGAGTTAACGAACTTAGCTTGACAAATTCGACCAAACAAACGGATTTCAAATTTCCACATCTGTCAAGACGTTAGTGAGTTGTAGTGCGTTCGAACAGACGGACGAACGGCAAGCAGATTTGGCGTTTTTGGCCAAACAGAAAATTAAAAAAAAATTTTCATCGGAGGTTCCGTTGTATGCGTTACAAACTTCTGGCCTGGATTAAACCTGCAATGATCTCAGATTATGGAGTATAAAATCCGGTAGAAGTAGAAAGTACTTTGTCACCTCATCAAAACGTATACAATCAATGAATTTTGAAAAATCGCGATAAGAGTTTTTAGACGATTACATAAATAGCGTGTGATAATTTGATATCTCATCAGACTTCAGACATACTACATATGTATGTAATGCAGGATTTGTAAACGTAATATGGTTATATTTAATTTTTATGCGATATGTATTTTTACCTATTACTTCCAAAATGTTAATCGTAACTCATACATACGATTGCAGCTTTTGTAGGTAATAATATGGTTCATAAAAAAATAAAATTAAAATTACATTTTTATAATGGGGTTTTCTGTGAAAAACTACATTGATAACTGAATTTTTAGGATTGACGTAGCAAAAATTTGTGTTTTCGAGTAAAGATCTCAAGATTGAGTGCAGTAAAACTTTAGAATGTTACATCAAATGAAAGAATTCCAATCCCTAAAAAACGACTTATAACACTTCGCCTTGTGATTATTCGTTTTCAAGATATAACGGTTTAAGTGAGTGAGGGTACCGGTAAAAAACACTTTTCTCAACCACCCTGTATCTCCACTGATATTGAAAATGAACCCACCCTGTAGAATAATTTTTTTCTCCAAATATATCAAGAATAACCCCTTACAAAGTGGCGGACGGAGTGCCAAACACCCTGTATGTCGTTTTTAATTTTTTTGTTACTTGTCGAATTGAACTGCAGTTCACCAAAATGAGTGAGTTACTTCACTCACTCACTTCAGTGAAGTGTTCTTTTAGAACAGTTCACTCGTGAACGACCCACCTCTACTCTAAATTGACATTCATACCTCATTATAACAGAATATTTAGTTCAGCTCGGAGAATGCTGGGTTTCGCTATACGCAATAGTCAAAATTTCAATAATGTCTATTCTTTAAAAATTATTTACTGCAGTCGCATAGTAACCTACACCGCATCTCATCATTAAACACATTTCGGACTTCTACCCATAAAATAATAAAGTTTTTATCAATAGAATAATTAATAGTAGTAAAAGCGAATTCGATCACATTAAACCTAAGAGATTTTCGGAATCAGTGAAAACTTGAACAATACCCCCAGGGGCTTAATTGAGAAAAATATTTAAATCCTTTTTTCTCCGACTACATTTAAAGCTTATAGAAGTAAAAGTGAATTCTAAATCTCAATATACCTTAGAAATATATCAAAATTCGTGAATATGTACACAACCACTTGACACCCACTTAGATGTTGGATATCGAAAAATTTTGAAGATCGTTACTAGGCACCTATATAAATAGCCCGCACAAGTAAAATTGCTTTGATAGCTCGACATGTCTAAAAGTTTTAACGAAATTCGTGAAAAAGTGGATTCACGGAATTTTTTCTACTGAACCTCTGAACGCCAATAAAAATCTGAACTTTTTTTTGCTTTAGTTACTCTAAAAGCACATCTACATATACGTACTAACTTTCAACTTTCTAGCATAAGCCGTTTCTAAGATATAAAAAACCACCCCTCACCGTAGTACCTTGCTACCCCTATCAACAATTTTATTTTTCTAGGATGTCACTATAGTGGCTCTATATAATCCTAAATTTTTAGCTTTCCACTCATTACGGTTTTCGAGAAATGAAAATCAGAATTTTCTTTCCTTTCTACCCCTTTTCACCATCACCCCCTACACCCCCACCACTAAATTTCCCTACTAGAGGTCTACCGATTACAACTCCTCTAAAATTTTCAAGATCATATCTGATACGGTTTCTGAGATATAAAAATTACATTTTTTGAGAAATTGCTATCCCCCCACTTTCGTGATCCACCTTCGCCCTCAAAAAATTTACGTCCAGTAGACTCCTCTTGTGATCCCATATACAGAAACTAAATTTTATCTTCCTGGTGTAATTGGTTCGTAAGATATTGTAATCCAATATTTTTCACCCCCCAACCCCACAACCCCTCTTAAAAATTGTAGCTCTTGTCTAATCTTCAAGTATCCCTAAGGGCAACCACAAAGTTTCAATCTTCTGACATCAATCGTTCAGCAGATATGGATTTTAGAATGTTTCAATCCCGGCTTTCAAGCGTTTTGGACTCATTGTCTTCCCCTCCACTTCCACACCCCTCAATCCTCATCGATAATTTTTTTGCAAATGAGTCCACTACCATAGTACTACATAAGTTCCAAGTTTCAGCCTTCTAGCATAAGTGGTTCCTGAGATCTGGAAACCAAAATGTTTCGTCTAAAACGCTCCCTCCTCATCCCCCCTTACACCCCCACCCCCTTAAAAGACACCATCCGTAGGGGTTCACCCAATCTATCCACCATAAAAATTTCAACTTAATACCTCAAGGGGTTTGTGAGCTACGCACCTTCAAACAATTTTGCGTACGGCGTACAGACGGAAATTTTTTTTTTTTTTGCTTTTTTGCTTTACTAGTCCTAAAACGTGTAAATACAAAATTTCAGGGTAGCAAATTTTTTTGAAATTTCAGGTCGATCACAATACTTTATTATTAAAAAATAATAAAGTAATTGAAACGGACCAATGATTTTCAATCTTTTTTCGGGACAACCAAGACAAAAAAGTTTATTGTTTACAGTTTGTAAAGCAAAAGGGTGCGATTCCATCTCACATCTTCGATTTTACTATGAGTAGCATGTCTATATACTCTAGATGGAATCTGAGAGTATTATAAGTTTAATCCAACCCTCGGACGGAAAAAAGTTATAAATTTAATTTTGTTTATTTGTGGCCAAAAACTCCAAATCAGCTTGACGTCCGTCCGGCTGTCCGTGCGCTCGCTAATTCAAGAAAGTCTTAACCCAGGAACCTGAAATTTTGAATCTAGTTGATTGGTCGAATTTGTGAGGCTAAGTTCATTAACGCGTAGCTACCATACAAAAAGTCCTTAAAACACGTGTTCATGAATATTGGCTAATAACTTCGGTACACTTTATCTTTATCAGTTTTCCAAAAGGTACAGTTTACGGTATGAATATGAAAAAATGCCCATTAGTCCTGCAAGTAGCTACCATACAAAAATCCTGCACACTATCATCACCCAATTCACGGAACTCACTATAACTCAAGAACTCGTTCAACCACAAAATTAGTTTTAAGAGAAAATGAAGTTTTAGTTCATTGTTCAGTATAATTCCTTCACACCTTCAGGTAGTTCCCATGCGGAAAGTCGTTGAAACAAGTGTTCAAGAATATTAGCTTTAACTTTCGAACGGTTTAAGCTACGACTTTGAAATTTTGTGTGTTGATTTTATAATAGTTAGATCTAAATGCATGTTTATGAAGAAAATACCATTAGTCCGCAAAATCGGAAGGATTCCGCTGACTACTAAAATCGAGCTCCGTCCGGTAGCTTCCATACAAAAAATCCTTAAGACATGTGTTCAACAATACTTTCCGATCACTTCACCTAGGAATTTGAAATTTTGTACACATTAAATAAATCAAAAAATTTCCTTTTTCAATGACTTTCATATGGGAGGTCCAAGAAGAACTCACTCGATTTCTAGTATATTTATCACTTTCCTTAAAACCATTTAAAAATTAATGTGCACAAAATTTCAAATTTCTATCTTGAAGCGTTTAAAAGTTATCGGAAAATGTTGTTGAACACGTGTCTTGAATAGGAATAAAAGGATTAGTAAGATCGAACTTCATTTTCACTCAAAACTAATTTATAAACATAACGCAGTCACGATCGGCTGCAAGCCATTCGTATGATACTCTAAATGAAATACTGAACTCCGATTTCTATTTTAGTTGGGAATATATCAAAAGAATGAGGAGTGCACATACGATTATTACATAACCTTTTATTTAGGTAGAAACTATTGTATAGTGGCTACTGGATGGATGGTTAAATGATTTTACTTTATTATTTTAATAATAAAGTATTGTTATCGATTTTTAAAAAAAAAAAATTTGCTACCCTGAAAAATTTTTTTTATGCGTTTCTTGACTAATAAGCACCAAAGAAGCAAAAAAAAATTTCAGTCCGTCTGTGCGCCGTACGCCGTCCGCCGTCCGCCGTACGCAAAACGTTTGAAAGCTTATAATTCTCAAACTCTTTGAGCTATTAAGTTGACCGAGCAGACCCCTTGAAGTGACCAAATTGTGAGGGGTGGGGGTGTACGGGGGGAGGTGGGGGAAGCATTTTAGACGAAAAATTTTGGTTTCTATATCTCAGCAACCGCTTATGCTAGGAGTCTGAAACTCGAAACTTATATAGAGTTTTGATAGTGGACCCATTTACAAAAAAAATGCCGATATGGGTGAAGGAGTGGGGGGAAAAATAATGCGTCCGAGACGCTCGAAAGCCGAGATCGACACATTCTAAAATCCATATCTCCTAAACGGTTAACGTCACATAATTGAAACTTAATGGACATATGTTAGTATACTAGGAGAATAGATCGAAAGTAAATTTTTGAGTGTGTGCAGTGGCGTACGGGGGTGGGGGGTAAAAAAATTTAGATTACAATATCTCACGAACCAATTGTACTAGACAAATAAAATTCGGTTTGTGTATAAAAAATCTGCCAACAGTCTGGGCGCAACTTTATTATTTTATGGGTAGAAGTCCGAAACGTGTTTAATGATGAGATACGGTGTTGGGTACTATGCGACTGACAACCTAAAAAATAACGTTCCAAATAGCCTAATGGTTATTTTTTAGGTTGTCAGTCGCATAGTACCCAACACCGTATCTTATCATTAAACACGTTTCGGACTTCTACCCATAAAATAATAAAGTTGCGCCCAGACTGTTGGCAGATTTTTTTTTTATTTACGTATTATTATAGTATAGTATAGTATATATAGTAGTATAGTATAGTATAGTAAAAGCGAATTCGATCACATTAAACCTAAGAGATTTTCGGAATCAGTGAAATCTTAAACAATACCCCCAGGGGGTTTAATTGAGAAAAATACTTAAATCGGTTTTCTCCCGACTACGTTTAAAGCTTATAGAAGTACAAGTGAACTCCAAATCTCAATATACCTTAGGAATATATCAGAATTCGTGAATATGTACACAACCAATTTACTCCCCCTTAGGGGTTGGATATCGAAAAATTCCGTTACCGTTACCGTTACTAGGCGCTTATATAAATAGCCCGCAGAAGTAAAATTGCTTTGATAGTTTGACATGTCTAAAAGTTTTAACGAAATTCGTGAAAATGTGGATTCACGGACATTTTTTTGACTCAACCTCTGAACGCCAATAAAAATCTGAACTTTTTTTTGCTTTAGTTACTCTAATAGCACATCTACATATACGTACTAAGTTTCAATTTTCTAGCATAAGCCGTTTCTGAGATATAAAAAACCACTCCTCTCCCCCGTACCTTGATACCCCTATCAAAAATTTTATTTTTCTAGGATGTCTCCATAGTGGTTCTATGTAATCCTAAATTTTTAGCTTTCTATTCATTATGGTTTTTGAGAAATAAAAATCAGAATGTTTTCCTTTCTACCCCCTTTCACCACCACCCCCAACACCCACACCACCAAAATTTTTTTCCCTACTAGAAGTTTATCGACCCCAACTCCTGTAAAATTTTCAAGATCATATCTGATACGGTTTTTGAGATATAAAAATTAAATTTTTTGAGAAATTGCTATCCCCCCACTTTCGTGCTCCACCTCCCCCCTCAAAAAATTTAGTTTTGGTAGACTCCTCTTGTGAGTCCATATACAGAAACTAAATTTTATCTTCCTGGTGTAATTAGTTCGGAAGATATTGTAATCCAAAGTTTTTCACCCCCACCCCCACACCCCACCACCCCTCTTAAAAATGTTAGCTCTTGTCTAATCTGGAAGTATCCCTAAGGACAACAACAAAGTTCCAATCTTCTGACATCAATTGTTCAGGAGATATCGATTTTAGAATGTTTCAATCCCGACTTTCATGCGTTAAAGACTCATTGTTTTCCCCCCCACTTCCACACCCCTTAACCAATATCGACCATTTTTTTACAATTGAATCCATTATTATAGTACTATATAAGTTCCAAGTTTCAGCCTCCTAGCATAAGTGGTTCCTGAGATCTAGAAACCAAAATTTTTCGTCTAAAACGCTCCCCTCTCCTCTCCCCTTATACCTCCACCCATCAAAAATATAACAGTCGTAGGGGTTCACCCAATCTACACACCATAAAAATTTCAATTTAATATCTCAACGGGTTTGGGAGCTACGCGCCTTCAAACAATTTTGCGTACGGCGTCTACGGCGGACAGACGGACATTTTTTTTTTTTTTGCTTTTTTGGGGTTTACTAGTCCTAAAACGTGTAAATACAAAATTTCAGGGTAGCAAACTTTTTTGAAATTTCAGGTCGATAACAATACTTTATTATTAAAAAATAATAAAGCAAAATTGATAAATAAAGTTTGCTGAAAGTAAAATTTTTTAAGGGAGAGGTGGATTATGAAAGTGGAGGGGATACAAATTATTCTAAAAAATCACGTCTCATATCTCAAGAATCGTGTAAGGTAGATGCTTCAAATTTTTACCAGAGGTAGGCCTAATAGATCACTAGCTGAAAACAAAATTTTGGAAGTGTGGGTGTAGAGGGTGAGGGTGGGGGAGGGTGAAAAGGAAAAAGTTCCGATTTTTATATCTCGAGAACCTATGAGCTGAAACTTGATATTTAGATAGAGCTGTAGTAGTAGCATGTTTGAAAAATATAATTTTTTATTGGGGTAGTATGGTACGGGGGTGGGGGGTGTTTTTCCTATCTATAGAAGGCTAGGCTTATGCTACAAAGTTCAAACTCGACATGTGGATGTAAATCAACTAGAAAAGTAATTTAGATTAAAAAAATTTTCAAATATCCATCGGCCCCCCTTCCGAACGGGGGGCAAAAAAAATGATCAGTGAAATTGGAATGCATATATTTTCACGGTTTTCGTCATATCTATTAGGTCTTTCCAAATATTAAATTCATTTTTGTTCCACGTATTCTTCATATAAATACCTAAAAAGTGTTTTCAGGATTTTTTGAAATTCGAACCCCACGATGGTGTAAAGGGGTTGTATACATTTTCACGAATTCAGCCGTATCCCTACGGTCTGATTAGATATCGAATATATTTTTACTTCTACGGGCTTGTTTAATAATCACCTAAAACACGTTTTCAAATTTTTTCCTTTTTCAACCCCTAAGAATGTATAAACGGGTTGAACACGTTTTCACGAATTTGGTCACATCTCTTAGGAGTGATAAGACATGGGATTGGTTTTTACTTCCTCGGGCTTTCTTTACATATATCCAAAAACCCATTTCAGGATTTTTTAATATTCAACCCCTAAGTGGGTACAAGGGGGTTGCATATGTTTTCACAAATTCCTACATATTTCTTATTTCTAATGAGATATCAAATTCATTTTTACTTCCTAAGGCTTCCTACATAATCGTCAAAAGTTGATTTCAGTGTTTTTAGATATTCAACTCCAATAGGACGTAAGGCTTTCGACATATTTCTTAGGATTGATAAGATATCAGATTGGTTTTTACTACCACAGACTTTTTATATTATCGCCTACAAATGCATTTCCGATTTCATGAAATGGCCTAAAACCAAATCACGAAAAATCTCCTAATCACGTAACAACTGATATTATACTACAATTTAGACCTCGTCCCGGAGTATGACCCAATTATGTAATTCATATGTTATATGTGACAGCGGCGTAAGTATTCTAGCGCAACCCCATTCTAACCGCTTTCTGAACTTTTTTCTGAGTTTTCAGTCACATAGTAACCTACACCGCGTCTCAGAATTGAACGCATTCCGAACTTCTACAGAAAAAATAATAAAGTTGCGCCCAGACTGTTGGCAGATTTTTTGAGCTATAGTGGGTTCCATAAATTAAATTAGGACATTTTGACAAAATTTTTGTATGACATGAAGGACTTATGGGATATTTTTCATAGTAATACTTTCAAAATTTCAAAGCCGTAACTTAAAGCGTTCTAAAGTTATAGTGCAATATTGGTGAACACGTGTTTTAAGGACTTTTGTATGACAGCTACCCGAATTAGTGGACGGATGGCGCTAATTAATGAACTCAGTCTTGCTTTTGATATAAAACTAATTCATGTAAAATTTGGAATCCCTGTTTTAACTCATACTAGAGTTATAGTGGATTTTGTAACTTGCATACATTTTTGAAGGACTTTTGTAGGCTGCTACACGAAGGACTCATTCGATTTGCATAATATTCGGAACTTTCGCTTCAAACATTGTAAACTTTAATTACGCAAAATTTCAAATTCCTAACTTGAAGCATGCGAGCAATAATTGTGAATACGTGTTTTAAGGACTCCTGTATGGGAGGTACCCGAAAGAGTGGAAGTATATCGCCCATTAACGAACTTAGCCTTACTTTTTCCATTTTACCTGATATTTGTATGGTAGCTACGCGAAGGACTAATGGCATTTTCTTTAAAATCATACATTTAGCTTTAACTATTGGAAAATTAACACATGTAAAATGTAAAAGTCGTAGCTTAAACTGTTCTAAAGTTATCGACTTGATCACGTATTTTACAGGCTTTTTGTATGGGAGCTACTCAAAGGAGTAAAGGAATTTTATTAACTGAATGAACTCAAACTTCATTTTTCCTCAAATCTGATCTTTAATTTCTAAAAAAAATCAATTTGTTTGTTGAACAACATTTCACTGATTCTGATTTCACTGATTGTTTTTCGATTTTCCATGTGCCTTTCAGTCAATTCATGTGGCACCCATTTTCCACACTTTTGAATCTCCCATAGCTTTTAAACGTAAATAAATTGTTGATTGGCCAACATTTAATGCATCTTCTATTTGTATTTGAGTTACTGTATCATCTCCATCCAATATTTCTTGCAAATCGGAGTCTTCAAACTTCTTCTGATGTCTTCCACGTTCTTGATTTCTCACATCAAAATCATTACTTCCGAATCGTTGAAACCAATTTCTACACTGTCTTTCACTTAAAGCATGTTCACCATAAGCTTCTACAAACATTTGATGCGCTTCAGCCTCACTTTTCTTTAGGAAAAAACAAAAACGTAATGATATCCGCAAATCACAACTTTCTGCTACAAAATTTTCCATTTTTAATGAGGTAAAACACTATGTTGTTGCATAAAACTTGAAATGTGGTATACTGAATATTCCTGACATATGTTGAACCAATTAAAAAAAAATCTGCCAATGGTCTCGGCGAAACTTTATTATTTTTCGGGTCAAAGTTCGGAAGCGGTCAAAGTCGGAGTATATCATCAGTTGTTTTGAGATTATGATGTATCTTGGAAAGTTAATTTTGTTCTTAAAATTAAAATATTTAAAAAGCCCGTGTAGACTATTAAAATTTCGGTAAATTATGTACACTAAAAGCCCATAGAAGTTTTGTTGCCTTATCAGACTTAAGAGATATGACGAATTGTTAAAACGAATACAAACCCATTACTTCCACTTGGGGGCTGAATTTCGAAAAAATTGTGAAATAGGTTTTTAGAGGATTTCATAAGAAGCAACTTAATATCTCATGAGACACGAGGGATTTTGAAAAATTTTGTGAAAACGTAAGCAAACCCATTACACCCCCTTGGTTCTTGAAATTCAAAAAATCATAAAATTCGTTTTTAGGTCATTACATCAAATACCGTAATAAACAATTTTATATTTCATCAGAACTAAGGGATGGCAGAATTTGTGAAAACATATGCAAACCCTGGGGGGTCGAATATCGAAAAATTGAGAAATGGGTTTGTAGGCGATTATATAAAAAGTCTGTGGAAGTGCCAAGCGATATAATGTCTCATCAAACCTAAGAAATATATCGAAGCTTTGAAAAGCATACAATCCCTTACACCCCTTAGGATTGAATGTCTAAAAATACTGAAATTGACTTTTTGGCGCTTATATAGGAAACCTTAGGAAGTAAAAATAAATTCGATATATTATCAGATCTAAGCAATATGTAAGAATCTGTGAAAACATATGCAACCTTCTTACACACCCTTGGAGTGGGGGTTGAATACCCAAAAATCCTGAAAGAATTTAATAGATCAATATGAAGACAGAACGAGAAAGTAAAAACCAATTTAATTTCTTATCAAAAGAAATGACGTAAAAACGAGTTAAACCCATTTATACCCTCTTAGGGGCTGAAAAAGCACAAACTGAAAAACAAGTTTTAGGCGATTATTACGCAAGCCCGTGAAAGTAAAAAGTTAGTCGATATCTATTTAGACCTGTGGGATATGACAGAATTCGTGAAAAAGTATACAAGCACTTTACACCAACTTAGGGGTCGAATTTCAAAAAATCCTGAAAATGATTTCTAGGTATTTATATGAAGAAGCCGTAGAATAAAAATGAATTCAATATTAGGGAAGACCTAATAGATATGACGAAAATTGTGAAAATAATTGCATTCCATTTTCACTGATACATTTTTTCGCCCCCCTTCCAAACGCCAATGGATATTTGAGAATTTTTTTTTACTAAATTACTTTTCTAGTTAATTTACATATACATACCAATTTTAACCCGTACCATAGTACCCCTGTAAAAAATTATATTTTTCCGATATGCCTCTACTATATGTAGCTCTATCTAAATACCAAGTTTCAGCTTTCTAGCATTATAAGTTCTTGAGATATAAAAATTGAAACTTTTTCCTTTTTACCCTCCCCCACCCTCACCCTCTACACCCTCACCATCAAAATTAGGGGTCTGCTATAGGTCTATTAGTTCTACCTCTGGTAAAATTTTTAAGCATCTATCTTACACTGTTCTTGAGATATGAGACATGATTTTTTAGAAAAATTCTTATCCCCTCCACTTTCATGCCCCACCGCCCACTTAAAAAATGTTACTTTGAACAAACTTCATTTATCAAGCTTTATACGTAAACCGAATTTTATTTATCTAGTACAATTGGTTCGCAAGGTATCGTAATCCAAAGTTTTTTACCCCCCACCCCCGTATGCCACTGCCTCCACAAAAAATTTATTCCCTAGTATATCTAGAGATGTTTTTTAAGTTTTAACTTCGTGACATTAACCGTTTAGGAGATATGGATTTTAGAATGTCTCAATCTCGGCTTTTTTGCGTTTCGGACGCATTATTTTTCACCCACTCCTTCATCCTTTCACCAATATCGGCAATTTTTTTGCAAATGGGTCTACTATTAAAGCTCTATATAAATTCCAAGTTTCAGCTTCCTAGCATAAGCGGTTGCTGAGATCTAGAAACCAAAATGTTTGGTCTAAAACGCTTCCCCCACCTCCCCCTTCACACTCCCACGCCTCAAAAAGTGTCTACTTAAAGGAGTATACCCAGTCTACCCACGAAAAAAAATTCAACTAAATAACTCAAAGGGTTTGGGTGCTACGAGCCTTCAAACAATTTTGCGTACACCGGTAGACGTACGGCGTACGGCGGACAGACGGACTGAAATTTTTTTTTGCTTTTTTCGTGTCTACTAGTCATTAAAAATTTTGAGGATAGCAAATTTTTTTTTTAAAAAATCGATAACAAACTGTATTATTGAAATAATAAAGTAAAAATATGGTTATGACTCATATACAATAAACATTACCTCTAGAGCCATCTATGTGTGAACGGCAATTTCATATTCACACACCTGGTATAGTGCTTTTCGAAAAATTAATAGAAACATTTTTCGCGGAAGCTTACGTAGCAGCTATTCGAAGGACTAACTCTTTCCAGCCATTGAAATAACCAGTTGTCCAAAATTTTAAATTCCAAGCTTCTTGAAGGAGGAGAGGAATTCCGCTGACTAATAAACCCAAACTTCATTTTAACACAAAATTAATTCGTTTAAAATTTTTATGAGTGTTTATGATTATGTATGAGTGAATTTTTATGAGTGTACCCGTTAACGAACTTAACGTTGCAAATTCAACCAAAGACCGACGAGAGCCAAAAAGGAAAGATACGACGAGCTTAGGCGATTATCAAATAAAATCTGCAGACAAAAGAAATGAAAACACAACAATGACATAATTATAAGCCTAAATACCGGCATGAACTCACATAGTCTACGATCCGCATATACTGCCGTCAAACAAAAAAGACAAGGCTATAAGCCACGAACAAACCTCTGTAAAGACAAGGAAGGACGTATCCTTAGTGACGCAGAACAAATTAAACAAAGATGGGTTGAGTACTTTAAAAAGCTGCTAAACGCGAACAGAGTGACGGCCGCCGACCCAATTATTACACCAAGTGCACCATCTGATGAGCAGGCATCAACTACGGTACCCACTGTCGGAGAAGTGGAAGCAGCCTTCCGCGACCAAAAAATACACAAATCATCTGGATCAACTCCAGTGGAGCTTCTAAAGAGAGGTGGTCCATACCTCGCCAATCTCCTACACAAAATCATGACAAAAATTTGGATTGAAGAAAAAATACCCGACGACTGGCGCCAGAGCATTATATGTCCAATCTATAAGAAAGGAGATAAACTGCGATGTGAAAATTACAGAGGCATATCATTGTTGGCTACGTCCTACAAAATTCTGACGAAAGTAATTCAGAATTGATTAAAGCCTTATACAGAAAGTATTATCGGCGAATACCAAGGTGGTTTCAGAACCGGACGATCGACAATTGACCAGATATTCTCAGTCAAACAAGTTCTAGAAAAATGCTTTGAGTATAACATCGACGTGCGCCAGATCTTCGTGGACTTCCAACAGGCATACGATAGTATAGATCGTAATGTACTATATAAAATATAAATCTCTTCACGCGTAGAACCAAAGTCCCAGAGTTCACACTCCCTAAACTGACGGGTCTCACCCTACAGCTAATCCTGGACCGGAAACTTACCTGGAGTAAGAACATCGACGAGCGACTAAGGAAGGCTCTAGGGGCTCTCTACGCTTGCAAAAAGATGTTCGGGAAAAAGTGGGGGATTCAGCCAGGGATGACTCACTGAATGTACACGGCCATAGTCAGGCCTATCCTAACCTACGGAATTCTAGTGTGATGGGTAGCACCGGAGAAATCCACCTACCTCAATAAACTCACCAAGGTTCAACGTCTTGCTTCCGCAGGAGCAACGGGCGTACTTAGCACCACACCTACAGCGGAACTAGAGATGATCCTTCATCTTCTTCCGCTGGATATTTATGGGAAGGGTGTAGCAGCAAAAAGTGCCGTGCGCCTAAGACAGTCAGGCAGCTGGGTATCTAGGCCTGGGTGGCACAGCAGCATACTCGGACGGTTTAGTGAATGTAACCCTACTACTTGATTCCGCAGCTCGAATTCTCCAGAAGATTCTCAACGAGGATCCCTAGCAGAGAGGGTTGGAATGTGGATCAGCCCCACGAAGGGGTCATTTCATATCTACACGGACGGTTCGAAGACAGACGCGGGTACAGGTGTAGGGGTATTTTCCGCAGACTTGAACCATATCAAGGCATTCAGAATACCGGACTGCTGTAGCGTATTTCAGGCAGAGATGATGGGAATCGTTCAGGCTTGCAATCCGCTAGAGGCTTATGCAATGCAAAACAAATTCGTTGTCATCCTAACAGATAGTCAGGCGCTTAACTAACACTTGATCAAATCCCGCCTCGTAAGGCTATGCAGGGATAAGATTAGTGCTTTATACACCCTTTTGAATGTTACAATTTGTTGGGTTCCGGGTCACAGCGGGATTCCAGGCAACGAGGCTCCGGACGAACTCGCAAGGAGAGGTTCGGCGCTGAATCAAGCGCTAGCTCTTCCAGTGAGGAGGCCCATGGAGGACATTAAACATGCTATCGACGTGGCGGCCATATCAGAGGCTAACACAAGATGGTCGGGCCTCACATCGTGTCTCGTCGCCAGGCAGCTCTGGCCAACCCTAAATGTGAGCAGGACAAAGTTAATCCTACTCGGAGATAGGAATACTCTTCGTATCCTAATTGGTGTACTGACGGGCCTGATCGGCCGGCACGCCAGAAGATTAGGTGTTGCGAACGTTACAGATCTGTGCCGCAGCTGTGGTGAACCTGATGCCGAGAAAAGTATTTTCCACTTGCTTTGCGAATGCCCGGGTCTGGCTTGGAGGCGCGAACGTACTTTAGGTACGCGCGTCGCCATAGACTTGGGCGAATTCGCAAGCATCAAGCTGGACAAGCTGCTGCAGTTTGTCAGGCTGGTGGGTGGTTTACCTAAGATGTTGTCTTGGGCACACGGGTACCTTTTCCCGTGCACGTGGGATCACAACGGATCCATTGGCGGTCTATGTGCTTGGTCGCCAAGCGACCACCCACCTTACTAAAAACCTAAACTATATAAAATAATGCTTAACTTCGGAATCCCATCAAAACTCGTCCGATTAACAAAAATTACCATGACTGACACTGAATCTCAAGTAAGGATACAAAACGAGCTTACCCAAAGCTTCCAAACAGAACCCGGTCTGATGCAGGGAGATGGACTCGCTCCCATGCTCTTCGATCTCGCCCTGGAATATGTCATCAGAAAGGCACCAGAAGTACCCTACTAATCAAGTCCACTCAACTAGTGGTGTACGCGGATGATATAAAGATCATGGCCAGATCTGTTCCAGACGCGAAGGAAGTCTTTCACTGTCTAGACTCAGCGGCAAAGGATGTCGGGTTAAGGGTCAATGAGAATAAGACCAAGTTCATGACCCAAATAAGAAGAAACCCGCCAACTAGACAAAATATGACCGTGGGGGACTACAACCTGGAGAATTGGATCATTTCTCATACTTGGGATCACACCTTGTAATAGACGGCAACGAACGAGACGAAGTCAAACAACGGATCACATTAGCAAATAAGGCTTATTTCACGGTTCTCCCGATCTTAAAATCGAAAAAAGTGCACAGGCTGAGCAAACTTCGCATATTTAAGACCATAATAAGACCTGTGCTATTCTTACTATATGCAAGCGAAACATGGACTTTCACCCAAGCGTCTGAAAAATCAATAGACGCTTTTGAACGACGAATTCTTCGAAGAATTTTAGGACCAGTAAGAGAAGGTACTGAATGGCGTATCCGGTACAACAACGAGTTGTATAACATCTATGACGACCCAGCCGCACCGACTCTTATAAAATTTCGTATGCTACAATGGGCAGGCCATGTGGAGCAAATGGACGACTGAAGAATTCCCAAACGCACACTGAAAGGTAGAGCTCATGACCGGTGGGAAAACCGCGGAAAAGACACGAGGACTCAGTTGACGCAGATTGCAGATCGCTTCTTAGATGCACAAATTGGAGGACGCGGGCGCTGAACCGAGACGACTTCAGATAATGTATCCTGCAGGCCCTGGACCGATTTGGGCTGTCGCGCCATTGATGACGATGATGAAATGGAGTGGGGGTTATTTTTAAAAAAAAAACCCTTAGCCTTGACCCCCTGCCCACCCTGGAAAAAGTTGTATGGGCTTCCTTGGATAAGTCCGGCATTACTAAAAAATTTTTCGCATGCAACTGAAGTAGATGGAACTGATAGATATTTTCTAGCTATGTCTGCCAAATCTTGATATTCTTGTCAATTTTTTGGACATTTTAGACACACTACGCAAACAATGAATGCAAATTTTAACGAGAAATTATCTAATATAATATTACAAGCCCAAAAAAAAAAATCTGCCAATGGTCTGGGCGAAACTTTATTATTTTTCGGGTCAAAGTTCGGGAGCGGTCAAAGTCGGAGTATATCATGTGTTGCTTCGAGATTATTAGATTTCTTGAAAAATTATTTTTGTTCTTAATATAAAAATATTTAAAATAACGATTTTTAGCCGATTAAACATTGCAAAAGTCCGTGTAGACTATTCGAATTTTGGTATATTATGTACACTAAAAGCCCATAGAAGCAAAAACGAATTTGTTGCCTTATCAGAATTAAGAGATATGACGAATTGTTAAAACGTATACAAACCCATTACTTCCACTTGGGGTTTGAATTTCGAAAAAATTGTGAAACAGGTTTTTAGAGGATTTCATAAGAAGCAACTTGATATCTCAGGAGACACGAGGGATTTTGAAAAATTTGTGAAAACGTAAGCAAACCCTTCATACCTCCTTGGTTCTGGAAATTTGAAAAATCGTGAATTGGTTGGCCGTAATAATCAATTTTATATCTCATCAGAACTAAGGGATGGCAAAAATTGTGAAAACATATACAAACCGTTGGAGGTTGAATATCGAAAAATTGAGAATTGGGTTTGTAGGCGATTATATAAAAAGTCTGTGGAAATGTAAAGCGATCTAATATCTCATCGAACCTAAGAAATATGTCGAAGCTTTGAAAAGCATACAACCCCCTTACACCCATTAGGATTGAATATCTAAAATACTGAAATTGACTTTAAGGCTTTTTTATATAGGAAACCTTAGGAAGTAAAAATAAATTCGATATATCATCCGATATGCAACCTCCTTACACCCACTTGGGGGTTGAATATCCAAAAATCCTGAAAGGAGTTAATAAATAAATATGAAGACAGCACGAGAAAGTAGGAACCAATTCAATTTGAAGAAATGACGGAACTCGTGAAAACGTGTTCAACCCGTTTATACCCTCATAGGGGCTGAAAAAGTAAAAAAACTTAAAAACAAGTTTTAGGCGATCATTACGCAAGCACGTGAAAGTGAAAAGATATTCGATATCTGATAAGACGTAGGGATATAGTAGAATTCGTGAAAAAGTTTACAACCCCCTTTGCACCCTCTTAGGGGTCGAATTTTAAAAAATCCTGAAAACACCTTCCAGGTATTTATATGAACAGGCCGTAGAATAAAAATGAATTCAATATTTGGGAAGACCTAATAGATATGACGAAAACCGTGAAAATATATCCATTCCATTATCACTGATCATTTTTTTTGCCCCCCTCCGAACGCCAATGGATATTTGAAATTTTTTTTATCTAAATTAGTTTCCTAGTTGATTTACATAAACGTACCGAGTTTCAATTTTGTAGGATAAGCCGTTCTATAGATAGGAAAAACACCCCCCACCCCCGTAACATACTACCCCTATAAAAAATTATATTTTTCCAAGATGCTACTAATATACGAGTAGCTCTATCTAAATACCAAGTTTCAGCTGTATATCATTATAGGTTGTCGAGATATTAAAATCGGAACTTTTTCTTTTCACCCTCCCCCACCCACGCTTCTAAAATTTTGTTTTCTGCTAGGGTCTATTAGGCCTACTTCTGGTAAAAATTTTAAGCATCTATCTTAAACTGTTCTTGAGATATGAGACGTTATTTTTTTTGAAAAATTCTTATCCCCTCCACTTTCATGCTCCACCGCCCCCTTAAAAAATTTTGCTTCCAGAAAACTTTATTTGTCAATTTTCATACACAAACCAAATTTTATTTCTCTAGTGCAATTGGTTCGTGAGATATCGTAATCTAAAGTTTTTTACCCCCCACCCCCGTACGCCACTACCCCTACTCAAATTTTTGTTTCCGATCTATTCTCCTAGTATACTTACAGATATTCATTAAATTTGAATTTTGTGGCATTGACCGTTTAGGAGATATGGATTTTAGAATGTGTCGATCTCACCTTTTTTACGTTTCGGACGCATTATTTTTCCCCCCACTCCCAAACCCCTTCATCTATGTCGGCAATTTTTTTGCAAATGGGTCCACTACTGAAGTTCCATATAAATTCCAAATTTCAACCTCCTAGCATGAGCGGTTGTTGAGATCTGGAAACCAAAATTTTCCGTCTAAAACAATTCCCCCTCCTCCCCCCCTCACACCCCCACCCCTCCAAATTCACCGCCACTTCAAGGGGCCAACCCAGTCTATTAATAGCTCAAAGGGTTTGGGAGCTACGAGCCTTCAAACGATTTTGCGGACTGAAATTTTTTTTTGCTTTTTTCGTGTCTACTCGTCATGAAACGTGAAAAAAACAAATTTTGAGGGTATCAAATTTTTTTTTTTTAAAAATCGATAACAATACTGTATTATTGAAATAATAAAGTAAAACGTTTCTGCTGCATGTAGGATGGCGAAATAAAAGAAATGCACGTGTTTAATGGGTACAAGTCACTCGACTGATACAAATTTTAGCAATTTATCATGCGTAACCGTGTAACTCCTGACTACCGAGAGTCAAATGTATACTATTCGTATTCGTATTTGTATTCGCAAATACATATTTTAGGTATTCGGAACATCCCTAATCTAGACTGATACCTCCATTATTACGGCGCTGATTGTCTTCACAAAATCAATCCGTGTCTTAAGAAGACCGTGAAGTCCAATCGGCAAATTCTGTAACTATCGGCCGAGTAATTGAAAAAAAAAAAACGAAAAAGGCTATGCGCAGCTCGATACAGTGAAAAAGTTGTACCACTAAATGGTTTGTAGTGTGCGCTTGCTCTAAATATGCATCCCGGCATCTAATCAACTTCTGAATTATATATAATACATTCCTCGTATTTCGTCGCTTACAATCCGCCTTAATCTCTTATTTACTTTAAAATTATCTTTATAAATAATAAAAAAAAATTTGATCATCAGCAAGCTATAAAATGCGATCGATTTCGAACATTTTTATAGTGCACTTATAATTCTCTACAGAGACCCATTTCCAATAAAATGAAAATCGTGAGCATTTTAGTGGCTGGTTTACTGCTTTTTGTAACGGTTGTAAACTGTGGAATTATTACCAATCGAGACACAAATCAATGTTCCGGATTACCGGATTACACCCGTTTGAAGTACACTGCTGATCCAGTGAATAACTCCACTGAAACCGATTCCGTGG
Source organism: Beris morrisii (assembly GCA_951812415.1). Classification (NCBI taxonomy): domain Eukaryota; kingdom Metazoa; phylum Arthropoda; class Insecta; order Diptera; family Stratiomyidae; genus Beris; species Beris morrisii. Next base: position 63,021,611 of record OX638310.1, read on the forward strand.
ACGACTGCGAAAAATACATCGAGTGTTTAAATGAGGAGGAGAACATCGAAGAATGCCCAGAGCCATTCCATTTCAATTCCAAAACGGGTGGTTGTGATTGGAAAAACGAAGCAGGCTGCAGTGTTGATCCCAACCTAGATTTATGTAAGGGAAAGAAAGCGGGTGACGTTATCGCGGTTGCTGACAGTTGCACGGAGTACGTTTTATGCGTAGAGGATGGAGACAATATCGTATCCGAACCCAATGATTGCGCCGCGGACGAGCAAATCTTCAATCCGAATGCCGTAGGATACTGCTCAAAAACAACCGAATGGTGGTGTCCGCTCAACGCGACGCGACCCGATTGTAGCCTGATTACAGACCAGAAGATTTTCCTACCGGTACCGAACAGCTGTAGTGAGTATTTCCAATGCTACAAAGGTGTACTCCTTAAGGGGACATGTGGTAATGGTTTGCACATGGACTTCTCAAACAATAGGTGCATCTATGACATAGACAGCAACTGTACCGAAGATGGTGGCTCCACCGGCGGCGGGAATTCTGTAAAAGATATTTGTGCGGATGGAAAAGGACCATTCGTTCCCGATGAGTCCGTCTGCACGGCGTACTATTACTGCGTAAGCGACGTCTTGCCCAGCCAAACCTTCTGTCCAAATGGTTTCTATTACTCGGATCTAAAATGTGAGAAGAAACGACCGAAATCATGCTCATGTGAGTATATAGAGGATGGCAAGTTTGTCGAACATCAAGATAAGGACAGATATTGGGAGTGTACAGCGAATGGTCGCGAACTGCGTGTCTGTCCATCAGGACTTTTATTTGATGGTATCGCCTGCGGGAAAGCGTAAGTCATCTTCTTCTCGGGACATATTGTACCATCCTGTTCCCAGCACTTGGTTAGAAACAAAAATAATGTTGGTATTAAAAATAATAAATTTAAAAGTTGTTCGTAATATACTCGTATCTATTTCTAAGTTAACTGAAGACATTGTTTACTAAGATCTATTAAGAAGCAGTATTGTGTGGGGATGAGTGCATGAATAAATGTTCATTCAACACTAGAGGACAAAAAAGAGCGAAAGACTTAAGCCAAGGAAAACTTCTTCTCTTAGGTAAGAAGATCTACTCCATTGCATCGCCGAAATAAAAAGTAAACTCGAACTTCTCTAAGAGCTAACGTGTCCAAACCGTCGATAAAGTGTTCTGAAATTATCACGTAAAAAAGCGGAACATTTTGTTAAGAACTACCGTATATCCGACGCCGGTAATTTCTTCTTCCCTCGTTGTCTTCAGCTCCTATTATAACCCCTTCTGTGGCATAAGACAGTTTCCGAGCCACTGTCACTATTTCAAATATCTTTTAGTTGTACTTAGACCAGAATAGATAAGCTGGTGGCTGCATGAGATTCGAGGTTTGTATACTGACGCGTTGAGTCCTGGCGCCATCGAGACGCCTCTTTATTTGAAGTTATTTTACTATGACGTGATAGTTCAAAACAAGACCTGGCCTCTTCGATAGTCTGAATGAACTTGGGACTAAACAGTCGTCCCTTCGTCTCTTCGAAGCTCCTCCACATAATTGTTTATTCCTAGGATAGGTTTTAGGCCTGCGGCCCAAGGTACTGGGAAGATGAAAGTATGAAGATCTTTATAAAGTGGATATTGTTGAGAAAAAGTAAAAATTTTATAGGAAAGGACGCAAAACCATGTCTTGAGTTAGCTTCGAGCTCACTACCTCTGAAATGATAAGCTAGCACGCTCACACCTGGCTTCGGAGCTACTTTCTATCGTCCTTTATTCCCAATGAGGCATAGCTCGCATGTAACCCGACACTAAGAGTCCGAATTTTTTCCAAATACCTGTTATGCTTCGTTGTAATTAAAGCACGCCATCTACCTGTGAGCTAACGACTTCCATGTCTTAGCAGGGAAACTTTACCTCTTGATTCCTTCTAATTTAAAAAAATTCAACGTTCTTGACAGCGGAGTATGTCATAAAGGAACAACATATACAAGAATTCAAAATATACGACGGCGGTTTGATAATGACCTGCAAAAAATCTGCGAACAATCTGGGCGCAACTTTATTATTTTTTGGGTAGAAGTTCAGAACGAGTTCAATTCTGAGATGCGGTGAAGGTTACCACGTGACTGAAAACCTAAAAAAAAGTTCGGGAAGCGGTTAGAATGGGGTCGCGCTTGAATACTTACGCCGCTGCCACATATAACATATGAATTACATAATTGGTCCATACTCCGGGACGAAGTCTAGTCCTAGTATAATATCAGTTGTTACGCCATTAGAAGGTTTTTCGTGATTTCGTTTTGGGCCATTACATGAAATCGGAAATGCATTTGTAGGCGATTATATAAAAAGTCTGTAGAAGTGCAAACCAATCTAATATCTCATCAATCCTGGGAAATATGTCAAAAGCCTTACGTCCTATTGGAGTTGAATAACAAACATCCTGAAATCAACTTTTTGACGATTAAGTAGGAAGTCTTGGGAAGTAAAAATGAATTCGATATCTCATTAGAACTAAGAAATATGTAAGAATTTGTGAAAACATATTCAACCTCCTTGAACCCACTTTGGGGTTGAATATCCAAAAAACCTGAAATGAGCCAGAGGAAGTAAAAACCAATCCGATGTCTTATCACTCCTAAGAGATATGACGGAATTCGTGAAAACGAGTTCAACCCGTTTTTACACTCTTAGGGGTTGAAAAAGGACAAAACTTGAAAACAAGTTTTAGGTGATTATTAAATAAGCCCGTGGAAGTGAAAAGTTATTCGATATCTAATCAGACCTGAGGGATACGGCTGAATTCGTGAAATGTATACATCCCCTTTACACCACCTTGGGGGTTGAATTTAAAAAAATCCTGAAAACACTTTCTATATATTTCTATAAAGAATCCGTACAAAAAAAATGAATTCAATATTTGGAAAGACCTAATAGATATGACGAAAATCGTGAAAATATATACATTCCATTTTCACTAATCATTTTTTATGCCGCACTTCCGAACGCCAATAGATATTTGATTTGTTTTTAATCTGAATTACTTTTCTAGTTGATTCACATATACATACCAAATTTCAACTTTCTACCATAAGCCGTTCTATAGTTAGGAAAAACAACCCCCGCCGTCGATGGGGAACACTATGAACTACACTAATGATTTATACCTTGTAATTCATATGTCATGCGTCCCGTGTATTTATTCAGAATTTCTCGGGTTTATAACTATTCAAAGGTACGAGAAACGAGGGGAAAAGATAATCTGGCGGGCATCGTGATTTCCTAGTAGAAGCATACTTTAATCGAAGTAGAATTAGGTACAAATATATAGTTAAGACAAGCTCTAGACGCAAAGCGAATCCATGAGGCCCTTAAAGAGCTTTTACAAAATAAAGTTTCTAAATACAATCTACGCTAGGAGACTGTATGCGGCAATTCTTGTAAGGACAGCATTCAGTAGAGCAATACTCCAAGCCAGCTATGCAGATTACAGCACATATTTAAAGGTCTAAAAATAAAACCGAACATTCTAAAAAGGGGTCCTAGCAATAATGTAATGGTGGCTGTCGAACTTGAGCTTAAAGGTTGCATCAAGATAACGAACGAGGATCACTTCTTTGAGTACAGTGATGTAGTTGAAGTACAGAACGTTGGGTTTGAGCGTGAAGGATATTTTCTGAGACTTACTTAAGTTAACACCACTAGACCAGAACATCAAGATCTCGCCCGGCGTGAAGATTTCCCTGAAAATCGGAAGAGACCTACTATCGAGCCCTGAGGATCGCTAGAGAGAGGTGTGAATTCCGAAGACACACATCCATTAAGAACGATCTAGATTTACGGCTCCATACAAACTTTGCAAAGAGAGAGAGAGCTCGAAATTCCACAATCTAGTAGCTTTGAAAGAAGTATGTTATGATTTCGAGAAGTCAGTATGGATAACATGCATCTGATTTCTATTATCCAAAGATTTGACAACAGGATATGTATATTGCACTAGCCGCGTACCGCGGCTATGCTCGCTTCGCTCACGTTGTTCCATCGCACCTGCTATTCCCGTTGATCCATTGCTGCTGTTTCACCCGTTGATCCATTGCTCCTGTTTCTCCCGTTGCTCCCATTTCTCCCGTTGATCCGTTGCTCCTGTTTCTCACGATGCTCCTGTTTCTCACGATGCTCCTTTTACTCCTGTTGCTACCATTTCTCCCATTACTCCCATTTCTCCCGTTGCTCCGTTGCTCCCGTTACTCCATCCTCTATCCACTATCCTCCATCCCCAATCCACCATCCACCATCCTCCATCCTCTATCCCCCATTCACCATCCTCCATCTACCACCCCCCATCCTCTATCCTCCATCCTCTATCCACCACCGACGATTCTCCATCCACCATCCACCATCTCCATCCACCATCCACCATCCTCCATCTTCCATCATACACCCTCTATCCATCATCCACCATCCCCCATCCTCTATCCACCATCCTCTATCCACCATCCTCCATCTACCATCCCCCATTCTCCATCCTCCATCATCCATCCACCATCCACCATTCTCCACCAACCATCCACCATCCTCCATCTTCTATCCTCCATCCTCTATCCACCATCCTTCACCCACCATCTCCCATCCTCCATCCACTATCCTCTATCTACCATCCCCCAAACTCCATCATCCATTCTCCATTCTCTATCCACCATCCTCCATCTTCCATCCTCCATATTCCATCTTATACCATTTAGTAATAGGAATAGGCATAACTAATACACCAAAAACGAACTGCCGCTAAATCATATGAAAAACACTCAAATGTTGAAATAACTCGCGAACCACCAACTGTTAAATAATTTTGTTAATGCAGAAACCATCGAGGGCGTACCCTCAACAAATCACCATAGTTTCATCGCAATTGGATGAGACAAACAGACAAAAAGACAGACAAACATTCATTTTTATATATAGAGATGAGGACATAGTCTCTTCATAAGAATACGAATTCCAAAGGCTTGTTTCCTAAAGGATATAAAGACACCTTTCCTAAATACTCTAATTAAGAACAATATTAATGGATGCTATTTAAGTACAATGATACAGGCTATTACGGTGGAATATAGATGATAACGAAGCTCCCGGAATGAGGAATTCGTTGGGTCATTCGTGCCGCCGCACTATTTGACCGATCGGATTCCGTCTAGCATTAAGTCCCTAACTTAACCTATCCTATTCTAATTTATTCCTCCTTAACAAATTTTATCTATTAATACAATAATTTCTAATCCTATTCTAACCATAAATCTTTCAATATCCTACACAAAGAGTATGAGATAGAGGGAAGCGCCCATACAAGCTCCATAGAAAAACCCGTATCGAGTTTCAGCACCTCCACAGTCTCAGTCGAATACCAAATTTGGATTTAGTTCGAATGCACGCTAAATTTTATATTGGATAATAGATGAAGAAGCTCTGTGGTTTTAATTTAACCGAAAAGAATTCAGATTATAAGCTACAAATAAATAAAAATAAAGTATTCAATGTAATTTTATTTCAAGAAACTAAAATAGTACAATACAATGGGAAGTTATAGATAGATACATAAGTATAAAGTAAGGAGTATAAAGTTTAGAAAAGTAATTTCACAAAGCAACAATCAATTTAATTTAAGTGTAGTTTCATTTTCGTTTTCTCATTGTTCTTAATTTTAATTTTTTTTTTCGTGCGCAGGAAGGTGAATATCTTGAAAGACACTAAGGCACCCGCGCCAACATCTTAGTAGTGTGGGATCCACCCCCACTAAAAACACCTCCCTTTGTGGATTAAACATGTAATACAATACAATACAACATTCCATTACAAATACACCAAATGAAGAGGTAAATTTTAAATTTAATCTATTAATTCTACTTCTTAAAGTTAAAATATTTCTTCTCTGCATACGAAGCCGCAAAGTCTTCGGTGTAAAGAAAATTCTGCATACCTTCATTGCAGCTCTTTTCTTCGATGATGAATGTTCTTACGTAAATTGCTCGTAAGTGCATCTAGGTCAGTTGCATTGACTCTTTCAGGAGATCTGCAAACAAAGTTTTCAGTGATTGTCACTCTGTGCTCAGTCGCTGCCAGGTCAGTTGCAGCATTCAATAATGAATTCACAGATGGTATCGGTGAGGCATTGGTATTTCCTGAAGAAAATGAAACAAAATGTGAATTTCAATATAAAATGATATTTGCAAACTACGTCAACAAATACAAATTCATCGACTGCCTTAGTTACTTTCCGTCTGTTGCTTTCCGAGAATTCGCCTTCTATAAGAACAAATTAGGTAGCACACATTATATTAAGTAAAATTCAAATTTACCAGCCTCAATCGCCATTCCGGCATTTAATGATGAGACACTGTTCTTGTATAACAATGATCTTAGTAAGGATGTCTGAAAACAGACCACTTGGAAATGCAAGCTGCAAATTCGAAAATTCACCAAATTGGGTTCTTTGCCAGCTATGCCTGCGAATGACATCCATTTCGAACGGCTAGAATTAATAGTTATAAATCATATTTTTTAACTTCGATAAATATACTCACCTTGATAATTCTTTCGGCAAAATAAAAAACGACACATCCCTATTAAAGAGCGGGGTACTTCCACACTTTTTAACAGCACAACGAACCATATTGGGAACTCAGAACTGTGCAATGAAAGATCACTAATTAGAAGAAAAGAACATAGAAATCATTTCACTACACTACAAAGCTGAGATCTGGAAAAGCCTCACCTCCAATTAGTTTTTTTTGACTTAAACAATTTTTAAGCAATTAGTAAATGCACGTTTATTATTCGTTGGAACAACCCGTTCGCGGAATAAACAATTTAACGTTTATTGCAAAGAGTACATGAAATTTTATTGCATTTACAGTTTAATGTTCTTAGAGGGTAGTAGTCGACTGAGAAAACAGATTGCGCCACTTTTCGAATACGGTCCGCTTCCACTCTATCTCATTCTCTGTGATCCTACATTTATTCGTTTACCAGTCCTTCATCAACTCCAGATTCAAAATTCTTACGTTAATTCCAAATTTCACGATTCTTTTTAACATTTGTGGAACAATCTGGGAGAGGCCCCGCAACACTCGATCATATGGAGTTTCATGGGTGTTAAAGCCTAGTACGGACCTCGATCAAAATTTTGATTCTCATATGAAATGCATGTAAAAAAAAATAATCAAAATTTTGCTTACTCGATTTTCGCGTTGGCTTTCTGTTTGGTGGTACCATTGTATTTATATCTTATAGTAGTATCACGAAGCTTACTTCGATGTTTGAACCGGCTTACACTAGAGGCGCTGCATGTGCTTTGCCAATTCCCTCTTACCCTACGCGTTCGTTTCATCAGTTCATTCTATACTCTAAGAACGCAAATGACCAACCAATCCATACCATTCAGAGAACGTTTCTTTAGCGGAGAAATGCATGAATTGCAAGGACGACAAGCGTAGTGACACAGAGTGGGGTGACAAATCACTAAGAACACTGGAAAATGCAAAGTGATCTTAGACAGAGAATTATATAAAAGCGGACAAGCAGCAAGAGAGTGAGATAGGTTAGGTTAGGTGGTTAGCTAGCACATGGACCGCTATCTGGTTCCGTTGTAATCCCACTGCACTATGACAATCTGATCAGGAATCGGGTCCGTCATGGCAGTAAACTAGTAGGTCTTAATAATAATTTTTAGTGCTACTGGCTGTGATAGGATCTACCAGAACAGCAAAGTTGCCTATAGCAAATCAACTACTGTCTGCCAGCTTTGATGGCATTTGTGAATCTGATGAGAATGTAAGCAGAACTCATCTGCCCAAGTTTTAAATCCCTTACTAGTGAGTGACCCTATGAAACATTCTGCACTGTTCACATTAATACTAATATTATGAAGCCAATAGCAACCGAAAAACTAAAAATATAAATAAGTAATGTGTTGAGTGTGAATTGAACCCAAGACATCGCCGTAGCAATGTTTTCAAGGCCTAGTACATTGGACTACACCCGGCTCTGCTATTGGAAAGAAATGGAAGGTTAGCGATGTGGTTGGATAGCTGATCTTAATGTAATCCGACACCGAAGAGAACAGATCCTTATAATCAGTCAAGGCTAAAACATAACACCGACTTTGAGTGACAGTAGCTAAAGTCGTAGCTGTCACTCTGTTCATGCAGAGGGCTATGGTGGGTCTTTGAAGCTGAAGTCGGTGTTCTGTTTCATACTTGTTCGCTTTTTGTTATTACTCTTAATAAATATATAAATAATATATGTATCTATCTATAAATATAAGAAAAAACTGTTGAATGAAAATTATTTTTAAAGTAACACCTCATTTGTGATAAATTAAGATTATACGGTATTTTTTGCAAAATAACGTACCAATAAACAACATGTCACACTTATTTTAATCATGATTATTAATGAATATTTTTATACAGATGAATATCTATTTTGAGCTAGGTACACGGCTCTAGAGATTATATTATTGATTATTATAAAATTGATTATATAAATATGCGATATCGAATAGAGTGACCATGTAAAAGGTAATAAAATAATAATAGTCTTCGCATGTCGAATCTATACAGATGGAAGCAGTATATGGAATATGCAGATGGAAGCACTTGAGTCAAGGCATTAATAGTTTTAAAATCTATCTATCTCTTCAATATAGAGCTGTATAAGCATTACCCCCTTCCGTTATGCGAATGCCCATGACTTATTAGTGCCACAGAAATACCGAAATTTCTCGACTAAAAAAATATTCTCACCAATAGCCCCAGGAAGTTCCGAATTTTACAAACCTACTTCATTAGTTTTTTGTTCCATGGTATATTGCAAAAAAATATAAGATAAAAAAGTAAATAAGTAAAAATTATTATTGGTTTCTTTCTTACAGAGTTAACTGAAAATAAAACAAAGATATTCCAATTATTGAAAATAGTAATGAATATGAATTAAGGTATAAAAATTTGTCTAAGCTACTTTTTGCGCAGATTAGTTAGATTAGTTAGATTTTTTTAATTATTATTATCTTTATTTGCCTTGATTCAATTTTTGACTTAACGCTATTATATTATAGATTAGTTAGATTAAATTAGAAAATATCATAGACAATATAATACCCAGATGACGAACGGCCATAGGGGAATGTGTGCCATGCTAAAAGCTACGCTGCTCTATATTGAACTTGATGAAGCAAGGTTTCACTATTCAATTTATCCAATATTCGAACCCTGCAAGTTGTGAACAAATGTTTTTTAAATGTCGAGTCTACACAGTAAACAATTTTGTGAAAATTACTATCCTTAAAGAAGTAAAATATGCCGCATTCATGTAGTAAATTTACGAATTTTCATTAAATTTAACAAAATTGAGAGTAATTCTTAAAAGATTTAATTCATGAATTTACTAACTGAGAAATAATATTGCAACACTGTATGAAATTTTCTACATTTAATGAGAAAATTTATCATTGTGTATAAAACTACACATTTTGCATGTAATTTTGATACTTCAAGCGTAGTAATTTGTTTTTCGTTTTGTTAACTTGACCGCTGCGTTGTTTAATTGTCTCGTGGTTTTTTGTTTATAGTGTGTGAAGTTTTGGGCTCTAAAACAAATAAATTGAATTTATATAATAAGCATGTATAGTGTTTTATACTTTCTACTCTTTTTGATCTATATCCTGTTTTTTCCCCAAATATCATGTATTGAATGATCTCATTGAATTTTTCAAACTCTCGATTGATGTGTCCTTTGCTCTTCAAAATACGTCTAAGAATTCATCTGCCGATCATCCGCTTGAAGCTTATTCATTTATATTATCAATAAATTAATAATAATAATAAGCAAACATAAACATGTCACTTTTTTGTGTACGTATGCAGTACATATTAGTTTTTCCGCACTGTGTGTAATTTTACGCATTGTAAAATTTTGTCTTTCCACACCAGAAGTAAATTTACACATTTTTAGCGATTGATTTTCACACTTATGTGTGAATTTCCACATTAATAGTAAAAATCACAAGAGTGCGTAAAGAAATGTGATAATAGTAATTTTACTGCTCTCAGAGTACCTACGCAATAAATTGCCTACTCTGAGAGTAGTAAAAATATTTTACTGTATATATTTAATTCAAAGCTTGGAGGTTATATTTTAGTTTCATATCATCATTAAGTGAGGACTGGCTAACTGGCAAACATTTTACTTTATTATTTTAATAATACAGTATTGTTTCCGATTTTTAAAAAAAAAAAATTTGCTACCCTGAAAATTTTTTTTTCACGTTTCATGACTAGTAGACACGAAAAAAGCAAAAAAAATTTTCAGTCCGTCTGTCCGCCGTACGCCGTACGCTGTACGCCGTACGTCGACCGGTGTACTCTAAATTGTTTGAAGGCTCGTAGCACCCAAACCCGTCAAGCTATTTAATTGAATTTTTTTTCGTAGATAGACTGGGTAGGCCCCTTAAAGTGAACAAATTGTGAGGGGTGGGGGTGTAAGGGGGCAGGTGGGGGACGCGTTTTAGACGAAAAATTTTGGTTTCTAGATCTCAGCAACCGCTTATGCTAGGAGGCTGAAATTTGGAACTTATATAGAGCTTTGATAGTGGACCCATTTGCAAAAAATTTTTGCTACAGGTAAAGGGGTTTGGGAGTGGGGGGGAAAATAATGCGTACGAAACGCAAAAAAGACGATATCGACACATTCTAAAATCCATATCTCCTAAACGGTTAATATCGCAAAATTGAAACTTAATAATTATCTGTAGGTATACTAGGAGAATAGATCGCAAACAAATTTTTGAGTTGGGGCAGTGGCGCACGGGGGTGGGGGGTGAAAAACTTTAGATTACGATATCTCACGAACCAATTGCACTAGACGAATAAAATTTGGTTTTCGTATAAAAGTTGACAAAGGAAGTTTGATGAAAGTAATATTTTTAAAGTGGGCTGTGGGGCTTAAAAGTGGAGGGGATAAGAATTTTTCAAAAAAATCACGTCTCATATCTCAAGAACGGTATAAGATAGATGCTTAAAATTTTTACCAGAAGTAGGCCTAATAGACCGCTAGCAGAAAACAAAATTTTGGAAGTGTGGGTGTAGAGGGTGAGGGTGGGGGAGGGTGAAAAGGAAAAAGTTGTGATTTTTATATCTCGACAACCTATAATGATATAATGCTGAAACTTGGTATTTAGATAGAGCTATATTAGTAACATGTTGGAAAAATATAAATTTTTATAGGGGTAGTATGGTACGGGGGTGGGGGGTGTTTTTCCTATCTATAGAACGGCTTATGCTGCAAAGTTGAAACTCGGTATGTTTATGTAAATTAACTAGAAAAGTAATTTAGATAAAAAAAAATTTCAAATATCTATTGGCGTTCGGAGGGGGGGCAAAACAAAATGATCAGTGAAAATGGAATGCATATAGTTACACGGTTTTCGGCATATCTATTAGGTTTTCCCAAATATTGAATTCATTTTTATTGTACGAGTTCTGCATATAAATACCTAGAAAGTGTTTTCAGGATTTTTTAAAATTCGACCCCTAAGGGGGTGCAAAAGGGGTTGTAAACTTTTTTAAGAATTCTACTATATCCCCAGGTCTTATCAGATATCGAATATCTTTTCACTTTCAGGGGCTTGCGTAATAATCGCATAAAACCGATTTTCCTTTTTCAGCTCCTAAGAGGGTATAAACGGGTTGAACACGTTTTCACGAATTCCGTCATTACTTTTAGAAGTGATTAGAAATTGAATTGGTTCCTACGTTCTCGTGCTGTCTTCATATTTATTTATTAACTCCTTTCAGGATTTTCGGATATTTAACCTCCAAGTGGGTGTAAGGAGGTTGCATACCTGATGATATATCGACTTAATTTTTACTTCCTAAGGTTTCCTATATAAAAAAGCCAAAATGTCAATTTCAGTATTTTAGATATTCAATCCTAATGGGTGTAAGGAGGTTGCATGCTTTACAAAGCTTCGACATATTTCCTAGGTTCGATGAGATATTAGATCGCTTTTCACTTCCACAGACTTTTATATAATCGCCTACAAACCCATTTCTCAATTTTTCGATATTCAACCCCAAGGGTTTGTATATGTTTTCACAATTTTTCCCATCCCTTAGTTCTGATGAGATATAAAATTGATTATTACGGTCAACCAATTCAAGATTTTTCGAATTTCAAAAACCAAGGGGTTGTGAAGGGTTTGCTTACGTTTTCACAAATTTTTCAAAATCCCTCGTGTCTCATGAGATATCAAGTTGCTTGTTATGAAACCGTCTAAAAACCTGTTTCACAATTTTTTCGAAATTCAAACCCCAAGTGGAAGTAATCGGTTTGTATACGTTTTAACAATTCGTCATATCTCTTGAGTCTGATAAGGCAACAAATTCGTTTTTACTTCTATGGGCTTTTAGTGTACATAATATACCGAAATTCGAATAGTCTACACGAGCTTTTCCAATGTTTAATCGGCTAAAAATCGCTATTTTAAATATTTTTATTTTAAGAACAAAATTAATTTTCCAAGAAATCTAATAATCTTGAAGCAACACATGATATACTCCGACTTTGACCGCTCCCGAACTTTGACCCGAAAAATAATAAAGTTTCGCCCAGACCATTGGCAGATTTACCTAATTGAAATTACTATTCATCTCTAAAATGGCGTTCGTCGTTTGTATTAAAAAAAAGAAGTCAACTACTTTTCCAAATATCTTCTTATTTCGTTAAAATAAAATACACACACACACATCTTTCCACTTAATTCTTTTTTTTAATAATTTTCGAATTTTTTTTCGTTTCTTTTGTCACTTGTTTTACATTTTGATAGCATGTAGCAATAGTTTTTAGCTTACATTTACGTTCATTCACGTCCCAATGATAGAACGGTTCACATCGTTGTATTGTTTGCGCACCATTCATACAATATACAAAGTACTGACAAACATTTGGATGTGGCATGAACTTTACACCACGCTCTGGACAACCCGATAAGATGCCATTCGTATTAACCTGAAAATAAATTTGAAGTATATAATAATATAAATGTAGATTTTTCGATTATATTTTTGACATTAATCATCAAACATCACGAAATTGTTATTATACGAGTATGCGATTAATATTCGGGTTTTTGTTGTGAATGCTATCAGTAAAGATTATCAAAAACGTGTGATTTTTGGTACAATGGAATTTATCGTAGTCAAAATTTGATGTCAAAATTTTTTTAAGGTTTTGACGCTCGCATAATTAGTTCTTACCACGGCGTTATATTGTAAGAATTTTTCAATAATATTGATTTAGTCGCAAAGTAATTGCGAGAAAGTTTTAAGTAATAGTCAATAAAACTCACCGCACATTCCGATAGTTCTCGTGGTACGCATTTTTTCTGTTTATTACTCCAATGCATTCCCAACGTACATTGGAACGGAATCGGCTTGCCGTGATAGCATAGATAATAAATGGAACAATCTTCACTATGTGTAATAAAAGTTATTTGTTCCGTATCCGATTTTGGGCACGTGATTGCCCCAATATTATTATCTATAACGCCATCATCTTTATCGCCTGGCAACACAGGCTTGTTTGGTTTCGCAGTAGTTACTTCGTCCACAGCTCGAATATCTTCGTCATCATCCTCCTCTACTCTTTCATCGTCTTCGTCTGCTTCTTCCTCTTCTTCTTGTTCTTCTACTTCTTCGCCTTCCTCATCATTATCATCAACAGCATTGTTACCGCTATCTTTTGGGCAATCCTTGAAATTTGAATCACATTCTTCGGTTTGAGGATTAAATAAAACCCCACTATCACATCGTATTTGAATCGCAGTATTTCTTCTACAAACTAGATAAACATCACAATGTTCAGGATGTGGAAGACGCGTGTTGGGCGGCTGATCTACACATAGAAATTCTTCGATTGTCTCGCCATTGACATAGCAAAATTTGATTATGGCCATTCCAATTAAAGTAACAACTGAAAACGTTTTTTTGACAAGAAATTACAACTTTACACTATTGCAATAATTAATTACTTTTTTTCTTACTTAATTTCTTCATTGTTTATTGTTGAATCGAATTAATTTAATTTAATTGATTTAATATGTAATTTTTGGTATAATATAAACGTTATAGGTCTTGTTGATTTGAGCTTTGAACACTTTACTGAAATAGTATGGAGTAAATTTCTGGTTTCTTTGATATCACTTTTAAATTATTTGGTAATTTTCTTACTGTGAAAAAGCTATCTTCCTCTTATCGCCACTTTTATCTAGGTATTCCCTGGATGTTCTCAATAATTGAAAATATTTGTTTCTTCGAAACACAAAATAAGTAATAACAATTAAAGTAGTGACCGGTTAACCTTATTTTCGTGGGTTGTAGGATATCCGTCAAAAAAGAAACACATAAATAAGAATTTAAGATATTGTTTTGTTAATGTGTTTAGAAAAACATGCAATAACAGAAATATATGTGAAGAAGATTGGTAGAAAAACACTAAGGTAACTTCAACACACCAAAATCGTGATAATTTACAGTCCGTCAGGCACGTGCGCACGGGGGGGGGGGGGGGGGGGGGGGGGTTGGGGGTTCAACACCCCCGCCCCATTGGTCTCTTCCAATTTGATGTATATTTTCGAGGAGGACAATCATACGCAACTTTGGGTCCAAGCCCAGCCGGCAAAATCTGCCGTAAAAGCAAACTTATGCAGGCGTTTGGCGTCAAAATGCAGTATAGCTGCTCTATAATGACTTTTTATTCAGAAATAGCCTTTTCGAGTAGTTTTCTGTATAATGCCCTATGTAACTAATTACACGGTCGTATTGTGTAGGCGTTATATGTTTTTTTGGTTTATACGACATGTTGCCGTATAGTTTGCTTTGCAACTGTTTACACGGCTGAATTATGCAGCTATTATACATTTTTCGCTTATATGGCAAAAATACAGTGTAAATTGCTTTACAAGTATTAAGAAGGCCGAATTATCCAGCCTTTATACGATTTGACTTTATTGAGAAGATGTCGTATAATTAGCTTTTATACAGCTTATTTATTAAGATAGCCCATTACGATGCTGTATAATTTGGCTTTTGTGAATGTTTCCGATGCATTTTATACAGAACTGTCAAAATCACACAAGACTTAAAATAGAATAACTGTTTGGACAATATACGAAAAAATGTTATCTCAATAGCAAAAAGTGAAACTGACATCGCGTAGATCGTTCTTCCGCGCTGCAAAAAAAGAATATTCAAAAATGGTATATATTCCCAAAGTACGAGTAGTGAAAATTGTGAAAGCCATTCCACCGCAGCCTATTGTTGTCACACCGGCTATAGATGACGAAGATGAAGATGATATTGATATCCCTGATCTGGAAGATATTTTAAATTCGGAAGATGAAGAATCAAATGGTATGTTTCAAGACTCTCTTTTTATTTATTGAAATCTTATGTTTTGTTTTTGAAGCACCAATAGTGGTAGAAGAAGATTACTATAGCATTGAAAGCAGCAATGAAGACACAAATAGCGACAAGGATGTCGATTTCGATGATAATATTGTTTTTCCAGTGCATTCAATCATTAAAGAAGAGAATTTCCGTTCAGCTTTCATTGAATGGGCTTTGCGACATCAAAATACACGTTCGGCGCTCCAAGAAATTGCACCATTAATCAACACCTTGACCGAGAAAATGGTATTGCCGAAGGATCCTCGTACATTTTTGCAAACGCCAACTTCTATTGAAATTTCAACATTAGGCGTCGATCAACTCTATTGGCATAATGGATTAAAATTTTGTCTCCAAAATGTATTCAAGAATATTTCCGCACCACTAACCATTTCTTTGAATTTTAATATGGACGGTTTGCCGATATTCAAGAGCAGTAAAGATGAATTTTGGCCAATTCTATGCAATGTTGTCGAAATTCCAGCTATCAAACCTATGGTAGCTGGTGTGTATTATGGAAAAGCGAAAACTACAAATCTGCATGGTTACCTGACACCTCTAGTCGATGAACTGGAGCCGATTGTTAGAAATGGAATAATTGTAAATGGCCATCAAATAATCGTAAAAATTCGTTGTTTCATTTGCGACTCTCCAGCGCGCGCATTTGTCAAAGGTATAACTATGTAAAGAATATCTACTCCTTATGTTCCAATATTTTCCTCCAAGATAATATCTTTTTTCAGGCGTAGCAAATTTTAATGGAAAGCATGGATGTTTGAAATGCACAACAGTCGGTGAATATAGCTACGTTAGTAACACAGTCATACTGCCGCAATTAGATTGCCCCAAACGAACGAATGCTGAATTCAGGGTAAAAAAATACGGAGGCCATCACAGATGTGATTCACCATTGTTGAGACTCGATATTGACATGATCGAACAGTTCCCAATCGGCGACTCACTGCATCTAGTACATCTGGGCGTCATGAAACGTATGCTGTTTGGTTGGAGAGACGGTACATTGCGTAAAACCGGAACGAAATGGTCTGCCAGGACGATTGCTGCGATTAATACATTCCTCTTACAATGCAAGATGCCTCGAGAAATACATCGTGCTGTTAGAGGGTTGGAGTGTTTTCCACATTGGAAAGCTACCGACTACCGAACATTCTTATTGTACGTAGGGTTGCTTTGAAGGATCATACCTCGTATGAAGTTTATCAACATTTCCTACTCTTATTCTGTGCGATCACGATTTGTGAGTCGGAGTATTTCTCACATTTACTACCATTGGCCAAAATTATGCTAGACGACTACTTGGAGCAATTTCGTAGCATTTATGGAGAGCAATATATGACGAGCAACATTCATAATTTGACTCATTTGATAGACGACGTGATGAGGTTTGGAGAGCTACAGTCGTTCAGCTCTTCTCCATTCGAAACCATGCTCGGCTACAGAAATGGAAGGAATCCATTACCTCAACTCGCCAGACGAATTTCGGAATTGTCGAAACTTAATATCAGCGTAGAAATTCCTTCTGAGAAGGCTTCATTGAAATCAGTATTATCCGTACCGAACAATGGACGAAATTTGCCCCCAAATTTTTTCAATCCAAATAGTGAATTGTTCTCGAAAATAAATTTAGGAAATTTTTCTTTGGGTAACGACAATGCAAATAAGTGGTTTTTAACAAAAAAAGAAGAAATAGTTGGCCTCAAATGCATCATATCAGAAGAAAATAAAATCTCGGTCCTTGGTTCTGTAATAACGCATGCAGATTTTTTTTACCATCCTGTCAAGTCACGAATGTTGAATATTTATGCTTCCGAATATTTTTCCGACGAAAGACATCAAGAGAACAACTTTTTCAACATTTCTGATGTGAGATGCAAGTTGGTGCGAATTGAATATGGTATAACGATAATATCGATGTATTTATGCCTCTTTTGCACACAATTTGAGCTTTTTACTAGTAGAATCGGATGTCTAAAGCGATATAATAGCGACAATGACTATTGGACATTCAAATAAAAATGTTTTCAAAATTAATTTTGATAATAATAAATGAGTTTATTCAGAACATAAATAAAACAATATTTCATTTAGAAAAGAAGGAAAAATTAGTCATCGTTGTGAGTGGTCAGTTGACCATTCATTTCATCGTCTGATGAATTGTGAATGTGTTTTGGATACATATGCCGGTCGAATTGCGTTCCTGGCTGCATTATTTTACGCCTTTTGAGTGCCAGAGCGGAATCCTTTGCGCTCGAAACAATTTCGTTGGAATGATATACATTATCATCCTTTTCTTCTTCCTTTGGGAGAACAATCTTGATGTGCTTTTTCGGCTGCGGCTGTGGCTCCGCGTCTTGATCTTCAATTTTGGAATCTTCGCCGTAGGGATCTCCTACGCCGAGATCTTCACCATCAGAAAAGTGACGTTCCTCGCAATACCAAGAAATCGGTCGGAAATCGAAACAGAAATGCCACATGAATCATAAATTAGTTGCGCGAAAAATTTGAAATATTAGAATATTGGCTTTAAAATTTTTTTTAACAGTTGATAGTCTTAATCTGTCTTATCTACTGTCTAAATATAGCTGTGTAATGGCTGTCAAAAAGCTAATGTTGTTTAAGAGCTGCCAAAAGTCACATAATTTTACTATGCAGCAAACAGTGCCTATATGAATGCTGTATAAGGGCTACTTCGACGTCTTGTTTTCGGCCTTTATATCATCCGTATTAAACCTAGTATTATGCAAGTAGACAAATAGACCTGTGGTTAACGAGTAGGACTAGCGATCGAGAGGAACCGAGTTCAATTCTGAGTTGGTGAGTATTAAAATAAAATAAATTAAATGAAAATAATTATATAACTACAATTTCAGAATCATCAAAATCGCCAAATCCAGAAACAATAAAAGAAATTACGAAAAAATAAATAAATAAATGAAAAGTATAAAAATTTTTTTTTTTTAATTTTGGCTGTTGCTGTATAAGAGCTTCATTATTATTCTTCATATTGACTTACACAGTATTTTTATACTACTTATGATGACGTTATACATCAAATGACGTCATTATAAGTAGTGTAAAACCTGTCAAACAAGCCGTACAACAATGCCGTGTAATTACCTTCACGAAGCAATGTAAGACTTCTACACAGCTCTTTCCACGAGTTTCCAACTGTATAAGCCGCCATGAGTGATACAAAATTATGCCATGAACGTCTTTTATAACTACAAATAAAGTCAAATTATACGGCCAAATAAGAAATTTTGCGGGCAGTGTAGTGACTTTTACAGCGGATATACAGCTGAGTTTGCCGGCTGGGAGGCCCTACCATTCTGAAAACCGGTAGATGTTAAATTCAAACGTAAGCAGGTAGTGTGACCATTTTCCAATGACGCTTTCTATAGAAAGCATCAGTTTTCGATCGACCTTGGTCACAAAAGAACATATTTCAAAATATGTACCACGTATGCATCACGTTACGGTGTTAGCATCCAAAAGAACCAAAAATGACCCGTTGTGAAGTATGTACTACATGAAAAAGTCAAAGACATTTATAAGTTAATCAGTGAAATTTCATTCCGACGTAAAAAAACATTGATCAACTGATGCATGATCGTGGCCTTGTGCGGAAAACTACATAAATTTGACACTTTTTACATTTTTACAGAGAATTTGAATGCTTCTAAAATTGTCAAATTACATCAATAGGCTTTACTACCATCTGTCCTAAGATGGTTTATAAGGAATAAGTAAAATTTGATACTACAAGATGATAACGAACGATGAAATCGGCGTAGAAATACGTAAAAACTTTACCTGTTAGCTTCATGGTAGGTGGTAGCGCAGTTTCTTTTCATCACCTCGATACAAATTACACTTTATAAATGCGTGCGAGACTCCACCTCCACCTCTTCCTTCAATATTGCCGTTTTTTTACTCCTCGTTAACAATACCAGATAGTTACTACTAAATTACCTGGAATACTACCACTGAATATACCCGTTATGACTACTAAATTCACCATGCTGCATAATATCTTATGACGCAGAATACCAAATAAAACTTTTCCGAATCCGGATGGCGAGTGTAGGGTGTAGAATAGTGAATTTAATTACCGCGTTCTTGCAGGGACTATGAGGAACTGGATTGACCGTCACATTCATCAGATTCAAATCTCTTAGAAAATGTTTGAGCATTGATGAATTTTAAACTGGGAATGTCAACAGTTATTTCCAAATATTGACGATATCCTGCGCACGGGCCTGCAGTCCTGCGCACGGGCCTGCAGTCCTGTTACCTAGGTATATGTTATGCCCCTTGAAAAGTATGATTTTTTGCCACTAATTATATAATATCCAGGTGACGAATGCCATTTTAGTAATGTGTACTTGTTTTCGGAAATAAGCTGACAAACGTTTGCCAGGAAGCGGATCGTGGATAAGCGATATTTTGAAATCGCTTTCGTTGAAATATAAGATCAAAAGTTAAAAAACACGCATATTAGTCTAGAAATGCCATTTTAATTTACGTTTGTATACACAATGAATATGGATACTGTTCAAAAATGCTCCTGAGAGTGCTGTTGTTTACATCTTCCAAGGTTCGAACATTGGATACATTGGATAATCCTTACTTCATCAAGTTCAATATAGAGGAACAGACCTTTTCCCCTCGGCACATTTTTGCTTTGGCCATTAGTAACTTGGATATTATATGTGCCTTAATCCAGGGCCCAAATAAAATGAACCCACCTTGGTAAGAGGGTAGTCTCAGAAGTACCCAACCTAACAAAGAAAACACAAAAAATTTAAGAAAAAATATCTTTATTTCTCAACATAGTCTCTTTTGAGGTTGATACACTTTTCCCAATATTGGATAGCCTTGATACCTCTTCATTGTTGGCAAATCTTTTATCACCGAGCCATTTCTTTAAGTTTGGAAAGAGATAATAATTCAGGGGAGTTAAATCTGGCGAATAGGGTGCGTTCAGAAGCAATTCGAACTTTAACTCATTGATTTTGTCCACCGCGATAACGGATGCGTGAACCGGTGCATTGTCTTGATAAAACAACACTTTCTTTTTCTCCAAACGCGACCGTTTTTTCTTGATTTCATCACTCAAACTGCAATAAGTTCGCATAATACTCGCCGCTAATGTAAGAACCAATATTCTTATTCTATGGGTCGACAGGCTAAAACGGACCTTAGTCTCTTCAATGTTCTGAATTTGGGGAGTTGCGATCGTGTCTAGTCCCATCTAAGGTTTCTATCGAAAGAGATCCTAGAGAGAAATTACTGTTTTTTTCGGGAACAAATTATTATACAAGTAAAAAGTCTGAGTGAGGACACCTGATTCCGCCAAAAAAATTAACTGCTGCTGTCAGGTCCTTCCTGTAGATTTGGCTTTTCGTAGTAAACGGGATTGATTCCACGTTCTAATGACGGCTAAGATTTACAAACAAAAGAAAAAACCTACGGACTGGAAAAAGGACACTTTTGCCATCCCGATGACAAAAGGTCTTAAAGATTATGACAGTTGCCGTAGGTCCTATCGAAAATTTCCATTTCAGCCTTTAATTTTCATGACCGATTCAAATTATCAGGCGTGATCAATGGAACAAAAGAATTTAGTTTAAATATGTAAGTACTAGTTTCCATTTTTAAATGCAAGAACCCAGCAAACATAGTCATTTTAGTCCGCCGTATAACTTACTTTCGAGGCTTTTGCAATTGTTGCCGCAAGGGTTTTGCTTGCCTACTATAAGCCGCCGACATAAGTTACATAGGAGTTAAAATGTTTGATGGGAAGGTGCTCTTACAACTCGTTAGTGTTGGATACAAAGTAACACTGGCCTGGGTTCCGGCACATTGCGGCATACGAGGAAATGAACTATTAGACAAGCTAGCGCGCAAAGGGCGTCCTTACCTCTCATACAGACGCTTTTCCCGAGTCCGCTACAAGAAGACTTCATGACGACTCCGAAACAAAGACTTTTAGATGGGTGGCAAAAACACTGGCAAGAAGACAACATGGGTAGATACTGTCACCCCATAATTCCAATGATCTCACTACATGCATGGTTCCAAAGGCTGCTGGTAGACTCTAGCCGCTCAATGGTAGTTCTTTTTTCTCGACTCATGGCTAATCACAATGGCCTGAGTATCAATTTGAACCGACTAGGAATTACTGCAAGTCCACTGTGCGCCCATTGCAACCAATATGAGACTGCCGATCACGTATTTTTGATCATGTGCCAAATACCCCTTCAGAACTACACTTCTTGCATCTATGGCGACTTTAGGCTTCACTCCTCCTTTGCTTATACGGGACATCATCGCTGTCTCTATCATGCAAAACAACGACAAACCTCTTTTAGTGTTGTTTAACTTCGCCAAAGCAAACAATATATGTTTTTAATATTAGGTGTGTTTTTTTGCATACTTATCCAGATCAGAACAGATTAGAAAATTTATATACAAAACAACCACAACATTGTTATTTTTATGACTTTTTTATAACCTTTTTCCATAGATTGCTGCCCCTGTGAGCTAATTGAGGCAGCTATTCGCGTTAAATTCTCTAATCTAGGCTACTATCTCTGGATAAGTGCGCAAAAAACACACCTATTACTTAAAAAGGGGGAAAAAAATTATTTTTTTTTAAAGAAATATCTCCACGGCTCCAATATGGCTACAGCTTCTGAGCCTCTTAATTTAATTTTAATTAAAAAAAAATAGTAGTTTCCATTGAACTATTTCCGACCCATAGAGCAGTAATAGCATTCTCCACACTATTAATGAGTATCATTTTTATACTAAGACCTTGATGATAAGTGTACTGCAGCTTTTGTAGACTAGAGCGCAAACCTACTGCGCCATCGAGACCACAAACTAACAATTTAATTTTATTTTATTATTTTCATAAATTCTGAAAATATTCTGAAAGTTTCTAAGTTGACTGCGGTGTAATCACTCATTCGAATTTCAATTACGATTATTTACGCGCATATAAATATACTGTTACTTGCGTACGGTGACAATCCAAACCAAAGTTTCCAGAGGAAACTATAACCTACCAATATCCAATAATAATAGGCATATTCCAAACACTTTCAGTTTCTTCCACACACACAACTGAATATGCTGGAAATATGTCGACTCAACACATGCAGTATATAAGCGGCGCAGACTTTATTGACAGAATCAGTTTTCTAATGCAAGAGCGAGACGTTCTATTGGAAGTGCATTTGGCTATGTCAGAAAGTTTAAACTATGTATTCGAATAATAGAGGAGCGTACGCAAATCACTACTATTAAAGATCGACAGTGGAGTCCTACGTGACGTCGTATACAATTTTTGAGAAAGAGTGGAGCTCAGATAAGGAGGCAATAGCAAATTATCTCGAAAATATATTTCTTAACAAATTTACACTTGACTGGGCCCATATTTATGAGTGTTTTCTCCACAAGTTCATAGCTCCAATTCTATATGTCCTTAATTTATCGTAAAGTAAGCGTAAAAAGTTTTAAGGAATCCACCTCCTTATCCGAAACTCAGTTCAACTTCTCACGAAAATTTTACCTTAACTGTGTTTGATTTATGACCTTTTACCCTTCTAATCAAGCCTAACAGCTGCAAATCTTCTTCACTTTCTCCATGATGGTTTAACTTCTTAGCCTTAACTGGGTTAAAATCAATAAGTCTACGGGTTCTTGTAAAGCAAACGAAAACTTATTTTATGTGTACTCTTCATCCGGTTCGACTTCTTACGAAATTCACACCTTGACTAAGTCTTAATTTGAAAGGTCCTCTTAGGATACTCCTTGGGTACCGCAAGCTAGTGTGACTCCTTGATGAAATTGTCACCTTGGCTAAATTCAGTTCCATAAGCTTATCGCAGTTCAATTTGTCCTTCTCATCTCCTTGGCGATTCCCAATTTTCAGCGGTTCACCTGCACTGCTCCCATTCTAGGTTTTGGGTTCCTCTTTTTTACAGGGTGGTGCAGGTGGACCCTTCCAAGGGGTAAGCACTCACTTCGGGTGTCCATAGGGTACAGGTTCCGGTTTATCACGTAGGAATTGCAACATATTTCACCTCTTCTGGTTTGCTTTAGATATTCCCATTCTTAGGTTAGGTTAGGTTGAGAAGGGTGGACTAAAGCAATGTGCCCCAGTCCATCACGAGAGATCACTGTGGATCCATTGTGGTCCCCTCGTATAAAAACCGGGCTCTATACTACTGATTCCAAATATTGTTCTTCCTTATGAAGAGAGTAGTTCTCCATAAAGGAATCATCGCAAGTTCTGATAGATCGGTTAAGGAGAATTTCCCCAAGTACCGATGCCTGGTGCGCGCCAGACTATCACATTCACACACTAGATGCTCCAGTGTTGGCTCAACATTCTCGTCACCACAGCGACACAGGTCAGCCATGGGTATTCCCAGCCTTTCTCCATGCCTCCCAAAGGGACAGTGTCCCGTTAGGACCCCTATAAGTTGTCTGCAAATGTCCCTGCCCAGAGACAAAATGAAGCTAGAGTTCCTCCTATCAAGTTTCGGCCAGCAGATTCTTGCTTGCCGGCATCCCGAGAGATTCACCCAGGCCCCCTCCATCTGTCTGAGCGCTTCAATATCAATCATTCCCTTTACACATTCAATGGGACATAGAACCGACTCGTCGGCCAGCTCCATGCTCATCTCCGACCCCCTTCTGGCGAGCTCGTCTGCCTTTTCATTACCAGGGAAGTCACTGTGACCAGGAATCCAGCTAATCTTCAGGTTATTATTCATACCCACCATCTGCAATATTCTTTTACATTCTCCCACAAGCCTGGATTTAGTACTGTGCGCCTCAACAGCCTTGATGGCAGCTTGGCTGTCAACATAAATAGTTATTGTACCATTCACGCACTGTTTTCGCACAATCAACTCCGCTGCTTTTGTCAGCGCAAAACTCTCGGCCTGAAACACGCTCGAGCTATCCGGTAGCCTGAACGATTCCATAATGTCAAGGTCACAAGAGTACACTCCCGCGCCCGTTCCGCTTTCCGTTTTGGAGCCATCAGTGTAGATAGCAACCGTGTCTGGGGCTATGGCTCCAGATCGCCACTCCAGTCTGGTGGGAATATTCACAGCATAGGAATGTCCAAAACTGCAAGACGGTGTCCTGTAGTCGGTGCGCTCCGGCATGGCGGAACACAGGGAAATTGACAAGATCCTAGTGTGGCCCACACTGCCTCCCAACCAATAGCCTGCCTCACGCAGGGACAGGGACATTTGCAAAGCACCCTTTGCTGCTATCGATTATACCGCTAGTTCCAATGGGGTTATGTGGAGCATTACTTCCAGAGCCTGCGAGGCCGTGGTGCATAAGGCCCCCGTGATCCCAATGAGTGCCATTCTTTGGATTCTGCTCATGACGACCCTGTTAGTCCCGATCTCCAACGCATGCCACCACACCAGTGACCCGTAAGTAAGAACAGGTCTAACTACCGTGATGTACAGCCAGTGCACTATTCTCGGGTTAAGGCCCCAGGTTTTCCCTACCATTTTCTGACAAGCGTAGTAAGCATTCGATGCCTTCTTGATCCTGTCGTCAATCGTGAGTTTCCAGTTCAACCTAGAATGGAGATAGATTCACAAGTACTTCACACTAGGGGAGAGCGGGATGGTAACGCCATTCAAGCGTGGGAGCCTGAATTCTCGGTCTTTTTTCCTCGTAAAGAGGATAAGGTCGGTTTTCTCCGGATTGATGTTGAGACCGCAGTTACCAGCCCACCTGCTCAAAGATTTGAGCCCAACTTCTAGTAAGTCGCTCAAGGTGTCCAGGAACCTACCTCTCACCATCAGAACGATATCATCCGCGTAGGCAACAACCTTGACAACCTTCCCATTCTTGGATCCATCGAAAGGGTCCGGATCTCCATCCGATTGCTGAACAAGTTGGGTGCAAAATTCTTTTACAAGAACCAAAGTCTAACAACAATCCAATTGATTGCAATATTTTGATATCGAAAGGGCTCACAACGCTTTCAATAATTAATAGTAATTAAATTCTTTTTCATACAATTACACAAATTGAATTGATATCATTATCAGTCGTATACAATTCTTTTGATATCACTTACCTTGTATTTTCTAATTCGATAAGAAGGCACATTTTGCCAAGTTGAGAAGGTTCTTATCAGCTTGGTGGAAGGTACCTTACGGGCAAAATTCCAGGCTGTTCTGGGAATCTAACAACTTGTTCTGACAACTTAAGATACAATCATCTAATTTCTCGTAGTACAGATCCCTATACATCACAATTGAAATTTCTTCTCCTGATGAATGGTAACATATACCGGTTATCTCACTCCCGAGATAAAGATAGCCAAACAACAATAACATTTTTGTTGTAGTTTTGGCGAAATCGAATCGGAATTTTGAAGTCAGTGATGATGTGCCAGATTGCGGAACAGAGTTCTTCGTCAGATAGACGCTACACGATGCATGGCAGTAAGTCTGGGCAGGAAATATCGAAAAGAATTCGAATAAATTCATAAATTTTCTTTAGATACGAAATTTGGATATTGGATCGTCCTCGTCGGAATCGCATTAAGCGTTATCGTAACGCAACAGCAAGAAATTCCCGAATATGATCCGTGCGATGGAGTAGATTCAGGCGACTTTGTACGTGGTCCGATCAACTGCTCACACTACATCTACTGCGACGATGATGGTGATTCTTACGATGATTTCTGCAAGGATGGCCAGTTTTTTAATAATGAAAGTCAGGGATGTGATGATGCAGATAATGTACAGTGCGGTGATGACGAGGAGTATGAATACGATAGTGATGAAGACGAGGAGTACGAGTACGAGTACGAGTCCGAAGAGGCAGATGATCGGGATAATGAAGAAGATCCATCGGCTCCAAAGACTTGTCCGCGTAATGATAATCCTGGCAATGTTGTCTTCATACCCAGCACAAAAAGCTGTTCTCAGTATTTCCTATGCTATCATGGAACTTCGATTCCGATGCAATGTGCCGACAGTTTACATTTCAACTTGGACACGAAAAAATGCGACTTTCCAAAGAAGACAAATTGCAAGGTAGTTTCACTTTTATAACTTTCTTACTTCATCAACTGAACCAACCGTCTTTTCTAGATCGCAGACCCGGAAATCCCGACCTCACATCCGAAATGCGATAAGGACACTTTCGATTTTTATCCGCATCCAACCCACTGTGATTTCTTCTACTACTGTCGAAAAGGATATTTGTCGGTACAGCAGTGTCCGTTTTATTATTATTTCGATGGCGCAACTAAGACGTGCCAAATAAGGGATGGCACCCAGATCCAATGTATCAAACGATGAAAAGAAAAATCATGTTTAAGTTAAGTTTTAAAATTTTGGGTAATTGAAAATAAATTATTTATGTAAGGACGAAATTTTTACAGAGCCATTATCTGTAAAAAAGTATAACACCAAGGGCGCCAATACCATATTTTGTTGAGAAGAGCAAAGCTATGGTTTTAGTAGCAGAAAAGCGAAGGTCGATGTTTTAGAAAAATTCATGTGACGAATACAGAATTCAATGAAAGATTTTCGATCAGTATATGCCTTTTGTCACACTTATGTAGGCTTGGTGTTTTGGGGATTTTCACCCAAATTTGTGGTTTTTTCATTTGGGAATATTTTGGAGGATGGATTTCCATGGAGTGCGATAAAAAATATTTTAGTTTTAGAACACACTAGGCACCAAAAGAGGGCCCAGAAATAACGTGGAACTAATTAATCACCACCAAAACATCCTAAATCCCTAATAAATTTGACCATCTTGTCATGCCCTATCATTCTCAGATCTTTCAAATTGTCAAAGAAAAGACTGCCCAATCACTTTAGACGCCTCCTTGCAACCGCCTGACATTCACACAAAATGTGGGTAAAGTCCGCCTCAGCTTATAGCATAGATAAAAAATATTGCCATTTAATTTTAGGTAAGTGTTATTAAAACAAACTATTATTATCGCCAGTTCCGTTTTAGTTTATGCTGACAAGAAATTCAAATAGTTCCGTTTCTTTGGAGACGACATCTATGCTCTCAAATGAAAATAAGACGCATTGAGTTCGTTGAGAATTGGACAATATTATCAGTAAATTTTGGAAGAAGTGTCAATGGAGCGTCAAAATTTAATGGGGCGGTTTCGTTTCAGTGATTTGAAATTCAAATCATAATGTTGAAAAGATCCGGATTCGGCCAACGAAAATATCGTTCTCTATGAGAGTCAGATGATGCCCTGAAAGAAGTGTGTTGTTAATTTAACAAAAATTCAAAATAATTCTCGATAGGGGTTGTGTGAGTGGGGTGAGAAATAATGAGTCCGAAACGCTCAAAAACTGGGATTGAAACATTCTAAAATCCATATCTCCTAAAGGGTTGAAACTTTGTGGCTGTCGTAAGGGATGAGGTAAGGAGGGGTGTCAGGCGGTGTCGGGGGGTAAAAAACTTTGGATTACAATGTCTTTCAAACCGATTATAGCAGGAAGCTAAAATTTGAGCGGGTGGAAAGGAAAAATTTCTATTGACGACTATACAGAGCTGATATCGTAAAAAACAGAATTTTTGATAGAGTACTGGGGTGAAGGTGGTTTTCGGTATCTCAGAAACGGTTTATGCAAGACAGTTGAAAGTTGTACATTTATAACAGGAGTATATAAAGCAAAAAAAAAATTCTGATTTTTATTGGCGTTCAAAGGCAGAGTAAAAAAAATTTCGGTGAAAGAGATTTTTCCACATTTTCACGAATTTTGTTATATCTTTTAGCTATGTCGAGTTATCAAATTGATTTTACTTCTGCGAGCTCTTTATATAAGCGACTAAAAAAGTTTTTCCAAATTTTTCGACATCCAACCCCTAACGGCGGATGTAAAGTGGTTGTGTACATTTTCATGAGTTCCAATATATTTTTTTTGGTCTAATGAGATATCAAATTCACTTTCACTGCTAATCGCTTTAAATATATTGGGGGATTTTTTGATATTAAACACCCTGGGGATGTAATGTATTGTTTAAGTTTTCACAAATTCCGACAAATATTTTAGGTTTAATGAGATCGAATTCGCTTTCACTTCTATGGGCTTTATATATAGTGATCTAAAAATCAATTTCGGGATTTTGCAACATTCAACTCCTAAGAGGCTGCAAAATGATTGGGCACATTTTTACGAATTTCGAGATATCACTTAGGTCTGATGAGATGCCGAATTCTTTTACTTTAACGGGCTTCTTATATAATCGATTACCAATCAGTATACGATTTGTTTATATTCAACCACTAAAGGGCTATGTCGATATTTTATCCTCAATGGTTTTATTAAAATTGAAAAAAAATACAGAAAGAAAAATCAGTCTGGGCGCCGCTTGATTCTTTTTTGGGTAGAAGTCCAGAATACATTTAATGCAGGGAAGCAATACTCGTTTATTATGCGCTGACAACCTAAAGAATAACCAGGACGCTATTTGGAACGTTATTTTTTAGGCTGTCAGTCGCATAGCAACATCTGATTGGTCACCTTACAATACCCAGGGAGAAAGCGTGGTAAAATTTGAAAACTTCGGCGATGTTCGATAGTGTACGAAAACAATCACTTTTTCCCTTTCCGGATTGTTTTTACCGTTTATAGAACATTCCAACATTCAGTAAAGCTCTCGACTCCATACATGCAATATATAAGCACGGCAAAGTTTGCAGCCAAAGACAGTTTTTACCAAGTTCTGTGTGCAATTTCTAGGCCAACGTAAAAATCGTTTTAGACGCAAAATTTTGGTTTCTAGATCTCAACAACCGCTTATGCTGAGAGACTGAAACTTGGAATTTTTATAGAGCTTTGATAGTGAATTCATTTGCATAAAAATTGTCGATATGAGTGAAGAAGTGTGGGAGTGGGGGGAAAAATAATGCGTCCGAAACGCAAGAAAGCCGAGATCGACACATTCTAAAATCCATATCTCCTAAACGGTTAATGTCACGATAATAAAACTTAATGAACATCTGTAGCTATACTAGGAGAATAGATTGAAAACAAATTTTTAAGTGGTGGTAGTGGCGTAAGAAGGTGGGGGTTGAAAAACTTTAGATTACGATATCTCACGAACCAATTGCACTAGAAAAATAAAATTCGGTTTCTGTATAAAGGTTGACAAATAAAGTTTGCTGAGAGTAAAACTTTTTAAGGGGGCGCTGTAGCATGAAAGTGGAGGGGATACGAATTTTTCTAAAAAATCACGTCTCATATCTCAAAAACAGTGTAAGATAGATGCTTAAAATTTTTACTAGAAGTAGACCAAATAGACCCCTAGCAGAAAAAAAAACTTTGGGGGTGATGGAGTAGAGGGTGAGGGTGGGGAGGGTGAAAAGGAAAAGATTCCGATTTTAATATCTCGAGACCCTATAATGATATAAAACCAAAACATATTTAGATAGAGCTATAGTAGTAGCATGTTGGAAAAAATATAATTTTTTATAGGGGTAGTATGGTACGGGGATGGGTGGTGTTTTTCCTAGCTATAGAACGACTTATGCTACTAAGTTGAAACTCGGTATGTATATGTATTATAAATCAACTAGAAAAATTATTTAGATAAAAAAAAATGATCAGTGAAAATGGAATGCATATATTTTCACGATTTTCGTCATATCTATTAGGTCTTACCAAATATTGAAATCATTTATATTCTACGGCTTCTTCATATAAATACCTAGAAAGTGTTTTTAGGATTTTTTGATATTCGACCTCTAAGGGGGTATAAAGGGGTTGTATACTTTTTCACAAATTCTGCCATATACCCCAGGTCTGATCAGATATCGAATATCTTTTCATTTTAAAAGGCTTGTGTAATAATCGCCTAAAACCAGTTTTTAAGTTTTTTCCTTTTTCATCCGCTAAGAGTGTATAAAAGGGTTGAACACGTTTTCAAGAATTCCGTTATATCTTTTAGAAGTGATAAGTAATTGAATTGGTTTTTCCTCTCTCGTGCTGTCTTCATATTTATCTATTAACTCCTTTCAGGATTTATGGATATTCAACCCACAAGTGGGTGTAAGGAGGTTTCATATGTTTTCATAGATTCCCACATATTGCTTAGATCTGATGATATATCGAATTCATTTTTACTTCCAAAGGTTTCCTATATAAGCGCAAAAAAATCAATTTCAGTATTTTTAGGTATTCAATCGTAAGGGGTGTAAGGGGGTGGTATGCTTTTCAAAGCAACGACATATTTCTTAGGTTTGATGAAATATTAGATCGCTTTTTCACTTCCACAGACTTTTTATATAATCGCCTACAAACCCATTTCTCAATTTTTCGATATTCACTCCCCCAAGGGTTTACATATGTTTTCACAATTTTTGCCATCCCTTAGTTCTGATGAAATATAAAATTGATTATTTCCGCATTTGATGTAATAACCTAAAAATCTATTTCACGATTTTTTGAATTTCAAGAACCAAGGGGGTGTGAAGGGTTTGCTTACGTTTTCACAATTTTATCAAAATCCCACGTGTCTCATGAGATATCAAGTTGCTTCTTATGAAATCGTCTAAAAACCTGTTTCACAATTTTTTCGGAATTCAAACCCCAAGTTGAAGTAATGGGTTTGTATACGTTTTAACAATTCGTCATATCTCTTAATTCTCATAAGGCAACATTCGTTTTTATTTCTATGGGCTTTTAGTGTACATAATATACCGAAATGCGAATAGTCTACACGGGCTTTTTCAATGTTAAATCGGCTAAAAATCTCTATTTTAAATATTTTTATTTTAAGAACAAAATTAACTTTCCAAGAAATCTCATAATCTCGAAACAACTGATGATATACTCCGACTTTGATCGCTCCCGAACTTTGACTCGAAAAATAATAAAGTTTCGCCCAGATCATTAGCAGATTTGTTATATTTAACCCTTAAGTGGTTTAAAGGCGTTGTATACGGTTTTACGAATTTCAACATAATGCTCATGTCTAATGAGATATCGAATTCGCTTTGACTTACAAGGAGTTTAAATATTGTGC
Source organism: Beris morrisii (assembly GCA_951812415.1). Classification (NCBI taxonomy): domain Eukaryota; kingdom Metazoa; phylum Arthropoda; class Insecta; order Diptera; family Stratiomyidae; genus Beris; species Beris morrisii. The sequence continues at coordinate 63,053,218 of OX638310.1, forward strand.
AATCGGCAAAAAACTCTATTTGAGCATTTCACAATATTTAGTCCCCAAGTGTTTAAAAGGGAGTAGTGTAAGTTTCACGAATTTCGACAAATATTTTAGGTTTAATAAGATATCTAGTTCTCTGAGCTTTATATATTAGGTGTGTTTTAATGCTCTCCAGAATAGAGCACCTAATCGGTAGGCGACAAAAAACGATCCAGGGTACTATGTGGAGTAAATTTAATTGGTAAAGTTTGGCAGCCCTGCGTTGTCAAGTTTGAAGTTAAATGACATTTTCATTTCGTTGTGTTACACTTATGTAATTCTTTTCCCTTCCTTTGTTTTAAAACAAACGGCAATAAAACTATCACCGGATTGCATTTTATTGCAGTTCTGTTGCATTTGTGTTGTGATAAAGACAAATGCTGCCAATTACTCAAATCGAAACGAGTAAAGCGAATTGAAGCGAAATCCTCCTAGACTCACACCATTTCATTCTATCCGGTATAGAATTTATAACCCAGTAAAATTAGTAGGTTGACTATTCTGGGTGTTGTTGTTGTTTCACGTATACCTATGCTGTCCTATCCTACTCTGGAGGGCATTAAAACGCACGTATTATCTAAAAATTAATTTCAGGACTTTGCTATATTCAACTCCTAAGAGGGTACAAAATGATTGTGTACGTTTTTTACGAATTCCGACATATCTCTTAGGTCTGATGAGATATCAAATTGTTTTTAATTTTAGCGCTTTTATATAATCGCCTAAAAATCGGTTTAGAAATTTTAGATACTCAACTCCTTACGGGTTATGTCGATATTTTATCCCATATGTTCTTATTGAAATTAAATAAATAAATAAAATATCTGCCAACAGTCTGGGCGCAACTTTCTTAGTTTTTGGGTAGAAGTGGAATGAATGTAACACAGCTTGTGTCGATGCAGGCACCTTTATTAATTAACCAAGAAGTTGTTTAGAAAGTTAATAATTTAGACTTTAGAGACTGGGTGCACAAAACCAGTGTTGAATTTTGACTTTGACTACGTTACCGACTGTTATTCAAAAACCAAATTTATGGTATGTTTCATGCTTAGAAGTGGAGTACGCTCTTCTGTCGCACCCCGACTTTAACCGTTTCCCCTACTCCTACCCAAAAGAAAATGGTGGTGCAGCAACGGGAAAGCAAAGTTAAAGTTGTGGTAGCAAACTTAAGGTTGTCATTACGACCTAAAATCAGCGAATAAAATAAAATAATATTCTTTCCGTGACTTCTTGCAAACCTCTTTGAGCTAGTTCCATAATAAAACGGCATCTACTATTTACAAGCAATATTCAAAATTGGAAACCAAAAAGATTGGGTCACACAGTGAACCTCAGTTAAAATGGTTTCTTCTAACGCAGTATTTTCCTATCAAACACGCTTAAAAATTATCAAATTTCACATCAATTATGTATTTTCTTTTTAATTAATTGTCCCGAAATGAAACTTTCATCAAATGTATATTTCCTACATTATTTTGTTCAAATCGCGAAAATCATACCCGATTCCATTTGGGTCGTGACATAATTAAGTTAAATTTTCTGCAAAATATTCGATCAAACATAATGTTTGTTTCCGATTCGAAAAATTGTCAATTTGCTTAATTAGCAAAACGATAAAATGTTTAAAAAATTATGTGGTCGACCATCACTATCTTATATTGTCATAAAAACAAGATCAAGATGAAACTTTATTTTACTGTTTTTTAATGTTATTAACTTGTTTTTGATTTCATTGTAATTAGAAAACAATTTCGAATTAATTTACTCCCGTTTTTTTTGTTTTGTTTGTATTTTTTCGTAAGCGTGAAAATACGATTTTAAAATTTTAGTGAATATTTCATAACAGTGAAGCAATAAAGTTAATACTGAAAAGTGAACGATAATGTGCAGAATTTTCGGTACAAATCGAATTTAAACAACAGAAATAAAGACGATAATGTTTTTAAAAGGTAGACTAACTCAAGCTCTTGGTAAATTTTAATTCGGGTAAATTTTGTTTTAATTTTCAGTATGGATTATTTCGGTATTAATTCAGCGGTTTTGGCACGTGGTCGAGGGTAGTAAAGTGTGTTCAAGTGCAGACATTGGACGATTCGTAGCCGATCCGGATGCTTGTGAAAAATTCTACTATTGTAATGAACAGGGTGTAGCGGTTTCAGTGTTCTGTCCCGAAGGGATGTGGTTCAATGGCAAAAAGGGTATATGTGATTTGCCTTCGAATGTGAAATGCATTGCTGAAGGAACTACCAAGTTGCCACCGGACGAGGAAAATGTTAAGTGTCCGAATCATGATACGACCTATGTTACTTTCGTTCCTAGTAAGATCGATTGTAATCGTTATTACCTGTGCTATTACGGACGACCGTTTAAACAGGAATGTATTCCGGAATTACATTGGAATCCGAAGAAGAATCGGTGTGATTTCCCGAACAAGGCAAAATGTACGGTAAGCGAAAATTTTTGTGATATCAGCCATTTCGGTATGAAGCAGAGCAGAAGTCTAAAATCTATGGTGGTTGAATATGGTTTTCTTTTAGAATAGACTTCAGTATATAAAATACTATGGAAGGAATATTCTAGATTTTTTTAAGCCCATCAAAAATTTACTATGAATTTCTATAACAAAGTGTAATACAATTTAAAACTATATTTTGAAGCTTACCTATAACTTTAAGGGAAAAATTTCCATATATACTAATTTGTTGGAAATTTAAATATCAATAAAGTTTGTTTACAACATTATATTCTAAATTTCTGGTTTTCACACATTTTTCATAAAAATGCTCATGTTTCATCACAACAAAACTAACCTAATTTTTGTTCTGACTATTTCAGATTGAGCCGGACGAACCAAAATGTCCGGCGAAAGGCCAAGACTTGATACCGCATCCGTATGAATGTGACTACTTCTATTTTTGTATTAATGGCTACGCATCGATTCAGCAATGTCCATTTTATCATCACTGGGATGTCGAGACAAGGTCGTGTAAGTGGAGAAATCGAGCGCATTGTTTTATCGATAAATTACAAGAAAATGCTAAATTGAAAAAAAAATCAATTAAAGGAAAGAAAAGACGCCATTAAATTGAAGAAAAAAAACAGAGAGAAGGAAAGAAAGAAAATTTGTTGTACTTGTTTGTCAATTATCTGGGTGCAACATTATTTTTTTATTATTTTTTTATAATAATGAACTGTTGACGATGTTAAATAAAGAAAATGCTTCAATAAAAAATTGTTATTGTCATTTTTATGGATACCCCACTAGAAGAACCTAACAAGTTTTTAAGCTAATGTTATAATTTTATTTATTACTCCAATAATAAAGTAAATAATAACAGCTTATACTAGGAAGTTGAAACTTACAACTTGAATATGGAATGGGATAACGAATACTTATTAAAAAAATAAATTGTTGAGGAATTCAGTAGGGTGCGAAGATATATAGAGATAGCTATCACGATATTCGAGGCATTTTGATTTTTGCTTTACTATTTAATTTAATATAATATTATAATAATGTATTGTGATCGACCTAAATTTTAAAAAAAAATTGCTCCCTCCAAATTGTGTATTTTCACGTTTTGGTGATAGTAGATCCTCAAAAAAAGTCCATCTGTCCACCGTATGCAAACGCATTCAATTTTTTGGGCGAAACTATTTCAGTTGATGTAGAGAGAAATGGGGTGTTTCCAGGTTGCAGGAGGAATGAGCGTTTTGAAATTCAGTGAATGCTTATCATACATGGAAAACAAAATTTCAGTCCGTCTGTCCGCCGTACGCAAACTCGTTTAAAGGCTGATATCTTCCAAATCCCTAAAGCAATTAAATTATTTTTTTTTGTGGACGAATTGGGTGGACTCCTCTAAGTGGTGACTTGTTGGGATGTGGCGATGTGAGTGAAAGGAGAGTCTTAGACGAAAAATGTTGATTTCTATATGTCAGGAACCGCTTACGCTAGAAAGTTAAAACTTGGAATTTATATAGACCTTTGATAGTTGAGATATTTTTATACTCTAGATAAAATCATATAACTCAAGAACACATAGACCTAGGATCTTGAAATTTTGAATCTGGATGTTTGGTCGAATTTGTAAGGCTAAGTTCGGTAACCGACAAAATCGTCCTACTCCTTCGGGTAGCTGCCATACAAAATGTCCTTAAAACACGTGTTCAAGAATATTGGTCGATATCTTCAGAAGGATTTAAGCTGCGTCTTTGGAATTTTGTATGTGTTAATTTTCCAATAGTTGGAGCTAAATGTATGATTATGAAGAAAATCCTATTAGTCCTTCGTGTAGCTGTCATACAAATATCCTGTCAAAATGTGTTCACTTAATTTACGAAACTCACTATAACTCAAGTAATCGTTTAGCTATGAATTCGGAATTTTGTACAAATTAGTTTTGAGTGAAAACAAAGTTCGAGTTTACTAGTCAGAGAAATCCTTTTACTCCTTTTGGTACCCTCCATACAAAAACTCCTTAAGACACGTGTTCAACAATATTTTCCGATAACTTTTGAACTCTTCAAGCTACGAATTTGAAATTTTGTACACATTAATTTTTGAATGGAGGGATAAATATATAAGAAATCGAGTGAGTCCTTCCTGCACCTTCCATGTGAAAGTCCCACAAAAAGGAAAATTTTTTTCGGTAACTCACCCAGTTCAAGATATGAAATTAAACACTGAATATTGTCTTTTAGTTTTGAGTAGCAATCAAATGGGAGTCCTTAATAAAGGACATACAACATGAAACGACGTAATTCTACTTTAACACCAACTACAATATAAATCGGAGTTCAGTATTCATCTAGAGTATTATACGATCGTGACTGCAGTATGTGTTTAAATAATGGTTCACATGGATGTAGGGGTGTGGCAGTGGGTGCAAAATCAGTGCGTCCGAAATGCTCAAAAGTCAAGATAGAAACATTATAAAATCTAGAATAGATAGATTAGATCGGAAATAGGGGTTGGTATGGTTAACCTCTGTCACTGCAGCCACAGTTGGGCTTATTGTGACGTCCCCCGGATCGACTATGATTCCTCTTCAAAGCGCAGGGCTTTCAATGAAGCATAGTATTTTGCGAAGAGGAATGGTCAGGGATTCCGATGGGTCCATGAAACCCTGACCGAAGTGACGAAGTCTTTTGTGAGCTAAACCCTGACATTCACAGAGGATATGCTCTGATGTTTCGTCTTCGTCATTGCATATTCTGCAAATTTTAGTCTCAGAGAGACCAATCCCATTGAGATGCTTCCTCATGTGACAATGTCCAGTCAGAACTCCTACTAGGGTTCGGGTCTGATATCTGCTGATATCTGCAAAAACTTTCAGATGATAGCTCACGAACCAATTACACCGGACAGATCAAATTTAGTCTATGTTTATATATGGACAAAAGGGATTTACTGAATATAAAATTGTTTATGGAGTGATAGAGCATGGAAGTGATGGGGATAAAAAATTTTAAAATAACGTCTTATATCTCAAGAGCTGCTTCAGATAGGATCTTAGAATGTGTCAGTAGGTAGGCCTGATAGACTTCTAGTAGAGAAGTCTAGGTGGGGTTGTAAGGGGTGAGGGTAAAAAGAAAAACTTACGACTCTTTATATTTTAAGAATCACGAATGATGCAAAGCTGAAACTATAATTTAAATAGAGCTATAATTGTGGCACTTTCAATGTAGTATGTCTTCATTAACTTTCAAATTAAATTGAAAGATTTTTGCGCCCAAATAAATTTTTTAATAGTGGTAGTATGGTACGTAGGTCCGAACGCTTTATACTGGAACGTTGAAACTTGGTGCATTTACGAAGATGTACTATAAATGTAATTTAGGTTAAACAAAATACATATATCTATTAGCGATATATATTCACGAATTTCATCTTACCTTTTCGGCCTTTCGGAATATTAAAAATTTTATTTCTATGGGTTCAGTTTAATGCCTGGAAAGGCTTTACATTTTTTTTTTAAATTCAGTCCTTAAGAGGGTGTAAAGGGGTTGCAAATATTTTCACGAATCGCCCGATATACCTTATGACTCACAAGATATCGAATTGGTTTTTCCTCTGTCGTATCAAATTGGTGTAATAGCCTATAAGCTCATTTCAGGATTTTTGGATATTCAATCCCAAGGGAATGTAAAGGGGTTGCATATGATTTCATGAATCCCAACATATTTCTTAGAACTGATGAAATATCGAATGGGCTTGTACTTCCTCGGGCTTTCTATACATATATTCGGCTAAAAATTACTTTCGGAATTTTTGGATATTCAGCGCTCAAGAGGTGTAATGGAGTTGCATACGTTTTCACACAATTTTCGTCATCTCTTAGGTCTGATGAGATATTAAATTTGTTTTTACTTCTACTGGCATTTCATGATATATCCTAAAAACTAAGTTCTCGATTTTATTAAAATCAACCCTCAAGGGGGTGGAAGGAGTTGCAAAAGTTTTCATAATTATAGCCATGTCTGTTACTCGTAGGCCTGGAGAGATATCAAATTTGTTTTTACTTCTACGGGCATTTTGTGTAATCGCCGTAAAACCAATTTGACGATTTTCACGATGTATTGGGGTTGTATGAATTTTCACAAATTTTGAGATATCTCTTAGATCTATTGAGGCAACAAATTGGCTTTTAATTTTGGAGTCTTGTATTTAAAACGCCTAAAAAATAATTTTAGGATATCTTGATATTCAACTCCGAATGGAGTGAAAAAGTGTTAAAATTAACTTTCCGATCCATTGTTTCGAGTCAGAGAATTAAAACAACTATGCTGTATTTTGACTTTAACCGCGTTTCGGACTATAACCCAAATGTATGGGGACTTTATTTGCTCCTTGGACCTTTTTCTCGAAAGATATTTTTTCTTCAAGTATTGCGAAAATCTCGTTTCTAGGTCAAAGTAAGGGCATACAAAACTGGCAGCCTATTTTATAAAAATATGTATGATTCCAAAGAACTCTGCTCCACCAGGTAAATTTTTGAGATTTTACTAATAATATAATTTCTTTGTGGAGTCTGTGAAGCACGCGAGTAAGGGTTGTTTTCTCTACATTGACATCATCCAGACGTCTTAATCCCCGTATTTAAAACTAGATGGGAAACTCCTTCGAGTTTCAACCAAACAATAGTCATTTATTAGTACTCCACATAATGTTTTATCGACATCTACAATATAAATTGGAGTTAAATACTTCATTTAGCACTGTTTTTCTGAGTAAAATAGCTGCAAATGGACTCTTAAAAAAAAAATATTCCATTGCATCGCCACTCTCGTCGCAAGTTGTAAAGAGGTACTGAAGTGCAGCACTGCAAACCGGAACTTAGATTTGCTAGCATATAGAATCCAAGAAATTAGTACTGGCAATAAAAATCTAACATGGTTTTCGTATTTTAAAACCATTCGGAGAAAGTTCAAATTTCCAAAATTCATCGTTAAGAGAACTAGCAATGTGGAATTATGTATGCCCGAATTCCACCTTTAGATGCAGATGTTTCAGCTCTGTACTAGTATCTAATAAATTTTACTCTACTTAATTACCTGCTCTCGGTTCTGTTTAATTATAAAGTGAATAATGAATTAATATGGATAAAAATTGCTTTTTTTTTTTTTAATTTTAGTTTTGGTTTTCAGTACTGTTACAATATTCAGACTGAAATTCTAAAGCCATAAGCATTATCGACTACAGGCATTTAGATTTTACGGAACTACAGGAATTGGGATTGGGATGCAGAACATAGTTAGGACTGAACTACGATTTAATGAACTTATCAAAGTATTCCAATAAGATTCTAAATATTGCCGAAACTCAGAGGAGTATGAATTCTGCTGGAGCTCCGTACGACTTCCGATGCTTTATACAAAAAATTCGTTGATATTTTTTATTTAGACCAAATGTGGGTGACATTTGTATTGTGCCCTACCTAGATGGATACCAACGAGACTAGATTTGAGCAGAAAAGCCGAGGTTCATTCACCTGCCCTTTGAGCAAAGTTTCTAGCCTGCTGCATCTTGGGCAGATACTACCACCTCTCATTGTGTGATTTACTCATTCTTTCAGCAATAGCTGCGCCTATAGAAGCAACAATCAGTCCGAAAAACACTTACGGCCCGTTCAAAGTTGATTACGATTTTGCGGTTCTAATATCAGCGATTCTCTTCACGTTAATGCACTGGTGGTCTGTAACCTATATGGGCCTTAAGTCACTAAGTCTGTTAACAAAATTCAATCGTTCCATATACTGACGATACAATTTTCGAGTATTTGTAGTTCTGAAAATCTTAAGTCATAATTCATAATTCGTTTATTTCCCAAAATATTTTATAACTTTAAGCTTAAACAAGACCTGGGGAATTACAGTGGCAATTAATTAATTGCGAATGAATGCGATACACGCTGTGTCCGAGTAGGTCAACCAGTCGAGGCGGACGCAATACGAGCTTCCGAGGAAACTCCTTCAAGCCGATCCGAAAGGTCTACCTGAACAAACTACCCGTCCATCCCGTTCTCTTAAAGTTATGTCATGGGATCGGCAAGTGCCATCTTAGGACGCTTGTGTTTCCACCGTGCAGTTTCATCGTAGTCGGTACTACGGCGAACTAGCGGATTGGTGTTATCTGATGACGTATTGAAAAACCTCAAAGCACTTTGTTTGAGGAATTCCCGAATAGTTGGAAGATTCACTTCCCGATATACCTGTGTGTTCCTGACGTACTGAGGTGCGCTCATAGCGGCTCTGATGTATCGGTTCTGCTTTACCTGTAAACACGAAATGTTACATTTGGCCGCGTGGCCCCATGCCGGAGAAGCGTAGCACAAGACTGGCCTTGTGATTGTCTTGTAGAGAAGCAACTTGCTGCAAGGAGAAAGTGTGCTTCGACTGTTGTTCATAGGGTAAAGCAGTTTGGTGGCCAAGTTTGACTTGGCCAAAATCGATTGATTCTGCTGGCCGAAAGTCAGTTTCTTGTCCAGTTTGACTCCGAGGTACTTGACGACTGGCTTCCAAGGGATGTCATCCTCAACGATGAACACGTGTGAATGAGGTGGTTTGTTACGTTTCGCACGGCCTCACTCTAGGCAGGATTGACGTTAATCTGCTTATAACAATCTTCAAGTTTCTAGGCAGCCCTTTATCGTCTACATAAAATGCAGAGATAGTGCGCCGTTCCCGGTGTGTTTGCATGTAGTCAGAGAACAGCAGAGGAGACAAAGTCGAGCTGTGAGGCACACCAGCTTCAATGGCATTTTGCGTCGATCTCTTCCCATTCAGCAATACTTTGAACGATCTATCGGTTAAGTAAGAACTGACTAATCGCACCAATTTCATTGGAAAATGATGTTCAATAAGTTTGAACAGCTGTCCATTATGCCAGACTTTGTCGACGGCATTTTCGACATCCAAGAAAATTGACCCCGTATAGCGATTTTTATTAAATCTCTCTGTAATGTGTTCAACAAACCCGGACCAATTAATGATCGTAAAAAAATTTATATAAATTTTCGCCAAAAATACAGTAGATAGGGTACTGTATGTTTAGTACTGAAAGAATTAAGTTTAAAAGAAATATGCCAGTACGAGAAATCTTCTGCTGCACATCTGTATATTTCAGTACTAGAAGCGAAAAAAAGCCTCTCTTCGTAAATGTATTCTCATGCATACCACACTCAAAACTAATAAATATTTAGTACGATTGAGAAGACTTTTTCGGTTCGAAGAGGGGTAATCACCATATCCATGGCTAGAACTGATAAAAACATATTTTCCACACGCTTTTGCAGATATCATTTACTCGCTCTTTGAAAAAGCGGAATGCTTTGCTGATTCTCTCGAACTTTCAACATGCTGACCTCGATCATATTGAGCATATTGATCGATCAGTCAGAATCTCACTTTCTGCACGTGTAGATGAACCCGCTCTTGTTCCTGTTTCACCTGCCGAAGTCAAAGCTATCCTGACTGACCTCAAGGAAAAGAGGGATGTCCGTGTGGTATTCGCAACACTGCTTTCAAGCTTCTTCCTCACCGTGCTATCATGCAACTTGTGGCAATTACAAATGCCATGCTTAGATGCGGCTATTTCCCTACGAAAAGTCGGGGACGTGGTTATGATTCCCACAGAATCATCGCCCAATTAGCTTATTGTCTGACATTGCGATAGTAGCAAATAAAGCTATCCTCAAGAGACTTCAGGAACATATTGATGCTGAAATTATTTTGCCAAATGAGCAATTCGGTTTCAAAGCTGAACACTCGACAACAGCCCAGCTAGTCAGGGCTGTCGAATACGTTACAGAGGGGCTCAACAAAAACTTCTACACTGGGGCGATATGCTTCGATGTGCAAAAGAAATTTAATAAAGTCTGGCATAATGGCCTGATTTTCAAACTACTGAAACATCAGTTTTCCACCAAATTAGTGCGATTACTCAGCTCCTCGTCACTAAAGGCCATTGAATCCGGTGTACCTCAGGACTCAACTCTGTCACCCTTCCTATGCGGACGACACTACTTTCATGTGTCAGGCTTGGAGCCCTATTGTAATTACTAGGGAGTTACTGGTCTCGAAACTTGAAGACTGTTTTAAGCTATGGAGAATTAACGTCAATCCCAACAAAAGCGACGATATCCTTTTTGCAAAACGATTAAAGACCCTGTAGGGAATATTTCCATCTTCGGCGATAACATCCCATTAGTCAAATATCTTGGAGTCCAATTAGATAAAAAACTGACTTTCAGAGAGCATATCCAAAAGGTTATCAACAAGTCCAATATGGTCAATAAACTTCTATACCCCATGAATAATGCTCGCAGTTAGCTCTCCCCTCGTAGCAAGCTGTTTTCTACAAGGCGATCGTCAAGCCAACCCTATATTATGCTTCACCGGCATGGGGCCATGCCGCGAACCGTCATATTTCTAAATTGCAGATGAAGCAAAACAATGCCTCAGAGTGGCTCTGAGTGCACCTATGTATATCCAGAAATTCCTCAAAGAAAGCGCTTTGAGGTTTTTCACTGCGTCAGCCGATCACGCTAATCCGCCATATTACAGAATATGATGAGACTATTGGCTAGAAGCACAAGCGCCCCAAAATGGCGCTTGTAGATCAAGTGACGTAACGTTAACTGGATGCGATGGACGGGTAGTTCGTTCCGGTGGTCTTTCAGTGTGCCGGCGTTGAGAAGTCTCTTCGGAGGCTCGTCCGCTTCGGTTGGCTGGCCTGTTCGGGCACAGCGTCTATCGCATCCACTTATAGCAATTTCTTGTAAATTACGCTTGCGATTCCCTAGGTTTTCTATGGTTTCCAGGGACGTCTTTTGTGGGGTGGCATTTGCATTATAATATTACGAAGGCGGTTTGATAATGACCTGCAAAAATCGAGAAAACATAATTTTTTCGGGAAAAAATTTATTTTATTTTTCAACATAGTCTCCCTTTAGCTCGATACACTTAGTCCTGCGTTTTTCCAATTTTTTGATCCCTTCCAAATAATATGACCCAACCCTTCAAAATAGGCGTTGGTTTCTCTTATGACGTCAGTATTCGTGGTAAATCTCTTTCCAGCAAGCCATTTTTTCAAGTCTGGAAATAATAAAAAGTTGCAGGGTGCCAAATCTGGAGAATACGGTGGGTGAGGGAGCACTTCGTACCGTAATTCAAACAGTTTTGCCGTTGCAACAACGGACGTGTGAGCCGGAGCGTTGTCGTGATGAAATAACACTTTTTTCTTCGCCAAATGAGGCCCTTTTTCCTTGATTTCAGCATCCAATCGAACCAATAACTCAGAATAATATGCTCCCGTTATTGTTTTTCCTTTCTTCAAGTAGTCGGTGAATATTATTCCATTGGAATCCCAAAAAACTGTCGCCATAACCTTTCCAGCTGATGTAACGGTTTTTGCCTTCTTCGGTGCGCTTGAACCGGCTTCCATCCATTGTTTTGACTGTTCTTTGGTTTCTGGAGCTTAGTAGTGAATCCATGTTTCATCAACAGTTACAAATCGATGAAGAAATTCATTCGGATTACGTTGAAACAGTTGCAAACTGTGCTGTGAAGTTGTCTCTCGTGATGGACTGGGGCACATCGCTTCAGTCCACCCTTCTCAACCTAACCTAACCTAGGATCTATTGAGGGGACGGAGTCAGCGCCCCGGGCGGGACTCATCTTTATGATGACTGAGCCTTTCGGGCTCAGCCTTCGGCATTAGTATGTAGTATGTAGCTTTTGCAAATATCCACTACACCCTTGTTCAAAATCTGTAATTTGTCGCTTGAACCAGGTCTATGCACGGCACTGTCCGATAGGTCCGGGTACACCTCTGTGATTCAGGACTCATCAAAGTGTCATCTCTTTCTTGTCAGTTAATCTCAGATTTTCTTATCTTACTCGTTTGTTGTTGATCTCTATCTATGCTGCACGTAGATAATGAAATCCAGTGGTTTCAAAATTCTTCAGTACGTCGACTTTCTGAACTTGTTGCGGAAATCTTTACAAGAATATCAACCTCAATACGATTGTTATCACCTGTCACGATTGACGCCAACTGTCCGGAAGTATATTCATGTATCTACGATAATTATAAAAAAAAACTGATGAAACAACTACCTAATGTAGGTACTTACTTACCGATTGGCTCCCATAAATAAGTCCAACGAAAACATTTGCCAAAATATTCACTTAAAAAAAGAAGGTAAAAATTTTTTTTTCGCCGAATAAGATCACGATCGCTGCGGTCGAAATTCTATTGAAGTAAACAATCTAATTAATGGAATCGACTTTTTAATTATGTTGATAATTTTTGGGTGTATGCTTGATAAGAGGCAACAAGAAGCTCTTCTGATGTAGTGACTATTCAAATATCGATAAGAGTGGCTCTATATAAAACCTAGGTCGTTGTAGAAATCATTGAATAGAAAGTTTGGCAGTGTCTGAATAGGTACCTATATCCACATTTCGAAGAAAAAAAAGATATACGCCATGAAAAGTAAGTTGAGGATATTTTGTAATAATTTCATGATAGCAAAAATAATTTACCTACTAATTCGTTTCCGGTTTCTAGACGTCATTATATCGGGTGGTGCGATCGTCCTACTATTATTTTGTTCATTATCAAATGCGCAGCAAGCAGACATTTGCTATGGCTTTGCAGATGGTTTTTTTCTTCCGAATGTGGCAAACTGTTCATCCTACTACGCATGCATGAAGCAGGTCGCCTACGTACAAACATGTCCAGCTACTTTCTTTTTTGACACTGGCTCACAACAGTGCGTATATGACAATTCACAATGCATAAAGTGCCCCGTAGCTGGAGTAGAATCTTTAAGTGTTGGCGGTAGTTGTGCCAGTTATGTGTTGTGTGTAGTGGGGAAACCGTACTTGAAGGCATGTCTCGATGGCTTGGAGTTCAATAGTGTAACCCAGCAATGCGACTTTGCATCTAATGCCAATTGTGCGTCATCACTTCCAACTTCTTGCAAGAATGCACCAGCAGCCGTTCCAACTAATGTTGCAGTTCCGGGTTCCTGTTCTGAGTATGAGAGCTTGGCGACTGCCATTTTGAAATCGACGCCATCTTGAATTTAACGTTAAATGTTTTTTTCCAGCTACGTACTTTGCTTCAATGGAACAGGATACCGACAAAATTGTTCAGCTGGATTAGTTTTCAACCCGACTAAAGGTGGATGTGACTTGCCAGCAAACTACCCCCCGTGTGCGGTAAGAAAAACAAACAAATTTTCATAACACCGTATTTAACGTAACTTTCTTTTTTTTCCTGTCAACTCTTAACAGTCTTCTTCGCCTGTTTCTGCTTCGATCTCTTCACGAAGCGCCGGCGTTAATTTGTCGGACGCGGTGTTTATGACCCGGCCCGAAATTGCTTGCCCAAGCAGTGGAGTTAATTTTATCGCACACGCACGGAGCTGCTCGCGTTATGTTTTCTGCGTCGATGGACAATCTGCTCTTCTGCGTTGTACTGAAGGCCTCCATTACGATAGCAAGACTCAGAGTTGCCGACTACCAAAATTTTCCGATTGTCCTTACGTCTAAGGACTTCAGGAGCTACCACAACTACACCTACAAAAAACACCCGATAGTTTACAGCACAATGCGAAATAACTAAATTTAAATAAAAGAGAATAATGAAATCAATGCAGTGGTATGTTAGATAAATAGCCTTATAATTATTAGATATTAGCAGTACAGAAGCAACAAATTTAAAAAAACATAATTGTTAAGCTAAATATGGTTTTTTAGATTTATATCGGCTTTTTATTGCCTCTTATAACCTGACTCCCGTTTTTATCAAGAGGCAGCGACTTCCAGCAAAACAAATACCGATATAGCAACTAGTGATAGAACGCATGATTACCTTGATAAAAAAGAAAATTACCGCCGGAAAGAATTACTAATGTGTGTATACAGTGTAGGTGTCAGTGGAATCATTATTCAGCTTAATATTATCGGTATTTCGTAAATTTGCTGATTATATATTTGCTTGTTGAAATGAATCATAGATATCAGTTCTGGTGAAGTAACTTTTAGGAGGTACCTAAAGGGTCCCATACACCGGCATGCATGCATGTCCGCGATACGTTTTGGGCTCCACCCACTAAAATCAAAATTGTTTGATATCCATCGTGCCGAATGATGGCAGACCCTCTCACTCAAGATTCAGACCCAAACACTCATGGAAGAATGACACGCGTGTATGGGCCCTTGACTTTTTTAAAGACTACTCGACCTATTTAATAAAATGCAACACCTTGACCAGGACGGTCGATTTCTTTGAGCTTCTCAGATCTTATGGAGACAGATCTAACATTTTGCTTTAACATTGATTTGTTGCAAGTTGAAACTTTCAATTTGTATCTGACTATAACACAAGAGCGTCATTAATGAAAAACGATTTTTGTGGAACAAAGCGATATTCGGTAAAGAAGAGAAGATTGTGAGACTATTAGTTGACTTGAACAACCTCCTTACACCTCCTTGCTTGGAATATCAATATACATGATTATTATATGCAAAGCCCTAAGAAGTCAAAGGGAATTCGAAACGTGCACACAATTTGCATCCCCTTAGGGGTTTTTTTTTTTTTTAACGAGGAGTAAAAGCATCGAAAGCCTAAGTCAGTGCGGGACTTTAACCCGCTAAACATCTCCTCAATCGTACGGATGGATCCTCCCGGAACCACCGTTAGGTATTGCGTCGGGAGGCCGTCATAGCAATATTGCTAAAATCGTCAGTTATTGTCTGTCTAGTCAGTCGTCTCCTGTGGTGCGTCGCGTTGGATGTTTCTTATTCGCTCAAAGCGGCGAAGTGTCGACATAATCCGTGCTGCTGCAGTCTGGAAAACTTGCCACTTGAGGGCTGTGTCACAAATGTGTCTAACGAGGTTTTCTACGGTCGGAGCTTCTCCGAAGGCCTCCGCAACCTCGGCTCGGTCGACGTCGAAGCGCGGACAGTGCAGTAAGATATGCCGCGCGTCCTCAATCTCGTGGGGGCAGTTGGGACAGAACGGGTCTTCCTCATGCTTAAAGCGGTGAAGATACTGCTTAAAACAACCGTGTCCGCTGAGCAGCTGGGTCACATAGAAGTCCACTTCTCCGTGTTTGCGGCTTATCCAGCTGTCTATGTTTGGGATCAATGCGAATGTCCATCTCCCTTTGTTCGCGCTTTCCCAGCGTCCTTGCCATTCCCGGATACTGCGCCGTCGCTCGTCCACTTTCGATGCTTCATCTGCTGCTACGTAGAGTCGCTGAAGTTCACACGCTATTATGTCAATTGGTAACATTGCCGATATTACTCCGATTGCTTCATCGGACACTGTTCGAATGGCAGTAGCAATCCTTAGTGCGCTAAGACGATAGATTGATCGGATTCCGGCTATATACGGTGCAGCGTATAGCATTACGGAACTCGTGACCGTTGCTAATAGTTTTCGCCTGCTGGAGCGTGGTCCTCCAATGTTTGTCATGATGCGTGAGAGTGCACCATTCACCTTTGAAGCCTTTTCGCTGATCGCCAGAAGATGGTCCTTGAAGGACATGCGGGTGTCAATTAACACCCCAAGATATCGCACCCCTTAGGGGTTGAACTCGATAAATGTGTAAAACGGTTTCTAAGTTCTTATATTAAGAGAACGAACAAGTAAAATTAATTCGATACCTTTGCAGGCCGAAAAGATATTAGGAAATTCGTGAAAATGTAGGAAAAAAAACTTTTTCGCGGAACATTTTTTTCTCCTCCCTTCGTACGTCAATGTAACTCTGAATTTTGTTTTATTTTAATGCCTCGATTACATGTTGGGCCAACCAAAGCAAATGCATACAAGCGCCAACATGTAGATAGTCCACTTGTGTAGTCTGTATGTTGGCTACCGCACTTGTCGGCGCTGGTACTACTACGCCACTGTGTCGGTTTTTCGACCACAAGTCAAAGGGGTTTGAGCACGCTTGGCCAATGGCGTACACATGTTGGCTAGCCGCTCAGTCAGCGTTTGGTACTTGATCTACATCACAACAAAAATGGCAGTTTGGGGAAATGAACAATTTATTGAGCTGTACCAGCAATTATTTCCTCGTTTGCGTCCATTATACGAAATTCACGTCGAACACAACACACGATTGACAGTTCACACTGAACACCTGACAACTGAAGCCAAACAAACCACGACGAACGTGTGGAGGGCAGCACTCACGGTGGCGTTGGCCTGCATTTGTCCGACTTCGCGCTGGCCTACGTTGGCCCAACATGTGTTTGGGATATTATAGATATCCATACCAGCAGAAGAATTTCTCGTGATACGAAAAAAATACCCCCACCCTGGTACCTTGCATCCCCAACTAAACAATTTTCACGATATCCCTAACCCCCCAATTACATGTTGAGCCAACGTAGGCCAGCGCGAAGTCGGACAAGTGTAGGCCAATACCAGCATGTGCGAGTGCTGCCGTCCACACGTTGGCTTGGTTCGTAAGCTTCAGTTGTCAATTGTCAGCTGTTAAGTGTCAAATCCTTTGACTTGTGGTAAAAAAACCGACAGAGCGGCGAAGTCACACCAGCGTCGACAAGTGATATCCCAGGCACACAAGTGGACTGTCCACATGTTGGCACTTGTCTGCATTTGCTTTGGTTGGCCCAACATGTATTTGAGGCATAAGATGGCTCTGACTTGTCATCCTTTCATTTCCCCTCTTCCAGGCTCCACATCCTCCCTTTAATTTTTTTTGCATTTAATCTCTTTGGTGTAATTGGTTCGAAAGATATTATATAATAATTCCCCTCCCCCATACCCTATCTTCCCCTTAAAAAAATTGAAATTATATCTACGCTCTAAGTATGCCTAAAAACAATCACATAGTTTCAACTTTCTGACAAAAATCATTATGGATTTTAGAGGTCTCGCTCCCAGTTTTCGTGTCGCATTGTTTCCTCTCTCCACTACCACACCCCTCCACCCATATCGACCATTTTTTCCACTATCATAGGTCTATATAAATTCCAAGCTTCAGCTTTCCAGCATAAGCGGTTCCTAAGATCTAAAAAACAAAATTTTTCGTCTAAACGCCAATTTATTAACACGGATAGCATTGATTTAATTTTCAATTGCATGTACACAATTCATTTTATTGCTTTTATCGCAAACCATTCATTGCAGTATCAAATTTTAATATTTTCAATATGATAAGATGATTGATTTACACCAATGTTTTCAGATAAGATGGCTATCATTTTACCTAAAACTCATAAACCAGAAAACGGCGCAGGTAATAGCAATAAATCTATGTGATTAGATTTATTACTTAATTTGCTCAGTGTATCCGGTCATGATAAATATTTAATACTTTCTTGAATTGAATTTGAATGATATCTAGGATTATTCTTTGAACGACTAAATTTTTTTTACCCACAGTACCTCTTTGATCTACTACATCCAGAAAAATATGCAGTCACAGACATTAGAAATTGCTTTTAGTATTGCCGCAATTTGCGTTAAAAATTAGCTAACAACTTTTCGTGGTTGACGGAACAGCAAACATGCTTTTAAGAAAAAGGACATTTTAACCTCATAGTGTGATTGCTTTAATTTTCATGAGGTTAAAAGAAACGCATAACTGTATATAGTTTATAAGAACTGAACTATTACTACGAAATATAATGCTATTAAATTTTTTGAATAAATACAGTTGAAAATGTCACAGAATTCGGCAAAGATTAATTAATAAGGTAGAGTTGTTAAATATACCAAAATAATGCGATTAAAAATATTTATCCATGTGGCCTATAATATTGCAGCATTGTGCGGTTAAGGATAAAGCGTTTTATAATACTGTGTTGATCCCTTTTAAACACCATTTTGGTAAAATAACTTACCTATACAGCCTAGAATGCGTTTATAGTTTGGGCAAATACGTAAAACAATTAAAAGAGTTCACGTGCGATATTCTAAAAAAGAGCCGTAGTATAAAATATCAAGAATCCCGGGAAATAATATTTTTCAAATTAAAAAAAATATAACATTTCATTCAAAATTCCTTTGTTTATAACTTTCAGTCACTTATTGCTTTCTCGTCAATTTTGTATTACAAAGTTCGTTAATCGACACAAACAAATTTTTTGAGAAAGAATTCATAATTATTTATTTAAAGTGTATAAAAAAACGTACAGTAAAAAAAGCAAGTACATAAAAAGAAATCTGCCAACAGTCTGGGCGCAACTTTATTATTTTTTCGGTAGAAGTTCGGAACGAGTTTAATTCTGAGATGCGGTGTAGGTTACTATGTGACTGAAAACCCAAAAATTCGGAAAGCGGTTAAAATGGGGTCGCGCTAGAATACTTACGCCGCTGCCTCATATAACATATTAATTACATAATTGAGTCATACTCTGGGACGAGATCTAGTCCTAGTATAATATCAGTTGTTACGCCATTAGAAGGTTTTTCGTGATTTGGTTTCGGGCCATTACATGAAATCGGAAATGCGTTTGTAGACGATTATATAAAAAGTCTGTCGAAGTGCAAACCAATCTAATATCTCATCAATCCTGAGAAATATGTCGAAAGCCTTACGTCCTATTGGAGTTGAATAACAAACATCCCGAAATCAACTTTTTGACGATTATGTAGGAAGCCTTAGGAAGTAAAAATGAATTCGATATCTCATTAGAACTAGAAAAATGTAAGAATTTGTGAAAACATATACAACCCCCTTGCACCCACTTTGAGGTTGAATATCCAAAAATCCTGAAATGAGTTTTTAGATATATATAAAGAAAGCACGAGGAAGTGAAAACCAATCCGATGTCTTATCACTCCTAAGAGATATGACGGAATTCGTGAAAACAAGTTCAACCCGTTTTTACCCTCTTAGGGGTTGAAAAGGGAAAAACCTTGAAAGCAAGTTTTAGGTGATTATTAAATAAGCCCGTGGAAGTGAAAAGTTATTCGATATCTAATCAGACCTGAGGGATACGGCTGAATTCGTGAAAATGTATAATCTCCTTTACACCACCTTGGGGGTCCAATTTTAAAAAATCCTGAAAACACTTTCTAGGTATTTATATGAAGAACCCGTAGAAAAAAAATTAATTCAATATTTGGAAAGACCTAATAGATATGACGAAAATCGTGAAAATATATGCATTCCATTTTCACTGATAGTTGTTTTTGCCCCAATAGATATTTAAATTTTTTTTAATCAAAATTACTTTTCTAGTTGATTTACATATACGTACCAAATTTCAACTTCCTAGCATAAGCCGTTCTATAGTTAGGAAAAACACCCCCCACCCCCGTACCATACCACCCCTATAAAAAATTATATTTTTTCAACATGCTACTAATATAGTTCTATCTAAATACTAAGTTTCAGCTTTATATTGTTATAGGTTCTCGAGATATAAAAATCGGAACTTTTTCCTTTTCACCCTCCCCCAGCCTCACCCTCTACACCCTTACCTTCAACATTTTTTTTTCTGCCGGGGGTCTATTAGGCCTACTTCTGGTAAAAATTTTAAGCATCTATCTTACATTGTGCTTGAGATATAAGACGTGATTTTTTTAAAAAATGCTTACCCCCTCCACTTCCATGCTTCACCGCACCCTTAAAAAATTTTACCTTCAGCAAACTTTATTTGTCAACATTTATACAGAAACCAAATTTTATTTCTCTAGTGCAATTGGTTCGTGAGATATCGTAATCTAAAGATTTTCAACCCCCACCCCCGTACGTCACTGCCCCCTCTCAAAAATTTGTTTCGAATCTATTCTCCTAGTATACCCATAGATGTTCATTAAGTTTTAATTTCGTGACATTAACCGATTAGGAGATCTGGATTTTAGAATGTCTCGATCTCGGCTTTCGAGCGTTTCGGACGCTTTATTATTCCCCCCACTCCCACACCCCTTTACCCATATTATCATTTTTTTTGCAAATGGGTCCACTATCGATGTTCTATATAAATTCCAAGTTTCAGCCTCCTAGCCTATGCGGTTGCTGAGATCTAGAAACCAAAATTTTACGTCTAAAACGCTTCCCCCACCTCCCCCCTCATACTCCCACCACCCAAAAAGTGGTCACTCCAAGGAACCTACCCGGTCTATTAATAAAAAAAATTTCAATTTAATAGCTCATAGGGTTTAGGAGTTATAAGCCTTCAAACGTTTTGCGTACGGCGGACGGCGCACAGACGGACTGAAATTTTTTTTTGCTTTTTTGGTGCTTATTAGTCATAAAACGTATAAAAAAAAAATTTCAGGGTAGCAAATTTTTTTTTTTTAAAAATCGATAACAATACTTTATTATTAAAATAATAAAGTACAACTGTTTAGTCTTACAGCTATAATTGTCCATTGGACAGTGTATATATGGTATAAATGAACTGGAGGTGAACTAATGTAATTAAAATTTAAAATTAGATAATTCAATTTTTGAGAACTTACTACATAATATATTATATGATTACAAAAATAAAGAACTTTGGGTTCTTGTTATTGCCATTACAAAGCATTCTTCTATTTCAAATAAACGAATATTATCTCCTTACTTTTGTGAAACGAAATAAGGTTTTTTATACAGGGTTCCCTTATATTCTATACTATTGGAAAAACTAAGTATTTCATCCTTAAACAAATTCGAGTCACAATTCGATAATAAGTTATAATAATCCTAGATCAACAAAATACTGCTTTTTCTCAGTGGAAACATTCCAAGATATTAATAAACTTTTTTGGACTTCAGCCTCACTAAAACACACTTAATACAGTTCCACCTAGGACACTATCAACGCGATCAACGGTGCTATTAAATTCAGTTGATTGTTCGTTAAATTGTAATATCTTTAAAGTTTCACCTTCGAGTATAAATGAAAGTGATTCTTGTTCATTATTTTCACTCATTTATTACTCCTTCTGGAATGGACATACGCACTGAACTAATCTGTGTAGCAGTTTTTCTCGCGCAGAAACGTATGAGTTAGATATTTAACTGTAGTGAAATCGCAATAACAGACTTTCCTGTTAAAATAATCGCAACGGTACGATTCAAAAATGTTCATGAAGGTTTTAACTTAATTTTTGAAGTTAATATGACCGTAACATATGGATATGTTGTGCAAAACAATGCCGATGAGAATTTGTTACTCCTGTGCGTGAACTACCGCATTTGTGTTGATTTCATATGCACCTGCAGTGATTTATTATCATTCATCTTTAAGAAAAATGAAAACTTTGAACTATTCGGTTAAAATAATCATATACAGAAGTTAAGGCAAGCTGTGTATATGGAAAATTCTACTTAAAATAATAGACTACCATAACTGCAGTTTTTTTTAATTTTTACTGAAAAAAAAACCACAATGCAGTTACCTACATTTAAATTGCCTTTGCGGTTATTATGACTACCATGTTGTTAATTATAAATTTTCAAAATTTTTCTGGGTGTACAGTTGCAACTAGTGAACATACATAATACTAAGGATGCTTAGCTCCATCCCTCCAATATTTCTCTCTCCGTAAAAACCGAGAAATGTATCGAATTATTTAATTGTAAATAGCTGATTTACATCGCAAAATTTCGAAGCGGATTTCGGAAAATTTTGATGTTTGGACAAATCTTTATCGAAATCGCCTAATTTGTCCATACATTTAACCGATTTAATGCCATGTTTCCACTGCCCCGAAATTTTGCGATTTCGCAAATCTACCAGATTCTCCATACGAGATTAAGATTTCCAAATCGCGAGATTACAATAAAATCTATAGTTGCAAATTTACTGAAACCGGCCTGTACAGCCCTCACTTTTCACCAGAATATTCACGTCGCATATATCAAATAAATTTTTCAAATGCTGAAACTGATGCAGGACAAATTTCCAGTACTGAAAATGGTAAAATCTTAAACCTCAACTTTTTTTGGTTGATAGACTGGGGTGTCACTTAAAACGACCACATTTTAATGAGTTAGGGTGTGAGGGAAGAGATGGGGGAGCATTTTAGACAGACCATTTCGATTTCTAGATATCAGCGACTGCTTATGCTAGAAAGCTAAAATTTGGTAGATATGGGTTCAGGGATGTAATAGTGTGGAGAAAAACAATGCGTCCGAAAGCTTGAAAGCTGGGATTGAAAGATTCTAAAATCCATATCTCCTGAACAGCTGATGCCAGAAGGCTAAAATATTGTGGTTATTTTAAGGTATCACAGGAGCCTATGTAAGGACTAAAATTTGTATGTGGGGTATAAATATTTGGATTGCAATATCTTCCGAACCAATTATACCAAGAAGATAAGATTTTGTTTCTTTATATGAAATAACAAGTGGAGTCTACTAAATGTAAAATTTGGGGCGATAACCATTTTTCAAAAAATTCAATTTTTACTTCTGATCAAAAAATACCTGGAATTCTTCAATACAACGAAAACCGTTCAATTATTCATCGATATTCATTGTATATTTTCTTCAAAGTAATCTCCATTGTAAGCAATACACATATTCCAACGTTTCCTCCAATTTTCAAAACAATTTTCTTAGGCTGATTTTGGAATCGCCTTCAGATACTTCTGCGAATTCTCCTTTATCGCCTCAATCGTCTCAAAATTCGTCATCTTCAGGCCACGAAATTGTTATATCCCATGATAGTTGCGATAATGAGGATACTATGGTGCACCCTAGAAGTGCCTCTCCAGGACCTGAGAGGTTTATTCCTCAAGAGCCACGTTGCTCTCTTAAAGCCGTTGAGAAACCGAAGGTACTTTTCGTATCACGGCTTGATCCAAATACGTCGGAGGAAGAAGTTTGCAATAACATCAATGCGATTTTGCAATCTAATAAGATTAATTTACCGCAAGGATCCATTTCTTGCAAGAAAATTGTACCAGCTGCGCACATTGGTAATTCGCGTGTGGCTTCGTTTAGAGTCGTTTTGCCTATGTCCTACTTTAAAACAGTTGCAGAATCAAACTGCTGGCCTCATTCAGCAATTGTTAGAGAATTCATCCCGCATCGACGCAACGCGCATCCCGCTACTCGGCCAAAAAACTTAACTCGATCTCGCTGTACTACGGCAACGTAAGTGGCATGCGGTCTAAGACTAGACAACTGTATATCTCTGCTGCAGCCTCTTGTTTTGACGTTATCTGCATCACTGAAACGTGGCTTTGCAAAAACTTCAGAGACGCCGAGCTGTTTGATGGCGATTATCAGATCTTTCGTCGTGATCGTCATCTTGACATCCAGGATGCTCCGGTTGGCGGCGGAGTGCTTTGTGCAGTAAATCGGAAATTCACCGCTGAATTAATTGATATTCCAGAAGCTAGCATCATCGAGTTGCTCTGCGCTGCGCTGACTTTTAGCGACAAAAAACTGTATATAATCACGACGTACATCCCTCCGTGTCCGTTATCTTCAGTATACGAATCCGTTTTCAACGCTACGGATAGAATCTGCAGTTGTATGCGTCCTTGCGATGAACTACTCGTTCTCGGAGATTTTAATTTACCACTGGTAACGTGGTCCAGATCTGGAGATGAAGACTGCCTTATCCCGTCCTTCGCCTCATGTCCTAGGCAGGATGAACAATTTCTGGACTGCATGCTTTCAACAGGCTTGCACCAGATCAACACGAAAGCTAATACCTCTGGACGATACTTGGACCTCGTTTTCTCTTCCGATGTAACCCAAACAACAGTCAATCATTGTACATCACCACTGTTACCGGATTCAAATCATCATCCAGCACTTCACGTTGTTCTTAATTTTGATTCACGAATTAATCACTTATTTCCTTCTGAAATAATATATGGCTATAATTTTAATAAAGTCGATTTTTCTGCTTTAAATCGCGACATCTCTACATGTGATTGGTTGGGTGTACTAAGTGAGCCGGATGTTGAAACTGCCACTTTAAACTTTTATAACACGATCTTTCGTAGTTTCGTGCGATGTGTACCGGTCACATCTACTAGACAGCCTAAGCGTTTTCCGTGGTTTGACGACGACCTGATACATCTGAAAAATTTAAAAACGAAAGCTTGGAAGACATATTGTCTCACAAGGATTGATTCAGACTACGTTTCCTATTCAACCTTACGCGACCTGTTTATTAGCCGGTCTAGTACGGCGTATACCTCGTACGTCAATAATGTTAAATTATCGATTAGGGACAAACCTAAGCGGTTCTGGGATTTCGTCAATTCAAAAAGGAATTCCGACGGATACCCCGCTTCTATGTCTTTTGATGATGTGGTCAGCGATGACCCTTTAGTCATTGGCAACTTCTTCGGGAACTACTTCCGTGCTGCTTTCACTTCTTCTAACTGTGATAATAGTTTTAAGGATCATAAACACTTGACAAAGTTTCCTTCTACTTCATTGGAGATGAAGGATCTGCACATAGACGAAGCTACTGTTTTGAAATTTATCTCAAATATTGCAGATAGTTTTTCTGTTGGTCCAGACGGCATCCCTCCAAGCGTTCTAAAACGATGCAGCTCTTCCCTAGTAGCACCCTTGTGCTATTTATTTAATTCTTCTCTTCGTACAGGGGTATTTCCCAGTTCATGGAAATATTCTACTATTAAGCCGTTATTTAAGAAAGGTAAAAGAATGGATGTACGAAATTATCGGCCTGTCGCCAACCTTTCTTGTATTTCGAAGCTTTTCGAGGCTATTGTTTGTGATGTAATGAATTTTCATTGCAAATCAATCATAAGTCCATCCCAACATGGGTTTACTAAGGGTAGGTCTACTACCAAAAATTTAATGGAATTTGCTAATTTTTCCGTTAAAGCGATTGAAGGTGGAAATCAGGTGGACTGCATTTACACTGATTTCAGCAAGGCGTTCGACAAAATGAATCATTCCATCCTGACTTATAAGCTACAATTACTGGGTTTTCCATTCACGTTTATTAATTGGATCAGTTCGTATCTACTTAATCGCACTCAAAAGGTGTTTTTTCGTGGAGCCCTTTCATCCGATATATATAATACTTCTGGAGTACCTCAGGGGAGCCATTTGGGTCCGCTTTTATTTATCCTTTTCATTAATGACGTGAGTTCGGTTCTCTTCCACTCTAAAATTTTAATGTATGCTGACGATGCAAAGATTTTTCGTAATGTAACCAATGCGGCTGATTGTTCTCTTCTTCAGAGTGACCTGCAACGGTTTTATGACTGGTGTACACTAAATTGTATGCCTTTGAATATTAGTAAGTGTATCACTGTATCGTTCTCTAGAAAGAAAACTCCAGTTACATTTGATTATAGTTTAGAAGGAAACCCATTATGTAGAACTGACAAAGTGAACGATTTAGGTGTATATTTTAATAACGAAGTTACTTTTAATGACCATTTTGATTATGTTGTCAGTAAGGCTAACTCCGTCTGGGGCTTTGTGCGAAGATGGTGCAGGGATTTCAATGATCCGCATGTTACAACAATGTTATACTGCACATTTGTCCGTTCTATTTTGGAATATGCCTGCCTGGTATGGGCTCCATACTATGAGGTTCATAAAAATAGAATTGAGTCGGTTCAGAGAAGATTCTTGCGATTCGCACTTAAAGGTCTTCCTTGGCATGATCCACTGCATCTGCCTCCTTACCATGAGCGTCTTAAACTCCTGCCGATGGAGTCGTTGGTTGATAGACGAGATGTCCTTAGAGCTGTTTTTGCTTTCAAGGTAATTTCTGGTGATATTAACTCCCCGTCATTGCTGGAAGCCGTTACTTTCAAAGTTCCATTTCGATCCTTGAGAGACTATGTGTTGCTGGATATTCCTCACCATCGGACAAATTACGGCCAACATGAACCAATCACATCTCTTTCACGCATTTTTAATTATAATTACAGTCAAATTGACTTTAACATTTCTGTTCAACAGTTAAAATCGGCTTTATCAAATAAATAATGTAATATTATATTTAGGCATTTATAATACTGATGTATTTTTGTACTTATTTTGTTGTACTTATTTTTTATTTTTTCTAATTATTTTATATTTTGTAATTTTTGTTATAAGTAATCAGTATTTGATGAATTTGAATAATAAATAATAAAAATGCTATCCGCGAAGTGGTAACTTGAGTCGTGGGAATAGGAAAAAGTCACAAGGAGCCATGTCAAGTGAATACGGAGCTTGCGGAACGGTGTGAACGTTGTTTTTGGTCAAAATGTCGCATACAGGATGAGATGTGTGAGCCGGTGCGCTGTTGTGGTGAAAAAACCACAAGTTATTTCTCAACAATTCTGGCCTCTTGCGACGAACACTTTCCCTCAAACGCTTTAACACGCTCACATAATGCTCCTTATCTATTGTCTGGCCTGCCGGAAGAAATTCGGAGTGAACCATACCACGGCAATCAAAGAAAACGATCAACAAAACCTTGATTTTGGATTGACACTGTCGTGGTTTTTTGGGTTTTGGCTCGCCTGAGAAGCGCCATTCCGATGCTTGCTGGTTAGTTTCGATGTCATATTCATAGACCCATGACTCGTCACCGGTAATGATGCCTTCGATAACATTTTGGCCCAAAGAAAGCATTTCTTTAGCGAAAACAATGCGATGCTGTTTCTGCAACAAATTCAGCATTCTCGACAAAAGCCGCGCTTCAACTCGTCTCATGCCCAAAACATCGTGCATAACGCTCTGCATCGATCCGAACGAGACACCAAGATCGGCTGCCGCCATCTCCCTGATGCTCACACTACGATTCGCAAGGACAATTTTCTTAACTTTTTCGATGTTTTCGTCAGTCATAGAGGTGGATGGATGACTGGAACGAGGCAAGTCATCAACCACAGTACATCCCGCGTCAGACTCTTTATACCACTCATACGCTTGTGTTTTCGACATTGTTGAGCCCCCATAGGCCACTGATAACATTTTCAACGCTTCCTCACATGATATTTTATTAGAAATACAAAATTTCAGGCAAACTCTTTGCTCAACTAAATTCGACATTGCAAAATTCGCAGAACAAAACAATCATTGACTTGTTTACAAAGCTAACACGCACAAACTCTCGACAGATGGCGCTCAAACAGATATTTGAGCGCCAAATAACAGATGTACCAACCTAGAAAAAAAAATTTGCCAATGGTCTGGGCGAAACTTTATTATTTTTCGGGTCAAAGTTCGGGAGCGGTCAAAGTCGGAGTGTATCACGAGTTGCTTCGAGATTATTAGATTTCTTGGAAAATTATTTTTGTTCCTGATATAGAAATATTTAAAATAGAGATTTTTAGCCGATTAAACATTGAAAAAGTCCATGTAGACTATTCAAATTTCAGTATATTATGTTAGTGTACATAGAAGTGCCCATAGAAGCAAAAAAGAATTTGTTGCCTTATCAGACTTAAGAGATATGACGAATTGTTAAAACGTATAAAAACCCATTACTTCCACTTGGGGTTTGAATTTCGAAAAAATTGTGAAACAGGTTTATAGACGATTTCATAAGAAGCAACTTGATATCTCATGAGACAAGACGGATTTTGAAAAATTTGTGAAAACGTAAGCAAACCCTTCACACCCCCTTGGTTCTGGAAATTCAAAAAATCGTGAATTGGTTGGCCGTAATAATCAATTTTATACCTCATCAGAACTAAGGGATGGCAAAAATTGTGAAAACATATACAAACCCTTGGGGGTTGAATATCGAAAAATTGAGAAATGGGTTTTTAGGCGATTATATAAAAAGTCTGTGGAAATAAAAAGCGATCTAATATCTCATCGAACCTAAGAAATATGTCGAATCTTTGAAAAGCATACAACCCCCTTACACCCATTAGGATTGAATATCTAAAAGACTGAAATTGACTTTTTGGCTTTTTTATATATGAAACCTTAGGAAGTAATGACGATGAATTCGATATATCATCAGATATGCAACCTCCTTACACCCACTTGGAGGTAGAATATCCAAAAATCTTAAAAGGAGTTAATAAATAAATATGAAGACAGCACGAGAAAGTAGGAACCAATTCAATTTCTTATCACTTCTAAAAGAAATGACGGAACTCGTGAAAACGTGTTCAACCCGTTTATTATTCTTAGGGGCTGAAAAAGAAAAAAACTTAAAAACGAGTTTTAGGCAATTATTACGCAAGCACGTGAAAGTGAAAAGATATTCGATATCTGATAAGACGTGGGGATAGAGTAGAATTCGTGAAAAAGTTTACAAACCCCTTTGCACCACCTTAAGGGTCGAATTTTAAAAAATCCTGAAAACACTTTCTAGGTATTTATATGAAGAGGCCGTAGAATAAAAATGAATTCAATATTTGGGAAGACCTAATAGATATTGCAAAAACCGTGAAAATATATGCATTCCATTTTCACAGATCATTTTTCTTGCCCCCCTCCGAACGCCAATGGATATTTGAAATTTTTTTTATCTAATCTAGTTTTCTAGTTGATTTACATAAACGTACCGAGTTTCAACTTTGTAGCATAAGCCGTTCTATAGATAGGAAAAACACCCCCCACCCCCGTACCATACTACCACTATACGAGGGCGGATTGATAATGACGTGGAAAAATCAAGAAGGAGTGGGCAGGTAAGGAATTCCTTAAATAGATTACCTGCAAAGTTTAAGCCTGATACCTCGTTTAGTTTTCGAGAAACAGCCGTCTAAGCAAGTCGACTAATAAAAATTTTTAAAAATGGATAAAAATGAATTTCGTGTGTTGATTAAACACAATTTTTTAAAAGGGAAAACAGCTAAAGTAACCAAAGAAAAATTAGGTAAGCATTATGGGGACTCTGCACCATCGATCCGAATAATTTACAAATGGTTTTCTGAATTCAAGTGTGGTCGTACGAGCACACAAACCATACCAAGTCCAGGTCGTCCAAATGAGGTCACCACGCCAGAAATGATCGATAAAATCCTTGAAAAACACCCCCCACCCCCGTACCATACTACCACTATACGAGGGCGGATTGATAATGACGTGGAAAAATCAAGAAGGAGTGGGCAGGTAAGGAATTCCTTAAATAGATTACCTGCAAAGTTTAAGCCTGATACCTCGTTTAGTTTTCGAGAAACAGCCGTCTAAGCAAGTCGACTAATAAAAATTTTTAAAAATGGATAAAAATGAATTTCGTGTGTTGATTAAACACAATTTTTTAAAAGGGAAAACAGCTAAAGTAACCAAAGAAAAATTAGGTAAGCATTATGGGGACTCTGCACCATCGATCCGAATAATTTACAAATGGTTTTCTGAATTCAAGTGTGGTCGTACGAGCACACAAACCATACCAAGTCCAGGTCGTCCAAATGAGGTCACCACGCCAGAAATGATCGATAAAATCCTTGATATCGTGATAGAAGATCGTCGAGTAAAAGTGCGTGAGATAGTTAACGTAGTAAGCATCTCATTTGAACATGTTTGGAATATTTTGAAAAACCATTTGGATATGAGAAAGCTATCCGCAAGATGGCTGCCGCGTTTGCTCGCAAACGACTAAAAACGCAATCGTGTGACAACTTCGCAGCACGGTTTGCAACTGTTTTAACGTAATACAAATGAATTTTTTCGTTGATTCGTAACTGTTGATGAAGCATGGATTCACCACTACTCTCCAGAAACCAAACAACGGTCAAAACAATGGAAGGATGTCGGTTCAAGGAGGCAAAACCGTTCTATCGGCTGGAAAGGTTATGGCGACAGTTTTTTGGGATTCCAATGGAATGATATTCACCGACTACTTGGAGAAAGGAAAAACAATGACGGGTGCATATTATTGGTTCCATTGGATGTTGAAATCAAGGCAAAACGGCTTCATTTGACGAAGAAAAAAGTGTTGTTTCACACGTCCGTTGTTGCAACGGCAAAACTGTTTGAATTACGGTACGAATTGCTCCCTCACCCACCGTATTCTCCAGATTGGCACCCTGCGACTTTTTATTATTTCCAGACTTGAAAAAATGGCTTGCTGGAAAGAGATTTACCACGAATACTGACGTCATAAGTGAAACCAACGCCTATTTTGAAGGGTTGGACAAATCATATTATTTGGAAGGGATCAAAAAATTGGAAAAACGCTGGACTAAGTGTATCGAGCTAAAAGGAGACTACGTTGAAAAATAAAATACATTTTTCCGGATAAAATTATGTTTTCTCAATTTTTCCACGTCATTATCAATCCGCCCTCGTAAAAAATTATATTTTGCCAAGATGCTACTAATATAGCTCTATCTAAATACCAAGTTTCAGCCTTATATCATTATAGGTTGACGAGATATTACAATCGGAACTTTTTCCTTTTCACCCTCCCCCACCCTTACCCTTTACACACACACTTCCAAAATTTTGTTTTCTGCTAGGGGTCTATTAGGCCTACTTCTGGTAAAAATTTTAAGCATCACACTGTTCTTGAGATATGAGACGTGATTTTTTTGAAAAATTCTTATCCCCTCCACTTTCATGCTCTACCGCCCCTTTAAAAAATGTTGCTTTCAGCAAACTTCATTTGTCAACCTTTATACACAAACCAAATTGTATTTGTCTAGTGCAATTGGTTCGTGAGATATCGTAATATAAAGTTTTTCACCCCCCACCCCCGTACGCCACTACCCCCACTCAAATTTTTGTTTCCGATCTATTCTCCTAGTATACCTACAGATATTCATTAAGTTTCAATTTTGTGACATTAACCGTTTAGGAGATATAGATTTTAGAATGGGTCGATCTCACCTTTTTTGCGTTTCGGACGCATAATTTTTTCCCCCCACTCCCAAACCCCTTCACCTATATCGGCAATTTTTTTTCAAATGGGTCCGCTACTGAAGTTCTATATTAGTTCCAAATTTCAGCCTCCTAGCATATGTGGTTGCTGAGATCTGGAAACCTAAATTTTCCGTCTAAAACACTTCCCCCTCCTCCCCCCTCACACCCCCACCACTAAAAATTTAGCCACTTCAATGGGCCTACCCAGTCTATTCATAAAAAAAATTTCAAATTTAATAGCCTTCAAACGATTTTGCGTACAGCGGTCGACGTACGGCGTACGGCGGACAGACGGACTGAAATTTTTTTTTGCTTTTTTCGTGTCTACTCTTCATAAAACGTGAAAAAAAAATTTTGAGGACAGCAAATTTTTTTTTTTTTAAAATCGATAACAATACTGTTGAAATAATAAAGTAAAAGGATTTTGACAATATCTCAAGCGCGGTTTGTTTGAATAGGAAATTCCGGGTACTTTTTAATCAGAAAGTATATCTCAAGGACTGTACCAGATATCATCTTAAAAAAATAACGGAAGTTAGGTCCTGTAAACCTCTAGCAATGAAAAAAAAAATTGGGTGGAAAGAGAAAAATTATGATTTTTTTTCTCGGAAACCCAAAGGAGAGGAAGCTAAAAATTACCGACTATAAAGAACTACTATAGAGACATCCTAGAAAAATTAATTTTTTGGTAGGGGGAGCAATGGGGTTATTTTTTTTATATCACAGAAACGGCCTATGATAGAAAGTTGAAACTTATTACAAATATGTAAATGTGTTACTAGAGTAATTAAAGAAAAAAGGTGCATGTTTCGATTGGCGTACAGAGGTGGCTAAAATGGCGGATTATCTCCTTTATCGCAGCTGATTTGCTAAATTGAAATCCACCACATCCCGCTCGTCCATACCTAACTGCAGAGTACCTCAAGGATCACATCTCGGGCCTTTGGTTTTTCTCAGACGGAATCGGTCAGCAACCGGATGCGAGGTTTGATGGAAAGAATCGAACCATCGATCCGGCAGTCACAAGTAGACCACAAAAGATCGCGGAGTATTCGACATGGGTAGCCCCATGTATAATAGTATTATTAAAAGTGATTCACTGTTTTTTTTTATGTTAACACCCGTGAAGTCGACATCGATCCTGTAAAGGTACAATACCCCCACCTAGGACGTCCGCATCTATCGCCGAGGAGCCGAGGTGCGGGACATACAACACAGTAGATATTTTACGGAGTCAATGAAAATCCCAAAGAATCGTCTTTTGAATTGCTTCCATGTGACTTTTTCCTAGTTTTTTAATTGCTTTCTTTTCGTGGTGCTACCAACTTATGTCACAGATTGCCAGACTTTTTGCCAAAAATTTTGACAATACAACTGGGTCAAAGACCATTCTCAAGCCCATTGGGTTTACACAGCGATCAACGTATTAAGTAAAATTTTTCAGACAAAATTAACCTTGCTTAGACAAATACGAGCTTAACATTTTTTTACGCTAAAGAACTGCATTTTCCAGTGAAAATAGTCAAATATTTGACAAAGTCGCATATACAAGACTCAAGTGATTGCTTAAACATAGTACTGCTCTCATTAAATATAATATGCAATATCCAATAATTGAAGAGTCGAAATTCAAAAGGGTCTAAGTGCAAAAATTTTTGTTTTTTTAGTTTTTCCTTAAAAAGTGCTCTATGAGCAAGCCCCAATCAAATTCAAAAGAGTTTGTGAGACAAACCTTGATGTATATATCTGATAAATTTAATGTTAACATACGAATGCCACTGAAATGGTACTTAAATTTGAGTAGAACCTTGATGTGAGTTAAACCGTTTTGAAGATCCTATGGTGGGGTACTTAGGCCCTTCTGCCAAGCCACGAGTTAAGGACGCCCCCAAGTACCTAGCAATCATGATTTCACGAGAAAATTTAGTTACATTACGCAAACAACTTGCATTTAATGCAAAACAGAGTCTCCAGACACAATTCACAGGTTTGTACACGTTTTTCTTATTTTCCTGGGAATCATATTTTTGGCACTTACATCCTCAACTCTTCAATTATGAAAACTAAATAAAACTTATATTTTTTATTGCCAATATATTTTCATTTATTAGAGTTGAATTACACATTTATGTAAGCAAATTTATGCGTAGAAACATTTAAGAACTTTACCACGTGGACGGCTAGCACATCCAGCAGAGTTTGGATAGTCACAAATCTAAAAAAAATAATATGGAAAAAGTGAAAAGAAATATTTAAATTTAAAACAATAAGAACTATAAAAAAATAGCCAGTATTTATGTTACCTTATACTTGCGATTGAAATGAAGCCCTTTACCACAATTAAATTCGACCAATTTTCCATGATTGCAAATGTAAAATTTGCGACAGTCCTTGTGGGGTAGTAAGACCGCTTCGTTATTTTTGCCTACGCATGGGTTTATTGTTGGCGGCGCTAGTGTCGCAGGTAAATAGCTAGGTGGCGCTGGTTTCGTAGGTGGCGATGGTTTCGTAGGTGGTGCAGGTTTGGTTGGATGAACCCATTTTTTTGGTGGTGGCGGTGGAGGAGCCGGTGTGGTAAGTGTAGTAGTTGGTGGTGGTGGGGGTGCCGGTGTAGTTGTACTACTCGGGGGTGGTGGTGGATCGGCTACCGAAACATCCAATAGAACAGCAACGAAAACAACCAGCAAAACAAAAGAAATATATTTGGCAGCCATTTTGTTTTTGTTTTAAAGCAAATACTTGATAAGATTGCAGAGCAAAATGCAACTGATGAATGATTTCTGAGGTGAAGTTGTCCGTATTTATAATAAAAAATTTCAAGTTAATAATTGTAAAGTTATTTATTAAGTAAAAATTAATATAGGTCTGTTGGATTTATTAAGTTTTGTTTCGCGCAGACTTTTTGTATTGATACAGCTCTACAATTTGTTTAGAACAATGCCTTTATTATTTTAATATGAGTTCAATGAGATTGCATACTTAACAGAATGATACAATTTAATTTAAATGATCGTACATTTGTCCAGATCAATCAATAATGTATAATTTAATAAAATGACTTAAATCTGCCGAAAATAATAAATAATGGGAGAGATAAGAATTTATGCCGGAAATCACATCTCATATCTCAAGAACTATTTGCAGAAGATCCTTAGAATTTACGTAAAAGATAGACCCGAGAGACCGCAATCAGCTACTGCGAATTTATGGATGATAGGTAGAACAAACAGGGATGAGTATTTCACGAATGCCGTCATATCTATTAGGTCTAATGGAATATTAAATTGGGTTTTATTTTTTTGATAAACTTTTAGAAATTTTAAGGTGGCAAATAAGTTCCTGAATTTGTTTGCCTGTATTCGTTATTTGAAAAGAAATCACACTTAAACCTTCAGGCAAAGACAATTAATTATTAGAAGACGAACATATTTTATCTGGTTTCCTACCAAAGTAACAGTATACTGCATAAAATTCGGCGAAGACGCATAAAAATCCAAAGCATAGTTTTATAAAACTGAAGTTGTTCACCGAAACCCATCACCTTCTCCAATTCTTGCGTACGCCGCTGCAAAACCACATTTTATAAATTTAAAATTAGTGAGTTAGTTATTCATTAATTGTTAATATGATATTATTACATTCAAATAATTTTATAAAACAAATACGTACTTAAATATTTCATGTTATATATTTCATAATTTAGTAGAAAATTATAAATTTTAGTACACGCCTCACAAGTTGGCTACTTAGCAAGCACGCGAAATTAAAAACGAATTCGATAACTCAAAGGACCTAAGATATATAGCGAAATTCGTATACAACACCTTATAACCCATTAGGGACTCAGTATCAAAAACAAACGTGAATTCGGTTTTGAAGCTATAATATAAAACGCCCGTAGAAGTAAAAATCAATTCAATATATAATTAGACCTAAAAGATGTGTCAGAATTCGTGAAAATTTATTCAACCTACTTAGGGGTCCAATAGAGGCGCTAACGAGCTGTAGGACCTCTAGGGCACTCTGGCCAAGGTTGGACAGACGAAAGACTAGGGAGATATTGACATGGAGTAGGGGAAGTCTGCGGCTACTTGTCAGAATACTGACAGGGCACTGCTTGCTAGGGAAGCACGCTATGCGTATGGGGATCGCTGACTCTGACGTGTGCAGGTATTGCCTGGACATATGTGTTGAGGAGGACATCACCCACATTTTGTGTGAGTGTCATGCGGTTGCAAGGAGGCGACTGAGGTTGCTGGGAAGTCTTTTCTTTGACAATTTGGAGGACCTGAGGTCAATAAGGCATGATAAGCTAGTCAAGTTCGTTAGGGATCTGGGTTGTTTAGGGGATGTTTAGTGACCTACGAGGTTCTGAAGAGATTGCTATTGGCCCTTTTGGTGCCTAGTGTGAGCGGTGGCTCAGCGCTTCGCCTCTTCTTAAAACTAAAACTAACTAGGGGTCCAATATAAAAAAAATCCTGAAACACGTTTTTAGGGGATTATATACCAAGCCATTAGAAGGAAAAGGATTTAATACATCATCAAACCTAAGAGATGTAATGGAATATCGACAAAAAATTAAATGGGTTTCTATTCAATTAAATGACGCGGTCGTAGAAGCAATATAAATTCGTTATCTCAGAAGACCTAAGAGATATGACGAAATTCGTGAAAATGCATAAACCCCAATTCTCTGACCAATTTTTTTTATGCCAAAAGAAGTCTGAAAAAATTGTTTACTCTAATTACTTTCACCTCACCTCACCCCCTCTACCCACGGTACTATCGCTGTCAACAATTACATTTTTCGAAAGTGCACTTTTGAGGCCTACACAAATACCAAGTTTCAGCTTTCTGTCTTTAGTGGCTCTCAAGATGTTAAAATCAGAATATATTGGTTTTTATCCTCTCCCAGCCTTACCACTAAATACTCTCCATGTAGAGTTCTATTCGGGCTATTGTAAAAATTCCAAGATTCTGTCTTTAATAGTTCTTGAGATATGAGACCCAATTTTGTTCAAAAATTTTTAGAGCCCTCTCGACTGTGATCCACTGCCCCACTGCCAAATTTCATATTTTGCAAACTCCCTTTATTCAGTTATATGCACTAATAAAATATCATCTTTCCTGCGTAATTGCTTCGTGATATATCATAATCTGAAATTGTTCACCCCAACTCATGCCTTTAAAAAATCCAGTTTCAACCATGTAGTGTGAACCGTGGATTTTATTGTGTTTCCAGATGTCGAACTCCCCACTTCCACACCCCTCCACCCATTTTGACAATTTTTTGTAAATTGCTACTAACTTAGTTCTATATTGCATCCAATTTTCAACTTTGTACCTTAAGCGGTTCCTAAAACAAATATTTTGGTGTTTGGAAAATCAATGCGTCCGATACGCTCGAAAGCCAACATTGAGACGTTTTAAAATCTATATCTCTGAAACGGTTATTGTCACGAATTTGAAACTTAATGACTGGCTGTAGGTATGTTAGGAGAATAGACCGGAAATAAAATTTTAAGGAACCGATTGCGCCAGAAAAATTAAATTCGATTTATGTATACAAGTCGACAAGTGAAGTTTGCTGAAAATAGAATTTTTTAAGAATGAGGTAGAGCATGAAAGTAGGGGGATACAAATTTTTCTAATAAATAACGTCTCATATATCAAGAACAGTTTAAGATAGATGCTTAGATTTTTTATGGAAAGTAGACCTAATAGACCCATAGCAGGAAAAAAATTTTGGGGTGTAGGTGTACGGGGTGAAGGTGAGGGAGGGTGATTAAGAAAAAGTTCAGATTTTTACATCTCCAGAACACATAACGATGGATAGCTAAAACTTGGTATTTAGATAGAGCTATAGTAGTAGGAAGTTAGAAAATAATTTTTTATGAGGGTTGCATAGTACGCGGGTGTGTGGGGGGGGGGGGGGTTGTTCCTATCTATAGAATGGCTTATGCTAGAAAGTTGAAATTTAGTGAGGATATGTAGATCTATTAGAAAAGTAATTTGTTTACAAAAAATTATTAAATATTCATAGGCGTACGCAATGGAATATATAATGAATATATTTTCACGAATTTCGTAGGTTTCCTGATATATTGAAGTAATTTTTATTCCATGGATTGTTCATATGCCTAGAAAGTGTTGTCAGTATTTTATTGAAAGGGACCCTAAGGGACTTATAAAGGGGTTGTGCACATTTTCACGAATTCAGGTCTAATTAGATATCGAATAACTTTTCCCTTCCACAGTTTTGTTTTATAATCGCAAAAAACATGTTTCCAAGGGTTTTTCTTTTTCAACCCCTAAGAGGGTATAAAAGGGTTGAACATGTTTTCACGAATTCGTCATACAACTCTTAGGACTGATAGACATTAAATTAGTTTTTATTTCATCGGGCTTTCTTTATATTTATCTTGAAAGTAATTTCAGGATTTTTAAATATTCAACTCTCAAGTGGGTGTAATATTGCATACGTTTTCACAATATTATATATCTCTTTAGGTTTGATGATATATCAAATTGGCTACAATTTCTGCAGAGTTTTTATATAACAGCCTACAAACAGATTTTAGTATTTTCTGATATGCAACCAACGAGGTAGTGTAAAGGACTTGCACACATTCCTACATATTTCGTAGATCTGATGAAATATCGAATTTATTTCTTCCTGTAAATTTGCCAGAAAATTAATTTCAGAATTTTTAAATATTCAACCCAAACGGATCGTAAGGGCGTTGCATAGTAACCTACACCGCATCTCAGCATTAAACGCGTTCCAGACTTCTACCCATAAAATAATAAAGTTGCGCCCAGACTGCTGGCAGATTTTTTTTTTCTTTTATCAATTACAAAACTTTAGTATTAAATTTTGAATGTAAAAGATAATCAGTTGTACTTACCGGTTATTAATATCGCAGAATTGATAACTAATCGTTGATTGATCACATTAAGAAGTATCAGAATTTGTAACTGATTGCAAGATCTGTTTGTCCCGGATTCTTAGAAATGTCCAAAATATTCTCTGTAATTCATGTCAATTGAATTTTTCATACTCAAAATAGTTGTTTTTAGAAGCATAGTATAAATGGTATCTTATCCTGAACAATTTGATCTTTGAAAGAGTTGGGAAACTCTTGCATGTTTTCAAAATTTCATCGAAAATTCAAGCTTTTCGTTCAAGAAGATTGATCGCACAGCGTACCTACCAGTTGAACTTGAATCAATATTCTAATTACATTTAGAACTATTTATAAACGCTATGAATTAAAACCCATTACGCACTCAGCTTTTGTAAATATCGACGTTAAAGCTCTCGAAATTCCCGTATACATTTTATTACGAAAATCTATAGTATGCGCATTTCGCTAAGTTTTTCAATGAAAGGTGGAGCAAATTGCTCGAAAATTTGTCAGCATAGTCACGTATTTTGACAGTATGTAGTTTAGCTTGTTTATGTTTTGTTTTATATTTTGGGGTAAGTAGTTTCGAAAGTGAATTTTTTCATGTAAAAATTATTATAATATTTAATCTGGATGGGAGAAATTCTCTAAGTAGCTAGCTGTTTGGAAGTGAATTCAACAAATTATTTCGAAACGTTTATTGTAAGGTGATCAGTCGAAATGTGTTTTTTATTTGCATACAATGAATACATTCGGCATAATACTCGTAAATACCTGCCGGAAAACTTTACGAGTATAGTTTATGGAAATATGTACTTCAAAATTGATAATATTAAAAAAAATTCTAAATAAAATTGACATAATCTGTGCTTTCGATAAAATTTTTGTTTCTAGAACAAAAGCTTATAAGTCGATTAAACTACATACTCGTAGTTTTCTAATCTAAGTTCCAGTGCTCTTTTGTGATTTTACCAATGAACCATCAATAGGTTTTTATATTCAATTTCATCGGTCTTATATTTCGGACGAACCATCATCGTTAAGCTCAAATAAAACAGAAGGTAGTTCTATTCTACTAGTGCTAAAATTCTGTTCTTTCTAAAACTCTTGTGAGTCATCAAGATGTTGGAAACGTAAAGATGAATTTGTTTTATCGAAGGTATCTATCATACTTTATTAAGAAAAAATTAAAAAATCGTACAGTATTTAATAATGTAGGTAAATGTAAAAAATCAACCAACAGTCTGGGCGAAACTTTATATTTTGCGGGTCAAGAAGCGGTTAAAATTGGGTTGTGATAGAATGCTTACGACACTGCCACATATAACAGATAAGTAACGTACTCCAGGACGCGGAGTTCAACATCAGTTCTTTCAAAATTAGGAGGTTTTTGGAAAGTTCATTTTATTCTTAGAATAGAAGAAGAAGAGAAAATATCTAAAATAAGGTTTTTAGTCGATTAAACATATAAGCCCGTGTTGACGACTCGAGTTTTGGTATATTACTTACACTATAAAGTCCACAGAAGTAAGAAGCAATTTGATGTCTCATTAGACCTAATAATGGGTTATTCAATAGGTACATAACAAAACGCACCCTTAACTTTTTTGCTAGTCTGTCAATGTCATAACGTCAGTCAAGGTTTACATTTTTATTGTGGTGAAGTTCACAAACGAGCAAAGTTAGGATTTTATCTCAATTATTCTGCGTTTTGTTTAAATACAAAATTGTTATATCCCTATTGAATAACCCTTAGCTATTTACATAGAAAATTTAACGTGTGTGAAGTTGGCCCCAATTGTAGAAAAATTTCAAAAAAATTTTAGAGTTCGGTTTGCCTCCCACATAGTTCTATAGTTCTAGAGCATTCTCAGAAAAATTCCGTTGATTAAAGCAGTAAAATATCGTAAGAAAATTCGAAGGGGCCAACTTCACAATTGTGAAATTTCAAAGCGCTATAACTTCTTTTCTTTAAGCTTTAGAGAAAATATTCATAAGGTGTTATCGATAGAACTCTTTGGGGGCGAACGGAACTCTAACTTAAAACACCCCAACCCTTACGGGGAAAAATTTTTTTTTTCACTAACTCAAAAATTTTGTAATTTCAAAGTGCTATAACTTCTTTTCCTTAAGCTTTAAAGAAAATATTCATAATGCGTTATCGATAGAACTCTTTGGGGGCAAACGGAACTCTAACTTAAAACACCCCAACCCTTACGGGGAAAATTTTTTTTTCTCACAGACACAAAAATTTTCTAATTTTCTTACTGCACGTGACCTTTTTTTCTCAGAAAACCTGTCGATTTTTTTATAGTTCTGGGTAGCCCCTTACGAGTTCTAAAGATTCGTTCATATACGAACTCGTAATTCCATGTCATAAAACTTCAAATAAAGGAGTTATAGCGATATGTTTCAAATTTTCTGTAATTTCAAAGTGTTATAACTTCTTTTCCTTGAGCTTTAGAGAAAATATTCATAAGGTGTTATCGATAGAACTCTTTGGGTGGCCTACAGAACTCTAACTTAAACACTTAAAACTAATTTTGTTATGATTCGTTGAAATTAAATATGTAATAATAAATATGTAATAACAGATTACATTTTTCACAGCATATGGACCTGCAATTAATTCTATTAAATTTCATAAATTTTACAGCTATTCTTGAATATGAGTTTTTTCTCAATTAATATTACTTTATTATTTTTTAATAACAAAGTATTGTGATCGACCTGAAGTTTGTAATTTTTACGTTTCAGGACTAATATAAAACGTATTAAAAAGCAAAAAAATGTCCGTCTATCCGCCGAACGCGAAAACGTTTGAAGGACCGCAGCTTACAAACCCGTTCAGATACTAAGTTAAAATTTTTTTTGGTGGGTAGAATATGTTAACTCCTACTAGTGATATCTTTTGAGGGTGTAAGGGAGGTGGCAGGATGAGCGTTTTAGCGAAAAAAATTCGGATTGCAATATCTTTACAAGTAGAGTCTTGAATGTAAAATTTGAGAGAGGATATAGAACACGGAAAGAAAATTTAATTTTTATATCTAAAGAACCGTATCAGATATAATCTTAAAAATTTATTTCTGAAAACCACAAAGGATAGAAAGCTAAAAATTGACGACTATTTCGAGCCACAAGTGGCATCCAAGAAAAATAAAAGTTTTGATAGGGGTAGCAAGGTATTGGGGTTTTTATATCTCAGAAATGGCTTCTGCTAGAAAGTTGAGACTTAGTACGTATATGTTATATCAAAAAAGGTTGAGATTTTCATTGGCGTACAAACGTGAAGTAAACAAAGTTGCCGGGAAAAGTTTTTTTTTTCTAAATTTTCACGAATTTCGTTATATCTTTTAGGCATTTCGAGCTATCAAATTAATTATACTTTTACGTGCTCTTTATACAGGGTGTTTGGCGCTCCGTGTGCCACCTTGTAAGGGGTTATTCCTTGATATATTTGGAGAAAAAAACACAGGGTGGGTCAATTTTCAATAACAGTGGAGATAC
Organism: Beris morrisii; assembly: GCA_951812415.1. Lineage (NCBI taxonomy): Eukaryota > Metazoa > Arthropoda > Insecta > Diptera > Stratiomyidae > Beris > Beris morrisii. Next base: position 63,094,913 of record OX638310.1, read on the forward strand.
AGGGTGGTTAAGAAAAGTGTTTTTGACCGGTACCTTCATTCACTTAAAACGTTATATCTTGAAAATGAATAATCACAAGGCAAAGTGTTATAACTCGTTTTTTAGGCAATTGAATTGCCTTTCATTTGATGTAACAGTCTAAATTGTAACTGCACCCAATCTTGAGATATTTACTCGAAAACACAAATTTTTGCTACGTGAACCCTAAAAATTCAGTTATCAATGTAGTTTTTCTCAGAAAACCCCATTATAAAAATGTCATTTTAATTTTATTTTTTTATGAACCGTATTATTACCTACAAAAGCTGCATACATATGTATGAGTTACGATTAACATTTTGGAAGTAACAGGTAAAAATACATATCGGTTTGGAAGATGGAAGTCTGTACAATATAACACACAATACACAATACAATATAACCATTATCAAATTAGCCGTGCTTTCTTGGCTTACGGGTTAACAAATATGATAGTGAAAAAACGCAGATATTAGATCAAAAACTTAGATGGTGTTAACATGGTATTTCTTCCGGTTCAGAGTTATTCGGTAGATCAGGAGAACCCGTAGATCACTGTACGATAAAATACAAGAGCAAAACTTACAAAGTTTTGAAGAGAAGTTAAAATATTGGAAAGTTATCTTCTGCCTTGCGAAGACTACTGGGTCATTCCATCAAGACTCGCCAAAGTTGTGACCTTACCATCACCGATTCTTTTAAAAATGTTTGTACTTGAAGAACTAGTGGGAAAAAATATGATTAAATTTTTTTGTTTCTATCTCATTTTTTTTGTTAGTTATAGTATGTTAAAGTTTTCGCAAAAATGGTGTCCGAGTCCTCTTTGAAAATGCATATCTCAAATATTTTTTATCCTAGAATAATAAAATAGGGCTTATTTTAAAGGGGGAGGTTGTCGCAATATAAAAAAAATTACAAATAAAAATTATGTATAATACCAGTACGCCGTACTGTCTGGGGAACACATCTAACACACCAAGATAAGCTGAGCCAAATGTTGATATACAACATGAGTATGTTAATATGGTGAATTTTTCCCACTTCATATAAATTTGAAATTCAAATAATAATTTTACATGTAATTTCACGAAAAGACAATTTTTGAGTTAAACTTGATAGGTTTTCTTAAAGATATTTGTCGCAGAACACTTTCTAAAGGTTAGGTCAACTAAACAATCTATTTGGACTGATAAAATGGAAAGAAATAACTTTGACCGGCTAGATTGGCAAAATACCCCTATGTGCGTCGTCTAAAATTCTTTAATTTTTATACTCTAGATGAAATCTGAAAGTAATAAAAATTGAATCCAGCCCAAACGAAAAAAGTTATATATTATTTTGTGTTTATTAGTGAAATAATGTCGCAGGTTAATAGCTAGGTGGCGCTGGTTTAGTAGGTGGCGCTGGTTTCGTAGGTGGCGCTGGTTTCGTAGGTGGCAATGGTTTTGGCGGTGGTGCAGGTCTTGCTACTGGTGCAGGTTTGGTTGGATGAACCCATTTTTTTGGTGGTGGCGGTGGAGGAGCCGGTGTTGTAGTAGTAGTGGTTGGTGGTGGTGGGGGTGGTGGTGGTGATGCCGGTGTAGTTGTACTACTCGGGGGTGGTGGTGGATCGGCTACCGAAACATCCAATAGAACAGCAACGAAAACAACCAGCAAAACAAGAGAAATATATTTGGCAGCCATTTTGTTTTTGTTTTAAAGCAAATACTTGATAAGATTGCAGAGCAAAATGCAACTGATGAATGATTTCTGAGGTGAAGTTGTCCGTATTTATAATAAAAAATTTCAAGTTAATAATTGTAAGGTTATTTATTTAGTAAAATTAATGTAGGTCTGTTGGATTTATTAAGTTTTGTTTCGCGCAGACTTTTTGTATTGATACAGCTCTACAATTTGTTTAGAACAATGCCTTCATTATTTTTATATGAGTTCAATGAGATTGGATACTTAACAGAATGATACAATTTAATTTAAATGCTCGTACATTTGTCCAGATCAATCAATAATGTATAATTTAATAAAATGACTTAAATCTGCCGAAAATAATAAATAATGGGAGAGGTAAGAATTTATTCCGGAAATCACATCTCATATCTCAAGAACTATTTGCAGAAGATCCTTAGAATTTACGTAAAAGATAGACCCGATAGACCGCAATCAGCTACTGCGAATTTATGGATGATAGGTAGAACAAACAGGGATGAGTATTTCACGAATGCTGTCATATATATTAGGTCTAATGGAATATTAAATTGTGTTTTATTTTTTTTATAAACTTTTAGAAATTTTAAGGTGGCAAATAAGTTCCTGAATTTGTTTGCCTGTATTCGTTATTCAAAAAGAAATCACACTTAAACCTTCAGGCAAAGACAATTAATTATTAGAAGACGAACATATTTTATCTGGTTTCCTACCAAAGTAACAGTACACTGCATAAAAATCGGCGAAGACGCATAAAAATCCAAAGCATAGTTTTATAAAACTGAAGTTGTTCATCGAAACCCATCACCTTCTCCAATTCTTGCGTACGCCGCTGCATAACCACATTTTATAAATTTAAAATTAGTGATTTAGTTATTCATTAATTGTTAATATGATATTATTACATTCAAATAATTTTATAAAACAAATACGTACTTAAATATTTCATGTTATATATTTCATAATTTAGTAGAAAATTATAAATTTTAGTACACGCCTCACAAGTTGGCTACTTAGCAAGCACGCGAAATTAAAAACGAATTCGATAACTCAAAGGACCTAAGATATATAGCGAAATTCGTATACAACACCTTATAACCCATTAGGGACTCAGTATCAAAAAAAAACGTGAATTCGGTTTTGAAGCTATAATATAAAACGCCCGTAGAAGTAAAAATCAATTCAAAATATAATTAGACCTAAAAGATGTGTCAGAATTCGTGAAAATTTATTCAACCTACTTAGGGGTCCAATAGAGGCGCTAACGAGCTGTAGGACCTCTAGGGCACTCTGGCCAAGGTTGGACAGACGAAAGACTAGGGAGATATTGACATGGAGTAGGGGAAGTCTGCGGCTACTTGTCAGAATACTGACAGGGCACTGCTTGCTAGGGAAGCACGCTATGCGTATGGTGATCGCTGACTCTGACGTGTGCAGGTATTGCCTGGACATATGTGTTGAGGAGGACATCACCCACATTTTGTGTGAGTGTCATGCGGTTGCAAGGAGGCGACTGAGATGGCTGGGAAGTCTTTTCTTTGACAATTTGGAGGACCTGAGGTCAATAAGGCATGATAAGCTAGTCAAGTTCGTTAGGGATCTGGGTTGTTTAGGTGATGTTTAGTGACCTACGAGGTTCTGAAGAGATCGCTATGGGCCCTTTTGGTGCCTAGTGTGCGCGGTGGCTCAGCGCTTCGCCCCTTCTTAAAACTAAAACTAACTAGGGGTCCAATATAAAAAAAAACCTGAAACACGTTTTTAGGGGATTATATACCAAGCCATTAGAAGGAAAAGGATTTAATATATCATCAAACCTAAGAGATGTAATGGAATATCGACAAAAAATTAAATGGGTTTCTATTCAATTAAACGACGCGGTCGTGAAAGCAATATAAATTCGTTATCTCAGAAGACCCAAGAGATATGACGAAATCCGTGAAAATGCATAAACCCCAATTCTCTCACCAATTTTTTTTATGCCAAAAGAAGTCTGTAAAAATTGTTTACTCTAATTACTTTCACCTCACCTCACCCCCTCTACCCACGGTACTATCGCTGTCAACAATTACATTTTTCGAAAGTGCACTTCTGTAGCCCTACACAAATACCAAGATTCAGCTTTCTGTCTTTAGATGTTATTTAATTTAATTTAAGTGTCTATCAAGATGTTAAAATCAGAATATTTTGCTTTTCATCCTCTCCCAGCCTTACCACTAAATACTCTCCATGTAGAGTTATATTCGGGCTATTGTAAAAATTCCAAGATTCTGTCTTTAATAGTTCTTGAGATATGAGACCCAATTTTGTTCAAAAATTTTTAGAGCCCTCTCGACTGTGATCCACTGCCCCACTGCCAAATTTCATATTTTGCAAACTCCCTTTATTCAGTTATATAATATAATATCATCTTTCCTGCGTAATTGCTTCGTGATATATCATAATCTGAAATTGTTCACCCCAACTCATGCCTTTCAAAAATCCAGTTTCAACCATGTAGTGTGAACCGTGGATTTTATTGTGTTTCCAGATGTCGAACTCCCCACTTCCACACCCCTCCACCATCCAGCCCAAACGAAAAAAGTTATATATTATTTTGTGTTTATTTGTGGCCAAAAACTCCAAATCCGCTTGACGTCCGTCCGTCTGTCCATCTATCTGTCTGTTCGTCTGTCTGTCCGTAAGCACGATAACTCAAAAACACCATGACCTAGAATCTTGAAATTTTGAATTTGGTTGTTTGGTCGAATTTATAAAGCTAAGTTCGTTAACGGGCAAAACCGTCCTACTCCTTCCGGTATCTGCCATACAGAAAGTCCTTAAAACACGTGTACATGGATATTGACCAATAACGTCGTAACGCCTTAAGCTACGACTTTGAAATTTTGTATACGTTGGTTTTCCAACAGTTGCTGTTAAATGACTGAATACGAAAGAGTCCTTCGAGTAGCAGCCACACAAAAATCCTGTAAAAATTCTTCTCTCAATGTACGGAACTCACTATAATTCAAGAAATCGTTTCGCTACGAAGTTGAAATTTTGTAGAAATTAGTTATGAGGGAAAATGAACTTCAAGTTCCTTAATCAGTAAGATTCCTTTAGTCCTTCTAGTAGCTTCTATACAAAAAGTCTTTAAAAGACGTGTTCAACAATATTTTCCGATAACTTTTGAACACTTCAATCTAGGAATTTCATAATTTGTACACATTAATTTTAAAATGGTTGCAAGTAAATATACTAGAAGTGAGTGTCCGTGAAAAAAAGTAAATTTTAATTTCGGTGATTTTCCTAGTTCCAGATATGAAATTAACACTTTAAGGGGTTACGCCACTCTAGAGTTGTCGAAAAATCGATTTTTTTTATTTTAAATGGTCCCTTAGGACCTTAAAAATGCTGTCCCAAAAGATTATGGCCGAAAAAAGTCTCTAAGGACTCGGTTTTCGAATTTTAGTACAAGGCCGCCTATAAAATTATTCATGATTTTCAACTACTCAAAACTTCAAACGCGTTTATCTCAAAACTACATTTTTCAAGCTGGCCGGAAACATAACTCGGACAATTTTCAACCGATTCACTTGTAATTTTGAATATGTCTTTAAAACTATATTGTCCATTAGAGTACGTAGGATTTTTTTTTATATTGCATAGTTCATTTGATTGATTGCTTGATTTTATTTTCAAAATATGTACATATGTTTAGCTTAATCTAGTTTAAATTCATCAGTGATCAGATTACCTTGTGGTCTTTACAACTTCAATATTATTTTTTCGCATATAGCTTTTTAGTTTTGCATAGTTCATTTGTTATTAACAATTTTCTGACGATTTTTTAGGCAAATTTCACATTTTTCACTTTGGAAGTGCGCCATTTGGCTAAAAATCAAAATATCGCAAAAAAATCCTACGTACTCTTGTGGCTGTTATTATATGTAATCGCAATAAATTTATTAGCTTATCATAATTCAAAAATTACAGGCACTAGGTGTTCAGCCATGGACCCTGGAAAAACGAAGACGTTATCGAAAAAACGCTGCACAGACGCCATTTTGAATTTAATCGCTTAGAAAAAATTACTGTACATAGTCAATAACATGTATTATAAATGTCCATTTTTGTAATCGCGATTTATTTTGTAGTTGTTCTGAGAAAAAATTCCGAAAAAGGCCTATTTTTTCAGCCTGTAGAGTGGCGTAACCCCTTAACTTTCGAGTAGCATCCAAACAAGAGTTCTTAATAAACGACAAACTACATGTCCACTCCTTATTCTGCTTTATATCCAACTACAACATAAATCGGAGTTCGGTATTTCATCTAGAGTATCATGCGATTAGTTTGCAATCGTTCGTGACTCCGGTATGTTTATTAAAACAATTTTCAACTACCTGATTTTGTTTAAAAAATTCACTCTATTGAGTGCACCGGGCTTTAAAATACCTAGGTCCTGCCCTAAGTAGACTCCGAAACGCCACAATTAAATAAACTACAATAGTATCTTAACCAATTTTACTTTATTATTTTAATAATAAAGTATTGTTATCGATTTTTAAAAAAAAAAAATTTGCTACCCTGAAAAATTTTTTTTATACGTTTCATGACTAATAAGCACCAAAAAAGCAAAAAAAAATTTCAGTCCGTCTGTGCGCCGGACGCCGTCCGCCGTACGCAAAACATTTGAGGGCTTATAGCTCCTAAACCCTATAAGCTATTGAATTTAAATGTTTTTCTTTAATAGACTGGGTAGGCCCCTTGAAGTGACCAATTTTTAGGGGGATGGACTATGAGGGGGGAGGTGGGGGAAGCGTTTTAGACGAAAAATTTTGGTTTCTAGATCTCAGCAACCGCTTATGTTAGGAGGCTTAAACTTGGAATTTATATAGAGCTTTGATAGTGGACCCATTTGCAAAAATATTGTTGATATGGGTGAAAGGGTGTGGGAGGGGGGGGGGGGGAAATAATGCGTCCGAAACGTTCGAAAGGCGAGATCGAGACATTCTAAGATCCATATCTCCTAAACGGTTAATGTCACGAAATTAAAACTTAATAATCATCTGTAGGTATACTAGGAGAATAGATCGGAAACAAATTTTTGAAAGGGGGCAGTGACGTACGGGGGTGGGGGTTAAAAAACTTTAGATTACGATATCCCAGGAACGCATTGTACTAGAGAAATAAACTTTGGTTTTTGTATACAGGTTGACAAATAGTAAAATTTTTTTAGGGGGTGGTGGAGCATGGAAGTGGAGGGGGTAAGAATTTTTTTAAAAAATTACGTCTCATATCTCAAGAACGGTGTAAGATAGATGCTTACAATTTTTACCAGAAGTAGGCCTAATAGACCCCCAGCAGAAAAAAAAATTTCAAGGATGTGGGTGCAGAGGGTGAGGGTGTGGGAGGGTAAAAAGTAAAAAGTTCCGATTTTTATATCTCGAGAACCTATAATGATATAAAGCTGAAACTTAGTATGTAGATAGAGCTATAGTAGTAGCATGTTGGAAAAATATAATTTTTTATAGGGGTAGTATGGTACGGGGATGGGGGGTGTTTTTCCTAACTATAGAACGGCTTATGCTAGAAAGTTGAAATTCGGTATGTATATGTAAATGAACTAGAAAAGTAATTCTGATTAAAAAAAAATTCAAATATTTATTGGCGTTTGGAAGTGGGGCAAAAAAAATGATCAGTGAAAATGGAATGCATATATTTTTTGCGATTTTCGTCTTATCTATTAGGTCTTTCCAAATATTGAATTAATTTTTTTTTATACGAGTTCTTCGTATAAGTAACTGGAAAGCGTTTTCAGGATTTTTTGAAATTCGACCCCAAGTTGGTGTAAAAGAGATGTGTATATTTTCACGAATTCAGCCGTATCCCTCAGGTCTCATTAGATATCGAATAACTTTTCACTTCCACGGGCTTATTTAATAATCACCTAAAACCCGTTTTCAGGTTTTTTCCTTTTTCAACCCCTAAGGGGGTAAAATAGGGTTTAACACGTTTTCACGAATTCCGTCATATTTCTTAAGAGTGATAAGACATCGGATTGATTCTTACTTCCTCGGGCTTTCTTTATATATGTCTAAAAATTGGAAAAATCGGATAGTAGGCATGATACACCCTCTAACGAGTCTATGCCCTCCGATGACAAAACAGCTCCTTCGGACCTAGTCCAACACAATCTTATAAAGACTGACGTATTCCAGTGAAGTGTTTTCCAACTGTCATGTCCTCAAGGACAGCGATTAATCAGCAGTCGAGGATTTCGTGTTGGGGTTTCACACCAGAAACCCTACTGACGCCGGCAAACAACCAACATTTAATCTAATTTCAGGATTTTTGGATATTCAACCCCAAAGTGGGTTGCACATGTTTTCACAAATTCATACATATTTCTTAGTTCTAATGAGATATCAAATTCATTTCTACTTCTTACATAATCGTCAAAAAGTTGATTTCAGGATGTTTGTTATTCAACTCTAATAGGACGTATGGCTTTCGACATATTTCTCAGGATTGATAAGATATTAGATTGGTTTGCACTTCCACACACTTTTTATATAATCGCTTACAAACACATTTCCGATTTCATGTAATGGCCCAAAACCAAATCACGAAAAACCTTCTAATGGCGTAACAACTGATATTATACTATGACTAGACCTCGTCCCGGAGTATGACCCAACTATTTAATTCATATGTTTTATGTGGCAGCGGCGTAAGTATTCTAGCGCGACCCCATTCTAACCGCTTCCCGAACTTTTTTTTAGGTTTTCAGTCACATAGTAAACTACACCGCATCTCAGAATTAAACTCGTTCCGAACTTCTACCCAAAAAATAATAAAGTTGCGCCCAGACTATTGGCAGATTTTTTTTTCAAAGTTTTAATAAATTTGTCTTTTAATTTTTCATCAATTTTGGTCGAAAAAATGTACAATTAAATACCGCGCCATTTTTATTTATTTGAATAATTTAAACGTTCCTATTACACAACCCTAAATTTCTATATCTTTAAACATGACTTCTGCGCATGACTTTAACCCCTAAAAACCCTAGAATCGCCATATCTTTCTTTCTGCCATGAAAAGCCATACGAACGCATACCGTCAAAGTGAAAGATGTCCTGTCCAAGTCACGGGCTCTAAAGCTTTTTGGTTTGTTGTTATCCATCCATCAAGAAAAAAACATTCCTATCATAAATTACTTCATAAAAAAACACACATCCACACAAACATAAAAGGATGTCTTTCATTTTCCTCTAAGTTCTTATCTTCACTTAAAACTAAAAGAAAACCTTCAAAACGCCCGGAGAATGTGATAAAAATGGAACTAAGTTGATTCGCTGGAAAGGCAGGAAGTAATAGAGTGTAGTGAGGTCCTGGTACGGGGATATATGAAAATGGCAGTCTTCCCAAAATAACAAGAAGCCACCATCAACCCCCCTTTGTGAGAGCAATGAATGAAAAGTGTCTGGAACGGAAAACCGATTGACCCACGCGAATATTTTTTTTTTGTTTATATTTTGGATTCACTTTAATTTATCCGATTTCAAAATCCGACATAAAATAAAGTCGAAAAAAAAATGTTTTCTTAATAATAAGAATCAAGGCGATAAGTTGCTGTGTTAAATAAATTGTGAAAGTTCGGAAAAGGACTAAAATATTTGTTGAATAGTTTCCTCTTGAACTATAAACACAATCTGAGTTTATCTCGATTTTTATGAAAACCCACCCAAATGTCATTCAAAACAAAAAAATTTAACTTCCAATAAAAAGAAAATCTGTGATTATTTCCAACGACAAACATTTTTTTTTTGTGTGTGTTAAAGTTATTTTTTTTTTTTGACGTCATTCTACATAACTCCAATGGTAAAAAAGAATAGCATCCGTGACGAATCCTTGATAGCATCTATCTGTATAGTTAGTTAACCTCGTTCTCAAGTGGTTTATTTAAAAAAAAAACAAGAGCACTAAACAAATATAATATTTGTAAAGGACGAAGATTGAAGTGCACCCACTTGTAATAGAGCTTCATCGATATTTTGAACTTTAGTTAAAAACTACCTTAAAGTGATATACCTACGTTAAAAATTGTGAAGAAAATATAAACATATGGTGACAGTTAAATGCTCGGGATTTTTTTCAGTTTTTGCTGCCATTTTCTACGTTTTAAGTAAAAAATTTCTTTTGATATTTGATAAAATCAAATATAAAATTAACGGCCAAATTAAATTTAATTTATTTAGTGTAAGTTTGTGGCTTCTAGAAGCGATTTTTTTGACTGGACCAGTTTTAATTGAACGAAATGTAAGTCTATTTTTTAAATATTATATTAAATTTCATGTATGACAATGCTCTTAGATCGCGATCGAGATTCGATCCAATATCAGTAATTTGAATTGATAAGACTGCTTTATGTAATTCGCGGGCTTAAAAACTAATCACACAGCAGTCACCGTGTAACCTTATCATTGAAATTCCCTTACTTACTTGCTCATCAGAAAATTGATCTGCGTATGCGAACCGTGCTAGGCTGCAATGTCTAGCGCGCTGTAAGGTCTCGAGTACATTCGATAGTGTGGAACTAACCAGGTTTTTCTATTCTAATTGAAAAGTTGTGGTTCTCTCTGGTAATTTGGATTCCTTTGGGAATCGATTTAGTTATTGGGGTTGCCAGGGTATGAATAAAACATATACGATTGGTTGCTATCTCGATAGTAATTGCGGTATGTTTACATATAGTTCCAATTTTTTGTCTGTTAAACGCTTGAAGCTAGAAAGATGTAACTCAGACATTATATGCAGTCATACTGAGAGAGTATATCAACAATTTTTGGAGCGCTGCAGTACAGTAGGTAAAGCAAAAAACATTGGAATATGTTAGCACTCCAGTGAGGACTCCCTGCAGTACTTACCACAGAAAGATGACAATTGGTTTGTGTATATAGGAAAGACAAGTGATGTTCGCTGAATATAAATATAACATTTTTTACTAGAACGGTGCAGTACCCAAATGGGGATGTAATTATTTTTCCAAAAAAAATCGCATCTCATATCTCAAGAACAATTTAAGATAGGGTCTTGGAATTTATACGGGAGGTAGGCTTATCATGTATCCATTGATGTAAGGAGGCAGGGTCAGCGAAGCAGCGATGCATAGGGTAAAGTACCCATTCCTGAGCCCCCTTAAGAAAAATTTTTAGTTTGAGTCTTCCGCATCTTGACATAACAAAATATTTTGGTTACCTGTTTTTTTTGTTCTAAGGACTATGTAAGCAGCTATTAAACTAAATAATTAGTTTGACGTTTGCAAAGAACATTATTTAAAAAATTTAATAATAGTGAAAAAAGACCAGTGTGCCCAGTAATGAGCCCTTTCTTTTCCAATACTGAGCCATGGCCGACCCAATACTGAGCCCCCCAAAGAAGGTGCGAATTTCTCTAGAATACGATTTTTAACGATGATATATACATGGTGTCCGGTACTCCGTGCACAACCTTGTAAGTTTTTATTCCTTGATATATTTTGAGATAAAAATTGTTGTGCAGGGAGGGTCAATTTTCAATATCCGTGGAGATACAGGGGGTGAAGAAAAGTGTTTCGGACCTGTACCCTCACTCACTTAAAACGTTATATCTTGAAAACTAATAATCAGAATTATAAGTGATATAGCTTGTTTTTCAGGGAATCGAATTACCTATCATTTGATGTAAAAGTTCAAATTGTAACTGCACGTGATCTTAAGATATTTAGTTCAAAACACAAATTTTGCTACTTCTATTCTATTATAAAAATTTCGTGATCAATAGTTTTTCTCAGAAAACCCCATTATAAAAACGCCAGTTTAATTTAATATTATTGCTTCCAAATGTTGACACTTGCATTGCATAAGTTTAATAATTAAGAAAAAATTATCATTCCAGAAATATTGCTCTTTTATGCAAAAAAGAAGAACATGTTGATCTACACTTTTTGCTTGAACTGAAAGAATTTAATAATAGTTTTTATGCTTTATTTCAAAATTTTTTATTTACAATAAATGTTCAAAATGACCACCTTTATTTTGAATGCACGCTAAAGCTCGTTTTGCAAGTGTTCTCTTGGTATTCATACTCCTCAACTCCTGCCTTAGTTCTGTTGCTAACGCATCGATCCTGATATTTAGATCTTTTAATGTTACTACTGCCGTTGCTTAGACAAGGTCCTTCATCCGTCCCCATACAAAGAAATCCATATTAGTAAGATCAGGAGATCTAGCACGCTAGTGTATCAGTCCATTTCTACCGATCCGGCGATTGCTATAATTGGATTTTAACCAACAATCTGTGATTTGTCAACCGTAATTATCTGGAGCACCCTCGTGCTGGTAAAACATGGAAGCCAATCGTATCAGTGGAATATCGTCCTATAAGTCTTGTAGATCATTTGTTAAAAAATGTAAGTAATTGGAACTATTTAGAGTAGGCGGAAGCCTAATAGATCCAAGGAAATCGTCGCCAATCACACCTGCCCATAAATTGACACTGAATCTGTGCTGAAATAATGCCGCTCTTCTTGCGTCTAGATTGCTCTCAGCCCACGTATGTAGGTTGTGGAAGTTTGTGATACAGTCTCTGGTAAATTGGAACTCATTCGTCCAAAGAATGTTGTTCATAAAATTCTCGTCTTCTATTTGTCGTTCAAGGAGCCAATTGCAAAACTCCATCTTTTTGGGCAAATCAATGAGTAGCAGCTCCTGCACTGGTATGTGATGGTAATGATGCAAGCGTTGGATACTGATGGATGGATCATTTTGAACTGCATGCAGTATTCTTTTATCGATCTGAACAGCGATTATCGGCGTAGGATTTGCATTTACTCTGCTTGTCCCAATGGTGCCAGTTTCCCGAATCCTTCTGTAAACGTATTGAAATACTCTCCTGTCAGGTGTCAGTCGATTAGAATCTAGTGATACAGCGATCGCGCCGCTAGTGCATTTCCCTGCCACTCTTCATAGATGAACATAATGTCTCCATATTCTTCATTCATATTCCTATGATGTTCAGTTACGTTCTCACTGGAACTTTAACAGATTCTCATACAAAATTTCTGGTTAAGGTTCCAGATAAAGTTTAACTGACGATAGTAATAATGGCCCTAAATTCTACTGATACCTTCTAGTTTTAGCAATGTAACTGAAACTGATCAAAATATGAAGGTTTTATAGGCTTTTTATTTTGTTAGGTACCCCATTAAAAAATACAAAGTTATGTACCCAGTTTTGCTTACCACATAAAGGTAGGTAGGTAGGTAGGTATCAGTGGCGGCTTAAAAACCTCGCATAGACCCTCGAGGGTCCATAGCGATACCACATAAAAAGGAGACCCAATGTGCCTAAGGTAGGTGCGCTTGCGTATCGATCTGTGTTGAGAGTTCCTCGTTCAAATCAAAGGTCCCTGTTGCCGTAGCAAAGTTTAGCAGGCTCTGCATGCTGCTACGCGAGACTTGTCCAAGATTTGCGAAAGACGGTGCACCTAGAGCCTTCACCCGTCTCCTAGCCAGAGCCGGGCAGCTGCACAGGAGGTGTTCTAGTGTTTCCCGTTCCGCGGGAAGTTTGCAGTTCCTGCAAATATCGTTAGTGATTAGCCCCAATCTGTACGCGTGCGCCCCAATCAGGCAATGGCCGGTAAGAATACCGACTAAAGTTGCGCATTGCGCCCTTGGTAGTGCTAACAAGAGTTTAGTACTTTTCTCGTTGTGAGTGTTCCACATTTGCTTCGTGGTTCTGGAGGTTGGCGTAGCCTGCCACCTGGCCTCGGACCGGCTTGCCATCTTCCTCTCTAGGAAGTTGTAAATAACGTTAAGAGGCGGTGGAACCGAGACCGCGGCTTCCTGCCCAAGGTTTGCACCTATTTTAGCAAGACCGTCGGCGAGTTCATTACCTAAGAAACCACTGTGCCCTGGAACCCAGCAGAGCTCCACTTTCCTATTTGAGCACAGTTTCTGTAAAGCGCGTCGACAGTTGAGTACCGCCTTAGATTTGATAGTACAGGATTTCAGAGCCATTAAGGCTGCTTGGCTATCCGTATAGATAAAAACTGCCTTATCCCTTATTCGCGATTTGTGAGCTATCTCCGCCGCCTTCTGAATCGCCAGTACCTCCGCTTGGAAAATACTGCAATTATTCGGCAGTCTGTAGCTAGAGTTTGTTGGAAGATCAAAAGAGTGCACGGCTGCGCCCACTCCGTCTTCCATCTTTGAACCGTCCGTATAGATGTTAATCGACCCCGCAGAGTCACCGGTTCTTGCCTCCCAGTATTCCCTGCTTGGTATGTTTATGGCGTACTTCCTGTCGAACCAGAGCTTAGGATCTGCGTAGTCCGTAGCCTCTGCTGGAGGTAGGCTGAAGTTACTGTGCCCGTATGGACATGTTTTGAGCTGGTTTGACTCTCTGAGTCTTAGGGCGCATTTGCCTACCACATATTTAGCGAACAGGTCAATTGGTGGCAGAGAAAGGAGTACGTTGAGAGAGTCTGAAGAAGTGGTGCGAAGGGCGCCTGTTATCCCCAGACAAGCCTGTCTCTGTACCTTTTCCAACTTTTTCCTGTAAGTTACTTTATCGAGTATTGGCCACCATACTAGCAGACCGTATAATAGGATTGGCCTTACAACAGCCGTGTAGATCCAGTAAGTGATTTTTGGCTCTAGACCCCACCTCCTACCGAACATTCTTTTGCACGCGTAGAAAGCGATGGTTGCTTTAGCCACCCGCTCTTCCGTATTGAGTTTCCATGTCAGCTTGCTGTCCAGGGTTACTCCTAGATATCTGGTATGGCCTTTTAGGGTTAGCTCAGTGTTACCGATCTTAGGCAGCTTAAACTGTTGAGACTTAGTTCTCCTAGTAAAAAGAACCAGTTCTGTTTTTGATGGGTTAACATTGAGTCCTCTGGTTCCCGACCAGTATAGTAGCTTGTTTAGAGCCCGCGTTGTAAGTTCAGACAGCGTGCTTGTGTACCTGCCTGATACCAGTATCACCACGTCATCGGCATAGGCTACACAATCCACCCCCGAGTCGTCAAGTTCCTTCAGTGCCCCATTTAAAGTGAGTATCCACAAAAGTGGTGATAATACCCCTCCTTGTGGAGTACCTTTATTTGTAATTTTGTGGGAACGAGCACTACCCCATTCCGACGATATAGACCTGCTTCTAAGCAGTGTCACGATCCATTTACTTATAGTACTGTGGACGTTTGCAGAGCCCAGAGCCTCAACAATTGCCTCTGTAGTAACATTGTTGAAAGCCCCTTCTATATCCAAAAAAGTTCCCAATGTGAACTCCTTGTACTCTAGCGATCTTTCGATTTTACCCACAACCTTATGCAAAGCCGTGTCCACCGATTTTCCTTTGATGTACGCGTGTTGGGCCTTTGAAAGATGGTTAGGATCTATGGTGTCCCTGATATAACCATCTAGTATCCTTTCCAATGTCTTGAGAGTAAAGGATGTCAGGCTGATAGGTCTGTAATCCTTCGGATTAACGTGACTACTTTTACCCGCTTTCGGTATAAAAACCACTCGAGCGTTCCTCCATGCCTCGGGCACGTAGTTGAGTTTTAGGCAACCCTTAAAAATCGCCTGGAGCCATGGAATCACTAGACTCTCTACATTTTGTAACATGGCCGGTATAATTCCATCCGGTCCAGGCGACTTGTAGGGGTCGAATGAGCTGATAGCCCACCTTACCCTGCTGGCTGTAAAGAGCCCTGGGATGCTCGCCAAGGGCGAGTTCCCCACTGCTGCATTGTGCATATGGTCAGGATCTCGGCAGCCCGGAAAATGAGCGCTTAAAAGGGCTTCCAGTATTTCCTTGCTGTCCTTCGTCCAACTACCATCCATCCCTCTCAGCAGAGCGGGCGGGGTTGGATTCTTAGATATAAGTTTCCTGAGTCTAGAGGCTTCTGACGTTCTCTCGATTTGGCTGCAGAAATTTCTCCAGCTGTCACGCTTCGACTTTTTCAGCTCCCTCTTAAAGATTTTTAGCAAGTTTCTGTATTCGGCCCACACTTCCGTTTGATTGGTGCGCTTCGCCAAGTTAAAGAGTTTTTGGACCTTCCGCCGAGACTCTCCCAATTCCTTACTCCACCAAGGAGGTTGGGATTTCCCCGACGGTTTCCTACGAGGGCACGCCTTTTCGAAGGCTCTGTTCAAAGTGTTAGTTAAGAAGTTTGTAGTATATTCCAGCGTGCGTGCATTCCAAATATGTTCAGGCGCCCTACCCTCGAGTCTGTTCCTTACTGTATTTGAAAACAACGCCCAATTTGTTTTTGCCGGATTTCTGTACGTAGAGATATTGGTACTAAGACCCGACGCCACTACGAACCCTATGTACCTGTGGTCCGAGAAAGATGGTCTATCCAAGACCATCCAGCTCTCCACACGACAGCCGTCCGTATCCGTATGCAGCGTCAAATCGAGTACGTTTTCGCTGGTTGGACCCTTGTATGTTGGTGTGTCCCCGCGGTTACCGATTAGTAGGTTAGTATTGAGAATAAAGTGTAATAAGGACTCACCCCTTTCGTTGATATCCTTACTACCCCATATTGTGTGATGTGCGTTCGCGTCACTGCCGACTACTAGGTTGAAATGCCTTCTAGTAGCTTCTATCACTAGCGTCTGCAGCTCCACTGGAGGAGAGGGCCTATCATGTGCCATATATGCCGAAGCGATAAGCAGCGGCTGCTGTCCACTCGCTCCCTCTATCAGCGCCACCGTCAAATCATTCGTGCTGTAATCAGATGTTAGAAAAGCATTAAGGTTCTTTTTGGCCATAATGGCCGACCGTTTCTTACCTTCCTTTTGAGAGAAAATCGTATGGTAGTTTCGTGACGCCAGTCCCCTGATGTCTCCGTTGCCAGAGATCCAAGGTTCCTGGATGAGCGCCACATCGTAGTTCCCTTCTTCAAGGGTGAGAAGTAGCTCAGCTGAAGCTAAGCTACTATGGTGCAGGTTGATCTGAATCAGACGTAGCATCCTGGGGATCTATGCCTGTCCGATTTCGTACTAAGACCTGGGTAAGAGTAGCGTCCGGATCCAACGTCTCAGAATCGCTCCCTAACTCCTTGTTTAGTGATATGTTTGTGGCGGCCGCGGTCAGGATATCCATCCCCAGGTCCCTCTCCACTTCGTTGGTCCCGAGAGTGTTCACATTTCCATCTTTGGAATGGCGCTTCTTAAGACGCAGGTAAACACTTCCGATGCCCCAAGCCATTTTCCCGAAGCGGGGATAAAGAAGATCCTCAGCCTTCTCATTAATCTGGAGGATGATTTCCTGCCCCCCATCCTTGGCCACCGGCTCATTAACCTTGATGACCCTCCAGTCATCAGTAGGAATGTCGGGATTCTGCCTCTGGATCAGCTTAAGAGCAGTCATAAAGGTAAGTGCATCACTTATGTTAAAACTCATTTACATTTAATTGATTTTCTCGATACTTAAAATATAAATAAATGGGCAATACAAATTTTTTATAATGGGGTTTAAGTAGAAAAATTTGCGTTTTGGAGTAAATATCTCAAGATAGGGTGTAGTTACAATTTGAACTGTTACATGAAATGAAAGGTAATTCGATTCCCGGAAAAAACAAGCTATAACATTTTGAATTCTGATTATTATAACGTTTTAAGTGAGTGAGGGTACAGGTCCGAAACACTTTTCTTGACCATCCTGTATCTCCACGGATATTGAAAATTGACCCTCCCTGTAGGACAATTTCTGTCTCAAAATATATCAAGGAATAACCTCTTACAAAGTTATGCACGGAGTTCGGGACACCCTATATAGATTTCATCTAGACTATAAAATATCACAGGGCTCATTACTGGAACGCTATATTTTTCCATTAATTCAGTAGTGAGCCCCACTTTGGCTTATTACTAGAAATTATGAAATTTTTGATCCAGTAATGAGCCCCCCTTTAATTTCGCAAGAAATTCTTTAATTCCAGGCCTTTTTATTTTAAATATGTAGGAAATGTATAAATCTATCAGTATAAACTATAGTAAAACCTAAGATTGAAATACGGTACTTATCTGCTGTTTGAATCAAAATGAAGTCCTTATACATTTGCACAAGAATAGTTAATTTTTCACATCACTAAGAAGGTCAGTCCGTTCGGCACGAAATATTTCTTCCGACAGAAGGAGAACCACATGGAAAGTGTATATCAAACTGACAATAAAGAATGACGGCATTTAACGAAAAAAACAAAATTTAACTAAACCAAGCATGTTCTTAGCTATTGGTGAAAATTTTGCAAAGAGGGCTCATTACTAGTGAGAGGGCTCAGGAATGGATACTTTACTCTACCATATATTTTCACGATTTTCGTCATATCTTTTAGGTTTTTGAAATATTGAATTAATTTCATATTTCAGAATATGTGGAAACGATTTTATTAAATCAATCGCTAAGGAGAAATATAAAAACCAAGTTTTACCGCTTGCGCGTTATTTGAATATTTCTGCGATTGATATGAAAAAATAAATTTTTAGTGCCTTGATATTGAAATTAACGCTCACAATTTCATATTTTAGTGCTCAACCAAGAAAAATACTTGGCAACATTGATCATAGCACACTGATTAGTCGCGTGTCTTGAAGCTCGTTTTGATGCGTTTAGTCGTAATTAGTCAGCTCGACGTCAATAGCTCAATCGTCGTTTCGTATCGAAACACTTATGGAAGTTAAAAAGAGCTATATTTAGGAAGTTTTTAGAGGTTGTTAGAATAAATATTGATGCAATTCTTTTTGGGCTTAATAAATATACCCTGAAAGTAACTAAAAATTTATTTATTTACTTTTTATAGTTTTGTTGTTAAAAAGTAAAAAGTAGTGTTAACAGTAACTGCCCGAAAAATAGGTAGCTGACTGACGGGATTGATTTCGCCTTAAACAAAAAAATCAAAAAGTTTTGGACTCAATTCAATTGATTCTGTCCGGAACAAGAAATTTCAATATTCATGCATAAATAATAATAAAAAATAATAAAGTATGATAAAATGGCGAACTTTTTCGAAAAGGAACCCAAAAATGGCAATTCTTACACTCTTTTATGCAACAAAATAAACAGTAAAAATAAAAATTTTGACTTGGTTCTAGTTCCGGACGGTGATCAAATATTCATCAAGATCGGTCGAGTGGTTTCGAAAATATCAGAGTAAGAGTAAATGTTGTTTCGAGAAAAACGCGTTTACTTGCAAGAATCACGCACGCGTTATTCGATCAAATTTCGAAATATACCAGACCAGTCCATATAGAATGCCAAAAATTAATGGTCGAGAATCGAGCTCGAGATCGCGCTCAGATAGCAATGCAAAAGGCATGGAAAATCACGGTAGTGTACCATATACAGGTCTGGAAACTACCGTGGTTGGGTAGACACCTTTTGTGAAGAAAATAAATTACTACAGCTTCTCGTTATTTACGTTAGGGTCGCTACTAGCGATTGGTAGCACATGCGCAACAACGCCAAGTATGCAGCCGTGACAAGAAGAAATGTCAACCGTAAATTTATTTTGTTTGTAGTTGACGTAGTTTTGACAAATTTTATTTGTTTAAATATTTTTATCGATCTGACAGGAAAGCACAACAAAATTTTTCTTCACAAAAGGTATGCACCCCGCCACAAAAAATTGCATTGAGTTTCCAGACATTTCTCTCAAATTTGTATACACTTTGAAAAAACAGAAAAGAGTTATTCCGATACAAAACATAGAAAAACAGAAAAGTTTACAAAAATGGAGCTCACCTTCGTTCAAAAGTCCCAACAGAATCACCGACAAATGAAATTTCGTGTCAGGTCTGTTGCAATAAAAAGTCAAAGTGATATTTTCTCAAAAGACTAATTGACATTTTAGCTTCAAGTCGCACGACTAATCAGTGTGCGTCTGAAAATTAAATTTGCATTTAAACAGAGACGAAAAACATGCTTAGTCACAAACTTTTTTGACTAAAACAGGTTTGCTCTTTCAGTGTGCGGCCAGCCTAAGAGGGTGTAGAAAAATTGTACATTTTTTCACGAAATTTGTCATATCTCTTACGTTTGATAAGATATAGAATTGATTTCTACTTCCAAGAACTTTTTATACATAAGAGTATAATCATCTAAAAACTGGTTTTAGGATCTTTTGATATTCAACCCTCACGGAAATGTACAAGGTTTGCATACGTTTTCGAAAATTTCAACATACCGGTTAGATCTGATGAGATATCGAATTGGTTCTTACTTCTCAGCCTAAAACTTAATTTCTAAAATTTTTTGATACTCAACTCCAAGGAGTTCGAAATATTTTTAGGTGTAATGAGATACCACTTTCACTTCTAAAGGCTTTAAGGGGGAACATCCGAGTAGACAACGTGAAAAATACGTGGATTTTAGGAATTATTATCTCAAAAACTATTTGCTCGATTTGAACCAGGTTAGTTTTATTCGAAAGTATACATGTTGAGGTACGCTGACAACTTTTTTTATAAATATATATCGACTGGGGGCGCTGCTGACTGGCATAGAAAGTGTCCCTCGCTAGCATGGTCTGCCGTCCTCAAGATTACATGCAGTAAGTTGACCTGAAATACAAATTTCAAAAAGATTCTGAAAATGTAATATATGATGACCTTCGCTCCGTACCATTTTTTGAAAAAAAAAAATTTTTCACGAAATGGCGGCCGATTGAACTTTATGCTCATTTTATAACCTTAATTTCCGACCCCTCTGGCTAGATAAAAAAAAGTAATTACGTGAAAAAAAAATCCTACGTTGTGAAGAAGAAAACCTGTCCGAAAATATTGTGTCAAATTTTGGAAGCAATCGGTCGAGCCATTTTCCAAATATTTTGGGGACCGTCTTAAAAAAATATGTTTCGAGATAATAGTTTGGTTTCGAAGACGAAGCGTTAGAATTCACGAAGAGCCCATTCCGGCTAATTTCGCAAGTAATATTTTAATTAGTGGATCATTTCTGAGAAGACAAACTGGGAAAAGGTACATAACGAAAAAATTTAAGTGATTTTATAGTAATTTTTTTAACTGTCTGAATCGGAACGTTATTTTACTTTATTATTTTTTAATAATAAAGTGTTGTGATCGACCTGAAATTTCAAAAAAGTTTGCTACCCTGAAATTGTAAACACCAAAAAAGCAAACAAAAAAAATGTCCGTCTGTCCGCCGTAGACGCCGTACGCGAAACAGTTTGAAGGTGAGTAGCTCACAAACCCCTTGAGATATTAAGTTAAAAATTGTATGGTAGGTAGAGTGGGTGAATGCCTACAAGTGGTACCTTTTGGAAGGGTGGGGGTGTAAGGGGGGATGAGGGGGGAGCGTTTTAGGCGAAAAAGTTTGGTTTCTAGATCTCACGAACCGCTTATGCTAGGAAGCTGAAAGTTTGAACTTAAGAAGTACTATGATAGTGGACCCATTTGCAAAAAAATGATCAATAGGTCAATTGAGAGGTGTGCGAGTGCGGGGAGAAACAATGCGTCCAAAACGCTTGAAAGTTGGGATTGATACATTCTAAAATCCAAATCTCCTGAACATTTGATGTCAGATGGCCGAAATTTTGTAGTTGTATTAAGGGATACTAGGAGATTAGAAAGAGGTTAATATTTTTAAGGGGAGTAGTGAGGTATGGGTGTGGGGGGTGAAAAATTTTGAATTATAATATCTTCCGACTCTATTGTGCTAGGAAGATAAAATTTGGTTTCTGTATATATAATTACCAGTGGAGTCTACTGAATGTAAAATTTTTGAGGGGGGAGGTGAAGCGCTGAAGGTGGGGGACAGCAATTTTTTCAAAAATGTAATTTGTATATCTAATGAACCGTATCAGATATGATCTTAAAATTTTTGCAGGAGTTAGGACCAATAGACCTTTAGCGGAGAAAAAATGTTGAGGGTGTGGGTGTAGGGAGTGATGGTGGGAGGGGGTGGAAATGATAAAATTTTGATTTTAATTTCTCGAAAGCCGCAAAGGATAGAATGCTAAAAATTGATAACTGTATAGAGGTGCTATAGAGACATTCCAGAAAAACAAAATATTTGATGGGAGTAGCAAGGTCGGGGTTGGGGGTGGTTTTTCATATCTCAGAAACGGCTTATGCTAGAAAGTTGAAACTTTGTATGTATATGTAGAAGTATTACAAGAGTAGTTAAAGCAAAAAAAAAGTTTAAAATTTTATTGATGTACAGAGCTGGAGTAAAGCAAATGTGCGTGAAAAGTGGTTTTTCCAATATTTTCATGAATTTCGTTATTTTAACCTAAATAATAACCAGGAGGCTATTTAAAATGTTATTTTTTAAGTTATCAGTCGCATAGTGACCTACACCGCATCTCAGTATTAAACACGTTTCGAAATTCTACCCATAATAAAGCTGCGCCCAGACTGTTGGCAAATTTTTTAGGTTGGCAGTCGCATAATAACCTATATACCGTATCTCACCATTAAACGCGTTCCGGACTATATACTCAGACTATTGGCAGATTTTAAATTTATCGATAAACTATTTTACTTTTATAATATTGAATTTTGTAATATTATAAATGTCTACTTTACTTTGAATATTAGCAACAATATAAGGAACAACTACTACTAGTTACTGTCAACTGCCCACTCGACGTTCAAATTAAGATTTATATCTTAAAACAAGAAATATTCGATCTGGATACTTGGTGATTGACATCATTTTCTTGTTATTAATAATCTTTGAATCACCCACTTACAAATGTTTACCCTTATTACAAATGGATGGGTACTACAATTAATGAACGAATGCATATGATGTAATTACACTTATATCACTAAGCATCTAAGCCTAAGTGCCTAACCATGTCAACACGCTCTTGGCATTATAAGCCAAATTAAATTCGGTAAATGCATAACACAATGTACAATGGCATTTTCAGATTGCGATTAAATAATCAAAACCCGAATTCTTGGAAAAATGATTATAAAATAAAAATACTACGTTATTGAAAAATAATAAAATATTTTAAATCAAATTTTCAAGATATCCATAAATTAATCCCTTTTTATTAGCTCTTTTAAGCCAGCGATATGATATAGAAAAGGAAAAAAAAGCAAATCATACGGGTATAAAACCTGGATTGATATGCATCAAGTCAATTCAAAATCGTTGTTTCAGGACAGTAATCGCAAGTAATATTTTAATTAGTGGATCATTTCTGAGAAGACAAAATGGGAAAAGGTACATAACGAAAAAATTTAAGTGATTTTATAGTAATTTTTTTAACTGTCTGTGAATAGTATCCAATTAACTGTACGACATATTTCATATTAATAATATTTGTTATTTTGGAGTTTTTCACAGTTGTATATTAGTGTGGAACTCTAAAATCGCAAAAAAAAATTTCTTGTCTATTTTTGTTTATCAAGTCTTCTTGTGATTGCCGAATTAATAAAATTAGTTCTGTAGTTAATACCTAAATCGGCGAAATTTGAAATCTCATACACTTCTTAGCAATAAAATCAGTGGTTGAGAGCATTGTCTTCCGAAAGATGTGACCCTTAGTTGAATTTCAAGTGTGTAGATGTTAGGTTATGTAAGGTGGGTGGTCGTCAATATGTCCGTTGTGATCCCACGTATACGGGAAAGGGAAATACTCGTGTGCCCTAGACCTTCTCAGGGAGCTTCAGAAATTGCAGCAGCTTGTCTATCTTTATGTTTGCGAATTCTCCCAAGTCGTGTAAAACATTTTCACGAATTCAGTCATATCTCTTAGGTCTGATTAGATATCGAATAATTTCTTACATCCACGGGCTTCTTTTATAATCGCCAAGAACCTGTTTTCATGATTTTTCCCTTTTCAACCCCTAAGAGTGTATAAAAGGGTTGAACAAGTTTTCACGAATTCCGTCATATGTCTTTGATAAGACATCGAATTGTCTTTAACTTCGTCGGCCTTTGTTTATTTAATTTCTTTCAGGATTTTTGGATAATCAATCCCCAAGTGATTTTAAGGGGGTTGCATATATTTTCACCATATCTCTTATGTTTAGCTTTAACTTCTACAGACTAATCACCTGCAAACCAATTTTAAGGTTTTCTGATATCCAACCTCCAAGGTGGTGTAAAGGGGTTTCATACATTTTCAGTAATTGCTACACATTTCTTAGATCTGATGAGATACCGAATTAATTTTTACTTCCTAAGGCTTTCTACATAATCGCCAAGAAGTTTATTTCAGGATTTTTAGATATTCAACCCTTAAGTGGTGTAACGGGGTTGCATACTTTTTACAGTTTCGACATATTTCTTAGGTTTAATGAGATCGATTTTTACTTCCACACACTTTTAATATAATCGCCTTCAAACCAATTTCACGATTTTTTTTGTAATCGCCTAAAAACTTCCTTCACAATTTTTCGAATTTCAACCCCCAAATGGATGTAATGAATTTTTGGGAATAGTAGACCTTAAAAGCGAAACAAAATTATCAGTCCGTCTGGTCGCGTTGGGTAAAATTTGGGGAATTGACGTCAGAAATGTTACTAATAGCTCCCTCAATTTTTAAGATTTACTTTGATTGATGTTATTTCTTGAAGAATTTAATATGGAATCATCTCAAATAATTCGTGAGATAGGAGACTCGATTTCCTACAAAATTGTTAGCCCTTCCCTCAGTGCTCCGAATTACAGTTTTCGTACATATTTAGTAATAATTGAAAACATTAAAGAATAGAAATTAAAACTGTAAGATTCAGTTTATGACGCAGAAATAAACAAAATAAACAAAACCAGTTAACCCCTTGGTGTCCTTGCTATACAAATGTCCCTAAAAAGGAATTTCATAAAAACATCGGGGCCTGATAAGAAAACCATTCGAAATTGCCCATACAATGATTCACACGAAGTTCCTGATACGAAATGTAAAATGGGAATTAAATTGTCCTTACGTGTGTTGTTTCTTCAACTTGAATTGCTTTTGATTATCTCATGTTGAAAAAACGATGGAAATAATCTCTGAATATTGGCACGGCTGGTATGCCTGCTTCTTAGTTAACGCTGTAATTTCACTCACAGGAAGTTCGAATTTCAACGCTGACTGTATAGTGCTTCAAACTAAAGTTGATTAAAGAGCGCCATCTGAATGTCAAAATTTGAATGAAAAATAGATTAACTCAGAACATCTCTATCCACATTATAATTTTCATATATTTAGTCAAAATTAAAGGTCTGATCCAGTAAAAAAAACATGACCCCTCTTAGCTCTGGATTAACCTCTAAGCATTATAAGCACCATCTTAGGAATGGTGCACCTCAGATAAGACAGGGTTTTGTGGTAACGTGATAAGACACAAATTTGATGTTAAGGTTTTATCCAATTTTATAATTCGAGTGGTTATGGTTCAAACCTAGCCTGGGTTCATGCATTACGTAGTGTATTACGAAATGCTTAACTTGTGAAAATATTGGTTCTACCGCACTAACATTGCTTGAACAATTTTATTCACATTAATAATACGTCGGATCATGTTCTATTGGAATTTTCAAATTTACTGACTAATACCATGGATACACTGCTTGTATACAAATTACATTATTCAAATCATGATATGCGATACAAGATGGCATGATACACAGCCCATACATGTTATACTTGTAGAAGCCGGACCATCACATCGCACACAAAAATGAAAACACGCTCAAACAATTCTACCTGACAGAAGGATAGAAAAATCCACAACTGCCATTCATTGGAATTTCAGTTGATTTCAGTTTTAGATGGCACTGATGGCAGTTCAAAGAAGGCTATATCAGCTAAAATCAACGAATTTATATAGAAGGAAATAGGTTGAATATTATGTAGATATCAGCTCGTTGACGTACTATATGCGTATTATTGGGTGATACACTGGTGATATTGAAGATATTATGATTTGCATACGAGCTGTGTATCCAAGGTATTACTCAAGAAATTTAACATTTGCATGAGCAAAGAAATTTCAAAGCCCTTCAAGTCTTATAAGTAAGGCGTCCGTTTTGATATTTATTGGATGAAGAGGCTAGAGGCACCAAGACTAAACGGAGCTTAGGGCATCAGTTGCCCTTAATTCAGTCCACGTCCAACTCCTTCGAGTAGCAACCAAACGAAAGTACTTGAAAATTGGAAAACATATTCTGTTTAATCCCCAATCACAATATAAATAAAGTTCAGTATTTCATGGAAAGTATCACACGATTGGCTAAGGCCTGTTGTGGTTGCGGTATGTCCTTTTTTAAATCGCTCACATTATTTTGGTATTGAAATTTGCAAAAATCAAGTGAACATTCTCTAAAATGCTGCTCGTAATTTAATTGGAAAGTAACAGACTTAAATGTGTTTAAATAAGAAAATATTTTGCTGTTGCTTAGTTGGTCATTTTTTTATTTCTTTTCCTAGGACTCGTTCAAGTAACATGTTTACTGATTGTGGTGACCGGGATATGGTCCGTCTCTGAAGAACAGTGCGAAGGTAAGCCGGATGACACTCACTTACCTTACAAACCATACCCACCAGAACCAAATTATTGCAAAAAATTCATTGAGTGTTTCAAGGGAAGATCTGTGCTATTTGACTGTCCACCTAATTATCGATATAACGATGGAACCAAAGGCTGTGTTTTGGGAAAGGGCGACTGCCGTGTTTCATCAGCTTGTACATCATTAACTTCGACCATTCCAGATGATAATTGCAAATCATACTTCACTTGCATAGCGGGTTCTGAACCAAATACTTTTATACCCGATGTAAGGATGAAGTGTGATCTGGCCGATGATGTGAACAAATTCCTTAATCCATACGGTCCTGACGGTCCTGAATGTACCACCAATCCGTTGTGGATTTGCCCAGAAAATGAACTCTTACCGAATTGTGCGCTACAGGAGCAGAATACATTTTTAGGGGATCCGAATAGTTGCACTGGTTACTACATTTGTCTAGATGGTATGCGAATGAAAGGACACTGTAGAGATAATCTTCATTTCAATCCTAAGACGGGAAGTTGCATCTACGCTGAAGGCAGTGAATGCAAGTTGTTCGAAACCGGACTACTCCCCACTGCTGACCTTTGCAAGGGTAACACAGGCAGGTTTGTGACCGACCCGAATTCATGCAGTGCCTACATTTACTGTATAAGTGAGACTCTACCTTATCAGACTTTCTGCCCACCTGGAACATATTTTAACGGTGGCATTTGCGGAAAAACCGTTCCCGCCAACTGCGGCTGCGAGATTGTAATAGACTCTATTGCAGAACATGATGTGATCCAAGTGAAAGCCTCGAGTCCTGACCAGTACTGGATATGTACATACGGAGGAGCCGAACTGAGAACTTGCCCCGACGGATCTGTCTACAATAGCGCCGCAGTTAGTTGTATGAAAAAAACGTGATGAATTCAACAAAAATGTATTAAATTTTCATTTAAATAAATAAAATGTAGTGCACTCTGAATTGTTTTATATTTGAGAGTTTTTGCTCTTATACAGCCCAGATTCCTGTGCGTTCATAGGTACAGTAACTCCCAGTAATAACACTAGGCACGAAATTTCAACTTTTTCAGTTAATTCAGGTTTTCAAAATAATTCACATTTATTGTTCGAAATTTAACATTTTAATTTAAAATACATGTTTTTTAAAAAAAATTTCATGGATTCGCTTATACTGCAGCTCAGAAGCATCTCTGATAAAAGTCTGTAGCGTCCCAAGGTTGTTACAATAAAAGTTCAATATAGTAATTTCAAACAATTGGGCTGGTCCGATATTTGGGATCGGTAAATTCAAAATTTAAAAGTAACACGATAGGAAAATACAATAAGAAAGAAATACGCCCCAAAATGTTGTTAGCCTTTTGAATAGAATTTGAAATTGTCCGCTACTGTTCGTTATCGTTGAACAATAGCGACCCTTTACGGTAAAGCCTATGGCTTAATGCACCGAAAATAAAATGCGCTTTGAATTTTATGTACAGAATTTTGCTTATATAATGTAAATTGAATTTAGTCTAGTCAAGTTTAGTTAGTCGTAAGTTTTAGTTTTAGAATTTAGTATTGAATAAACATTTCAACAAGAAGGTTCGGTTTTGAGCAATTCCCAGTCTATCCCAGTTCAACCCATAATCCAACAAGTCCAACAATAGTCCGCTCATCGTAGGATTCCATTTCCCCTGGTATCGCTTCTTCTTGCCTGAATTGTCCTGATGAAAACGCTCACCGTGTTCATCGCTAATGAAGCCGCAGCTATCTGGAAGAAATTCTAGATGTAAGTGAAGAAATTGAATCTTCAATGACATGTTATAACCCATTTTTTAATATATGTATGTTGACAACAAGTTTTCCACAAGTTGAACGTAGTTATTAGCTCTTTCATTTCCCAAAATTCATCATCATCATCATCGATGGCGCGACAGCCCAAATCGAGCTCTGGCCTCCTGGAGGTTTCTGGACAGTGGTCTTTTTTTCCTGTGATGCGTTGTCGGCGCCTCGCCCAACCCCCGACTTGGAGGGCTAGTCCTACTTATTTGTTACACCCCGGTTTAAAAAGGGTAAGAGTTTTCAGCTAACTATGACATGTTGGAGTTCTCCCAGCTATGCTGCGAGTCCAACTATTTCATACTTGTTACCTACTTCCTGAGACGCACAGGTGTTACTGGCCATTCAGGCTAACTCCATGTTCCCTTTTCCTTTCTCAACCGGGATTGGGACCGGTTATGGCGGAGTTTTTCCAAAAAATTACTAGAAGCAAATCGTTCATTCCGCTGCCTGTTAAATGCCGGTAAAGCAGTCGTGCAAACAAGTTTCTAGTCTGTGGCCCGATAGAAATACCTTTCTTAATTTTTGCTTCGCTCAACCTCAGGAACTTTTCTCGTGGATAGTGAAATGCTAACCCATCTTTATTCATGCCTTTCACAAAGTTCATCATTACTCCAAGTTTTACAGAGAGTGGTGGTAGTAGTATCTTCCAAGGGTACATTTTTCTGTCCTGGTTCCAGAGACTCTCGAATGGGCTACTCCTTTTTTATCATGCTTTATTTTAGCACGGCTGTCCCATTCATACAAAAACTAGCAAAATTTTGTATAACCAAGCTGCAAACCAAAAATTACTTTTGAAATAGCCTCCTGGTTATTCTTTAGATTATCAGTCGCATACTTACACCGCATCCCAGCATAAAACGCGTTCCGGACTTCTACCCAAAAAATAATAAAGTTACGCCCAAACTGTTGTCAGATTTTTTTGGTACGACCGAAATTCAATTTTTTGTTTCTATCAACATATGTATTTTTTTTGTTAGTTATAGTATGTGAAAGTATGTTAAAGTTTGCTCAAAAATGGTGTCCGAGTCCACTTTGAAAATTCATATCTCTGGTAATTTTTATACTTTCATTATATATTTCTAGGAACCATGTCACATGATGGTTATGATTGGCCTAACCGTTCTAATAAATAAGAAGGTTGCGTAAATCACACACCTAGGTTTTCACAACCATAATTTTGTTTGAGACAAACATTGTATGTTTCCTAAAAACAAACACCATAGTTCTAGTAACTAAGTTGTAAAAATTTTGCTATAGACCTACAGTTATTACAAACATACATTCAGTTAGTACAACTGTGTTACATGTTGTAACATGGTTGTGACAACTATAACCTCAATCATAGTAATGTTCTCCCAAAATATGGTGGCCATAATCATATTTTTTCTTTGACTGTAGCTTAAAACGTTCTGAATTTATCGTTCAATTTTGGTAAACATGTGTTGTAAGAACTTTTGTATGCCATCTAACCCGAATGAGTTGACGGATGTTACTAACTATATAACTCAATCTTGCTTATGACTTCATACTAATTCCTGTAAAATTTTTAATTCCTGCTTTATCGCGTTCTTGAGTTCTAGTGGATTCTGTAAGCTGGATACATTTTTTAAGAACTTTTGTAGGCTGCTACACGAAGGACGATTTTCAATTTTCGGAATTTTCGCTTCAAACATTAGAGAGTTTACGTCTGCGAAATTGCATGTTCCTAGCTGGAAGCATTCAAACAATAATCGTGAATACGTGTTTTAAGGACTCTTGTATGGGAAGTACCCGAATGGAATGGAACCCAGCCGGCAAACTCAGCTGTATATCCGCTGTAAAAGTTCCTAGACTGCTAGCAAAAATTTCGATTTAGATGTATAATGTGACTTTCTTAAAACTTATAAAAGACGTTCATGGCAACATTTTAGACAACTCATGGCGGCTTAAACAACCGGAAACTCGTGGAAAGGGGTGTGTAAAAGGCTTACATAACTTCGTGAAGGTAGTTACACGGTATTGTTATACGGCTTGTTGGAGCAACAGTCAAACAAAGAAAAAAACAATTCTAAAGTTTTCATTTCTATTTCCGGATTTTCTTCTTATTTGGTATTCTTTCCCATTTGATGATTCTGACATTTGTATTTATAAAGATATTTCCATTTAGTTTCTATTTTATTTTAATACTCACCAATTGGGAATTGAAGTCGGTTCCTCTCGATCGCTAGTCCTACTCATTAACCACAGATCTATTTGTCTACTTGTCTAATACAAGGTTTAACACGGATGATATTAAATCCGAAAAAAGCCCTCGAAGTAGCCCTTATACAGCGATCATACAGATACTGTTTGCTGTATAGTGAAATTATGTGACTTTCTGGCAGCTCTTAAGCAACATTAAATACATTTTACTGTAGAATGAACTTTTTGACAGCCATTACACTGCTATTTTATACAATAGATTAGATAGATTCCGACTAAGGTCGCCAGATTGGGCTATTTACGCGATTTGGGCTATTCGCGGGTACAAATTTCAAAAAGGTACTTATAGCTTTTTGGGCTGAATGAATTTTAGTCGTCTCTTGGGTTAAATCTGCTAGTGTTACCGGCTCAAATACAACGTTGGCAAACTATGTCATATCACAAATCCTGTTGCCACTAAATGTTCGGTTGTCTCTAATGAAAAATAATACTTCACACTATATCTATTTGGTGTTTGCACACTAAAATTCATTTAGAATCGATTCATTATTTGTTGACTTTCTACAAATGAACCACTTTCTTTCAAGTTAAGGACACTCATCGAAATATAACATACAAGAGATAATAGATTTACCAATAATGATGACTGTCGTAGAGTTCCATTTTTTCATAATTTATTAAACATTATTTTTGCTTGATTGGTGGGTTACAGACATGTGTTGCAAAAATTAAAGTTATTGTTACAAAGTTATTGTTACATGTGTACTCTGGCAATGCGAACAACTCACTTAATATTGGTATTAAAGTTTCCAGAGAAAAACAACAACCTAGTAATATCGTAGATAGGTCCATGTATTTCTCGCATATTCTAGACATTTCTCGCATGTAATAGTTGCTTCATGCGCTGTCCACACAAACAACCGAATATGCTGGAAATCTCTCGATTCACCACATGCAGTATATAAGCACTGCAGAGCTCGATTATGAGATGCTTATACAGTGGATGCCGCTTATTGTAAACACTTTGGGACCGGCCATAATCAATAACATTAACCGGATGATAACAATAGCCGAAGGGGAAAATTTTTCTCATTTATTTTCCTACGCTTGAATATAGATTGCTCGAAGCATCTAATATTATTTTTTTTATTCATTAAGTGTTATTTACAACTCTAGCTTCAATGTTTCACAAAGTTACAGAGAATATGAAATACTGTTTCCTCTTCCTCCTCATTCAGGCAGTTTCTACAGAAAGTCGTTTGAAAAGAATCACCGTCTTTTAGTATGCCGGATTATAAGACAGTGTCTGGTCAGGACACTTACTGTGGTACTGATTCTCTCCCTTTTTAGCAAATTCAGCCTTGTACAGCGTTTTAGATCCAGCTTCGGTCATGTCTGTCAGCTCAGCGTGCCACTTCTATTAAACTGCCTCGAAAACTTACTCGAAGTTGAGCTCATTCTGTTGAACGAGATCAGCATCAATAGTTTTCAGAAGCTACGAAAAGACTGAAATTTCTCATAGTAATCTATGATATGTATCGCCTTGTGTTTACATAAATGTTAAATCAAGAGCAATCATCTATAATTTTGAGATTGTTTTTATTTTGCCTTTTTGATCACATTCACATGAAGAAAAAAGAGGAGCGATTAAGAATACAGTCACAAAACTTGTTATGTTGTATGGAAATGGGACCCGAATGATAACATAAAGCGAATTTTTATTCCAATAAGCGATGAATTTCGTTTGTGGAAAATGGGACTAACTTGTTTTGATAACAAAATGCGGCTTATAACATTATCCGCGATTACTATAAGCGGCATCTACTGTATTAATATACTCGTATATTGATGTGTATCTTGTAACATAAACTAACACTCGTATATATTATTATTCATAAAAGCATGTAGGATAATTCACTGAAGATGTTGATTTGTATTATGAAAATTACAAATTATTTTTCATGAATAATTTGATTATTGCACTTAATATTTTTAGAGAAGACTTTTAAAATTGTGATAAATGCGAATTTATATATTCACACACATATTTACATTACAGTGTTTCTTAAGAATTCTGGAGCAAGTTTGTCGTCGGAATCGCAATTATGTTCAACACATTTAAGTAGGTCTGATAAATGTAAAAGTGGAGCGCGGTATTTGGGCTACAAAGCTCACTTGGCGGGTTCTCCAGCCAACTATCTGGCAACTCTGCTCGTCACAGCTAAGTCCGTGTGTGGTTCGCACAACCACCTGCCAACTTCTATAATAAGTAGTGTATTGCTACTAAATAGTAGTGTATGACTACTAAATAGTAGTGTATGGCTACTAAATAATAATGCATTGCTACTAAATAGTAGTGCATTGCTACTTAATATGACGCTATATTTTAATTTTATAGATATATCATGGCTTCCAATATAAATTAAATATTTTGAACAAAAGTTTAGACAAAAGATACACTTATATTTAATCAAAATTCTTATATTTGTACTTTAAAATATTAGTTCGAATATTTTTTATTCCATTTTCGCAAAAAAGTACTTCCGTTTAAAAAATTAATTTGACTTAAAAAGTTATAAAATATTACAATATGGTTTTTTATGGAGGGGCATACGTTTTAAGCATATAAACATCACATATGTTTACAGTAAAAATTATTAGATTATTATTATATTAAATTATTATTATTAGTAAATTATTTCCCATAAAATTAGTTCCAGATTAAGTTTTTTAATTGAAAAATAATTATCAGCAACTAGTTGTCATATTTTTACTTACCTGTAACATAATTTCCACACATAAGAGCAATACATGTGTTGTTAACATGGTTGCTCATTACTGCATCTGTTTTGCGGTAAATTCTATGTTTAGCAGTATTTCCAACATGTGCAAATATGAAGAAATTCTGTTATCAAACGTATAGTGAAATTTTATGGGCTTTCCGAAAATGTAATAAAATTTGGTGGTTAATCAGGTCCTTCTTGGAGAAAACAGGACTTTTTTGTATTTTTTTTTAATTTTTTATTATTTTTGTGTCATTTAAATGAATTTTTCTCAAAAAGTATAACACTGATTGACACAGTTGATAGCAATTAGAAAAAAGAATTTGTGTCCTTTCCAACGAGCCCAGAATTATTACGTTACGCTAAGTACAGCAGAAGTTAGAGATGAAACAGTGATCACAGGTACGATGAAAATCCTTCGTCCTTAAAATCGCGCTATCTCCTTAACGGTGCAAAAACGGGAGTATGTGCAGAACGATTTTCTACTCAGGACAAGTTCCTCTATCTCCCATTTTCGTTTGAACCTCAGTACTAGTTACACCCTGTATAGTGATATGATATAGGTACTTCGCAGAACGTTCGTACTACTCCTACACGACTATTGGTGCTACTTGGGTAAGCATAA
This sequence comes from Beris morrisii, assembly GCA_951812415.1. Classification (NCBI taxonomy): domain Eukaryota; kingdom Metazoa; phylum Arthropoda; class Insecta; order Diptera; family Stratiomyidae; genus Beris; species Beris morrisii. The sequence continues at coordinate 63,128,554 of OX638310.1, forward strand.
GGAGTTCAGTATTTCAATTACAGTGATGTGTTGACTGTTACTTATCGTATCTGGCATACGTTCTTATCCCAAATCCTTTCTCAAAACCTGATTCCTACCTACTAGAGATAGAAAATTAGCATAAAACTTTACCAATAAGAAGAATGTGAAACTACTTACCCCATTCCATCTCTCGAATTGCAATCTATGGGAATATTCGAAAGAAAACAATCAAAATAACTTATCCACTTCGCTTACAATCCTTGAACTCATTCCGATAAAATCACAAAGGGATGTTCAATTGTCTGTACTGCAATTTTCATGTAGTCTGCAATTCTTTTTTTATTTCACTGCAATAGAGAGATCAATGAAACACTTCAGAACTAGGAACAGAGTGAAAAATACCAAAAGGAGATGATTCTGCACGTTTGTATCATAAAATTACTGTCATTGTAGCAATTTAATCAAATTCACATTGACTATTTCTGATATTTCAATATGGCGGTTGCAGCCATTTTGTTTCAGGTTGATTGGACGCTTCTTGCTCTGTAAACGTACAAAATTATAAAATTACATTTCAATAAAACAAAATTAATTTATTTTATATTACTTTAATTTTTCAGCAAAACGCTACCAAATCCGAACCAAAGGAAAAAAAGGATGCACTTTTGGATCGATAAACGGTCGCAAACGTGCGGATTTGGTCGAGCCCGAGTTGCTACTTCGATCGGAGGAGGCGGTGTCGGTCTTGGTTTCGGACACGCACCACGTCGAATGCCACCAAAATCAATGGTGACTCCGATACATCGTTTACAATCAACCAACGACACTATCAGACCACATTTACACAATAATAGCAATAATAGTTCTACACCTACACCAACGAATAGCACTAGCAATAGCAACGGAAACCGTAACAATCGAAATCGTGCGAATCATACAAATGGTCCGATTCCACACCAATCACAACAGTACCAACAGTCGCTTGATCAACAACAACATCGTCAGCATCAACAATTTCGTCATCAAAATACCACCACACTCGATCATCACAACCATTTGCAACGATCTCCCGCCCAACTAGCGTCCGTCAATAGTCAGGCGTGTCACGTACCTGCTGCACTGCCAAACATTTACAGGTAATTTCGAAATCGAATTTCAATTTCGAAATATAACGGTTGCACCTTTCCTGTCATTTCAGGGGTCCATCGCACGCACACGATCTCGAACAAGGTTCACTTGGCATCGGTACGCATCCGTCACGTTCCAATATGGCCGCCGGACCTTCAGCATTATCTGGCGGCCATGTTGTCGGAATGGCGGACGCATCGTCCGAATCGCAATTGTTTCCGTCGCATTTAAAATGCGGTATATGGTCGTCGCTGGTCGTCGCATCGGTTTTTGTAGCCGGCGCGAAATTCTATTTCGATCATCAGGGCAGCGGACTCGAAGTTCTCATCTTTTGTGCGTTTTCGGTGACATTTTTTCTGACCGCTTGTACCGTTTCGCTTTGTCGGCTGCCACGTGATATGGCCACATCGCCGTCCGTTAGTATTGATGGCCATTCGCGTGCATTGAACGGTCAATTGCATTCGGGCACTGGCGGCAATACAATTGGACAGCAGCATCAACTTTTCGCTCAAAGTCCCGATCGAATCGGACAAGAATTAACATTGACGCATAGTGCGGTAACGGCTGCGATTGCAGCGCCACCGCCACCCTATCATATTGCGATTTTATTACCGCCCGAAAGCGGAAAGAATATGCAATTGGACGAGACGCCACCGCCATCTTATGACAAAATATTAATTTAATATTGTTTTTTTTCGGTTAGGTTTTAAATTGGGGGATAAATTTAATACTAGATTTTAATGCTGATGTTACCAAAGAGTTTTAGGTTTAAGATTGCTGTTGTTCAGGCTTATTTTTTTTTTTTATTTAAATTAAGCATTTGCTATATTATTTGTCATCTTGGAAACATGGCTTTGAATCTTGTGCGACAATGGCGTCACTTTGTCTATGACAATTTTGATGTGAGAAAGAACTACTGCAAAAAAATTTGATTTCATTTCATTGTAATAACAATAAAGGGGAAATTCGAGACATTTGAAATGGCTCTATTTTTCAATAATTTTCATTTATCACTCTTAAACAAATTAATGATAGCGATCCTAGTTTGATGGTAGTTTCATATTATGCCATGCTGTTTTTGAGTATGTAACATTTCATATTGAATTGCTAATTTACTCTACAGAGCCTTCCTTTTTGTTTGAAGCCTCCTTAACTCGTCGTTCTTGATATTTCGTACTAAAAAAATGGAAACGTTCCCAGTTAAGAATCTCATTTGTCAGTAACCCATCTAAGGGGCTAGGGGTCCAAAATGCCCCTGCCCAATTGAGAAATACAACAAATTGGGAATGTAACTTAAATCTTTTTATTGTTAGGTTAACATATTATATTGATCTTCTTCTCGTGAACTCGTCTGTCTGTTTCTCCAGTTGATTTCTTCTGTTGTGATTTTGCCCTTAATTTTTTGTGTTGCGTTTTTACCCTCAATTGTATATTTGACTCTAAAGAGAACTGTTTCTTGTGTTGGGTACACAGTGAAAAAAAATCCATTGAATTTTACATCTTTTGGATAGTAAGCAAATATGGCACACCTTTTGAAGTAAATTTACATTGGGGTGTACGGTAGCGAGTTTAAAAAAAGTGTATAACGCGTGCGGAAAGATCTCCGGAAACAGGTGGGGTCTCCAACCAAAACTAGTACATTGGATATACACAGCCATAATAAGACCAATCTTAAGCTAGGTTAGGTTAGGTTATAGTGGCAACCATCCAAACTATGGATCGACTCACTTAAACCATTCGGTTGGTCCATTGTGATACCACACCCGTGACACCTTAATGAAGTCCCATATAGGGAGTTATCGTAGCATTGCTACAGGGGAAAGCTAGTAGAACCAGCCACAGTCCACAGATGCGAATGAACTTGGCTAGTTCATGAATTCGTGCTCCAGCCATGTTCCCGAGTCTGGAGAAGAAGTAGCTGCCCATGGCTCTGAACCTACAGCTGGCTAGCTGTGGACACTCACAAAGTAGATGCCTAACGCTCTCTTCTTCTTCTTCACTTCTGCAGCTTCTGCAGTAGTCATTATATTGAACGCCTAAGCGTTGTGCATGTCTGCCAAAGAGACAGTGCCCCGTTATGACTGCCGTAATGTTACGGGTCTCTATACAACTTCTTTTCAGAAGATCGGCAGTCCTTCTAGGATGTATTACTGGCCATAGCTGCCTGGAGGTTTCACAGGTAGTTAGGTTGAACCATCTGCCATTGGTCAGCTCCATTGCCTTCCTGTCAAGATTACTCTTGACGTAATTGAGCGGTATTTTTACCGCTTGGGTTGCATGTATAGCAGCCATTTCAGATCCAGTTTTGGCCAGCTCATCGGCTGCCTCATTTCCTGGTATCCCTTTGTGTCCCGGAACCCAGTACAGGAAAACCTTATGAGCTGCGCCCAATGTTTTCAGACGCTCCCTTAAGCTATGGCGCGATAGCGTATCTAAATAAGCTGACAAAAGTACAGCGCTTAGCATGCATTGCGGTCACCAGCTCCCTCAGAATCAATACCATGGCGGCACTGGAAACTATCCTCCAGCTGCTTCCAATGGACATATTTATTTAAATCTCCTAGAATAAGATTACGTAAGTCGGTGTAGTCTTCGACAAGTTTCCAGATTTGCATTTGGCACATGCTATGGCGGACATGCATAATAATTCCAAAGATATAGCCGATGATTTTAAGAATATGATTGAGGCATTAATGTACTGAAAAGTGCTCTTATAAGGAAGTTTCAGTAAAAATTTCTTTGGCTATCTAAGGTCAGTGTGAGGGTGCTAGTCTATCATCCCAGAAGTCACAAGTTTGAAATAACATTGACACATTCCTGGCACTGTTCTTGCTACTTTTCAACATTGTCCATTCTCTAACATTATATTTGTAATTATTCTTCACATCAACTCCCCTAGAGTGGGGTGGGGGAGGGTGGCGATAGACTAACAAACAATCTATGGGAGAAAAAAAAACATGTTCAGTAACTTCGAGAGAAAATTTAGATCGGACCTTCGTTACATGTGTCATTGATCTTCTTTTCTATGTGTTCAACCCACCCTTTTATCCTTACAGATTCCACTTCACGGCTTCAGTATTGCTAAATTTTATCAAGAACTCATCTCATCGTGAACAAAACTATCTGCACGACAGCTAGGTTGGTAACGTGAATGGGTACGGTAGGCTTGGTATTTCGAGTGGGCACATATGATACCTTACCTACGTGGTTAACTAGGTTTTTTTTTGGGTACCGCTTCTCTTGTGTGGCATATTTTAGCAGAAACTCTTGATGTTGGGTGTTCTGTTGGGTTTTGAGGTCGACCTGCATTTCCCAACTTTTTCGAATAGATTTTCGCATAAGATACACCATTTCACTATGACTTAAAAATCACATATCACATATTATCCTCGTGAGAGTAACGATATACCTACATACGACCAGAAATAAAAGGAAACTAAACTAACCCAAAACAAAAGGTTTGTGGCTTAGGACCGTACTCGTACCCTACCTATGTTCGCATAAAATTTCGAGAATTGCGAAAATATGTGAGAAACTGCCCCAGTAGTATCAGATTGCTGACGAGGCCGGTATTTGTACCATCAGCACATACCACACCTTCAGTGATTCAGACAATGAAATTTTTTCTTACACGGGACTCAGTCTTCCCGATTTTTCTCATCAGCCGTTTAAATAATTAGGACGTTTTTTGTTTTATTTATCTAAAAATTAATTAAATTAAATTGTGTGTAATCGACGATTGTTATCGCCATACCACAGGTACTTGATTAAACCAACAGTATTACTAATTTATTACGAAAGCATAAAATTTAATTCAATTTTATAGCCACTCATTCTGTTTTCAGGACATAAAAATGTGAAATTGAATAATTAATAACATTAATTTAAACTGCTGTTCTTAATGCTCAGCAATTATTGCAATATGAATACCAGCTTAATAGATTTTTTTCACAACTATGAACAAATGTAATAATTTAATTTAAATATTTTTTTTTTAATTTTCAATTGTGCCAAAACATTAAAAACCAACAAACACTATTTTAAAAAGCATAAATTAAAAAGAAGTAAAATTTATATATTGTCTCCTAAATGCTGTGTATAGTTGGAGAAAAGTATCTCAATTTATGAGAAAAAGGAAACAAATTATAAAAATACAATATCTGTTCAGTAGTTGTATTTATAATAAATTATAAACGGGATAGTAAACAAACCAAATAAGATTTATTGAAAAAAATACCCTTAACCCACACAAACCCTTAAGCCATAATTTTTCTACAAAATTATACAATCTAATAAAAAAAAAATAAGAAATCAAATAAGTCCAGTGAGTTTTGATTGTCGCTAGTTTATCGCTTGTCGCTAAAGAGACAGATTAAAGTAAAGTATTATAATATGCAGGCTTAAGCTGGTAGTAGATTGTATGCCACTTTATCAAATGTGTCACTATTTTCGCTGGCATATTTTTGCATGCCAAATTATTTTATTTGCTCTTCTTTAAACCTGTTGTGCTTAAAATATTTTACGAAATTTTTCCTGTAACTTTTATTTGACTCTATAAGAATCTTTACGACCATGGATACGATTGTCCAATCAAATTCAAATCGCGAATTACAGTTTACATGATATCAACTTTTATTTACATTAAAGGAGGTCATCACGTGTGAATGCTCTTTTTTTACCCTTTTTTGGTAATTTTTTTTTGGCAAAGTAGATAAAGATACAACTGTGAACTTTTTACCACATATTTATGCACATTTTGAGCACACTTTACAATTTTTTCAGCAAGAAATTGTCGCTCATTGCAGTCAGTGGCGGATCCAGACTTTGCTGTTGGGAGGGGGGGGCGGACATTTTTTTGATTTGGCTATTTTGTTTGATCAAGTTCTGTGTGCATTTAGCTATATAGACTGCACTTAGCAAAAATGGGATCATATTGTTTTCATCTTATTATGGGTCATTCCATCATGAATCGCCAAAGTTGTGACCTTACCATTTCCGATTCTTTTGAAAATGTTTGTACTTGAAGAACTAGTGAAAAAATTAATTGAAATTCAAGTTTTTGTTTCTATCTCATTTTTTAACTAACAAAAACAACAACAATCTTTAAAATAAGCCCTACTTTATTATTCAAGGATAAAAATTACCAGAGATATGAATTTTTAAAGTGGACTTGGACATCTTTTTTGGGAAATCTTTAACATACTATAACTAACAAAAAAAATGAGATAGAAAGAAAAACTTGAAATCATATTTTGGTTTCACTAATTCTTCGAGTACACAAATTTTCAAAAGAATCGGCGAGGATAAGGTCACACTTTTGGCGATTCTTGATTAAATGACCCTTTTTCTATAAAATAATTGAGAACCACTATAATGTTCTTCGATTTTTCTGACCGCGATCCCATTAAGATCCCAAGTTAATTTTTTTGGTATGTTTTGAAAAACAGTATAGCCTAAAAAATATAAAAAAATAAAAAAAAAACTGTTTTGAGATATTCAGGAATAAAGGGGAAAATCATTATCCTTGAAAAAAATTTAAAGGATAATTTTTATTGCGACAACCTTCCCCTTTAAAATAAGCCATATTTTATTATTCCAGAATAAAAATTACCAGAGATATTAATTTTCAAAGAGGACTCGGACACCATTTTTGCGAAAACTTTAACATACTATAACTAACAAAAAAAATAAGATAGAAACAGAAAATTGAATTTCAATAATTTTTTTCACTAGCTCTTAAAGTACAAAAATTTTCAAAAGAATCGGAGATGGTAAGGTCACAAATTTCGTCATTCTTGGCGATTCTTGATGGAATAACCCTATTACCTACGCAATATGTTGTCTTGTAGTCTTTTTATCATGGTGCGTTTACACTCACCCTTGAGACTCGCCTCGAGGCGAGCCTCTATTCGCATCAAGCCATTGCAAACCGGTTTTCGTCGGCTGTGTTCTTTGCTGTGTTAAAAGCAATTTACACTCAACATGCCTTTGCGGCGCAACTTGCGTATAAGTGCGAAACGACAGAAATACGATGAGCTGCGAATTGTCTGGTACCACAGTTCATTGTATGTGTGTACACATATGGAAGCGTGCGTCGGAGGAAAAGTTGAAGAATGTTAGACTCTTGCGACTGCACGAGCCATCTGATTGGTTGATTTTATGGTGGGGATAGAGGCGCGCCTCAAACGTTGTAAACGCTTTGTATTGCATCGCAGATCTACAGTAAATGCTAATTACAGTCCACATTGCAGTGGAGTAAAAAAAATCGGAGAACGGTTGAAGTAGGTATGTATGTTTAGAAAATTCGGAATTGCTCTTTGGGGAGGGCGGCCGCCTCCTCCGCCTCCCCTGTATCCGCCAATGTCATTGCTGAGGTATACGACAACTTAGCCACTCATTTTCAAAAAACCCCTTTTTTCGGTACACGCGATTGCGGGCGTTCTGCTTATTCCAAATAAAAAAAATCTGCCAATGGTCTGGGCGAAACTGTATTATTTTCCAGGTCAAAATTCGGGAGCGGTCAAAGACGGAGTATATCATCAGTTGTTTCGAGATTATGAGGTTTCTTGGAAAGTTAATTTTGTTCTTAAAATAAAAATATTTAAAATATAAATTTTTAGCCGATTAAACATTGAAAAAGCCCATTTAGACTATTCGGATTTCGGTATATTATGAACACTAAAAGCCCATAGAGTTAAAAGCGAAATTGATGCCTTATCAGACTTAAGGGGGTCGTCCTATGTGCAGAGTCAGACAATTTTTTTTTTGTTGTTACTAAATTAATTATTCCTAGTATACTCGTATGTATGTAAAAGGATTTCTCCAAATTCGAAGTCGTTATAAAGTAATAGCCGTATAATGAAGCAGCTATTCGAAGCTCGCTCGGGCCACCACCGATCTTTAATTGGGTTTTTCTCAAAACCGCATTTTTCAAATTGGCTGCCACGATGCAGAAAAAACTACTGAACCGATTGCTCTGAAATTTTAATAATATGTTCAGCGGATCCCTAGTTACAACTGGTACCAAAATCTTAGCGATATCTGTCATAGTTTTTTTTTACTGAAGCTAAATTCATCGAAAAAAACGCAAAAATTTGAAAAAAAATATCAAAGTTAGGCCAATTTTTTAATCTTTAAAATTTTGACTTAATTCTGGTACCAGTTATAGCCACAGGCCTATAAATGAAGTATCAATTTAATTTTTTGATTTCAGATGAGGAGGGCAACTTTTTTTTACAGTGGCCACTCTCAAGAGCTCTGCACACAAAAAAAAAACAATATTTCTCCTTAAAAAAATTTTTAACGTTTGTTGAAATGTGAATAAATACATATGTAGTAAAAATTTCAAAGTTGGTTCTTTCTTAAAAAAACTGGCCGTCACATAAGACGACCCCCTTAAGACGAATAGTTAAGTGTTATGACGAATTGTTAAAATGTATACAAACCCATTACATCCACTTGAGGGTTGAATTTGGTGAAAACATAAGCAAACCCTTCACACCCCCTTGGTTTTTGAAAATCGAAAAACCGCGAAATTGGTGTTTAGGCATCATTACATCAAATGGCGTAATAACCAATTTTATATCTCATCAGAACTAAGGGATGGCAAATATTTTTAAAAAATATGCAAACTCTTGGGGGTTGAATATGGAAAAACGGAGAAATATGTTTGTACTTTGTGAAAAGCGATCTAATATCTCATCAAACCTAAGAAATATGTCGAAGCTTTGAAAAGCATACAACCCCCTTACACTCTTTAGGATTGAATATCTAACAATACTGAAATTGACTTTCTGGCGCTTATATAGGAAACCTTAGGAAGTAAAAATGAATTCGATATATCATCGGATCTAAATAATATGTGGGAATTTGTGTAAACATATGCAACCTCCTTACACCTACTTGGGGGTTGAATATCCAAAAATCCTGAAAGGACTTAATAGATAAATATGAAGACAACACGAGAAAGTAAAAACCAATTCAATTTCTTATCTTTTCTAAAAGATATGACGGAGTTCGTGAAAACTTGTTCAACCCTTTCATACCCTCTTAGGGGCTGAAAAAGGAAAAAACTTAAAAACAGGTTTTAGGCGATTATTACGCAAGCCCGTGAAAGTGAAGTGATATGGCAGAATTCGACCCACTTAGAGGTCGAATTTCAAAAAATCCTGAAAACGCTTTCTAGGTGGAAGAATCCGTGGAATAAAAATGAATTTAATATTTGAAAAGACCTAATAGACATGACGAAACCCGTTAAAATATATGCATTCCATTCTCACTGATAATTTTTTTTGCCCCCCTTCCGAATGCCGATGAATATTTGAAAATTATTTTATCTAAATTACTTTTCTAGTTGATTTACATATACGTACCGAGTTTCAACTTTGTAGCATAAGCCGTTCTATAGATAGGAAAAACACCCCCCCCCCCCCTCGTACCACACTACCCCTATAAAAAATTATATTTTTCCAACATGTTACTACTATAGCCCTATCTAAATACCAAGTTTCAGCTTTATGTTGTTATAGGTTCTCGAGATATAAAAATCGGAATCTTTTCCTTTTTACCCTCCCCCATTCTCACCCTCTACACCCACACCAGCAAATTTTTTTCTGCTAGGGGTCTATTAGGCCTACTTCTGGTAAAAATTTTGAGCATCTATCTTACACTGTTCTGGAGATATGAGACGTGATTTTTTAGAAAAATTCCTATCCCCTCCACTTTCATGCTCCACCGCACCCTTAAAAAATTGTACTTTCAGCAAACTTAATTTGTAAACCTTTATAGATGAACCGAATTTTATTTGTCTAGTGTTATTGGTTCGGGAGATATCGTAATCGAAAGCTTTCACCCCCCCCCCCCCGTACGCCACTGCTCCTACTCAAAAATTTATTTCCGATCTATTCTCCTAGTATACCTACAGATACTCATTAAGTTTCAATTTTGTGACGTTAACCAAACGGTCTCCTAAACAGGAGATATGGATTTTATAATGTGTCGATCTTTGCTTTTTTGCGTTTCGGACGTATTATTTTTCTACACCCCTTCACCCATATTGACAATTTTTATGCAAATGGGTCCACTGTCAAAGCTCTATATAAATTTCAAGTTTCAGCCTCCTAGCATAAGCGGTTGCTGAGATCTAAAAACCAAAATATTTCGTCTAAAACGCTTCCCCCTTCTCCCCCCTCACACCCCCACCCATGAGAATTTGGTCACTTCAAGGGGCCTACCCAGGCTATTCATAAAAAAAAATGCAATTAAATATCTCAAACCGTTTGGGAGCTACGAGCCTTCAAACGATTTTGCGTACGGCGTACGGCGGACAGACGGACTGAAATTTTTTTTTGCTTTTTTCGTGTCTACTCGTCATGAAACGTGAAAAAAAATTTTCAGGGTAGCAAATATTTTTTTTAAAAATATATTGAAAAATATATATATATATATAATACTGTATTGTTAGAAAATAATAAAGTAAAATCAAACGGCATTTTAATCTGTGAAGTTTGAACTAGTTTCGTAACTAGGATTATTAAAAAATATTGAATAGTGCATTTTTGGCAACTTGTTGAACTCTTTATCGTCAATCTTGGTGTTTTTTACGACTTCTTCAGCTCGACAAAAAACCGCTTGATGAATCACAATTATTCTAGTTTGCAAAGTGTCTACATGAGTACTGAATAAGTTCACCAAATTTCAAAGGAATTCGTTCAATAGATTTCGAGATATCGTGTCTACCGATTTGAAAAATATCGTTTTGAGAAAAACGCGACTAAACTGACCATTATTATATTCGAAACAGCAAAGGAGTTTAGAGAATATAACGGCCTGTAACTTCCGGACGGCTTCGAATATCGGAAAATCACTTCGCCCACATATTTGGATGCAATAAATACAAAAAAAAATATTTTTTGAACCAGTCACACGGAATGCCCTCCTTAAACGTTTCCGCTTTCCTATCGTTCTCCTATACTTTAAGCGACGATAGTTCAAGACGACAAGTAAGAGTATAGCAAGAGCGAAGAGGCCAATAGCCAAAGATGTTTTTTTTAAATAAAAACCCGCCAAACTCGTCGCTATAGGGCCGAAAACAATGTTCGGCGATAAAAGTTAGTCATGTTCTTAGCATTTTCAAATGAATATGTTCACTGTGCGGTACTGGCCCTACATCACAAATTTTTCCAAAACAATACTATTTCTAAAAATAAAAACAAAATTATTTCCCTGACTTAACAGCCCCAGATTTCTCATTGTTGATGTACTTCCCAGAGGAGCTGAAAGGCAGAAATAATATCGGAGAAATTAAAGAAACTTCATTCGAACACTCTGTATATATAAAAATAAATATTTTGCTCATATTTCTTTTGTCGCTAGACATCTTTCATTTAACCGTTTATCATATGGGGAAAAAACACCAACTACTTTTTAATACCAGAAATATTCGATTCAAAACCGACTGTAGTTAAAATAAAGAAAATATCATAAAAATTATTCTATATTATACATACGAGTAAGTACATGGAAATTTTATATAATAGTTAAGAAGAGAGATAAAAACAAAAATAAAATTTAAATAATAATTACATGCTATTTATGTCCTTAACAAAACAAGAATGTATAAGCGTATTATGTAAATAGGCCTAAATATTAAGTGATACGGAATGGAAACAATTTTACGAAAATCGAAAGGAAACAAAGGGAAACGAATGACCATCATTATTATGAAATTTTCAATTTTATGAAAACTAAGATTATGTAAAGGATTAATAAAATTGTAATATGTATCGAGAAAATCAAATACATCCGCTGTTTCTGTTTAGTTTAATTTAATTTTGTTGTTAATTTTAAATCATCTTCAAAGTGCCTTGTCCCTCCCTGAACAGATAAGGACTGTGGTACTAGTTTTGCAGCGTCTGAAAAATACATCCAGGCTCTAAAGAAAATACCTCTAAGGAGTAATATGAAATTTGGCACACTTTAATGTTACAAAAAATTACAGGAAAAGTATTGTTACGTGTAAGCCTGGCCACCGCGCAACTCGATCGATTACGAATAGGGAAGCAACCGAATACCTAAGCTGCAAAGTAACCCAATCAAAAGCCTAGTTGAGTAAATAAGGAGAGCGGAGCAACACGATTATATCTCCCCTCTAATCGAATGCGCTCGAATGTATTAGAACAGCCTAGAAGATCAAATGGAATGCTTTCAAGGTTTCCAGAACCCTCTACACACAACACCGAACGAAGATTCAAGTACATCCTAGACTGCAACCGGCTAGTATAAAAGCAGGTGAAGCTTTAAGCGAGGACATAGTAATTTTTATTACGTCGACCGTGACAGCCAGCGTGTATACGCAACCGTGTTGGTAGAGAGCGAAAGTGATCGAATCAAGCGATCTAGATAAGCGGGCGGTATTGCCATACAGTGCGAATAATTGTGTTAATAGAATTAAAGTGCGAAGAATAAATACTCACATATTTTTATTTTAACCGAATTGTGTTTTACTTGAAATCCCGGCGAACCCCTAGCTCGCAACAGTATGTTGTCCTCTATACAAAAGTATTTGGAAAATTGTATCCCTGTTCCGAAAAAGTACTCCTTCGAGTAGATACCATACAAAGATTCTGAAAATTAATACTGTCATTCGCCCAAACTCACGACAACTCGAGAACACGTTGAGCTATAGGCATACAATTTTATATGACTCAATTTAGGACGGAAAGAGATGGAAAATTTTAAATTGTTTAGTGGTTATTCAATTATTGCACTTCGGTTGTACTCCGACATTGAAATTGATCCAAAAAATTATAACATTTTGTCAACATCTGAAAATCAACCCCAGAGCAAACTTCCAGATGCACCAATGAAAAGCAGAAAGGAAAAAGGTCCGACTGTCCGCAAATGCGTTTCAAGGCTCATTGCTCATAAACCTGTTGTGCTTAATTTTACTTTATTATTTTTTAATAATAAAGTATTGTGATCAACCTGAAATTTCAAAAAAAATTTGCCACCCTGAAATTTTGTATTTTCACGTTTTAGGACTAGTAAACCCCAAAAAAGAAAAAAAAATGTCCGTCTGTCCGCCGTAGACGCCGTACGCAAAATTGTTTGAAGGCGCGTAGCTCCCAAACCCGTTAAGATATGAAGTTAAAATTTTTATAGTGGGTAGATTGGGAACCTCTACGACTAGTATCTTTTGGAGGAGTGGGGGTGGGACGGGAGGAGAGGGAGACGTTTTAGACGAAAAATTTTGATTTCTAGATCTTAGGAACCGCTTATGCTAGGAGGCTGAAACTTGGAACTTTTGTAAAACTATGAAAGTGGAACCATTTGCAAAAAAAATGGTCGATAGTGGTTGAAGGGTGTGGAAGTGGGGGGAAAACAATCGAGTCCGAAACGCTTGAAAGCCGGGATTGAAACATTATAAAAATCCATATCTCCTGAACGATTAATGTCAGAAGGTTGAAACTTTTGTGGTTATCTTTAGGGATATTTCAAGATTAGCCACAGGCTAAAATTTTTAATTTTTAAACTTTGGATTACAATATCTTCGGAACCAATTACACCAGGAAGACAAAATTTGGTTTCTGTATATGAGATCACAAGTGGGGTCTACTGAAAGTAAACTTTTTGAGAGGGGAATTGGAGCACGAAAGTGGGAAGATAGCAATTATTCAAAAAATGTAATTCTTATATCTCAAAAACCATACCAGATATGATCTTGAAAATTTTACTGGATTTGGGGTCAGTAGACCTGTTGTAGGGAAAATAATTTTGGTGGTTTGGGTGTTGGGGGTGATGGTGAAAGGGATGGAAAGAAAAAATTTATGATTTTTATTTCTTGAAAACCGTAATGAATAGAAAGCTAAAAATTCTCGATTATAGAGAGCCACTATAGTGATACTCTAGAAAAATAAAATTTTTAATAGTGGTTGCAAGGTACGGGGTTGAGGGGTGGTTTGTTATAACTCAGAAACGGTTTATGCTAGAAAGTTGAAACTTAGTACGTATATGTAGATGCGCTACCGGAGTAATTAAAGCAAAAAAAGTTAAGATTATTAGCATTCAGAGGTTGAGTAAAGAAAATAGCCGTGAATCCACATTTTTACGAATTTCGTTAAAACTTTTAGACATGTCGAGCTATCAAAGCAATTTTACTTCTGCGCGCTCTTTATACAGGGTGTTTGGCACTCCGTCCGCCACCTTGTAAGGGGTTATACCTTGATATATTTGGAGAACAAAATTGATCTACAGGGTGGGTTAATTTTCAATATCGTGGAGATACAGGGTGGTTAAGGAAAGTGTTTTTGACCGGTACCCTCACTCACTTAAAACGTTATATCTTAAAAACGAGTAATCACAAGGCAAAGTGTAGTGTGGATATGTATTTTTACCTATTACTTCCAAAATGTTAATCGTAACTAATACATATGTAGGCAGCTTTTGTAGGTAATAATATGGTTCATAAAAAAATAAAATTAAGATGACATTTTTATAATGGGGTTTTCCGAGAAAAACTACATTGATCACTGAATTTTTAGGGTTAACGTAGCGAAAATCTGTGTTTTCGAGCAAATATCTCAAGATTGGGTGCAGTTACAATTTAGACTGTTACATCAAATGAAAGGTAATTCGATTCCCTAAAAACGGGTTATAAAACTTTGCCTTGTGATCATTCGTTTTGAAGATATAACGTTTTAAGTGAGTGAGGGTACCGGTCAAAAACACTTTTCTTAACCACCCTGTATCTCCACTGTTATTGAAAATTGACTCACCCTGTAAAACAATTTTTTTCTCCAAATATATCAAGGAATAACCCCTTACAAGGTGGCGGACGGAGTGCCAAACAAGTCATCGCGCGATCTCTGTTGCTAATTGATGTTTCTCGAGATTATTCAGCCGGGGAACTTCTGCTGCAATAATTCCATTGTTGCGTTAGCTGTGTGGCACGTCGCACCATCTTTCTTGAACAGCATGTCGTCGATGTCATAATCATCTAATATTAGCCACAAGAAGTCGGTGATCTTGGCACGGTACCGCTCCGCATTTACTCTGACAGAGTTGCCAGCTTCATTTTCGAAGAAAAACGGACTTATCACTCCACCAGCGCAAAATACACACCACACAGTGAGATTTTCTGAATGCGTTTGCTCTTCAAAGAATGCCCTTAAATTTTCATCAGCCCATATTCTGCAATTCTGCTTGTTGACATTGCAACTGAGATGTAAGTAAGCCTCATCAGAAATAAGTTTTGGACGCAAATCCATTGGCAACTTGGTTTTGCTTTTTGCTTTTGCTTTTTGCACCTTACCAAAAATTTGCCAAAGACTGAACTACCAAAATTTCAAAACAGATGTCAAAAATTATTTGACGAGTTATTGTAACACTCTTTAGTTCCATAATAAATTAAAAGCATTTTTTTCCGTTTTTCACTTGCAGTCATACTCATATCCACTCATTTCACATTTCAACTGTTTTCCGTTTTGTGCGAAAAATTTCGTTCCTCGAATCACGTTCCCGTTTCCGGTTTATACAGGGTGTTTTGCATTGGAAAATGCTCCACTCCCAGTTATTTTTTCCGTTATGGCAGGTTTCCGTTTTATAGAGGGTCCGTTTCAGACAGGTTTTACTGTATTATGGAGACTGTGCCTTCCTGTGGTTCCTCTATGTGTCTCCTCTTGTCCAACTTTTGCATTGAAGTCTCCTAGAAGTATCTTTATGTCGTTGGATGGTAAAAAATCAAATGTTTGTTCTAGGGTGTTGTAGAATATGTCCTTCACTGCATCATCTTTTTTCTCTGTTGGAGGGTGACAGTTTACCAGCCATACATTGGAAAATTTTGTTTTTATGCGGATCGTACACAACCTTTCGTTTACAAGTTTGAAGTCGGTGATTAAGTTTTTAAATTTGCTATCTACCACGAAAGCTACTCCAAATTTCCTGCTCCCCGAAGGTTTTCCACTGGTTAGTATTGTGTGTGTCCGCAAGTCATTAATATCGCTGCTAAGCCATCTCGTTTCCTGGACCGATAGAATGTTGATGTTGTATCCTGAAACTTCATTAAGAAGCTCTCGCAGTGCACCTGTTCTGTAAAGGGAGCGAGCGTTCCAAGATCCAAAAGAATAGTCCTTAATGCATTGCCAGAGCCGTTGCCGTTAATCCAATCTTATCCGAGGCTGTAGTCCTGCTTTCGGAACAATAGGTTTTTTCCGGGGATGAGTTGTTAGCCCATCGCCCAACCCCCAACCTGGAGGGCCAGGTCTATAGTACATAGACATGTGAACAACTTGCAGCCGGTTATGGTCTGTTGGAGTTCTCACAGTTATGCCGCGAGTCCAACTACACCGGTTTCAGACCTACTTCCTGAGACGCACTGGTGTTATTGGCCATTCAGGATGTGTTCACTCGCTCCTCCTTATCTCAACCTGGGCTTGCGACCAGAGCTGCCACCATATTATAATTGTAGTATATCTACGAGGGTAGTCCGATAAGTACTTAGCCTACAAAAGAAAAACAAAAATTTTGGAAAAGTGGCGATTTATTTCTTAACATAGTCTCATTTTAGCTCGATACACTTGACCCAGCGATGCTCCAACTTCTTCAACAGACAGATTTAAAAAAAAAATTTGAGCCCAGGAGAGCGGAAGTTCATGTGGTGGTACATGTGGGGTACTTGGGGGGTACGTGGGGGGTACGAAACGTACCCCCCAATGGGTATAAGCATTTAGGCTGAGATTTTTACAAGTGACCACTTAAATTAAAGTCAAAATTCAATTCAAATCCGAAAACAGATTTAAAAAAAAAAATTTGAGCCCAGGAGAGCGGAAGTTCATGTTGTGGTACATGTGGGGTACTTGGGGGGTACTAAACGTACCCCCCAATGGGTATGAGCACATAGGCTGAGATTTTTAAGATTGACCACTTAAATTAAAGTCAAAATTCAATTCAAATCCGGAAACAGATTTAAAAAAAAAAAATTTGAGCCCAGGAGAGCGGAAGTTCATGTGGTGGTACAAGTGGGGTACTTGGGGGGTACGTCGGGGGTACGAAATGTACCCACCACGTACCCCCAATGGGTATGAGCATTTAGGCTGAGATTTTTACAACTGACCACTTAAATTAAAGTCAAAATTCAATTCAAATCCGGAAACAGATTTAAAAAAAAAAATTTGAGCCCAGGAGAGCGGAAGTTCATGTGGTGGTACATGTGGGGTACTTGGGGGGTACGTGGGGGGTACGAAACGTACCCCCCACGTACCCCCCAATGGGTATGAGCATTTAGGCTGAGATTTTTACAAGTGACCACTTAAATTAAAGTCAAAATTCAATTCAAATCCGGAAACAGATTTAAAAAAAAAATTTGAGCCCAGGAGAGCGGAAGTTCATGTGGTGGTACATGTGGGGTACTTGGGGGGTACGTGGGGGGTACGAAACGTACCCCCCACGTACCCCCCAATGGGTATGAGCATTTAGGCTGAGATTTTTACATGTGACCACTTAAATTAAAGTCAAAATTCAATTCAAATCCGGAAACAGATTTAAAAAAAAAAATTTGAGGCCAGGAGAGCGGAAGTTCATGTGGTGGTACATGTGGGGTACTTGGGGGGTACGTCGGGGGTACGAACTGTACCCACCACGTACCCCCAATGGGTATGAGCATTTAGGCTGAGATTTTTACAACTGACCACTTAAATTAAAGTCAAAATTCAATTCAAATCCGGAAACAGATTTAAAAAAAAAAATTTGAGCCCAGGAGAGCGGAAGTTCATGTGGTGGTACATGTGGGGTACTTGGGGGGTACGTGGGGGGTACGAAACGTACCCCCACGTACCCCCCAATGGGTATGAGCATTTAGGCTGAGATTTTTACAAGTGACCACTTAAATTAAAGTCAAAATTCAATTCAAATCCGGAAACAGATTTAAAAAAAAAATTTGAGCCCAGGAGAGCGGAAGTTCATGTGGTGGTACATGTGGGGTACTTGGGGGGTACGTGGGGGGTACGAAACGTACCCCCCAGGTACCCCCTAATGGGTATGAGCATTTAGGCTGAGATTTTTACAAGTGACCACTTAAATTAAAGTCAAAATTCAATTCAAATCCGGAAACAGATTTAAAAAAAAAAATTTGAGCCCAGGAGAGCGGAAGTTCATGTGGTGGTACATGTAGGGTACTTGGGGGGTACGTGGGGGGTACAAAACGTACCCCCCACGTACCCCCCAATGGGTATGAGCATTTAGGCTGAGATTTTTACAAGTGACCACTTAAATTAAAGTCAAAATTCAATTCAAATCCGGAAACAGATTTAAAAAAAAAATGTGAGCCCAGGAGAGCGGAAATTCATGTGGTGGTACATGTGGGGTACTTGGGGGGTACGTGGGGTGTACGAAACGTACCCCTCAATGGGTATAAGCATTTAGGCTGAGATTTTTACAACTGACCACTTCGATTAAAGTTAAAATTCAATTCAAATCCGGAAACAGATTTAAAAAAAAAAAATTTGAGCCCAGGAGAGCGGAAGTTCATGTGATGGTACATGTGGGGTACTTGGAGGGTACGTGGGGGGTACGAAATGTACCCCCCACGTACCCCCCAATGGGTATGAGCATTTAGGCTGAGATTTTTACAAGTGACCACTTAAATTAAAGTCAAAATTCAATTCAAATCCGGAAACAGATTTAAAAAAAAAATTTGAGCCCAGGAGAGCGGAAGTTCATGTGGTGGTACATGTGGGGTACTTGGGGAGTACGTGGGGGGTACGAAACGTACGTAAAAAAAAAATTTGAGCCCAGGAGAGCGGAAGTTCCTGTGGTGGTATATGTGGGGTAGTTGGGGGTACGTGGGGGGTACGAAACGTACCTACCACGTACCCCCCAAATTCTCTGCTCCCCGAAGGTTTTCCACTGGTTAGTATTGTGTGTGTCCGCAAGTCATTAATATCGCTGCCAAGCCATCTCGTTTCCTGGACCTATAGAATGTTGATGTTGATGGGGTACGGGGGGGGGTACGAAACGTACCCACCACGTACCCCCAATGGGTATGAGCACATAGGCTGAGATTTTTACAAGTGACCACTTAAATTAAAGTCAAAATTCAATTCAAATCCGGAAACAGATTTAAAAAAAAAAATTTGAGCACAGGAGAGCAGAAGTTCATGTGGTGGTACATGTGGGGTACTTGGGGGGTACGTGGGGGGTACAAAACGTACCCACCACGTACCCCCCAATGGGTATGAGCACATAGGCTGAGATTTTTACAAGTGACCACTTAAATTAAAATCAAAATTCAATTCAAATCCGCAAACAGATTTAAAAAAAAAAATTTGAGCCCAGGAGGGCGGAAGTTCATGTGGTGGTACATGTGAGGTACTTGGGGGTACGTGGGGGGTACGAAAGGTATCCCCCACGTACCCCCCAATGGGTATGAGCACATAGGCTGAGATTTTTACAAGTGACCACTTAAATTAAAGTCAAAATTCAATTCAAATCCGGAAACAGATTTAAAAAAAAAAATTTGAGCACAGGAGAGCAGAAGTTCATGTGGTGGTACATGTGGGGTACTTGGGGGGTACGTGGGGGGTACAAAACGTACCCACCACGTACCCCCCAATGGGTATGAGCACATAGGCTGAGATTTTTACAAGTGACCACTTAAATTAAAATCAAAATTCAATTCAAATCCGCAAACAGATTTAAAAAAAAAAATTTGAGCCCAGGAGAGCGGAAGTTCATGTGGTGGTACATGTGAGGTACTTGGGGGTACGTGGGGGGTACGAAAGGTATCCCCCACGTACCCCCCAATGGGTATGAGCACATAGGCTGAGATTTTTACAAGTGACCACTTAAATTAAAGTCAAAATTCAATTCAAATCCGGAAACAGATTTAAAAAAAAAAATTTGAGCCCAGGAGAGCGGAAGTTCATGTGGTGGTACATGTGGGGTACTTGGGGAGTACGTGGGGGGTACGAAACGTACGTAAAAAAAAAATTTGAGCCCAGGAGAGCGGAAGTTCCTGTGGTGGTATATGTGGGGTAGTTGGGGGTACGTGGGGGGTACGAAACGTACCTACCACGTACCCCCAAATTCTCTGCTCCCCGAAGGTTTTCCACTGGTTAGTATTGTGTGTGTCCGCAAGTCATTAATATCGCTGCCAAGCCATCTCGTTTCCTGGACCTATAGAATGTTGATGTTGATGGGGTACGGGGGGGGGTACGAAACGTACCCACCACGTACCCCCAATGGGTATGAGCACATAGGCTGAGATTTTTACAAGTGACCACTTAAATTAAAGTCAAAATTCAATTCAAATCCGGAAACAGATTTAAAAAAAAAAATTTGAGCACAGGAGAGCAGAAGTTCATGTGGTGGTACATGTGGGGTACTTGGGGGGTACGTGGGGGGTACAAAACGTACCCACCACGTACCCCCCAATGGGTATGAGCACATAGGCTGAGATTTTTACAAGTGACCACTTAAATTAAAATCAAAATTCAATTCAAATCCGCAAACAGATTTAAAAAAAAAAATTTGAGCCCAGGAGAGCGGAAGTTCATGTGGTGGTACATGTGAGGTACTTGGGGGTACGTGGGGGGTACGAAAGGTATCCCCCACGTACCCCCCAATGGGTATGAGCACATAGGCTGAGATTTTTATAAGTGACCACTTAAATTAAAGTCAAAATTCAATTCAAATCCGGAAACAGATTTAAAAAAAAAAATTTGAGCCCAGGAGAGCGGAAGTTCATGTGGTGGTACATGTGGGGTACTTGGGGAGTACGTGGGGGGTACGAAACGTACGTAAAAAAAAAATTTGAGCCCAGGAGAGCGGAAGTTCCTGTGGTGGTATATGTGGGGTAGTTGGGGGTACGTGGGGGGTACGAAACGTACCTACCACGTACCCCCCAAATTCTCTGCTCCCCGAAGGTTTTCCACTGGTTAGTATTGTGTGTGTCCGCAAGTCATTAATATCGCTGCCAAGCCATCTCGTTTCCTGGACCTATAGAATGTTGATGTTGATGGGGTACGGGGGGGGGTACGAAACGTACCCACCACGTACCCCCAATGGGTATGAGCACATAGGCTGAGATTTTTACAAGTGACCACTTAAATTAAAGTCAAAATTCAATTCAAATCCGGAAACAGATTTAAAAAAAAAAATTTGAGCACAGGAGAGCAGAAGTTCATGTGGTGGTACATGTGGGGTACTTGGGGGGTACGTGGGGGGTACAAAACGTACCCACCACGTACCCCCCAATGGGTATGAGCACATAGGCTGAGATTTTTACAAGTGACCACTTAAATTAAAATCAAAATTCAATTCAAATCCGGAAACAGATTTAAAAAAAAAAATTTGAGCCCAGGAGAGCGGAAGTTCATGTGGTGGTACATGTGAGGTACTTGGGGGTACGTGGGGGGTACGAAAGGTATCCCCCACGTACCCCCCAATGGGTATGAGCACATAGGCTGAGATTTTTACAAGTGACCACTTAAATTAAAGTCAAAATTCAATTCAAATCCGGAAACAGATTTAAAAAAAAAAATTTGAGCCCAGGAGAGCGGAAGTTCATGTGGTGGTACATGTGGGGTACTTGGGGGTACGTGGGGGGTACGAAACATACCCCCCACGTACCCCCCAATGGGTATAAGCATTTAGGCTGAGATTTATACAAGTGACCACTTAAATTAAAATCAAAATTCAATTCAAATCCGCAAACAGATTTAAAAAAAAAAATTTGAGCCCAGGAGAGCGGAAGTTCATGTGGTGGTACATGTGAGGTACTTGGGGGTACGTGGGGGGTACGAAAGGTATCCCCCACGTACCCCCCAATGGGTATGAGCACATAGGCTGAGATTTTTACAAGTGACCACTTAAATTAAAGTCAAAATTCAATTCAAATCCGGAAACAGATTTAAAAAAAAAAATTTGAGCCCAGGAGAGCGGAAGTTCATGTGGTGGTACATGTGGGGTACTTGGGGGTACGTGGGGGGTACGAAAGGTATCCCCCACGTACCCCCCAATGGGTATGAGCACATAGGCTGAGATTTTTACAAGTGACCACTTAAATTAAAGTCAAAATTCAATTCAAATCCGGAAACAGATTTAAAAAAAAAAATTTGAGCACAGGAGAGCAGAAGTTCATGTGGTGGTACATGTGGGGTACTTGGGGGGTACGTGGGGGGTACAAAACGTACCCACCACGTACCCCCCAATGGGTATGAGCATTTAGGCTGAGATTTTTACAAGTGACCACTTAAATTAAAATCAAAATTCAATTCAAATCCGCAAACAGATTTAAAAAAAAAAATTTGAGCCCAGGAGAGCGGAAGTTCATGTGGTGGTACATGTGAGGTACTTGGGGGTACGTGGGGGGTACGAAAGGTATCCCCCACGTACCCCCCAATGGGTATGAGCACATAGGCTGAGATTTTTACAAGTGACCACTTAAATTAAAGTCAAAATTCAATTCAAATCCGGAAACAGATTTAAAAAAAAAAATTTGAGCCCAGGAGAGCGGAAGTTCATGTGGTGGTACATGTGGGGTACTTGGGGGTACGTGGGGGGTACGAAAGGTATCCCCCACGTACCCCCCAATGGGTATGAGCACATAGGCTGAGATTTTTACAAGTGACCACTTAAATTAAAGTCAAAATTCAATTCAAATCCGGAAACAGATTTAAAAAAAAAAATTTGAGCCCAGGAGAGCGGAAGTTCATGTGGTGGTACATGTGGGGTACTTGGGGGTACGTGGGGGGTACGAAACATACCCCCCACGTACCCCCCAATGGGTATAAGCATTTAGGCTGAGATTTTTAGAAGTGACCACTTAAATTAAAATCAAAATTCAATTCAAATCCGCAAAAAGATTTAAAAAAAAAAATTTGAGCCCAGGAGAGCGGAAGTTCATGTGGTGGTACATGTGGGGTACTTGGGGGTACGTGGGGGGTACGAAACGTACCCCCCACGTACCCCCCAATGGGTATGAGCATTTAGGCTGAGATTTTTACAAGTGACCACTTAAATTAAAGTCAAAATTCAATTCAAATCCGGAAACAGATTTAAAAAAAAAAATTTGAGCCCAGGAGAGCGGAAGTTCATGTGGTGGTACATGTGGGGTACTTGGAAGGTACGTGGGGGGTACGAAACGTACCCACCACGTACCCCCAATGGGTATGAGCACATAGGCTGAGATTTTTACAAGTGACCACTTAAATTAAAATCAAAATTCAATTCAAATCCGCAAACAGATTTAAAAAAAAAAATTTGAGCCCAGGAGAGCGGAAGTTCATGTGGTGGTACATGTGAGGTACTTGGGGGTACGTGGGGGGTACGAAAGGTATCCCCCACGTACCCCCCAATGGGTATGAGCACATAGGCTGAGATTTTTACAAGTGACCACTTAAATTAAAGTCAAAATTCAATTCAAATCCGGAAACAGATTTAAAAAAAAAAATTTGAGCCCAGGAGAGCGGAAGTTCATGTGGTGGTACTTGGGGGGTACTTGGAGGGTACGTGGGGGGTACGAAACGTACCCCCCACGTACCCCCCAATGGGTATGAGCATTTAGGCTGAGATTTTTACAAGTGACCACTTAAATTAAAGTCAAAATTCAATTCAAATCCGGAAACAGATTTAAAAAAAAAAAATTTGAGCCCAGGAGAGCGGAAGTTCATGTGGTGGTACTTGTGGGGTACTTGGAGGGTACGTGGGGGGTACGAAACGTACCCCCCACGTACCCCCCAATGGGTATGAGCATTTAGGCTGAGATTTTTACAAGTGACCACTTAAATTAAAGTCAAAATTCAATTCAAATCCGGAAACAGATTTAAAAAAAAAAATTTGAGCCCAGGAGAGCGGAAGTTCATGTGGTGGTACATGTGGGGCACTTGGGGGGTACGTGGGGGGTACGAAATGTATCCCTCACGTACCCCCCAATGGGTATGAGCACATAGGCTGAGATTTTTACAAGTGACCACTTAAATTAAAGTCAAAATTCAATTCAAATCCGGAAACAGATTTAAAAAAAAAAATTTGAGCCCAGGAGAGCGGAAGTTCATGTGGTGGTACATGTGGGGTACTTGGGGGTACGTGGGGGGTACGAAAGGTATCCCCCACGTACCCCCCAATGGGTATGAGCACATAGGCTGAGATTTTTACAAGTGACCACTTAAATTAAAGTCAAAATTCAATTCAAATCCGGAAACAGATTTAAAAAAAAAAATTTGAGCCCAGGAGAGCGGAAGTTCATGTGGTGGTACATGTGGGGTACTTGGGGGTACGTGGGGGGTACGAAAGGTATCCCCCACGTACCCCCCAATGGGTATGAGCACATAGGCTGAGATTTTTACAAGTGACCACTTAAATTAAAGTCAAAATTCAATTCAAATCCGGAAACAGATTTAAAAAAAAAAATTTGAGCCCAGGAGAGCGGAAGTGCATGTGGTGGTACATGTGGGGTACTTGGGAGTACGTGGGAGGTACGAAACGTACCCTCCAATGTGTATAAGCATTTAGGCTGAGATTTTTACAAGTGACCACTTAAATTAAAGTCAATATTCAATTCAAATCCGGAAACAGATTAAAAAAAAAAAATTGGAGCCCAGGAGAGTGGAAGTTCATGTGGTGGTACATGTGGAATACTTGGGGGGTACGTGGGGGGTACGAAACGTACCCCCCACGTACCCCCCAATGGGTATAAGCATTTAGGCTGAGATTTTTACAAGATACCACTTAAATTAAAGTCAAAATTCAATTCAAATCCGGAAACAGATTTAAAAAAAAAAAATTTGAGCCCAGGAGAGCGGAAGTTCATGTGGTGGTACTTGTGGGGTACTTGGAGGGTACGTGGGGGGTACGAAACGTACCCCCCAATGGGTATGAGCATTTAGGCTGAGATTTTTACAAGTGACCACTTAAATTAAAGTCAAAATTCAATTCAAATCCGGAAACAGATTTAAAAAAAAAAATTTGAGCCCATGAGAGCGGAAGTTCATGTGGTGGTACATGTGGGGTACTTGGGGGTACGTGGGGGGTACGTGGGGGGTACGAAACGTACCCACCACGTACCCCCAATGGGTATGAGCACATAGGCTGAGATTTTTACAAGTGACCACTTAAATTAAAATCAAAATTCAATTCAAATCCGCAAACAGATTTAAAAAAAAAAATTTGAGCCCAGGAGAGCGGAAGTTCATGTGGTGGTACATGTGTGGTACTTGGGGGTACGTGGGGGGTACGAAAGGTATCCCCCACGTACCCCCCAATGGGTATGAGCACATAGGCTGAGATTTTTACAAGTGACCACTTAAATTAAAGTCAAAATTCAATTCAAATCCGGAAACAGATTTAAAAAAAAAAATTTGAGCCCATGAGAGCGGAAGTTCATGTGGTGGTACATGTGGGGTACTTGGGGGTACGTGGGGGGTACGAAAGGTATCCCCCACGTACCCCCCAATGGGTATGAGCACATAGGCTGAGATTTTTACAAGTGACCACTTAAATTAAAGTCAAAATTCAATTCAAATCCGGAAACAGATTAAAAAAAAAAAATTTGAGCCCAGGAGAGCGGAAGTTCATGTGGTGGTACATGTGGGGTACTTGGGAGTACGTGGGAGGTACGAAACGTACCCTCCAATGTGTATAAGCATTTAGGCTGAGATTTTTACAAGTGACCACTTAAATTAAAGTCAATATTCAATTCAAATCCGGAAACAGATTAAAAAAAAAAAATTTGAGCCCAGGAGAGTGGAAGTTCATGTGGTGGTACATGTGGAATACTTGGGGGGTACGTGGGGGGTACGAAACGTACCCCCCACGTACCCCCCAATGGGTATAAGCATTTAGGCTGAGATTTTTACAAGATACCACTTAAATTAAAGTCAAAATTCAATTCAAATCCGGAAACAGATTTAAAAAAAAAAATTTGAGCCCAGGAGAGCGGAAGTTCATGTGGTGGTACATGTGGGGTACTTGGGGGTACGTGGGGGGTACGAAAGGTATCCCCCACGTACCCCCCAATGGGTATGAGCACATGGGCTGAGATTTTTACAAGTGACCACTTAAATTAAAGTCAAAATTCAATTCAAATCCGGAAACAGATTTAAAAAAAAAAATTTGAGCCCAGGAGAGCGGAAGTTCATGTGGTGGTACATGTGGGGTACTTGGGGGTACGTGGGGGGTACGAAACGTACCCCCCACGTACCCCCCAATGGGTATAAGCATTTAGGCTGAGATTTTTACAAGTGACCACTTAAATTAAAATCAAAACTCAATTCAAATCCGCAAAAAGATTTAAAAAAAAAAATTTGAGCCCAGGAGAGCGGAAGTTCATGTGGTGGTACATGTGAGGTACTTGGGGGGTACGTGCGGGGTACGAAAGGTATCCCCCACGTACCCTCCAATGGGTATGAGCACATAGGCTGAGATTTTTACAAGTGACCACTTAAATTAAAGTCAAAATTCAATTCAAATCCGGAAACAGATTTAAAAAAAAAAATTTGAGCCCAGGAGAGCGGAAGTTCATGTGGTGGTACATGTGGGGTACTTGGGGGTACGTGGGAGGTACGAAACGTACCCCCCAATGGGTATAAGCATTTAGGCTGAGATTTTTACAAGTGACCAATTAAATTAAAGTCAATATTCAATTCAAATCCGGAAACAGATTAAAAAAAAAAAATTTGAGCCCAGGAGAGCGGAAGTTCATGTGGTGGTACATGTGGGGTACTTGGGGGGTACGTGGGGGGTACGAAACGTACCCCCCACGTACCCCCCAATGGGTATAAGCATTTAGGCTGAGATTTTTACAAGATACCACTTAAATTAAAGTCAAAATTCAATTCAAATCCGGAAACAGATTTAAAAAAAAAAATTTGAGCCCAGGAGAGCGGAAGTTCATGTGGTGGTACATGTGGGGTACTTGGGGGTACGTGGGGGGTACGAAACATACCCCCCACGTACCCCCCAATGGGTATAAGCATTTAGGCTGAGATTTTTACAAGTGACCACTTAAATTAAAATCAAAACTCAATTCAAATCCGCAAAAAGATTTAAAAAAAAAAATTTGAGCCCAGGAGAGCGGAAGTTCATGTGGTGGTACATGTGAGGTACTTGGGGGGTACGTGCGGGGTACGAAAGGTATCCCCCACGTACCCCCCAATGGGTATGAGCACATAGGCTGAGATTTTTACAAGTGACCACTTAAATTAAAGTCAAAATTCAATTCAAATCCGGAAACAGATTTAAAAAAAAAAATTTGAGCACAGGAGAGCAGAAGTTCATGTGGTGGTACATGTGGGGTACTTGGGGGGTACGTGGGGGGTACAAAACGTACCCACCACGTACCCCCCAATGGGTATGAGCACATAGGCTGAGATTTTTACAAGTGACCACTTAAATTAAAATCAAAATTCAATTCAAATCCGCAAACAGATTTAAAAAAAAAAATTTGAGCACAGGAGAGCAGAAGTTCATGTGGTGGTACATGTGGGGTACTTGGGGGGTACGTGGGGGGTACAAAACGTACCCACCACGTACCCCCCAATGGGTATGAGCACATAGGCTGAGATTTTTACAAGTGACCACTTAAATTAAAATCAAAATTCAATTCAAATCCGCAAACAGATTTAAAAAAAAAAATTTGAGCCCAGGAGGGCGGAAGTTCATGTGGTGGTACATGTGAGGTACTTGGGGGTACGTGGGGGGTACGAAAGGTATCCCCCACGTACCCCCCAATGGGTATGAGCACATAGGCTGAGATTTTTACAAGTGACCACTTAAATTAAAGTCAAAATTCAATTCAAATCCGGAAACAGATTTAAAAAAAAAAATTTGAGCACAGGAGAGCAGAAGTTCATGTGGTGGTACATGTGGGGTACTTGGGGGGTACGTGGGGGGTACAAAACGTACCCACCACGTACCCCCCAATGGGTATGAGCACATAGGCTGAGATTTTTACAAGTGACCACTTAAATTAAAATCAAAATTCAATTCAAATCCGCAAACAGATTTAAAAAAAAAAATTTGAGCCCAGGAGGGCGGAAGTTCATGTGGTGGTACATGTGAGGTACTTGGGGGTACGTGGGGGGTACGAAAGGTATCCCCCACGTACCCCCCAATGGGTATGAGCACATAGGCTGAGATTTTTACAAGTGACCACTTAAATTAAAGTCAAAATTCAATTCAAATCCGGAAACAGATTTAAAAAAAAAAATTTGAGCACAGGAGAGCAGAAGTTCATGTGGTGGTACATGTGGGGTACTTGGGGGGTACGTGGGGGGTACAAAACGTACCCACCACGTACCCCCCAATGGGTATGAGCACATAGGCTGAGATTTTTACAAGTGACCACTTAAATTAAAATCAAAATTCAATTCAAATCCGCAAACAGATTTAAAAAAAAAAATTTGAGCCCAGGAGAGCGGAAGTTCATGTGGTGGTACATGTGAGGTACTTGGGGGTACGTGGGGGGTACGAAAGGTATCCCCCACGTACCCCCCAATGGGTATGAGCACATAGGCTGAGATTTTTACAAGTGACCACTTAAATTAAAGTCAAAATTCAATTCAAATCCGGAAACAGATTTAAAAAAAAAAATTTGAGCCCAGGAGAGCGGAAGTTCATGTGGTGGTACATGTGGGGTACTTGGGGAGTACGTGGGGGGTACGAAACGTACGTAAAAAAAAAATTTGAGCCCAGGAGAGCGGAAGTTCCTGTGGTGGTATATGTGGGGTAGTTGGGGGTACGTGGGGGGTACGAAACGTACCTACCACGTACCCCCCAAATTCTCTGCTCCCCGAAGGTTTTCCACTGGTTAGTATTGTGTGTGTCCGCAAGTCATTAATATCGCTGCCAAGCCATCTCGTTTCCTGGACCTATAGAATGTTGATGTTGATGGGGTACGGGGGGGGGTACGAAACGTACCCACCACGTACCCCCAATGGGTATGAGCACATAGGCTGAGATTTTTACAAGTGACCACTTAAATTAAAGTCAAAATTCAATTCAAATCCGGAAACAGATTTAAAAAAAAAAATTTGAGCACAGGAGAGCAGAAGTTCATGTGGTGGTACATGTGGGGTACTTGGGGGGTACGTGGGGGGTACAAAACGTACCCACCACGTACCCCCCAATGGGTATGAGCACATAGGCTGAGATTTTTACAAGTGACCACTTAAATTAAAATCAAAATTCAATTCAAATCCGCAAACAGATTTAAAAAAAAAAATTTGAGCCCAGGAGAGCGGAAGTTCATGTGGTGGTACATGTGAGGTACTTGGGGGTACGTGGGGGGTACGAAAGGTATCCCCCACGTACCCCCCAATGGGTATGAGCACATAGGCTGAGATTTTTATAAGTGACCACTTAAATTAAAGTCAAAATTCAATTCAAATCCGGAAACAGATTTAAAAAAAAAAATTTGAGCCCAGGAGAGCGGAAGTTCATGTGGTGGTACATGTGGGGTACTTGGGGAGTACGTGGGGGGTACGAAACGTACGTAAAAAAAAAATTTGAGCCCAGGAGAGCGGAAGTTCCTGTGGTGGTATATGTGGGGTAGTTGGGGGTACGTGGGGGGTACGAAACGTACCTACCACGTACCCCCCAAATTCTCTGCTCCCCGAAGGTTTTCCACTGGTTAGTATTGTGTGTGTCCGCAAGTCATTAATATCGCTGCCAAGCCATCTCGTTTCCTGGACCTATAGAATGTTGATGTTGATGGGGTACGGGGGGGGGTACGAAACGTACCCACCACGTACCCCCAATGGGTATGAGCACATAGGCTGAGATTTTTACAAGTGACCACTTAAATTAAAGTCAAAATTCAATTCAAATCCGGAAACAGATTTAAAAAAAAAAATTTGAGCACAGGAGAGCAGAAGTTCATGTGGTGGTACATGTGGGGTACTTGGGGGGTACGTGGGGGGTACAAAACGTACCCACCACGTACCCCCCAATGGGTATGAGCACATAGGCTGAGATTTTTACAAGTGACCACTTAAATTAAAATCAAAATTCAATTCAAATCCGGAAACAGATTTAAAAAAAAAAATTTGAGCCCAGGAGAGCGGAAGTTCATGTGGTGGTACATGTGAGGTACTTGGGGGTACGTGGGGGGTACGAAAGGTATCCCCCACGTACCCCCCAATGGGTATGAGCACATAGGCTGAGATTTTTACAAGTGACCACTTAAATTAAAGTCAAAATTCAATTCAAATCCGGAAACAGATTTAAAAAAAAAAATTTGAGCCCAGGAGAGCGGAAGTTCATGTGGTGGTACATGTGGGGTACTTGGGGGTACGTGGGGGGTACGAAACATACCCCCCACGTACCCCCCAATGGGTATAAGCATTTAGGCTGAGATTTATACAAGTGACCACTTAAATTAAAATCAAAATTCAATTCAAATCCGCAAACAGATTTAAAAAAAAAAATTTGAGCCCAGGAGAGCGGAAGTTCATGTGGTGGTACATGTGAGGTACTTGGGGGTACGTGGGGGGTACGAAAGGTATCCCCCACGTACCCCCCAATGGGTATGAGCACATAGGCTGAGATTTTTACAAGTGACCACTTAAATTAAAGTCAAAATTCAATTCAAATCCGGAAACAGATTTAAAAAAAAAAATTTGAGCCCAGGAGAGCGGAAGTTCATGTGGTGGTACATGTGGGGTACTTGGGGGTACGTGGGGGGTACGAAAGGTATCCCCCACGTACCCCCCAATGGGTATGAGCACATAGGCTGAGATTTTTACAAGTGACCACTTAAATTAAAGTCAAAATTCAATTCAAATCCGGAAACAGATTTAAAAAAAAAAATTTGAGCACAGGAGAGCAGAAGTTCATGTGGTGGTACATGTGGGGTACTTGGGGGGTACGTGGGGGGTACAAAACGTACCCACCACGTACCCCCCAATGGGTATGAGCATTTAGGCTGAGATTTTTACAAGTGACCACTTAAATTAAAATCAAAATTCAATTCAAATCCGCAAACAGATTTAAAAAAAAAAATTTGAGCCCAGGAGAGCGGAAGTTCATGTGGTGGTACATGTGAGGTACTTGGGGGTACGTGGGGGGTACGAAAGGTATCCCCCACGTACCCCCCAATGGGTATGAGCACATAGGCTGAGATTTTTACAAGTGACCACTTAAATTAAAGTCAAAATTCAATTCAAATCCGGAAACAGATTTAAAAAAAAAAATTTGAGCCCAGGAGAGCGGAAGTTCATGTGGTGGTACATGTGGGGTACTTGGGGGTACGTGGGGGGTACGAAAGGTATCCCCCACGTACCCCCCAATGGGTATGAGCACATAGGCTGAGATTTTTACAAGTGACCACTTAAATTAAAGTCAAAATTCAATTCAAATCCGGAAACAGATTTAAAAAAAAAAATTTGAGCCCAGGAGAGCGGAAGTTCATGTGGTGGTACATGTGGGGTACTTGGGGGTACGTGGGGGGTACGAAACATACCCCCCACGTACCCCCCAATGGGTATAAGCATTTAGGCTGAGATTTTTAGAAGTGACCACTTAAATTAAAATCAAAATTCAATTCAAATCCGCAAAAAGATTTAAAAAAAAAAATTTGAGCCCAGGAGAGCGGAAGTTCATGTGGTGGTACATGTGGGGTACTTGGGGGTACGTGGGGGGTACGAAACGTACCCCCCACGTACCCCCCAATGGGTATGAGCATTTAGGCTGAGATTTTTACAAGTGACCACTTAAATTAAAGTCAAAATTCAATTCAAATCCGGAAACAGATTTAAAAAAAAAAATTTGAGCCCAGGAGAGCGGAAGTTCATGTGGTGGTACATGTGGGGTACTTGGAAGGTACGTGGGGGGTACGAAACGTACCCACCACGTACCCCCAATGGGTATGAGCACATAGGCTGAGATTTTTACAAGTGACCACTTAAATTAAAATCAAAATTCAATTCAAATCCGCAAACAGATTTAAAAAAAAAAATTTGAGCCCAGGAGAGCGGAAGTTCATGTGGTGGTACATGTGAGGTACTTGGGGGTACGTGGGGGGTACGAAAGGTATCCCCCACGTACCCCCCAATGGGTATGAGCACATAGGCTGAGATTTTTACAAGTGACCACTTAAATTAAAGTCAAAATTCAATTCAAATCCGGAAACAGATTTAAAAAAAAAAATTTGAGCCCAGGAGAGCGGAAGTTCATGTGGTGGTACTTGGGGGGTACTTGGAGGGTACGTGGGGGGTACGAAACGTACCCCCCACGTACCCCCCAATGGGTATGAGCATTTAGGCTGAGATTTTTACAAGTGACCACTTAAATTAAAGTCAAAATTCAATTCAAATCCGGAAACAGATTTAAAAAAAAAAAATTTGAGCCCAGGAGAGCGGAAGTTCATGTGGTGGTACTTGTGGGGTACTTGGAGGGTACGTGGGGGGTACGAAACGTACCCCCCACGTACCCCCCAATGGGTATGAGCATTTAGGCTGAGATTTTTACAAGTGACCACTTAAATTAAAGTCAAAATTCAATTCAAATCCGGAAACAGATTTAAAAAAAAAAATTTGAGCCCAGGAGAGCGGAAGTTCATGTGGTGGTACATGTGGGGCACTTGGGGGGTACGTGGGGGGTACGAAATGTATCCCTCACGTACCCCCCAATGGGTATGAGCACATAGGCTGAGATTTTTACAAGTGACCACTTAAATTAAAGTCAAAATTCAATTCAAATCCGGAAACAGATTTAAAAAAAAAAATTTGAGCCCAGGAGAGCGGAAGTTCATGTGGTGGTACATGTGGGGTACTTGGGGGTACGTGGGGGGTACGAAAGGTATCCCCCACGTACCCCCCAATGGGTATGAGCACATAGGCTGAGATTTTTACAAGTGACCACTTAAATTAAAGTCAAAATTCAATTCAAATCCGGAAACAGATTTAAAAAAAAAAATTTGAGCCCAGGAGAGCGGAAGTTCATGTGGTGGTACATGTGGGGTACTTGGGGGTACGTGGGGGGTACGAAAGGTATCCCCCACGTACCCCCCAATGGGTATGAGCACATAGGCTGAGATTTTTACAAGTGACCACTTAAATTAAAGTCAAAATTCAATTCAAATCCGGAAACAGATTTAAAAAAAAAAATTTGAGCCCAGGAGAGCGGAAGTGCATGTGGTGGTACATGTGGGGTACTTGGGAGTACGTGGGAGGTACGAAACGTACCCTCCAATGTGTATAAGCATTTAGGCTGAGATTTTTACAAGTGACCACTTAAATTAAAGTCAATATTCAATTCAAATCCGGAAACAGATTAAAAAAAAAAAATTGGAGCCCAGGAGAGTGGAAGTTCATGTGGTGGTACATGTGGAATACTTGGGGGGTACGTGGGGGGTACGAAACGTACCCCCCACGTACCCCCCAATGGGTATAAGCATTTAGGCTGAGATTTTTACAAGATACCACTTAAATTAAAGTCAAAATTCAATTCAAATCCGGAAACAGATTTAAAAAAAAAAAATTTGAGCCCAGGAGAGCGGAAGTTCATGTGGTGGTACTTGTGGGGTACTTGGAGGGTACGTGGGGGGTACGAAACGTACCCCCCAATGGGTATGAGCATTTAGGCTGAGATTTTTACAAGTGACCACTTAAATTAAAGTCAAAATTCAATTCAAATCCGGAAACAGATTTAAAAAAAAAAATTTGAGCCCATGAGAGCGGAAGTTCATGTGGTGGTACATGTGGGGTACTTGGGGGTACGTGGGGGGTACGTGGGGGGTACGAAACGTACCCACCACGTACCCCCAATGGGTATGAGCACATAGGCTGAGATTTTTACAAGTGACCACTTAAATTAAAATCAAAATTCAATTCAAATCCGCAAACAGATTTAAAAAAAAAAATTTGAGCCCAGGAGAGCGGAAGTTCATGTGGTGGTACATGTGTGGTACTTGGGGGTACGTGGGGGGTACGAAAGGTATCCCCCACGTACCCCCCAATGGGTATGAGCACATAGGCTGAGATTTTTACAAGTGACCACTTAAATTAAAGTCAAAATTCAATTCAAATCCGGAAACAGATTTAAAAAAAAAAATTTGAGCCCATGAGAGCGGAAGTTCATGTGGTGGTACATGTGGGGTACTTGGGGGTACGTGGGGGGTACGAAAGGTATCCCCCACGTACCCCCCAATGGGTATGAGCACATAGGCTGAGATTTTTACAAGTGACCACTTAAATTAAAGTCAAAATTCAATTCAAATCCGGAAACAGATTAAAAAAAAAAAATTTGAGCCCAGGAGAGCGGAAGTTCATGTGGTGGTACATGTGGGGTACTTGGGAGTACGTGGGAGGTACGAAACGTACCCTCCAATGTGTATAAGCATTTAGGCTGAGATTTTTACAAGTGACCACTTAAATTAAAGTCAATATTCAATTCAAATCCGGAAACAGATTAAAAAAAAAAAATTTGAGCCCAGGAGAGTGGAAGTTCATGTGGTGGTACATGTGGAATACTTGGGGGGTACGTGGGGGGTACGAAACGTACCCCCCACGTACCCCCCAATGGGTATAAGCATTTAGGCTGAGATTTTTACAAGATACCACTTAAATTAAAGTCAAAATTCAATTCAAATCCGGAAACAGATTTAAAAAAAAAAATTTGAGCCCAGGAGAGCGGAAGTTCATGTGGTGGTACATGTGGGGTACTTGGGGGTACGTGGGGGGTACGAAAGGTATCCCCCACGTACCCCCCAATGGGTATGAGCACATGGGCTGAGATTTTTACAAGTGACCACTTAAATTAAAGTCAAAATTCAATTCAAATCCGGAAACAGATTTAAAAAAAAAAATTTGAGCCCAGGAGAGCGGAAGTTCATGTGGTGGTACATGTGGGGTACTTGGGGGTACGTGGGGGGTACGAAACGTACCCCCCACGTACCCCCCAATGGGTATAAGCATTTAGGCTGAGATTTTTACAAGTGACCACTTAAATTAAAATCAAAACTCAATTCAAATCCGCAAAAAGATTTAAAAAAAAAAATTTGAGCCCAGGAGAGCGGAAGTTCATGTGGTGGTACATGTGAGGTACTTGGGGGGTACGTGCGGGGTACGAAAGGTATCCCCCACGTACCCTCCAATGGGTATGAGCACATAGGCTGAGATTTTTACAAGTGACCACTTAAATTAAAGTCAAAATTCAATTCAAATCCGGAAACAGATTTAAAAAAAAAAATTTGAGCCCAGGAGAGCGGAAGTTCATGTGGTGGTACATGTGGGGTACTTGGGGGTACGTGGGAGGTACGAAACGTACCCCCCAATGGGTATAAGCATTTAGGCTGAGATTTTTACAAGTGACCAATTAAATTAAAGTCAATATTCAATTCAAATCCGGAAACAGATTAAAAAAAAAAAATTTGAGCCCAGGAGAGCGGAAGTTCATGTGGTGGTACATGTGGGGTACTTGGGGGGTACGTGGGGGGTACGAAACGTACCCCCCACGTACCCCCCAATGGGTATAAGCATTTAGGCTGAGATTTTTACAAGATACCACTTAAATTAAAGTCAAAATTCAATTCAAATCCGGAAACAGATTTAAAAAAAAAAATTTGAGCCCAGGAGAGCGGAAGTTCATGTGGTGGTACATGTGGGGTACTTGGGGGTACGTGGGGGGTACGAAACATACCCCCCACGTACCCCCCAATGGGTATAAGCATTTAGGCTGAGATTTTTACAAGTGACCACTTAAATTAAAATCAAAACTCAATTCAAATCCGCAAAAAGATTTAAAAAAAAAAATTTGAGCCCAGGAGAGCGGAAGTTCATGTGGTGGTACATGTGAGGTACTTGGGGGGTACGTGCGGGGTACGAAAGGTATCCCCCACGTACCCCCCAATGGGTATGAGCACATAGGCTGAGATTTTTACAAGTGACCACTTAAATTAAAGTCAAAATTCAATTCAAATCCGGAAACAGATTTAAAAAAAAAATTTGAGCCCAGGAGAGCGGAAGTTCATGAGGTGGTACATGTGGGGTACTTGGGGGGTACGTGGGGGGTACGAAACGTACCCACCACGTACCCCCCAATGGGTATGAGCACATAGGCTGAGATTTTTACAAGTGACCACTTAAATTAAAGTCAAAATTCAATTCAAATCCGGAAACAGATTAAAAAAAAAAAATTTGAGCACAGGAGAACGGAAGTTCATGTGGTGGTACATGTGGGGTACTTGGGGGGTACGTGGGGGTACGAAACGTACCCCCCAATGGGTATAAGCACATAGGCTGAGATTTTTACAAGTGACCACTTAAATTAAAGTCAAAATTCAATTCAAATCCTGAAACAGATTTAAAAAATACATTTTCTCGAGTTCTGCAAAATAGGCCTCCTTGGCGGCGATAACCTCCTCATTCGACTCAAATTTCTGCCCGGCGAGTGACTTTTTCAAGTTTGGGAACAAAAAGAAGTCGCACGGGGCAAAATCTGGAGAATACGGTGGATGGGGCAGCAGTTCGTAGCACAATTCGACCAATTTGGCGGAGGTGTGAGCCTTTGCGTTGTCATGGTGGAAGAGCACTTTTTTCTTCGCCAAATGGGGCCGTTTTTTCTGCAATTCGGCGTCGAATCGGCCCAATAATTCGGCATAGTAGATCCCTGTGACCGTTCTGCCCTTCTCCAGGTAGTCGATGTAGATCACACCTTGTGAATCCCAGAAAACGGTGGCCATCACCTTTCCGGCCGATAGGACAGTCTTCGCCTTCTTCGGAACACGTTCGCCGGGTGAAGTCGACTGTTCCTTGGTCTCTGGTGTGTACCAGTGGATCCATGTTTCGTCGACGGTCACGAAACGACGCAGAAACTCCTTCGGATTGCTCTTAAACAGCGTCAAACACTGCTCTGAAGTGCTCTCACGGTTGCGCTTGTTGTCCGAAGTGAGCAAACGCGGCACCTATCGCGCCGACAGCTTTCTCATGCCCAAAATTTCATGCAGGATATGACCCACGCGGTCTTTTGAGATGCCTACTGTCTCAGCTATCTCGCGCACCTTCAATCGGCGGTCTGCCAATACAAGATCGTGGATTTTTGTCACGTTATCCTCCGTGGTAGCCGTTTTCGGGGCACCTGGGCGTGGCTCATCAAAAACCGACGTGCGACCACGTTGAAACTCGTTAAACCAATTTTTGACGGTCGCCATCGAAGGAGAAGAGTCACCGTACACAGCATCCAAGCGCTCTTTGATTTCGCTGCGCGATTTCCATTCCTAAAACAAGAATCGAATCATCGACCGATATTGCTCTTTTTCCATATTTCTAAAATCCGCGGACACGCTCGCTTCCACACGCGTTCAAAACAAAACTACGAGTCCGATTCGGCTGAAATTTTGACAGTAGCCGTCTAAGAGAATGTACTTCTCTTGTGATAGTGGCGCCATCGGGCGGTGAGGCTAAGTATTTATCGGACCGCCCTCGTACTACAATTTTGAACTCAAAATTGTCTACTCCGCACTAAAAGAATTCTACTACATTTCTTGAAGCACTCTAATCAACAACACAGACAATATTGTCACGTTTTCACATCACACTTTGGGTTAGGGATGTTCGATTTCGATCCGATTAATCGATTAATTTTTTTTAAAAAAATTTATTTTATCAATTGATATTGATTAATCAACATAATCGATTAGTTAACAGTAAAACGATTCAATGTTCGACCGTTTTGGCAACATTTTACTACGAATTTTCTACAACAGAAAAAAGTTATGCATTCATGAAGAGATAGGTAGATCCAGCAACACACGTTTGGTACTAACAACCCAGCAATCAAAATTTTGTTGAGAAAACTGCTTCTTATGTCAAATTATTGGAATTATTTCACTCCTGCTGTTGTTTCGGTCTCAAATTCGGAACTGAATCGCCATAGAGATATACGTATTCGGACGATTCCTCGCTAAGGTCTGGCCACTGAGATATATCAAATGGAGGCCTTGATTTGCTATCTCACATGGCCGACGTTTTTAAAATGTCAATATCCGAAAAAGTGTCCATGATAACCCGAGGTTCTGCATTATTGAACAATTTGAATTGTCAGAACTGATAATTCAAATTGAAAAGTTTTTAATTTTATTTAAGTTGTTGCCCATGTTTTTCGAAGTTCGAATTTTTAAGAAGGAGCGAGAGGGTACGATTTCGTCGGCAATTTCAATATGTCAAATCGTATAGGGAAATGAGCCGATGAGGTATCCATATATTATATATCAGTGGGTCTGGCGTTAGTATCTTACTCACATTTATGTTATATTTCGGTCTTGAACACGAAAAACGCCAAACATGTGAATGCTAGGCTACTATTTGCATTTCGCTGCCACCTGGCATCAAACGATCCATACAAAAAAGTTCAATTTTGGTTCAAAATGCTTCAAAGTGCTTCATGAAAAAAGGGCGATTTGTCGTCGCCGTTATTTAAATCTCTGTGTGAATCGCCAACTCTAGCTAGAAGTAAGTGCATCTACTTACTTTTATGGTTATCTCCTTACCTACTTATTAGATACCTATTTCTATTTGCTTTATAAAAAAGTTCTATTAAATTCTAAATTGTGTCAATTACAGATACTAAAATTAACAAGAAAAACATTTTAGTGAGAACTACACATTGAAAGGACATTATTGTTGAAGACCATAAATTACAAAAATTCGGCTTCGGCTTCCAGCAATGACGGGGAGTTAATATCACCAGAAATTACCTTGAAAGCAAAAAGAGCTCTAAGGAAATCTCGTCTATCAACCAACGACTCCATCGGCAGGAGTTTAAGACGCTCATGGTAAGGAGGCAGATGCAGTGGATCATTCCAAGGAAGACCTTTAAGTGCGAATCGCAAGAATCTTCTCTGAACCGACTCAATTCTATTTTTATGAACCTCATAGTATGGAGCCCATACCGGGCAGGCATATTCCAAAATAGAACGGACAAATGTGCAGTACAACATTGTTGTAACATGTGGATCATTGAAATCCTTGCACCATCTTCCCACAAAGCCCCAGACGGAGTTAGCCTTACTGACAACATAATCAAAATGGTCATTAAAAGTAACTTCGTTATTAAAATATACACCTAAATCGTTCACTTTGTCAGTTCTACATAATGGGTTTCCTTCTAAACTATAATCAAATGTAACTGGAGTTTTCTTTCTAGAGAACGATACAGTGATACACTTACTAATATTCAAAGGCATACAATTTAGTGTACACCAGTCATAAAACCGTTGCAGGTCACTCTGAAGAAGAGAACAATCAGCCGCATTGGTTACATTACGAAAAATCATATACATTAAATACATACATTAAAATTTTAGAGTGAGAGAGAACCGAACTCACGTCATTAATGAAGAGGATAAATAAAAGCGGACCCAAATGGCTCCCCTGAGGTACTCCAGAAGTATTATATATATCGGATGAAAGGGCTCCACGATTGAGTGCGATTAAGTAGATACGAACTGATCCAATTAATAAACGTGAATGGAAAACCCAGTAATTGTAGCTTATAAGTCAGGATGGAATGATTCATTTTGTCGAACGCCTTGCTGAGATCAGTGTAAATGCAGTCCACCTGATTTCCACCTTCAATCGCTTTAACGGAAAAATTAGCAAATTCCATTAAATTTGTAGTAGTAGACCTACCCTTAGTAAATCCATGTTGAGATGGACTTATGATTGATTTGCAATGAAAATTCATTACATCACAAACAATAGCCTCGAAAAGCTTCGAAATACAAGAAAGGTTGGCGACAGGCCGATAATTTCGTACATCCATTCTTTTCCCTTTCTTAAATAACGGCTTAATAGTAGAATATTTCCATGAACTGGGAAATACCCCTGAACGAAGAGAAGAATTGAATAAATAGCACAAGGGTGCTACTAGGGAAGAGCTGCATCGTTTTAGAACGCTTGGAGGGATGCCGCCTGGACCAACAGAAAAACTATCTGCAATATTTGCGATAAATTTCAAAACAGTAGCATCGTCTATGTGCAGATCCTTCATCTCCAATGAAGTAGAAGGAAACTTTGTCAAGTGTTTATGATCCTTAAAACTATTATCACAGTTAGAAGAAGTGAAAGCAGCACGGAAGTAGTTCCCGAAGAAGTTGCTAATGACTAAAGGGTCATCGCTGACCACATCATCAAAAGACATAGAAGCGGGGTATCCGTCGGAATTCCTTTTTGAATTGACGAAATCCCAGAACCGCTTAGGTTTGTCCCTAATCGATAATTTAACATTATTGACGTACGAGGTATACGCCGTACTAGACCGGCTAATAAACAGGTCGCGTAAGGTTGAATAGAAAACGTAGTCTGAATCAATCCTTGAGAGACAATATGTCTTCCGAGCTTTCGTTTTTAAATTTTTCAGATGTATCAGGTCGTCGTCAAACCACGGAAAACGCTTAGGCTGTCTAGTAGATGTGACCGGTACACATCACGCGAAACTAAGAAAGATCGTGTTATAAAAGTTTAAAGTGGCAGTTTCAACATCCGGCTCACTTAGTACACCCAACCAATCACATGTAGAGATGTCGCGATTTAAAGCAGAAAAATCGACTTTATTAAAATTATAGCCATATGTTATTTCAGAAGGAAATAAGTGATTAATTCGTGAATCAAAATTAAGAACAACGTGAAGTGCTGGATGATGATTCAAATCCGGTAACAGTGGTGATGTACAATGATTGACTGTTGTTTGGGTTACATCGGAAGAGAAAACGAGGTCCAAGTATCGTCCAGAGGCTTTCGTGTTGATCTGGTGCAAGCCTGTTGAAAGCATGCAGTCCAGAAATTGTTCATCCTGCCTAGGACATGAGGCGAAGGACGGGATAAGGCAATCTTCATCTCCAGTTCGGGACCACGTTACCAGTGATAAATTAAAATCTCCGAGAACGAGTAGTTCATCGCAAGGACGCATATAACTGCAGATTCTATCCGTAGCGTTGAAAACGGATTCATATACTGAAGATAACGTACACGGAGGGATGTACGTCGTGATGATATATAGTTTTTTGTCGCTAAAAGTCAGCGCAACGCAGAGCAACTCGATGATGCTAGCTTCTGGAATATCAATTACTTCAGCGGTGAATTTCCGATTTACTGCACAAAGCACTCCGCCGCCAACCGGAGCATCCTTGATGTCAAGATGACGATCACAACGAAAGATCTGATAATCGCCATCAAACAGCTCGGCGTCTCTGAAGTTTTTGCAAAGCCACGTTTCAGTGATACAGATAACGTCAAAACAAGAGGCGGCAGCAGAGATATACAGTTGTCTAGTCTTAGACCGCATGCCACTTACGTTGCCGTAGTACAGCGAGATCGAGTTAAGTTTTTTGGACGAGTAGCGGGATGCGCGTTGCGTCGATGCTGGACGAATTCTATAACAATTGCTGAATGAGGCCAGCAGTTTGATTCTACAACTGTTTTAAAGCAGGACATAGGCAAAACGACTCTAAACGAAGCCACACGCGAATTACAAATGGGCGCAACTTCTTGCAAGAAATTGATCCTTGCGGTAAATTAATCTTACTAGATTGCAAAATCGCATTGATGTTATTGCAAACTTCCAACAGACGTATTTGGATCAAGCCGTGATACGAAAAGTACCTTCGGTTTCTCAACGGCTTTAAGAGAGCAACGTGGCTCTTGAGGAATAAACCTCTCAGGTCCTGGAGAGGCACTTCTAGGGTGCACCATAGTATCCTCATTATCGCAACTATCATGGGATATAACAATTTCGTGGCCTGAAGATGACGAAGGGGATAAGCTTCTAGATTGATCTGGAATTTCCTCATTGTTGCAACCAGTCTCGGTGTTTTTCATGTTCATACTATTTTCGGTAGTATACGTTCTATTTGAAATTCTTTTCTTCCCCTTAGCTGAAGATTTTGCAGTCCTGCTTGAAGGCAGTTCCAAAGTCTGGCATTGAACGCTTGTAACCTGTGGAACTGGACAATCACTACTGCGGCTAATCAAGTGGGCAGACATGCTCAGCGGAGAGTCATCCGTGCTTTGTGCAGTTAATTTTATACACTTTATGTCTCCGTGGATGATATCTAATTTACGGCATATTGCGCCGCCAGTCGAGTGTGAAGTGATATCCGCATTCGGCGATACGCTTGAAGATGAGTCGGTATCAGATATGTTGCTAATAAGAGTATTTAGTTTTATATCGGATTGAGCACATTTCTTCGTCAATTTGGCGATGTCATGCTGAATCATACTGCAGCAAGCGTGCAGTTTATCGAAATGAGTCTCATAATCCCGGATTCCATCGATGTAATCGTTGAAAGTAACTAAGGAATCTGATATCTTATTTACCTCATTAGCAATAAACGCGTAGTTGTTCTTGATGTCCTCAAAAGCCATGTTATACCTCGTTCACGTGGTAGCGTAGTGTAGTGTAGCGTATTATGAAATCCGGTTGATATATGAGTGTTCACGTGAAGTGAATTGACGTTTCGCACTCTTGATTATTAATTGACAGCTGTCACAACTGGTATTTATTTTATTAAAAAAAAATTACATTCGTCGTTTTATTTCTTAAATAACCTTTCTTCTTTTATTTTTCAGCGAAATGGAGTCATTAAAGGCACTGGTATTAGAATCGTTGAGAAAATCCAAACAAATAAAGTTGTCTGTCAACACAGTTTTTTGACAATTCACTCGAAAAGTAATACGAAGCGCAACGGCAAGTGTTCTCGTGGGAAGGATTAGCAAATCCACTACACTACACTACGCGGTTTTGCTACGTTGTAGAAAAACCGCTCCGTAGCAAAATTTGGTGTGTTCACGTGGTACTACGAAGTGCTACGTAGCGGTACGTCGTTGACCACGTGAACGAGGTATTAGATTGGTCAATGCGAGTTGCCGTAATTTTTAAGAGGCGTAGAATGTGATACGGCTTAATGGCAGTGCAGTCGGAGCAAGTAAAATTAATCAGTAAAGTGACATTATGTAAAGCCTTGGCACAATCAATGTGATAGCTGCGTTCGCAAATTCCATCGCAATCAATGCGATTATTTTCAATAAATGTTTGAGAGCAAACAAAACACTTGACGGATGACAATAACGAAGACATTATGCCGATTTGATCACGAAAACCGGGTCGACCCCTCGGAGTTTTGCAATGAAATAAAAATGTCTATTACATATAATTAATTTATCACGCACTTTATAAAACTGAATTAATTTTGTCGCGTACTGTACCTGAGATGTCGATCATTAAAAATATGGTTGTAGTCTGAGGTCAAAGTTTGGATTACACTTTGTTTGTATATTAGTATAATATAACCTTATAAGTAGTTTATAACCTTATAAAAAGATTTCAGATTTTTATGATCTACTCCATTATCTTTCAATCTACTCCACTTTTTTTTCATTTTCTACTCCGCTAAGATCGATCTTGGTGGCAGCTCTGCTTGCGACCGCCCAACAGGCAGATCATACCTGTAGAAAACTAATCGAAATTCTACACCTTTTCTACAGCCATAGAGCTCCATGTGTAAGAAAGGGACAGCGAACGAAAACTGTCTCCGTAGAAATGTGAGTAAGGTTTCCCACCAGCCAGCAATGGCCATCGAATAGTCGTGAAATTTCTACACATTTTCAACGGACATATATGTCCATATGTACGATAGAGATGCATATATTCAAAATACTCCGTATAAATGTCAGGAAAATTCAAAAGATTTTCTACACACATCTATCGCACCCACACACATGCAAGAAGCAAGGAAACTTTCAAGCGTCAAGTCAAATAAAATTTTGATTGCGAGGCATTCCGTGTTTGAGTTTTCAAGTTTGAAGATTAGACTCTCCATGGATTTTATTCCATGTATTTTTTTTAAATGTTTCAGTATATTCTAAGGCTTGACGAGCTGCATTCATGTTTTTTTATTTTCAGTTTCAGAGCACGAGCGACAAAGGTTTCGAGTTGCCATTTGCCAACGTATTTTTGAAGTCACATTTCAGGTACTTTTTGCATACTCATTTTTAATACTTCTTCTGGCTTACATTTAGAATTGAAGGATTCGAAATTTGGCAGTTGGTTCAGCGTCAGGATTTCATAAGTCAAATTTAAAATCCTTCAATTCTCTATGTAAAAGGAAGAAATAAAAAAATGGGCGGGCAAATCCGTTGCACCACTCGTAGAAATGGAGTGAATTTTGTACGCACAAGCAACGTACGTATGTTACGTATAAGCACCTACAATAATATACGTAAAATTCTACGAATATACGTAAATATTCTACGGGCTTTATCCGGCCTTTCTACGGTCTTTTCTTTCGTATAGTATACGAAACTTTGCCTGCTGAGCGGCTATGGCGGAGTTATGGTGGTCGAACCAGTCATTATTTTTTCGCCGGGTTTAATATCCTAAAAGGTTTGTTCTTTATGCCAGGTTAAATTAACACTTTAGTATAACTTACACTTTCAGTGTAATACACCTTACACTGAAAGTGTAGGGTGTAGATCGCGCAAAAAGAACGGGTTAGTGTAGAAAAATTACAG
Organism: Beris morrisii; assembly: GCA_951812415.1. Lineage (NCBI taxonomy): Eukaryota > Metazoa > Arthropoda > Insecta > Diptera > Stratiomyidae > Beris > Beris morrisii. The sequence continues at coordinate 63,173,163 of OX638310.1, forward strand.
CTTAAATTCCGAACTTTTTTATTTGTTTTATTCTTTCACTTCTATGAATGCAAATTTATTGCCATTCAATATTCTTGCATATATTCATTCAAAACAGTATTTTCATAAATGCACAAAGTCAATTTTATCTGCATACAGCCATCAATTTTGACAGATAGTAAAGAAGAAGAACTTACACCTGCTCCCGACCCAGTGTAAGAAAGTGTACACTGAGTACACTACACTCGACAAAAAGAACAGCCATCTCTGACGTCACACCGACAAAAAGAACAGCATTAGGGCAGAAAGTGTAACCTAGTGTAGAAAGTGTATGCAAAAAGAACAGACCTAATGGCTCTTCTGCCGAGGATTGAACCTACTTTTCTAAAAATTTGCTAATTTTAAAGAGTTGGCTACTTATTCAGGCTCTACTGTACATACACAGAGGGACAAAAGTATTCGCCACTGTACGTATACCGACTTTTAATGTTCCTAAAATTTTCCTGATACAAACCTATAAGAACATTTTTACGGCAAATCGATGTTTTTATTTTTAGTTTAACGTTCCATATAGAATCATTTAATTTATTGCCTCCATTCCAAGAAAAAAACTAATAATATAAGCATGATACGAAAATCGCTTGGACAAAAGTATTCGCCACTTGCATTTCTCGTTAAAATACCGGGAATTTAGAGACGGTTTAATTCTCAAAACTGCACGAGTACCAAAAGAATAGGAACATTTTTCAGTCTACGATACTTTTCCGCAGTTTGGTTACTGTGCATACGCTCGTAAGATATTTTTCGGCTTTTAAGAGTAAAAATGGGTCGAAAAGGTAAAGAAACTACCGTAGAAGAAAGAAAAATCATTTTAAATTTATCTAGTAGTAACAAATCATTGAAGGACATTTGTGAAATAGTTAAACGTAGTAGAACTACAGTTCGCGACATAATAAAACGGTTTACAGGCCGTAGTGATTTTCGAAATAGAAACAGATCTGGGAGACCTGGAAAACTTAATGCTAGAGAGAAGCGAACAATTGTTAAATTTGTTAAAAAATAAAAGGAAAACACTTCATCAGCAATTGCTGCAGCATTTCGGGAAGATACAGGGATCGATGTGCATCCTCGTACTATACACAGGGTCATACATAGCGATGGATACAACACGATCTTGCAGAAAAAAACCTTTCATCAGTAAAGTTATTAAAATAAAGAGGTTGAAGTTCGCCAAAGATTACATTAACAAACCAACAAACTTCTGGGATAAGGTTATTTTCTCAGATGAAAGTAAGTTTTATTTGTATCGTTCAGATGGATGAATCCGCGTATGGAGACGAGCAGGAACTGAATTCGACGAAAGAATATTCAAGCAACTGTAAAGCATGGTGGCGATTCAGTGATGGTATGGGAGTGTATGGCGGCTTCTGGGGTGGGAGAACTTGCGTTTGTGAACGGTATTATGAGAAAAGAAGATTACTTAAATATTTTAAAGGAAAATTTAAAAAAAAGTGCCGAAAAATTGAACATTGTAGACAATTATTACTTCCAGCAGGACAACGATCCTAAGCATACTGCTGAAATAGTGCGCTTGTGGATTCTATATAATACACCACACAACCTGAAAACTCCTCCCCAGTCACCAGACCTAAACCCCATAGAACATTTATGGGATGCCCTGGATAAGTCAATAAGAAAACACCATATTTCTTCAAAGAGCCAGCTGAAATCTGTAATAAAGGACGAATGGGAAAAAATCACTGCAGCAACAACCAGAAAGTTGGTATATTCAATGGAAAATCGTTTACGGGAAGTAATTAAGCAAAGTGGAAAGGCAACTAAGTATTAAAACTCTTAAAATGTGAATTAGTGTTAAGTTTTTTAATGTCTATTAGTAGGTGGCGAATACTTTTGTCCAGGTGAAATTTGAATTTACACAAGTTATTATTATTTTTTTCATATCTGTGAATGTAATTTGAGTTTTTTTTTCCGTAAATTGTTTTCGAGAATATACGATGTTTCTTTTTCAATAATAATTTTGTTAGTACTAGTGTCTTTGAACCTTTTATAAACATATAATTCTAGCCAGGGACCTGGTAATATAAATGGACTACCCATATCAGATTTTCCCATACAATATCCGAGACAACGATGGGACAAAAAACATTGCCCTCTCTTTCCCGCTCAATTACACGGTGTTGTTGTTGTGCGGATTTTGAGTTTTCGAAAAGTTTCGAAACTTCAAAGTGACAAAAGCAAATTCATAGTTGAGAACTGTCACAACAAATCAGGTAAGTAAATGTTTTTAGTTTTTAATTTAATATTTATGTGATAAACTTTATATTAAAGTAAAATTTTTCTATAGCAAATGGTGCGGCGTTACGAAAGGAAGTACACGCGCAGTAGCCATCGAGTTTTAACGATTTGCGGGCCGCCGGGCAGCGAAGAATTATGAACAAGAACGATCGCTGAAGCAAAAATCGCTTTTGGAAAAAAGGGTATATTGATAAATTTTTAATTTTAGTCGTATATTAGTTTTTTATATTCGCAGCTTATTGACCCTGTGCGCTTTCTTGGATTCCGTTATTGGAAGTACCGGATAATATGTTTTATTTGATAGCATGACGCACTGTCCAAAGGACTTAACTCAGCTGTAGTACAAAAATTGCCACCAGAAAACTTATTGGAAGTTTTGACCTTGTTCTATCTCTGTGAGGTGAGTGTAGAAGTAGAAATGGCAAACTTACAATAAATTAATCGATTTAAACAAAATTTAATTTTTGTAGCTAAAACAAATAACAGTAAAAGAAGCCGATTGTATCCTATTGTCCTGCAGAACCGTTAACGACTATCTATATAATTTTGTATTGGATAATAGTGGTGACGAGAGCCTAAATGAATCAGAATCGAATAATAGTATCGACGACTCTCCACAAATATTAGTATCGGATTATATTGTTACCAGAATCTCTGGACGAGATGCTCGAATCGCCTTTTTATTTCCATCAGTCTGGACTTATGTTAAGCGAGTATTTCGTGCCGTGGGAATAGGTAATCACGTTGTTAGTCGGGAACTCTCCTTCAACGGATTGCGTTTCCACCACTTGCGTAAAACATGGGATACTAAAAGCGTTGATAGCCGGAAAAATCTTCTAAAAGACTGCGAGAAGTTAAGAAGGTTGTACTCAGATCAATTTGAATAATTATCAAATCTAATTGTGTTCTTATTTTTATTATAATATTGAAATATTTTTTGTTAATCACCTTTTTTTTTATTTTAATAAAGAAAGTTTATGGATAAGCTACCGTTGTACCGAAATTTTAATTGAGTTTTCTGCAGCTGTATTCTACATGTGTATTTGATTCGGTTTCAAAATCAAAATTTTATACAGTTTCGAACTGTAGGTATGAATCCTGGAGCCGTATGATGTAAAGAACGTCGCAACGTTCGCATCAACATCGTCGATGAACGTCCGGTTTGGCAATCCGTAACTATGTCGTTCGCGCGTACATTGTGCGTCGTTAAAATACCAAAAACGAAGACACTTCTGTTTATATCACATCAAAATAGCGGCAACGTCAGTGTCGTTGGCAGCGGACGACGAGCGACGGAATACATCATATGGCCGCTGATTTGAAGTGGAATCCGTCAACTTAGCGGATTTGTAGAGATTTAGGAATTGCTAAACGGATATTCCTTACAATTGCGCGCTTCTTTTGGAAAGGAGCCCCTTAACTTAGTGAAATGGACAAGATTTGCTGCATTGCGGAAACACTTTCTCAGCTCCTGGAGACAATACTCAATTCCATGAGCTGGAAAACTTTCATCATATCAATATACACATGCATATATGTATAATGACATTGGCAAATTATCTACCTGAACCCCTAGTACCCCTCAGTCAGTGAATTCTTGCAGTTCTTTGTGTGTAAACAAATTTGCCGCGAAAACTATGTAGCACGGTTGAACCGTTTTCAATTCTTAATAGATTTCAATAATTTTGTTTTCAACCCATGATGCAACATTACGATAACATAATAATAATACGACACCTAATAAAAATACATTGTTCTTTATTATTTTTTAAAATTTCATCGAACTAAAATTTCCAAAAGGAAACTTAAATCCATTGCGGTTCGTGTTCAATTTATTAATATCATTAAGAGACTTTACCTACAAAATACACGCAATCTTTCTCAATATTCTTTTTGGAAATTCGTATATTTTACAGGAACTATCTTACAAAAAAAACAGTACTTGTACAACATTTTTTTTATTTAACTGTATCAATAACAATTTATTTATTTGATGTAGCAAAACACAATTCTACCATCTGCCAATTTCAATTAGAAAATAGAAAATTTAATATTATAAATATTTATAACGGTTTTGATTTGCGAATGCAACGGTCAAATCACAGCTGACAGCAAAATTTCACTTCCCAAGTTCGAAAACAGCGCACTCCATCTTCTTCTAATTCCCACGATTTGAATGTATTTATCTCTGTCCCGCTCAATAAGGAAATTAAATTACCCAAATTATGTCCCTTAGCATTCGAAGTTCCATAAAGGACCTAAAATCAAGTAAAAAATGGTATTTCTGCATGAAACTACAATAAAAGTTATTATCAGAAATTATTTTATGTTCATTTACAATTTTAGAACGATATCTTGCTTATATATATAAAAAAAAAAGTTCAAGAAGTGCAAAACACGACTAATCACGTACAACTTTTTCGAAACTTCAAAACAGAAAACTTGTCCCACATGAGATAGCGAAATAGGTAGTCCATCTATATTACCAGGTCCCTGATTCTAGCAGACAGCTAGTGGCGAATACTTTTGTCCCTCTGTGTACTTACGTCTGCAAGTCTTCTTTTTTTGCAACAGGTTAAATTTAACATCTGATTCAACTTTGCGCAGCTCCAATTTTGTTTTCCATACTTCCAACCTGTTGAAAAAGCCCACCCATACCCCTACGTGTCCTGATTTAATCGATTTCCTGTCGAAAACAGCTTTAACAAAAGATTTAACCACCCACAATTGAAGCTTCTCATTGCGACAATTTTCGATACCATCCGATACTTTTCCTGTAATTGCAGCCAGCTTATGCATAAGAATAATATGACAAGTTCTTTCATCCATAGTTTTACGTACTTGCACTTTTATAATTGAATTTCCCGTTCGGGGAAGTCCCCAAACCCTAATACAAACTGAGGCATCCTCACGTAGAATACTTCGAACATATAGCGCGAATATCCACCATATTCGTTGCGTCTCGCTCGCACTCTTGCAAGTTGGACGACAACAGTATATAGCCTCAACCGCGAACTGTCATGTGCAGTACGTCAATTTTTCAGTCGTCGACGTCGGGTCGCGTTCAACATCAACAATCTTCAACAGTGTAGACATCAGTGGCCTTGACTACATCGTGTCGTCTCCGTCCGATCTTCGAGTTCTCGTTTGTTTTGGAAATCAAGTGTACACCGAAAATAAATAATTGAGACTTCGGCCCATAGTAAACCAACGCAACAGTAACAACAAAAACAAAGTGTGCGAGTTGCAACATTTGGAACCGCCCCGTTCTAAGCACTGCAGCTGTGCCGATCAGTCTTAGTTCTACAACGCTCGAGTGTTTAGTTCAGTGGAAAATTCCGCCGAACATTTCCAGTTTTTCCGGCTCAATTGCGCGCACTACAAACAAGCCACAACGTAAAAATGGCCATCGAAATATTACGCGCCGGCCCCGATCAGCCGTTCTATCTGGCCGATACGATTGCCGCAATGCGGGCACCGTCCTATTGCGACTGTGTCTTTCCGCGGAGCGCCGAAATGCTCGCCTTTAAGGGCAACATTCACGAGCACATCACCTGCAAGTGTGGCGAAGATGAAGGTCACGCGCTAGAATGGGTTTGGGACAAGGAGACAGCCGATCCCGAATGTTTTATAAGTGGCCCGAATATCACCTTTCATCCAACATACAGTCAAGGAACGGCTGTTATTCGCGGCGAGAAGCGTCTGGAGCCGGGTATGATTCACTACTGGGAAATCAAAATCATAACATCTTTGTCCGGAACCGAAACGGTAAGTTGTTTTCGAGATTTTTCTTTAATAAGTCAAAGACCGTTCGCTACATTTCGATACTATTTTTGTCTGAACCCGCAACTGATGCAGATCGAAAAGGTCAAGCCAACGATAAGCACAAACAAGCAGGTCGTGCTGAACAACAAAGCGCAAAATTACGCTAGCTCTAATCAGGAAGATTGCTATCTGGACGGTCTGGTTCTAATCATCAAATTTTCTGTTGTTTTTTAAGCCAACTAACTTCTACTTTATCAATATGCGATGCATTCTCTCACGTCTATTTGAGATAGTCCAGTCATTGAAGCTTTGCTGGCTTGTTGCTAGTTACAATCATGCAAAATAAACAGTTTCCTGCTATCTTAAGATTAGTCCGATACATTTCGTACATATTTTTGCTCGGCGCATTTACAGTTTCCATAGCTTCGGCACATGATCAGAGCTAAAAATCAATAAATGCATTTTTTTGCAGTAAATTTCCATGCCATAAATACGCATGTTTCGCAAAAACTCTCCTCCTTCCACTTTAGTCTACAGAAATTCTGATTGCATTTGTCGTCATCATCATCACCGGAGAATATCGATTACTCGCTTGTACATAAGGTGCTTAAAATGCAGAGCTGACCACCCACACCTCACGAAATTTTTTTTAAATTGCATCCCATTCCCCCATCCCCTCAGTTAGGAGATTGTTCAGAAGTTGTGTTGATCTCATACTGCACGTTACGACCACGTTCCGTTTTATGCTGCTCATGTTGATCCGCACTGTTTTCTAGTTATAAAGCAAAAATATTTTTAGATGCGTTTATTTTTGGCACTTACACTCTCGTTTGGTGCGAACTCTACAGAAAGACGTGCTAAAAAAAATATCTGGTCTGAAATCGAAAACAAACAAATTGTTTCCATTCAAAATCAATTTTCTTGAAATAAGTACTGCATAAAAAAAACACGAAATCTACATATCGAAAAGGATTAACTGGCAATATTCGCTGCATTTTTAGATTTTTCCTTTTGTAGTCAAAGATGCTAGGACTCTCAGCACAAAGGAAACAAATCACAAACCTCGAATGAGACTTCTATTTAATAGCATTTTGTTTATGAAGCCAGGAAATGAAATGAAAATATGGGCTAGCTATAAAATTGGCAGAAAACATCATCTAGCCTAAATTTAGCTATCGAACTGACCGCTTCTGGAAGTTCTGGAATCAGTTAATCGAAAACCTTAACTTGTTCTATACGTTGCAATTATCTTTTCACCGCCAATAAAATATACAGCAAAATTTAGAGAATTTCATGTAGAACATTTTTCAAGCTCGGTTTATTCATTTATTTATTTCAGTTTCATCAAGACATGATTACTTACAGGTCATTACAGTTTTTAAAACAAATAAAAGCGATCATTAAATAGAACAATTGCATAGAATATTTAAACAAATTATTTAATTATTTTATTTAAAGCTGACTTCAGCTGTGTCGCGCTCAAATCAAAATCAATAGCATGATAAAAAATCTGTCAACAGTCTGGGCGCAACTTTATTATTTTATGGGTGGAAGTCCGAAACGTGTTTATTGCTGAGATGCGGTGTAGGTTACTATGCGACTGACAACCTAAGAAATAAAGTTCCAAATAGCCGCCTGATTATTCCTTAGGTTGTCAGTCGCATAGTAACTTACTATGCGACTGACAACCTAAAAAATAACGTTCCAAATAGCCTCCTGGTTATTCCTTAGGTTGTTAGTCGCATAGTAACCCACACCGCATCTCAGCATTAAACCCTTTTCGGACTTCTACCCATTAAATAATAAAGTTGCGCCCAGACTGTTGGCAGATTTTTATACTCTAGATGAAATCATATAGAGTATTATAAGTTTAATCCAGCCCAAAAGTTTGTAACGCATAGAACCAAGCCTCGGACGAAAAAAAGTTATATATTATTTTTTGTTTATTTGTGCCCAAAAACCTCAAATCCGCCTGACGTCCGTCCGTCTGTCCGTCCGTCCGTCTGTCCGTCCGTCCGTCCGTCTGTCCGTTAGCACGATAACTCAAGAACGCCTTCACCTAGGATATTGAAATTTTGAATCTGGATGTCTGGTTGAATTTGTAAGGCTAAGTTCGTTAACGGGCAAAATCGTCCTACTCCTTCGGGTAGCTGCCATACAAAATGTCCTTAAAACACGTGTTTAAGAATATTGGCCGATCACTTCAGAAGGGTTTAAGCTACGTCTTTGAAATTTTGTGTGTGTTATTTTTCCAATAGTTGGAGCTAAATGTATGATTATGAAGAAAATCCTATTAGTCCTTCGTGTAGCTGCCATACAAATATCCTGTCAAAACGTCTTCTTTTAATTTACGGATCTTACCATAACTCAAGTAATCTTTTAGATATAAATTGGAAATTTTGTACAAATTAGTTTTGAGTAAAAACGAAGTTCGAGTTTACTAATCAGCGAAAACCTTTTACTCCTTCTGGTAGCTGCCATACAAAATGTCCTTAAGACACGTGCTCAACAATATTTTTCGATAACTTTTGAACGCTTCAAGCTACGAATTTCAAATTTTGTGCAAGTTCATTTTTAAATGGTTCCAAGGAAAAGGATAAATATGTAAGAAATCAAGTGAGTCCTTCCTGCACCTCCCATGTGAAAGTCCTTCAAAAAGGAAATTTTTTTTCGATGACTTACCCAGTTCAAGATATGAAACTAAACACTGATAATTGTCTTTTCGTTTTGAGTAGCAATCTAATGGCAGTCCTTAATAAAGGACATACAACATGCACACACATAATTCTACTTTATCCCCAACTACAATATAAATCGGAGTTCAGTATTCATCTAGAGTATTATACGATTGGCTTGCAGCCGATCGTGACTGCAGTATGTTTTTTATACAGGGTGTTTGGCACTCCGTGTGCCACCTTGTAAGGGGTTATTCCTTGATATATTTGGAGAAAAAAATTGTTCTACAGGGTGGGTCAATTTTCAATATTAGTAAAGACCGGTATTGACCGGTACCCTCACTCACTTAAAACGTTATATCTTAAAAACGAATAATCACAAGGCAAAGTGTTATAACTCGTTTTTTAGGCAATCGAATTACCTTTCATTTGATGTAACAGTCTAAATTGTAACTGCACCCAATCTTGAGATATTTACTCGAAAACACAGATTTTTGCTACGTCAACCCTTAAAATTCAGTGATCAATGTAGTTTTTCTCAGAAAACCCCATTATAAAAATGTCATTTTAATTTTATTTTTTTATGAGCCGTATTATTACCTACAAAAGCTGCATACATATGTATGAGTTACGATTAACATTTTGGAAGTAATAGGTAAAAATACGTATCGCATAAAAATTGAATATTTAAAAGTCAGTGCCATAAAGTGGACCACGTTTAAAAACCTGTTTAATTTGTCGGTAGTACTACAGTATTTTTATTGCACATTTATTACTATTTAAAGTATGAAGGAAAACAATGAAATGTAAGTGAGTTTCAACATAATTGATGCTTTTACCTCGACGTGGTAGGTACTACTGGATGCGGTACTATGCCTTTTTTAATAGGGTGTCTTACACAATAAAAAGCCTATAAAAGCAAAACTACCTTCATATTTTTCTCAGTTTTAGTTACGTTGCTAAGAGAAGGTGTCAGTAGAATTTAAAAAATTATTTCAAAATGCCTGAGTACTCCAATGAAGAATATGCTGACATGATGTTAATTTATGGAGATTGTGACCAAAATGCACGAGCCGCGCGAAGGCTTTACCACCAGAGACATCCTCATCGACGGACACCTAGCAGGAGAGTATTTCAAGACGTTTACAGGAGAATTAGGGAAACTGGCTGCGTTAGAACAAGGAGAGTAAATGCAAATCCTGCGCCTATAATCGCTGTTCAGATTGATGAAAGAATACTGCAAGCAGTGCAAAATGATCCATCGATCAGTATCCGACGCTTGGCGTTGCAGTTTAACATATCTACTTGGAAGGTTTGGACTATTTTAAAAGTAGAACGCTTCCATGCCTACCATCACAACACACCAGTACAGGAGCTGCTACCCATTGATTTCCCCAAACGGATGGAGTTTTGCAATTGGCTCCTTGAACGACAATAAGATGACGAGAATTTTTTCAACAATATTCTGTGGACGGATGAGTCCCAATTTACCAGAGACGGTATCACAAACTTCCACAACCTACATACGTGGGCTGAGAGCAATCCACACACAAGAAGCGCGGCATCATTTCAGCACAGATTCAGCGTCAATTTATGGGCAGGCGTGATTGGTGACGATTTACTTGGACCTATTAGGCTTCCGCGTACTCTAAATAGCTCCAATTACTTACAGTTTTTATCAAATGATCTACAGGACTTGTTGGATGATATTCCACTGGTTCGATTGGCTTCCATGTTTTACCAACACGATGGTGCTCCTGCTCATTACGGCCGACAGATCACAGATTGGTTAAATTCAAATTATAGCAATCGCTGGATCGGTAGAAATGGACCGATACACTGGCCTGCAAGATCTCCTGATCTTACTATTATGGATTTCTTTGTATGGGGACGGATGAAGGACCTTGTCTACGCAACGGCAGTAGAAACATTGGAAGATCTAAATATCAGGATCGATGCGGCAGCAATAGAAGTAAGGCAGCAGTTGAGGAATATGAATACCAAGAGAACACTCGCCAAACGAGCTTTAGCGTGCATTCAAAATGAAGGTGGCCATTTTAAACATTTATTATAATAAAAATATTTGAAATAAAAACCATTATTAAATTCTTTCAATTCAAGCAAGTAGCGTAGATCAACATACACATGCACTGATTTTTTAAATATTTAATTTTTATGCGATATGTATTTTTACCTGTTACTTCCAAAATGTTAATCGTAACTCATACATATGTATGCAGCTTTTGTAGGTAATAATACGGCTCATAAAAAAATAAAATTAAAATGACATTTTTATAATGGGGTTTTCTGAGAAAAACTACATTGATCACTGAATTTTAAGGGTTCACGTAGCCAAAATTTGTGTTTTCGAGTAAATATCTCAAGATTGGGTGCAGTTACAATTTAGACTGTTACATCAAATGAAAGGTAATTCGATTTCCTTGTGATTATTCGTTTTTAAGATATAACGTTTTAAGTAAGTGAGGGTACCGGTCAAAAACTCTTTTCTTAACCACCCTGTATCTCCACTAATATTGAAAATTGACCCACCCTGTAGAACAATTTTTTTCTCCAAATATATCAAGGAATAACCCCTTACAAGGTGGCACACGGAGTGCCAAACACCCTGTATACGGAGATTTCCCCCTCGCGTATTACCTTATTGTTCTCTCAGTCCACTTTACTTGGATACACAATTTCGTTGGGCGTCACAAAATCTAGCCCTGTGGTCAAGTAGTCTGTGCTAATATAGGCCGGACTTCCCAGAAATTTGCCGAGAATATAACCATACCCTATAGAGCTCTGCATGAATAGTGCACAGCTCGATAGCCTAACTACTGTATTTGCAGCAACATTTCACAAAGTTTAGATATCCAGTTTTCATGGAGTTATGAGTTGAATTGAAATTCGTTTGAAAACTACAACTTAACTCAGCTAAAGCAATTAACGTGAAATAGAATTTACGAGTCGTGTATTGTTAGTTACATATAGTTGTGATTTCTTAATTAATCATTTGGGGAGGGGGGGGGGGGGATTCAACCCCCAAAACCACGCCCTGCATTCGAGCATCCTTGTAATTTTTTAATTAAATCATTTCAGTGGGGGTTGAACCCCCAAACCCCCCCCCCCCCCCTGCGTTCGCGCCTGCTAGCCTGACTTACATAACTTCCTGAGATATCTGCAGAAACAAAATTTTTCGCTTAAAACCCTCACTCCGACGCCAAAAGTAAATCTTGTGAAATTTTTAATTTAAATAGCTTCAAGGTTTTGTGAAGTACGAGCGTGCAAAGGCGTTTGCGTAAAGTGTATAGTGGACAACTATTTTTGAATTTTTTCGATCTACTAATGTTAAAACGTGGAAATAAGAAAATTTTAGAGTAGCCATTTTGTTTTCTTAAAATCGATTACAATACTATATCCATGGATGTAGTAGTATTACTGGATCGGCTGTAGTGTGTAAAGTTCCTGGATGTGAGACTATTTCGTTAAGAGAAGGATAAAACATCGTACGAAAGAGAAGCAATGATATATATGTGCTAGCCTGTCAATTTTTTTTGCTCTAAAGTTGTTTTCATAACAGCGTCGGCGTTGAAAAATAAAATCCCTTTCATATTGCTTCCCGCATATTTCGCTTTTTTAACGCCTGCACTGAACACATACAAACGCAATTGGAAACTAACACAATCGGACTTCATTAGGCAAAATTATATTTATCGCCGATCCTGTTATACTACTACATCCATGACTATATCATTGAGATTCTGAAGACTAAATAAACCTATAACATTAGATAGTTTTAGTACCAGATTCATATTAAAGTGTATTACATATTTAAGGACAACACAGACAACAGTCAAATAATACCAACGTTTTGTTATCGTTTGAATCAAATCGAATTCATTCCGAATGCCTGTTGCCACCGTTTCGCAATCTTATTTTGTACTAAAGAAAATCAAGTCAGGCTAGCACTTTTTCTTAAATTCGCTTACGCTAAAGACGAACCGGCCAATTCATCAAAGGTAAAACCATTCCACATCATGTACCTCTGTGCATTGAAATTTTGAATTTTTCTAATCCATTACTGCGAATGAAATAAAAAAAAATCTACCAATGGTCTGGGCGAAACTTTATTATTTTTCGGGTCAAAGTTCGGGAGCGGTCAAAGTCGGAGTCTATCATGAGTTGCTTCGAGATTATGACGTTTCTTGGAAAGTTAATTTTGTTCTTAATATAAAAATATTTAAAATAGGGATTTTTAGCCGATTAAACATTGAAAAAGCCCGTGTAGACTATTCGAATTTCGGTATATTATGTACACTAAAAGCCCATAGAAATAAACACGAATTTGTAGCCTTATCAGACTTAAGAGATATGACGAATTGTTAAAACGTATACAAACCCATTACTTCCACTCGGGTTTGAATTTTGAAAAAATTGTGATACAGGTTTTTAGACGATTTCATAAGAAGCAACTTGATATCTCATGAGACACGAGGGATTTTAAAACATTTGTGTAAACGTAAGCAAACCCTTTACACCACCTTGGTTCTTGAAATTCGAAAAATCGGGAAGTTGGTTTTTAGGTCATCGCATCAAATGCCGTAATAACAAATTTTATATCTCATCAGAATTAAGGGAGGGCAAAAATTGCGAAAACATATGCAAACCCTTGAGGGTTGAATATCGAAAATTTTAGAAATGGGCTTGTAGGCGATTATATAAAAAGTCAGTGGAAGTGCAAAGCGATCTAATATCTCATCAAACCTAAGAAATATGTCGAAGCTTTGAAAAGCATGCAACACCCTTACACCCCTTAGGATTGAATATCTAAAAATACTGAAATTGACTTTTTGGCGGTTATATAGGAAACCTTAGGAAATAAAAATGAATTCAATATATCATGATATCTAAGCAATATGTAAGAATCTGTGAAAACATATGCAACCCTTTTGCACCCACTTTGAGTTTGAATATCCAAAAATCCTGAAATGAGTTTTGAGATATATATAAAGAAAGCCCGAGAAAATGAAAACCAATACGATGTCTTATCACTCCTAAGAGATATGACGGAATTCGTGAAAACGTGTTCAACCCTTTTATACCCTCTTAGGGGTTGAAAAAGGAAAAAACTTAAAAACAATTTTTAGACGATTATTACGCAAGCCCATGAAAATGAAAAGATATTCGATATCGATCAGACCTGGGGATATGGCAGAATTCGTGAAAAAGTGTACAACCCCTTTACACCCTCTTAGGGGTCGAATTTCAAAAAATCCTAAAAACGCTTTTCAGGTATTTATATGAAGAAGCCGTAGAATAAAAATGAATTCAATATTTTGGGAAGACCTACTAGATATGACGAAAATCGTGAAAATATATGCATTCCCTTTTCACTAATCATTTTTATCGCCCCCCTTCCGAATGCCAATGGATATTTGAAATTTTTTTTTTATCTAAATTGCTGTTCTAGTTGATATATGTACATATACATACCGAGTTTCAACTTTCTAGCATAAACCGTTCTTTAGATAGCTAAAACACCTCCCACCCCCGTACCATACTACCCCTATGAAAAATTTTATTTTTCCAACATGCTACTACTACATGTCTATACAACTACATATCAAGTTTCAGTTTTATATCATTATAGGTTCTCGAGATATAAAAATGGGAACTTTCTCCTTTTCACCCTCCCCCACCCTCATCCTCTACACACCAAACTTTCTGATAGGTGTGAATTAGGTCTACCTCTGGTAAAAATTCTAAGCATCTATCTTACACTGTTCTTGAGATATGAGACGTGATTTTTTAGAAAAATTCATATCCCCTCCACTTTCATGCTCCACCTCCCTTTTAAAAAATTTTACTTTCATCAAACTTTATTTGTCAACCTTAATTCAGAAACCGAATTTTATTTGTCTAGAGCAATTGGTTCATGAGATATCGTAATCTAAAGTTTTTCACCCCCCACCCCCGCACGCCAATGCCTCCACTCAAAAATTTGTTTCCGATCTATTTTCCTAGCTTGCCTTGTTACCTTTCCTTGCCCCTCTCCGAACTCACAATCCTGGTTTCTACAATTAGGTCGTCAAACAACCAGCCCGTCAGTCCCTCCTCTAAGCCTATGCCATTTAAAGCCTCCCTAATTGCTTCCACTGTTACGTTGTTGAAAGCCCCCTCAACGTCTAGAAATACCGCCAACGTGAATTCCTTACTTTCCAAACTAAGTTCGATTTAAGTAGGTGAGGAGTTTTGAAGACTGCCTGATTACACTTCGTTTTTTTTTTGTAACAGACGAAATAGATACGAGCTTATCGTTTCTTAGAACTGAACTTCAGTGGCCTTAGGTACTTGTAATATATTCAAGTGTTTTTTCCGTATTTTAAAATTTTCATTTCAAAATTGTTTCTTTTTCTGCGCAATTAACAGTTGCGCATAGTGTAACAATCGACGCGAGTTGACCATACGTATTCTTTCGTCTGTATTAAATTGTCGTGACTATGCCTAAGAATGATTTTGATTACTCTTCATTGTATGATACTAAACGTAGCATATGCAAGGAACCGGAGACTTCTCGTCCTCGTTTTATGAGACCTGCTTTACAGCCAGCTATTAAGCCGCGGTCTATACCTCAAATTCGACCTAAATTATTTAGGACGCCTCCTGTAAACTCTTCGAAGTTGCCTCGATCTATCATCAGGTCGGCGATCGTTATTTTCTTACCTGACCTGAAATAGGTCGTCTGATTTTTGGAAGTAAACGCGTGATTTGCTTTAAATGATTTTTTGGCATATTAATATATCAGTGACATGCAAAAGAACAACAATTTGTCAAAGCTTATGTGGAATCCCAATTTTAGACCTCTAATCACCAATTGTTAGGTGATTAGTCCTACTTTAGACCACGGCATATATCAGGCCGCGATCAGTTCACTGGGTGTAAACAGACTGTGACAGGATCTGTGGAAAATCATTCTACGTGAGATGCGTTGGTATGTCTTCATCAATATTGGACCTTCGAGCAAAAACCCAATCAATTTGTCCTATCTCTGCAGTAATTGTACCAGCGTAACACTGTCGAATGCAATTAGGTTTCTTCGCGATCAAACTACACCTTTTCAACATGTATTTCAGACTATACAGGGTGTTTGGTACTCCGTGCACGACCTTGTAAGGGGTTATTCCTTGATATATTTGAAGAAAAAAATTGTTCCACAGGATGGGTCAATTTTCAATAACAGTGGAGATACAGGGTGGTTAAGAAAAGTGTTTTTGACCGGTACCCTTACTTACTTAAAACGTTATATCTTGAAAACGAATAATCACAAGGCAAAGTCTTATAACTCTTTTTTTAGGGAATCAAATTACCTTTCATTTGATGTAACAGTCTAAATTGTAACTGCAACCAATCTTGAGATATTTACTCGAAAACACAAATTTTTGCTACGTGAACCCTTAAAATTCAGTGATCAATGTAGTTTTTCTCAGAAAACCGCATTATAAACATGTCATTTTAATTTTATTTTTTTATGTGCCGTATTATTACCTACAAAAGCTGCATACATATGTATGAGTTACGATTAACATTTTGGAAGTAATAGGTAAAAATACATATCGCATAAAAATTAAATATTCCAAAAGTCAGTGCATGTGCATGTTGATCTACACTACTTGTTTGAACTAAAAGAATTTAATAATGGTTTTTATGTTTTATTTAAAAAAATTTTGTTATAATACATGTTCAAAATGGCCACCTTTATTTTGAATGCACGCTAAAGCTCGTTTGGCGAGTGTTCTCTTGGTATTCATATTCCTCAACTGCTGCCTTACTTCTATTGCTGCCGCATCGATCCTGATATTTAGATCTTCCAATGTTTCTACTGGCGTTGCGTAGACTAGGTCCTTCATCCGTCCCCATACAAAGAAATCCATAATAGTAAGATCAGGAGATCTTGCAGGCCAGTGTATCGGTCCATTTCTACCGATCCAGCGATTGCTATAATTGGAATTTAACCAATCTGTGATCTGTCGGCCGTAATGAGCTGGAGCACCATCGTGTTGGTAAAACATGGAAGCCAATCGTACCAGTGGAATATCATCCAATAAGTCCTGTAGATCATTTGATAAAAACTGTAAGTAATTGGAGCTATTTAGAGTACGCGGAAGCCTAATAGGTCCAAGTAAATCGTCACCAATCACACCTGCCCATAAATTGACGCTGAATCTGTGCTGAAATAATGCCGCTCTTCTTGTGTGTGGATTGCTCTCAGCCCACGTATGTAGGTTGTGGAAGTTTGTGATACCGTCTCTGGTAAATTGGGACTCATCCGTCCACAGAATATTGTTGAAAAAATTGTCGTCATCTATTTGTCGTTCAAGGAGCCAATTGCAAAACTCCATCCGTTTGGGGAAATCAATGGGTAGCAGCTCCTGTACTGTTGTGTGGGGGAAGCGTTCTACTTTTAAAATACTCCAAACCTTCCAAGTAGATATGTTAAACTGCAATGCCAAGCGTCGGATACTGATCGATGGATCATTTTGCACTGCTTGCAGTATTCTTTCATCAATCTGAACAGCGATTATAGGCGCAGGATTTGCATTTACTCTCCTTGTTCTAACACTGCCAGTTTCCCTAATTCTCCTGTAAACGTCCTGAAATACTCTCCTGTCAGGTGTCCATCGATGGGGATGTTTCTGATGGTAAAGCCTTCGCGCGGCTTGTCCATTTTCGCGACACTCTCCATAAATTAACACAATGTCAGCATATTCTTCATTGGAGTACTCAGACATTTCGAAATTATTTTTTTTATTCTACTGACACCTTCTTCTTTTAGCAACGTAACTAAAACTGATAAAAATATGAAGGTAGTTTTGCTTTTATAGGCTTTTTATTTTGTAAGGCACCCTATTAAAAAAGGCATAGTACCGCACCCAGTATTACCTACCACATCCAGGTAAAAGCATCAATTATGTTGAAACTCAGTTACATTTCATTGTTTTCCTACATACTTTAAATAGTAATAAATGGGCAATAAAAATACTTCAGTACTACCGACAAATTAAACGAGGTCCACTTTATGGCACTGACTTTTGAAATATTTAATTTTTATGCGATATGTATTTTTACCTATTACTTCCAAAATGTTAATCGTAACTCATACATATGTATGCAGCTTTTGTAGGTAATAATACGGCTCATAAAAAAATAAAATTAAAATAACATTTTTATAATGGGGTTTTCTGAGAAAAACTACATTGATCACTGAATTTTAAGGGTTCACGTAGCAAAAATTTGTGTTTTCGAGTAAATATCTCAAGATTCGGTGCAGTTACAATTTAGACTGTTACATCAAATGAAAGATAATTCGATTGCCTAAAAAACGAGTTATAACACTTTGCCTTGTGATTATTCGTTTTCAAGATATAACGTTTTAAGTGAGTAAGGGTACCGGTCAAAAACACTTTTCTTAACCACCCTGTATCTCCACTGTTATTGAAAATTGACCCACCCTGTGGAACAATTTTTTTCTCCAAATATATCAAGGAATAACCCCTTACAAGGTCGTGCACGGAGTACCAAACACCCTGTATAATATTAATTTCAGATTAGGTAAATTGTATTTTAGAATAGTGAATTGTTTTTCAGATTTAGTAAAATATATTTCAGAATAGTGAATTGTATTTCAGAATAATGAATTGTATTTCAGAATACGTAAAATGTATTTCAGAATAGTGAATTGTATTTCAGAATACGTAAGTTTGAATTCAGAAAACGTAAATTGTATTTCAGAGTATATGAATTGAATTTCAGAACACATATAAAATAACATTTAAATTGATAATCGAAATATTTAAACTTAATTTCCCACTTGCATATCATCCAATGCCAGAGCTTTGGCATGAAAAGTGGTAGTATACTGCTCCGCCCGAGCACAGTCACCACCAGCTATTGTTGTTCACCAATGCCTGGGCCAGTGACATTTGGTAGCTGCAAGTGTCCTTTTATATAGCTCTTAATTTTCAACCAAAAATGCTCAACAGGATTAAGCATTGCAAAATTTAGCGAAAGACGAAAGACAATTTTGTAGTATCATGCTCATTCACCTCTCTGATGGCCACCTCCAGTCTCGCATGGCATGGGGCATTGTCGCAAACAATATTCAAATCTTGTAATTGAATCCCCATTCCTTGCCACCAGTGTATGTAGAATGGTTTTCAACCATACATTTGCCAGCTACGAAGTAAATAAACCCCTTCTTCTCTCCATTAACACCACACCTGCGCCGGAGATTGCTGCACTTAGGTGCACATTTGACCCTCTTGAAGCAGGAAGAAGTTGTACAGCTCTATAACCAGCCTTTGCACGAGTTCTTCGGCAGAATAAATTAAAATTTGTCTCATCGATCCAAATGATTTGTTTTCCTGATTGTACAACATTCTGATAAAAAATTCAATGGTATCTCAAATACAATTTACGTTTTCTGATTTCAAACTTACGTATTCTGAAATACAATTCACTATTCTGAAATACATTTTACCCATGGATGTAGTAGTATAACTGGATCGGCGATAAATACAATTTTTGCCTAATAAGTGGCGCCGTACAAAATAGACAAATTGGGAGGGGTCGCCAATCGATATTTTTTATGGTATACATCTACATATCGTACAAAGTTTTTTACAACAAGTAAATAAAAACTAAATAAATAAAAACAAAACAATAACATAATTTAAAAACAACAAAATCTCTTAAACAAAAAATATTGCATGATAAAACATCTGAAGTATAAAAGGTTAAATTGTATTCACATTCCTTGAAATAAAATCATTTTGGTATAATGTTGCCGCAGTGAAATTTTTTCTGATGCCTTTTAAGCAATGAAATAATATCTTGTATGTATGTACTTTTCAATTATTAATTTTATAACTAAACTGTAGTGATTGCTGCATTCCATGTGTTCTTATTGATCTTCAAACAGAGATCTATTAATGAAGTATTTTTGCACTTCAACAGATATACGTGTATAGTGTATCTTTTTTCAGAACAGTATCGTGTCCATTTAAAAAATCTGCCAACAATCTGGGCGCAACTTGATTATTTTATGGGTAGAAGTCTGAAACGTGTTTAATGATGAGATGCGGTGTAGGTTACTATGCGACTGACAACCTAAAAAATAACGTTCCAAATAGCCTCCTGGTTATTTCTTAGGTTGTCAGTCGCATAGTAACATTTCACCACCCCCCTTAAAAAATTTGGTTTCGGTAGACTCCTCTTGTGATCCCATATACAGAAACAAAGTTTTATCTTCCTGGCGTAATTGGTTCGGAAGATATTGTAATCCAAAGTTTTTCACCCCCCACCCCTACACCCCACCACCCCTTTTACAAATTTTAACCCTTGTCTAATCTTGAAGTATTCCTAAGACCAACAACAAAGTTTCAATCTTCTGACATTAATTGTTCAGGAGATATCGATTTTAGAATGTTTCAATCCCGTCTTTTATGCGTTAAAGACTCATTGTTTTCCCCCCCACATCCACACCCCTTAACCAATATCGACAATTTTTTTGCAATTGAGTCCATTATCATAGTACTACATAAGTTCCAAGTTTCAGCCTCCTAGCATAAGTGGTTCCTGAGATCTAGAAACCAAAATTTTTCGTCTAAAACGCTCCCCTCTCCTCTCCCCTTCTACCCCCAACCCCTTGAAAATATACCAGTCGTAGGGGTTCACCCAATCTACCCACCATAAAAATTAATTTAATATCTCAACGGGTTTGGGAGCTACGCGCCTTCAAACGATTTTGCGTATGGCGGACAGACGGACATTATTTTTTTTTTTTGATTTTTTGGTGTTTACTAGTCCTAACACGTGTAAATACAAAATTTCAGGGTAGCAAACTTTTTTGAATTTTCAGGTCGATCACAATACTTTATTATTAAAAAATAATAAAGTAAAATGCATCTTACAACGTAAAACAGATTCTACCTTTTTACAAATTTGTACAACACTGTCTGACGGCACTTGCAGTTTTCCTCTCGTTTTATAATCGAGAAGCGTGGATGCGCAATAAGTTCTCTGTAACGCAGACAAACATTCTACACAATATAAAATTTTATTAATTTTCATGACGACAAATCCAGCAATATATGAAACAACGTGATGGCTGTATTCAGATAACCTTCCAGGATATGCCGCATAAGAATACTCTTCAAGAAATTGTTGATCCAATACCGAACTGTCGCCTATCAAGTCTTGTTGTTCAATCATGTGCAGTCTTTCAACCGTACTGTTAATTTCCTGTACCGGATCTATGGCAGTTGTATTATTTTGAATGCCACTTAAAATCTTTATATTTTCCAAAGAAATACAATTTGCCATTCCACCTTCTCTTATTTGGCAGCAAACGAACAGCTTTTTATAAGAAGCTAAAAACTGCCTAACACCCTAACAGAAGGATTGTTATTATTCTCCAGATGACTGCGTATACTACTAAAAAACAGTTCCAGGTGATCTTGATTGATTTTATACATCGGAAAATAGTGCAACTTTTGAGTTTTTATAAAACGTTCATCAAGAGTTTTCAAGTTCTTTAAGCAAGCAATAAGCCATATGAATCCCATTCTCCGTTTGCTTGTTATCATTAGTTCCCCAGATGAAAGTTTTAATTTTGAAAAGTAACTGATTGTAAATTCTGCTTTATCACTATTGCTGTTGCACAAAGCTCTTTTTAAATACTCGTACGTTGAAGGTTTTCTGCTATTTAAAACATCGAATGTATCATTAACAATACGAATGAATTCCGTCAAAGGTTTACTTCCGGAGAACTCAGATATTTGAAGAATTTCTCTGCAAAAGTCAATTGCATCGGCCACACACTTTTCCGAGTCTTACCCATTTACCATTCCTCCACTTTCGGTTACTTCAAGCGAAGTGGAGCGTCTTGTCGCCACTCTTGATATTAGTATTAACGGTGGTTCTGATGGTATCCTCAACTTGTTTGTTAAACCTCTTTCCTCATCTCTCAGTTATCCTCTTGAACTTCTATTTAATAGAGGTATCGATGAAGGTATTTTCCCCTTTCGCTGGAAGCAAGCCGTCATTACCTCTATCCATAAGAAAGACGACAAGGCACTAGTAAACAAATTACCGTCCTATCTCTATGCTACCATGCTTTGCTAAATTACTTGAAAGATTAATACATGATCATGTGTTCACAAACCTTAATCATCTTATTAATAAAGACCAACATGGCTTCTTTAAAGGTAGATCAACTTCATGAAATCTCTTAGAATTTACAAATTCAGTTTTCAAAGCTTTGGACAATCATAAACAGATGGACGTAATTTATACTGACTTTTCCAAAGCGTTTGACTCAGTAAATTACTGCTTATTACTCTCCAAACTTAAAGGCTGTGGAATTTCGAGATCACTGTTTCAATGGTTTGCTTCCTATCTGGTTAATCATAAATCGCGTGTTCGTTTCAATGGTTCAATGTCATCGGAATTTATTTCTCTCTCTGGTGTTCCTCAGGGCTCTATTCTGTGCCCACTTTTGTTCATAAGATTTATTAATGATTTAAGTACCACTAATAATTCAATCTCCATGTCTCCTCTATGTGGATGACGTAAAAATTTATAGGGAAATCTGTTCATTGCATGATTGCAGAATATTGCAATCAGATCTTAATGCTCTTGCTTTGTAGTGCTCTAGTAATTGTCTTCCACTTAACGTCTCTAAATGTCGTAAAATTTCCTTCGCACTTAAGAGAACCATGATCTCTTTTGAGTATGATATTAACTCAGAAGTGCTTCTTGAAGTCTCCCACATTCGAGACCTGGGTTTTACCTTTGACACCAGACTAAAATTTGACCTTCACTTTCACAATCTAGTAAGTACTACATCGAAATTATCAGGCCTAATTCTAAGATCATCATATATGTTCTCTAACATTCAAACTTGCATCAAGCTCTTCGTGACTCTAGTGCGGAGTGGCTTGGAATATTGCTCCGCTATTTGGTCCCCTTACTACAATTGTCATATCATTGCTCTTGAATCTTTTCAACGTAAGCTTACTCGTTCTCTCCTTTACAAGTATAGGATTCCCTATTGTCCTTACAGTGAACGTCTTTTACTCTTCAAGCTCCCATCCCTTGAACAACGAAGACTGTACATAGACGAATGTGTTCTCTTCGAAATTTACAACGGTTATGGGGACTCAGCCTTAAGTTTAGACTTGGTGCTGCGTCAACCATTGCGTCCTAGCAGGTCAGACTCCATATTTGCCCCTCCTTTGGCGCGTACAAATGTATATTTCGTTTCACCGATTATTCGTTTACCAGGTGTATAACCTTAAAACGATCGTTGACACATATATGACGTTAGTGAGCATGTTAAGCAACCTAGGAACGCTATTTTTTTTTTTATTTAAGGGTTGGTTAGTTGTTAACATTAATCAGTACACATCGACACAAATTTCATTCAACGACATACGTTTGTCCTGTGCTGATCATGTCTAGTTTTTTGCCAGAAAAAGAGCATATGCGGGAAGCTCTGCTTTTTTGCTTTCATTTGTAGAAAACGGCTGCTGAATCGCATCAAATGCTTGTGGAGGCCTATGGTAATAATCTTTTAGCGGAATCAACGTGCAAGATTCATCAAGATTGAAAGACGGCGATTTTGACCTGAGCGACAAGAAGCGCGAAAATCGATCCAGGAAGGTTGAGGACGATCAATTGCAGGCTCTTTTGGACGAGGACGATACCCAATCGCAAAAACCGCTTATTGAGCAATTGGATGTTACTCAAGCAGCCATTTCCAAGCATCTACGTGCCATAGAAAAGGTTCAAAAGATCGGAAAATGGGTGCCGCATGAATTGAACGATAGGCAGATGTAGCGACACCAAAAAACATGGGAAATGTTGCTCGCCAGACACAGAAGAAAGTCGTTTCTGCATCGGATTGTGACTGGCGATTAAAAGTGGATTTATTTCGATAATCCAAAGCGCAGAAAATCGTGAGTTGATCCCGGTCAACCATCAACATCTACCCCAAGACCAAATCGCTTCGGTCGGAAGACAATGTTGTGCGTTTGGTGGGATCAGCAGGGCATCGTCTACTATTAGCTCTTAAAATCTGGTTAAACTGTCGATGCCCACCGCTACCACCAGCAATTGGTCAAATTGTACCGTGCTCTGCGTGAAAAAAGGCCGGAATATCAACAAAGACATGACAAGCTGATTTTCCTTCACGACAACGTACCATCGCACACGTCAAAACTGGTCAGCAACTACTTGGACACACTCAACTGGGAGGTGCTACCCCACCCCGCTTATTCACTAGACCTGGCCCCTTCTGACTACCACTTGTTTTCGTCGATGGGCCACGCGCTCGCTGAGCAGCACTTCGGTTCGTACGAAGACGTCCGAAAATGGCTTGATGAGTAGTTTGCTTCGAAAGAGAAGGAACTTTTTTGGCGTGGTATCCACAAATTGCACGAGAGATGGGAGAATTGTGTAGCTAGCGAGGGTGAGTAATTCGAATAAATTTGTTTTTATTTTCTTTGAAAAAAAACATGTGTTTTTCTGACTAAAAAACGATCGTTTTAAGGTTATACACCTGGTACAAAGAAATCATGATGAACTCAAGATTGGTTCTCTGAACACATCGTATCCTCTTTTCAAAGCTGAAATTATTATTTTTCTTAAACTAAATTCTAATTATATAAGTATATTATTTCTAACCTTTTGTTATTACTTTTTTTTTCTCTTTCTTTACTTCTTCTTCATTTATAATATTTTTCTTTTTTATTTAATTTTTTCTGTATTTTCTATTGTGTAATTGGATAAGTTTATCTGTACAATAGACGTTCATTAAATAAAAAAAAAACTCACTGAGGAAGGATAATTTACTGCCGACTGAAATGTTTCTAAAGAATGGGAGCAGTTGCTAATGACATGAAAGGCATTGCAGATTTGGTCTCCAAACGCTTCTCATCTGTTTATGAGGTGCTCACTAGTTCTAGAAGGAACACTGTTTTCGCTAGTTCCAATCACAGTATTCAGGTCAATGTGCCCCAAATCGAATTATCTGAAGTATTTATAGTTTGCAAAATCTAGATATGTCTAAGGAAAGTGGTCCTGACCATCTACCATCAATTTCTTTAAGAAAGGCATTGAGAATCAAAGTAAAAAGCGAAAAATGATTGAATATTCATTGGCAAAACATTCCAAAAGAAAAACATGAAATTAAAAATAGAGAAGCAATTTGAAGCTCGAGTATCGCAGAAACACTGAAAAACTTCCATTCAGACAACGGCAAAAACACGATACTGGTGTATCCCGAAACACGCTCTACAAATAAACAGACGGATTTAAAATCAATATAAGCTTATTCCACCGTTTCTAACATTGCATCTACTTTTAATTTTCAGATGCTGGGCATCGGTACAGATAAGGTCGATTTGCACAGTAATCGATTCCGTTTCACAAGTGTGCTCGGACTGGACGAGCAATCGTGGGGTTACTCATTCCGCGGCAAATCGCAATACAATGGACAGAGTAAATACTACGGTAAATCATTTTCGCAGGGCTGTCTGGTCGGTGTATTGTTGGACTTATCGCGGGGATACTTGGAATTTTACTTAAATCGCCGGTAAGACAAATCTATCGATTCTTTTAGTTCATATTATTGTAAAAATTTCTCACGTTGTGTTTCCTCCTTTAGTTCACTCGGCATCGCTTACAAGAACATTCCCACCGATCCGTCCGTTAAACTGTACGCAATGGCCTGTTCGACAGCTGCTAATTCATCGATTCGTCTCATCAATTCCACATCGTGTCCAGATAATTTACAGTATCGAAGTATGAAAGTTGTTGCAAAACGACCGGAAATTCTCGCCGAATTGAATAGTATGCCCGGCTTGAAGTACTTATCGGAACGATACTGGTATCTAATTCCGCCCATAGAATACTCTTTGGAGCAACAGAAAAGTATGCTGACGCTGGAGGACGAAGCTATTTTGCGATCGCGTAGAGCAGCGAAGAAATTTCGTTTTGACGGTCAGTAGTTGGTTTTTTTTAGCTTAAGTTTTTTAAAAAGAATGTTGCCAGCCTGAAGAAAGAAGGCGGGAGCACCATTTTTTGTAGAGTTGGGTTGTTAATTAATTTTAAAAAAAACTTATTGTCCAGGACATGTTATTGTTATCGTCCTGGAAACAATCGACGAATACGGAAATTATTCGCGGTCACCTAGTCTTTCAGTATTGTATTTCTTACGATTTTTTGGAAACCAATGTGACTTGTACGTTGGAAGTTTTATGTATGATTGGTTCTTTGTTTCTTGTACGGTTTGTGGTGTTATTGACGAGTGAAGTTTGTTTGCAGGCGAACTGTATCAGAGTTCGTAAAATTTTGGAAATTGGTTGTGTGTTTTTATTATCCAATAAGTTGTGCATTGATGTTGCTATCTCATTGAGCGACTACCTAGTAATTTAGATTGATCGTTGGTATTTTTCGAGTCCACTTGTGATTTCTAAAGCGTCTTACTTTGTACCTTGTTTTTTTGAAGTGTCATGGATTTTAAGCCTGTCTTGTGATTCGGTCGGAATAGGACGTTAAAAGAACAAGGCCCATATACTAAACATTTTTGTTGCTTACAAACCATCTCTAGTTTGGCCGTACAAGGATCCTTTCGTCTCATTCCTGCTTCCATCAGCAAGGCTGGTTTTAGCGATTT
Organism: Beris morrisii; assembly: GCA_951812415.1. Lineage (NCBI taxonomy): Eukaryota > Metazoa > Arthropoda > Insecta > Diptera > Stratiomyidae > Beris > Beris morrisii. Next base: position 63,199,635 of record OX638310.1, read on the forward strand.
TAAAGCCTTACTTCATAATAAATTCCTCTGTAATAAACTGGTAGCTGTGTTTGATGACAATCGACCACCGAAACAAGCACGCAAACGATGGAAGTATTGAAATGACTCAGACAGCAAAACGCTACTGAGATTTTCGAACTGAAAGACGTGATCACTTGAGGCCAAGGACCGGTTTCTGCTGTCGCACTAGGCAGATTAGCTTTGGTCCGTTTCGCCAAATGGAACGAATAAAGTTTTGAAACGTCCCGAAAATTCACCTGTTCCAATCTTCGGATCGGGAGTCATCCTTCCACAGGCTTAATCATGAATACTTTCTGCTATCCAAATTAAAAGTGTCTCTAGTGTGGTTGCTGGATCTAGTATGACTTGAAGACTCTTTACCATTAAATGAAATCAGTTGCAGGTCTAGATCTCCACTTGAATGGGAGTTTTAGCAGACGGAAATCCTATTTGCCTTGAATAACGTTTTTCTTTGAAACCGATTGTGTGGCAAGATTTGTCCTAATTTTTAATTCAATTATTTCTGTAGCTTTTCTCTAGTCTCTAGCTAATTTTTTTTTTGGTGTGGTATTGCTGAGTTATTAATTTTTTTTACTTTTCCATTTAAAATATTCTGCTTCATAAAAATTATGAAATTATAAAAAAAAACATCCATTTAGTTGCAGAACAAATCGATATTGGCGACATTTACACGGATGCACATACAATAAAGCATCGCAACACTTTTCACTACGACAGTGACGATGAACTCGATGACCCGTTCCTACGATCAGCAGACTTTCTTTATTTCTTTTGTGATCATTAGGCACTCGAATCACGCATGCATAGCCAAATAGAATTAAAATGTTTTGAGTTGATCTCAACTACAAATTTTTAATTTTGACTAGCAGTTAAGATCACTGATCTAAGTATAACGATGTAGTCATGTACAGCTAAGCCGGGAAGCTGTAATACTGCCGTCATTTTAAGGTTATTTATTCACGACAGATCATTACTCATTGAAAACGCACGAGGTCTGGGGCCCTATTCTCGAGTTCATTCGACCAAGTTTCGTCCACGAATTTGATCAACTTTCGAATGATTTGGAAAAATTGCTATTCACGGATAGTCACACTGCGGTCGCATGCGAATCTGGATTGTGCATGAAACTTATTCGAATAGGTCGTATACGACCAAAATTCGAGTGAACTCGAGAGTAGAGTCCCTGTTGATTTGCCGATTTTGTAGAATGATCGTATCATAGATCAGTGATCATTGGCTGCTTTCATACACACGACTAACCTAATTGGTATAATAAAATAATTAATACTAAATAATTATGAAAATTAGCACGTAAGTTAATTGTAACTCGAAACAAGAAAAGGAGAACGCATGATTGGACTCAGTTACTTAATGAAAAGAGGTCAAAATATTTTAAGTATAACTTAACTTTGATGTATAAATGTCACAATAAAAAAAAATTTACTAACGTAAACAAATTGTTTTTATTTAAATTTTGTCCATTGTATTTTTTTTTACTAAATGCCTACGAAACGACCACGTTTGAGTTTTACTTTCTCTCACAATCTAGGATCGTTAGAGATCGATTTGATGAAAGCAAACTTAGTGTAAAAATAAAAATAAAATATAATTTTATAAACAGGAAGAAGTCTTTTAAAGATTTTTTTTTTATTTTATTTTTACAAGATCAATTGAACGATTTGAAAACTATTTGTTGTATTGGTGTCGTTATTTTGGTTGTTCTCTTTCTTTCCCCCTATTTACCGCGCAATAATCCCCCTCTATTCATAAATATCCTCCTTATCGGCTACGTATCGAATAATGTTGGCAGGTGTTAGAAGCTTCTCGGCATCCGAGTCGGGAATTTCGAAACCGAACTCATCTTCCATGGCCATAATGACTTCGACGTGATCGAGCGAATCCAAGCCCAAGTCGTTGATAAAGTGCGAATCTACACCAAGCTGCCAGGAATAAAAAAAAAAACAATTAAAATATGGACACAATTAGGCGTCGAGATAAGCAATAACTAATCGGAAGAATAAAAGTGCAATGAATCGACCTAATTAAGAGTTGTGTGAATGATTTTCCGATTGCTACGAGAAAACAACACGCGCTCAAAGTTCAAGTGACAACAATTTACGATGCCCAAAAGTAGCGACTTTATTTCAACGATAACAACAAACGAGAAAAAAATATGTTTGTGTAATTTTTTTCATTGCAAAAATTAAACGGCTTCCTTCTAATCTTCACACAACTCTCAATTACCATCTGGCAATTGCAATCGATATCTCATTTCAAGTTAATAAAAGCATCACAAAAACAACAACGGATTTATATTCTTCCAAAGAAAATAGAAAACGCAATCATTACCTTGGTCGGTTCAATTTTATCGTAAAGTTTTAAAACAAGTAAGACACGTTCCTGGATTAATTTCAATGATAGCGGAGGATGTCCTGAATAATTTCGAACAAATATCGATTGCGATTGCCTGCCAACTATTCTATCCTGCGTTCAATGCAATAAAAACGAGAAGAAAAAAGAAAGAACGAAAATTAGTTTGGTTTTGCCAAAACATTTTATTTACCTTGTCCGCTGTAACTTTATCGTATGCTGCAACGACTTTAAGAACACGTTCACGAATTTCTGCAGTCGTTGGTTTTGTTGAATAATAATTTAAAACTAGGAGCTTTTGTTGTTGTAGTTTATTAGGCTGTGTGTGCAGAAAGAGAAAATATTTTTATTTTGCTAATTCAGAATTCAAGCCGCCAGCGCCAGCTGTTTACACTTTCATAATAAATGGTGAAAAAGAGTAATTTTAGACTGCCTCTTTCATCCTTTGTTCAAGGTTTAAATAACACAACATTATCCCACATTATTCACTTAGGATTTTCAGTAGTAAGACATGTTGCTTCCTAATTCGCCAAAGCCATGAGGTTAATGGCTATAAGACGGTTGTTGAGATTGTTAAGAAAAACCGTGAGACCATAGAATAGATTAGGTTATGGTGGCAGCCATCCAAACTATGGATCGACTAACTTAGACCATTCGATTGGTCCATTGTGATACCACACCCGTGACACCCTATTGAAGTCCCATATAGGGAGTCATCGTAGTGTTACTAAAGGGAATTGCTAGTCGAACCAGCCACAAGTGACCATAACATCAGTTGACCGTATTTGTGAATGTCACGTCACGTCACTTCGATGTCGATTCGACATCGACGCCTGAAAAAGCGATTGTGAATGTCGATTGTCATCGACAGTTGTCACTTTGATCGTCATTTTCCGTCGATGAGATTCCAGTCCGTGACGCCTGAAAAAAATTAACGTCGATGCAAAAATGAAATGATTGTAAATGAAAGCATTCACATGAGCTTAAATTCACAATTTACAGCTGACACATACATATCAATATGGAAATGCTAATGAGTCACGTCGATGCGGTTACACAATCGGTTCTTTTCGATCGACGTGACACGTTGAACCGGCATCGAAGTGACGTGACATTCACAATACGGTCAAATATAATTCGATTCCACGAGTATGAGCTCAACAAAAGGAAAAATTGTTTTTATGGATTTTACCTAGATACCTCTAACCACTTTTTATGCTGTCATACGACGCGTGTAGCATTCATCAATATGCCACGTTAGATTTATGGATGTATGATGCTGCAATACACTTATGGACCCAGTTCATGCACGGTTCGGACCACCATTGTCGCCCCTTTCCGTACGATCAACGGGTCAGCAATCGGAATTTGATGAAATTAAGGATATGACAGCAATGGGATCACATTGTATAAAACTTATTTCGCATGTGTACTTAAAGCCTAGTATCCAGATCGAGTGAAATTTCGTTTCCCATACAAAATAAAACAAGCGAAATGCTAGTGAAAAATTTTTTCGTTTTCATTTCGCTAGCTACTATCCAGTTCAAGAGCAATTTCCTTTGTTTGGAGTTTATCAAACAGATGGCGCTGATCAAAGATTGCGTAGCGAAATGAGTGTGCATCGTAGTTTCGCGGTGAATTGTCTCGTTTTGAAGTGCAAATGACAATGGAAAATATTATTACATGGCCTACTGCATTAGGAAATCCCTTATAGATTTTTTTTATTTTGATTTTGATGAGTTCAGTGTTGTTTTCCAATGACGAATTAACCATACTGTCGTTCGAAATCCTTTTTCTCCATTCACTCTCGATAACGTTACCTTCTTCATCTAATTCATCAGCATAATTCGGTGGGTAATACTAGATGTCATGATGTCAAAAATTATGGAGAAAACAGCACGCAGCAACAATTTTGTGTGTCCTGTCTGGTCCACAAAACATTGTCCTTTCCACCTATTGCCATTTGAAACACATTATACCGAAAGCTAATATTGATTATTTCTTATTTAAAATAAATTGATTTTAAATTTAAAATAAATTGTTTTTTTTGTGTTTTGTCAGTTTGATTTTTAACAATTATCACACGACATCTTTCGGTAACGTTCACGAACTAATTTCACAGCGGAATGAGCGCAGTGAGAAGTAAGCTAAATTTCACTCGATCTGGATACTAGGCTTAAATTAAAAATGGTGAGTAGCGTAGAATTTAATCGCCGCATTCCGCATTGTTTATTGGTGTCGCATCGTACACAGAGCTGATCGAAGACGGAACTCCTCCAGGAAGACCAGAAAAAACAAGTGTGTGCGGAAAAAAAAGAGCAATAAAGTCGAAAAACTGATATTGGTGGATGATCATTTGAAGGAGCAACTTGAGATGAGTGTGGTATCATGCACCATAATTTTGTCTACCACTTTTGACTTCACGATCATCTGAACCTGATAAAAATTTGTGCATGATGATTCTGTGAATATTCATAGCACTTCAGGAACGCTCTTTAGCGACAATCAAGATAAAATTTAAAATATACAGAGCGACAAATACAGTTGCGGTCAAGAAAATAGCACTGTAAAAGTCCTCTGATTGCTTTTGACGATTTTGTTTTTGCATGGACACTTTTAGTGTCAGTCACTTTAAAATACCGTTAGAAAAGTTTTATTCTCTCAGAGCAAACATCAATTCATTCAAATCGACCACGATTACTTTTGATTTTGTTGGTCTTTTATAAATAAGTGGAATTTAGCGCAGTCATAAAAATAGCACCGTTGAAAGTTATCATTGAAAACACAAATGATTATTCAAACGGATGTCAAAATATTGTTGTGAAAGGTTAAATTGACATATTTACATCGTAATTATATTAAATTTATAACAATTTTAGAGGAAGTGAAGTGAATATGGGACGTGGAAAACATTGCACACTGGAAAAACGAACAATTATTAAACAGATGATATCAGAAGGCAAAACGTACACCGAAATTAGAAAAACCCTGAATTGTTCAAATAAAATGATTAGAAATGCAAAATCATTTGAGCAAAAAACCGAAACGCGTGGTCGAAAAAGGGCAATGTCGCCTTTGTTGGTCAAACGACTTATACGGTTAAGCAAAAAGGAACCATGAGCACATGAGCTCAATGTGACAGCTTGTGTAGAAACAGTTCGTCGACGATTAAGACAAAATAATCTTAAAGCCTGTAGTCCAAGAAAAGTTCCTCTCTTAACTGCTAAAAACGTTGCACGGCGCATACGTTTTGCTAAAACGCATTTGGACTGGGAAGTGGAGAAGTGGAGAAATATACTTTGGTCTGACGAAAGTAAAATTGTGCTATACTCATGCAGAATACGACCCAAGGTTCACTACAAAAACCATAAAACATGGAGGTACTAGCATCATGGTATGGGGATGATTCTCTTATTACGGTGTTGGCCCAATACATTGGATCAAACCGTTTATGTTGATATACTGCAGAATGTGATGCTGCCGTATTCTTCGGAAGAAATGCCGCTCAGATGGGTCTTCCAACAGGACAATGATCCGAAGCATACCAGCAGAAAAGCAAAAAAATGGTTTGAGGACAACTGCATAACTTTATTGGAGTGGCCTGCACAGTCACCTGACCTCAACCCAATTGAAAATCTTTGGGCGGATAGTAAGAAAAGTATTTTAATTCACAAATCAATAACCAAAAATTATCTTTGGAGTGCAATTGAAGATTCCTGGAATGCAATATCTGTTGAGAGGTGCCAGCGATTAGTTGATTCCATGCAAAGGCGATGTGCAGCAGTTATTGCTAACAAAGGACATGCAACCAAATATTAATTTTAATTAAATTTAGTTCTATAATTATAATTTCTAACATTTAACACAGTAATTCCAAAGAGGTTGTGAAATTTTTAAGTTTTTATATTGATTTGTGTTTATGGTGCTATTATTTTGAACGGCCAAATCCTGATTTTTCTTTACAAAATATATTTTAATTTTTAAAGGATTGAATTAAAAAAATATTGATTTGCATATTTTCGAAGGAGAGTATTTTACTTTAAAAATCTGAAGTGGTTATGTGAATTATTATATTATGAATTACATTTTTTCAAACACGAACATTTCCAGGAGTTTCAGTGCTATTTTTTTGACCGCAGCTGTAAGTTCCGAGACTCGAACCATATCTGAGTAACTAGTAGGGCCATCTATGTCTACAGACCGGCGTTTGAAAGCTGTGACACTCCTCTTCCCGGGGTGTGTTCAAGATCGAAAGCATAGCATAGCAAGACTGTAGCAACTGTCAAATTCAGCCATAGCAAGAAATAGCTTCTTCGCGTTTTGGACAGCCAAAAGCAGCTTGTATAGCTTACAACAGCTGTTCGACACATACTTACGCAAGTTAGCATAGCATATGTCTTATATTATAATAACATAAAGTGAAAATGAGCACTACTAGTAGTGTCCTTAAATTTTTCGCTTATTTCCATTGTTAATAAAACATCATTTTCCATTTTAAACATTCAAAAAGACGTTAAGACGAAACTAACAGCTACACACACATATGAATATTCCAATAGTCCGGAGTCAGTCCGGAGTCAGTCCGGAGTATGAGCAACAAAAAGCAGCTATGTCAGCAGCTTTTTAAAAATCTTGGACAGATCTAGTGTCAAATAGTAAGCACGAGAAAGCAGCTTTTTGGTTGCTTTGGGCACACAAAAGCATACAAAAGCAGCTAATAGCAGCTATAGCAGAAATCATTAACAGAGCCCCGGTAATACCAATTTTGTTTAAATCGGTTGATAGATAGCAAAGTTATGACAGTTCTCCCAAAACAACTTTTTTGTCGATGTTGAAATATTAAAAGTTGCTCAAACGATGCTCATTACATTCTTCGATAGCAAAGGAATTGTCCACAGGGAATTCGTTCCAACCGGCCAAACAATTACTGGCGCATTTTATCTCGAAGTTTTGAAGCGTGTGATGGCCAGAATCTGTCGTATTCGACCCAAATATCGTGATCCAGAGAACTGGATAATGCACCGAGTCAAACCTCACTCATTGTTCGTCAATTTCTGGCTCAAAATCAAGTCTGTGTATTGAATCATCCACCGTATTCACCTGATTTGGCCACATGGGATTTCTCTCTATTCCCGAAATTGAAATTGAAGTTAAAAGGATGTTTTTTAATGACCTTTCGACCATCAAAACAGCTTCAACGCGAGCACTTGAGGCAATTCCACAATATGAGCTAGAACACGCATTGAATCACTGTTGAATCGCTGTAACAAGTGTATTGAAACTGTAGGAGAATATTTTGAATAAAAAAAATGAAAAATATCCAGATTTTTTCTTTTAATGATGTTTTCCATAACTAGTCTCGAAACTTATTTATCGCACTGTGTACTACAAACAAAGTTTAGGCTTATCATTATGAGAATTAAACCGATTACAGAGCTGAGCACGAACGTAACCAAGGCCAGGAAAACCTTCTCTACAAGACATGATTCTGGACAATAGCATTTACATTGACATCTCTCACCTTTTGAACAAGAAATCCACCTCCCAGTTCCGTGATCCCCCTTTTCTTATTCGCATCTAACAGCTTTCTTCAGCTGTGTATGTACTTTGCGGTACGGTACCTTTAGGTGTTTATAATAACTCCGATGCTCAATAGTGTTCCAGTTACCTTCAGACACTCGTGGCCTTTTCCGGGTTCCATATATCCCACTGCACCTCCCTCACGGAACAAAATTCTGTTTTTAATTGCCACCTTTGGCGTCCAGTGTGGATATTCCTTCATCCCTTTCTAAGGTAATTAACTTCTAGCGTAAGATGGTAGTCTATTCGCGGTATTCTGTACTTTTTTTAAGTCTATGAACGTTAACTTCCGTTTTATCCGAAGAGTTTGTAGTCTTCGGACAGCTGCTGTACACAATATTAAGGAATATCTGCCCCACGCTTTGCTCGTTCATTAAGTAGGTACTCTCACCACCGGCGACCAATGGTCAATTTGGTTTTAAGTTGGTGAGACCGAAGATACAGTACAGTAATACAGTATTATCCATTTGTATCTCAACTGCACCGTTCTCGGAGTTATATTTTTTCCTGTTCGTGATCAGGCGACGCAAGGGGCATCGTGTTTTCCCACAAGCCCAGTACTGTCGGGCCGACTTGGACGTTCAGGTCTCCAGAAATTATAATATGATCTCTAAGAGCGCGTTCATATGTGGCACATAATTGACCATAAAAGTTCACTTTCTCTTCAGATATTGCGGGCTTTGTTAGCATTAGAAAAATGTGTCGTTTCTGACGTTGCTCCTTAGTCTTATGACGCCTATCGGTTTCCAGTTAATGAGTGTTTCTCGTTCTCGGTGTTAAATGATAGCCACACCAGTTCTGGCTCTAACTTCAGAACTGGCGTACAGAATGGCGTTTCCGACCATCACCTCATCCATTCTACTTAACTTCGCTTATTTCTAAGATGTCGATGTTACGCTCCATTTCACATTTGATCTCTAATTGCTTCGGTATGGAGCGAATTACATCGGAACTCTGTCATTCAATGACCCTGTTCGTCATCGATAGCCAAAAGTCGTTGCTGTCAAATCTCTCCGTATCCAAGGCACTGTTCCTTTTTCTAGTATCGTTTAGATGTTGAGATCACGAGTGATAACCTTAGAGACCGTTTGACATTTCTTAGGGAAAGTAGGACAGGCAGTGGGCTACGAATAAATGATATGGGTCGAGAGAAGTGTTTACATAAAAAAAAAAGACATATTCGTTTTAAATCAGGCAATTCATGGATATGATCTGTGACACACATATGATCTGTGATCTGTACTTGGTTTTGATAATTGTGAACAGCTTCACTCATTTTATATGTAGATCACGGTCGTATATACTGGTCTGGAAACTACCGTGGTGGGGGTAGACACCTTTTTTGAAGAAAATATGAATAAACTGCTACAGCTTCTCGTTATTATCGACAGGGTCGTTACTAGCGTTTGGTTGCGCAAGCGCAACAACGTCGAGTATGTAGCCGTGACAAAATAAATGTCAACCGTAAATTTTGTAAACTGTCAATGATATTCTTCAGAGGCCAGCTTGATAGGGTTGCCGATCGCTCACACGAATTTGGGCAATAGATTACAAGAATATCCCCGTTAAAAAACGATATCTTGCAGAGCTTTGAGAAAACTCAGATCGAACGCAGAGACGGCCGCAACGTCTAAAATTCGATCGGGGCAATATTTACGAAAATGTCAAGCGCCGATTTGGACTGCCACGCAAAACAAAAAAAATCAAATGAAATTCGGCCAAACAATTTTATGCAGCCTTAAATATCACGAAAGAAAAATTTTGAATATTTAAAACTAAGTTTACATCTTCAATATACTATTTTCCGCTCAATGTTTTTACAAATTTTTATTTGTTTACATTTTTTTATCGATCTGACAGAAAACCACGAGAGCATGACGAACCTGGTGGTCAATACGACAACAACCAAATTTTTCTTCACAAAAGATGTCTACCCCCACCACAAAATATTGCATTGAGTTTCCAGAGCTGTATGGTACCGTGATGCAGATATACAATAATTACATCTGCCTGACTGTGGGTGTATTCTTCAGTCCCGATTCCAAGGGAAACAGAAGACTTCATACAGCATTTCTTCTTAACATTGTGCACTTTTGTTCGCCACTTCCAACGCATCCGCTGTGATCAAATCAAATTCAAATTATAATTTTTTATAGTTTCCGACCGTATGAATTCGGAAATAAGATCGTTCATCACCTTAATACAGAAAACAAAAGAAACCATAAAAAAAACTGTGAACAATTAGACTAAGTAATATTTGAAATTAATTAGTAATACAAGACATTGTTTTTCTCTCAAGTTATTTTCGTCGCATTGTAAGTTTTTCAGGGTGGCTTAGTTTCGTTATAAACTCAATCGCGCACAAAAGTGATATTCTGAATTAGGAAAGGACTTTCCAATGTCCCTGAGCAGCTGTGCTTCCCGGATCTAGACGAACCCATTAAGTCTTTGACCTTTGACCTCCAAAGAGACTGTTGAAGAAGTAGGCTCCCACATGAAGTTTCCTCCTGGTGGATTGAGCTGAACAGGTACAGAGCGGACCGTCTGCTGCTCCTCATCCATGCAGCTTCGACATAAGTCATTTGAAACGATGTATATTGTGTGCGTGTCTGTTTGGTGTGACTGTTTCGTAAATCGTATTTCCTCCTTCCTCAATGTTGGGAAGATACGGAAGTCCGATCGGTTTCGTGCATTTGCATGTCCCGATGTGCGTGGCGTGGGTCTAACAAAAGGCTATGAGAGGTCTGTGTAACGTCCAGAAACGAAAGACGATAATTACTACGTTTACATGAAGGATTGAATCCGGATTCAATCCTCTAAAATCTCATGTAAACGCAGATCGGATTGGAAAGAGATCGACTCGATCCGAACGAACTTCTAGACCTGGATCGAGTCGAAATCGGATCGAACTTCTCATGTAAACGCGGATCAAAAGATCGAATGTTCGATCGTCGTAAATTCATTATCAATAAAAATTTATTTTTATCATTTTCATAGTATTAGCACACAAAACTGAAAAGTGCCTTTTCTATTGATCTTAAACAGAAAACAAAAAAAATTGTCCAAATACTGATAAACCAATATCTTCCGAACCAATTACACCAGGAAGATAAAATTTAGTTTCTGTATATGGGATCACAAGAGGAGTCTACTGAAAGTAAATTTTTTGTCAAAAAATGTAATTTTTATATCTCAGAAACCGTATCAGATATGATCTTGAAAATTTTACAGGAGTTGGGGTGGGTACCTCTAGTAGTGTAAAAATTTTTGGGGGTATGGGTGTTGGTGGTGATGGTGAAAGGGGGTAGAAAGAAAAACATTCTGATTTTTATTTCTCGAAAACCGTAATGAATAGAAAGCTAAAACTTTAGGATTATATAGAGCTACTATAGAGACATCCTAGAAAAATAAAATTTTTGATAGGGGTAGCAAGGTACGTACGGGGGTGAGGGGTGGTTTTTTATATTTCAGAAACGGCTTATGCTAGAAACTTGAAACTTAGTACGTATACGTAGATGAGCTATTAGAGTAATTAAAGCAAAAAAAAAGTTCAGATTTTAATTGGCGTTCAGAGGTTGAGAAAAAAAAAATGTCCGTGAATCCACATTTTCACGAATTTCGTTAAAACTTTTAAACATGTCGAGCTATCTAAGTAATTTCTTCTGCGGGCTATTTATATAAGCGCCTAAAAACGTTCTTAAAAAATTTTTGATATCCAACCCCTAAGGGGGTGTAAAGTGGTTGTGTACATATTCACGAATTCTGATATATTTTTTAGGTATATTGACCATTACCATCTCACCATTAAACACGTTAAAATAATAAAGTTGCGCCCAGACTGTTGGCAGATTTTTCCCCACTTCCATACGCCAATAAAAATGTGAATTTTACTTTATTATTTCAATAATACAGTATTGTTATCGATTTTTAAAAAAAAAAAATTTGCTACCCTCAAAAATTTTTTTTTTCACGTTTCATGACGAGTAGACACGAAAAAAGCAAAAAAAAATTTCAGTCCGTCTGTCCGCCGTACGTCTACCGGTGTACGCAAAATTGTTTGAAGGCTTGTAGCACCCAAACCCTACAAGCTATTTAGTTGAATTTTTTTTCCTGGGTAGAGTGGGTAGGCCCCCTGAAGTGACCAAATTTGGAGGGGTGGGGGTGTGAGGGGGCGGAGGGGGAAGTGTTTTAGACGGAAAATTTTGGTTTCTAGATCTCAGCAACCGCTTATGCTAGGAGGCTAAAATTTGGAATTTATATAGAGCTTCGATAGTGGACCTATTTGCAAAAAAATTGCCGATATAGGTGAAGGGATTTGGGAGTGGGGGGAAAAATAATGCGTCCGAAACGCAAAAGAGGTGAGATCGACACATTCTAAAATCTATATCTCCTAAACAGTCAATGTCACAAAATTGAAACTTAATGAATATCTGTAGGTATACTAGGAAAATAGATCGGAAACAAAAATTTGAGTGGGGGCAGTGGCGTCCGGGGGTGGGGAGTGAAAAACTTTAGATTACGATACCTCATGAACCAATTGCACTAGATAAATAAAATTCGGTTTGTGTATAAAGTTTGAAAAATGAAGTTTGCTGAAAGCCAAATTTTTCAAGGGGGTGGTGGAGCATGAAAGTGGAGGGGATAAGAATTTTTCAAAAAAATCACGTCTCATATCTCAATACCAGTGTAAGAAAGATGCTTAAAATTTGTACCAAAAGTAGGCCTAATAGACCCCTAGCAGAAAACAAAATTTAGGAAGTGAGGGTGAGGGTGGGGGAGGGTGAAAAGGAAAAAGTTTCGATTTTAATATCTCGACAATTTATAATGATATAAAGCTGAAACTTGGTATTTGGATAGAGCTATATTAGTAGCATCTTGGAAAAATATAATTTTTTATAGGGGTTGTATGGTACAGGGGTGGGGGGTGTTTTTCCTATCTATAGAACGGCTTATGCTACAAAGTTGAAACTCGGTACGTTTATGTAAATCAAATAGAAAACTAATTTTAATAAAAAAAAATTTCAAATTTCCATTGGCGTTCAGAAGGGGGGCAAAAAAAATGATCAGTGAAAATGGAATACATATATTTTCACGGTTTTCGTCATATCTATTAGGTCTTCTCAAATATTGAATTCAGTTTTATTCTACGCTTTCTTCATATAAACACTTAGAAAGTGTTTTCAGGATTTTTTTAAATTCGACCATTAAGGGGGTGCGAAGGGGGTTGTAAACTTTTTCACGAATTCTACTATATCCCTTCGTCTTATCAGATATCGAATATCTTTTCAGTTTCAAGTGCTTGCGTAATAATCGCCTAAAACTTGTTTTTAAGTTTTTTACTTTTTCAGCCCCTAAGAGGGTATAAACGGGTTGAACACGTTTTCACGAGTTCCGTCATTTCTTTTAGAAGTGATAAGAAATTGAATTGGTTCCTACTTTCTCGCGCTGTCTTCATATTTATTTATTAACTCCTTTCAGGATTTTTGGATATTCAACCCCCAAGTGGGTGTAAGGAGGTTGCATATCTGATGATATATCGAATTTATTTTTACTTCCTAAGGTTTCCTATATAAAAAGCCAAAAAGCCAATTTTAGTATTTTAGATATTCAATCCTAATGGGTGTAAGGGGGTTGTATGCTTTTCAAAGTTTCGACATATTTCTTAGGTTCGATCAGATATTAGATCGCTTTTCACTTCCACAGACTTTTTATATAATTGCCTACAAACCCATTTCTTTCATTTTTCGATATTCGACCCCCAAGGGTTTGTATATGTTTTCACAATTTTTGCCATTCCTTAGTTCTGATGAGATATAAAATTGATTATTACGGCCAACCACTTCACGATTTTTCGAATTTTCAGAACCAAGGAGGTGTGAAGGGTTTTTTTTTACGTTTTCACAAATTTTTCAAAATCCGTCATGTTTCATGAGATATCAAGTTGCTTCTTATGAAATCGTCTAAAAACCTGTTTCACAATTTTTTCGAAATTCAAACCCCAAGTGGAAGTAATGGGTTTGTATACGTTTTAACAATTCGTCATATCTCTTAATTCTGATAAGGCATCAAATTCGTTTTTGCTTCTATGGGCTTTTAGTGTACATAATATACTGAAATTCGAATAGTCTACACGGACTTTTTCAATGTTTAATCGGCTAAAAATCTCTATTTTAAATATTTTTATATTAAGAACAAAAATAATTTTCCAAGAAATCTAATAATCTCGAAGCAACTCATGATACACTCCGACTTTGACCGCTTCCGAACTTTGACCCGAAAAATAATAAAGTTTCGCCCAGACCATTGGCAGATTTTTTATTTTACTTTAAATGCCTTTCTACTACATCACTAAGTTTCAAGTTTCTTACATACGCCGTGTCAGAGATAGAAAAGGCACTTAATAGATAAGTTCAACTTCCTATCGTATCGGTTACTGAGATATTAAAGACAACATTTTTCGTCTAAAACCCTCCCCACACCACCTTCAAAAAGTGTCCACATCAAGGCGTCCACCTAGTCCATAGACGACAAGCCACCGGTTTTGTATAAAGCGCTTTGAAGTCAAAAACACGTTGAGAAGTGAGACAAAACAGGGTCGTTATATTAAATTGTTGTTGTTTTAGTGTGTGAGTGAGTGAGACAAAATAGGGGCGTTATGTCAATTTGTTGTTGTTTTGCGTGCAAGTGAATGCCACGACGTCCGCCTTCAACTCAATCGCTGCTTGTCACCTCCAGTATATACCAGGTATGCAAGTATGAAACCGGAATTCACTCATAGATGGCTCTAGCTGTCAAAGTAGTAACTGTCAAACCGAACCATGGACGCCATTTTGTTGTTTGGATATCTGATAAAGATATAAAATACCCAGCAATACCGGTTTCATACAACAGTGTAGTTTTGACGAGCGTAGAACATGTCAACTTTTGTGCCTGGGAACGACGATATGCGGATTTTCATTGATTTTCTGTTTCCATTTAAAAAAAACGGCTGCAGAATCGCATCGAATGCTTGTTGAAGCTTACGGGGATCATGCACTTGGGAAATCACAGTGCTTTGAGTGGTTCAAAAAATTTAAAAGTGGTGATTTCGACATCGGAAACAAGGAACGTGGAAAACCACCGAAAAAGTTTGAAGACAGCGAATTGCAGGCATTGTTGGATGCGGATTACACCCAAACGCAACAACAACTCGCAGATGAGTTAAATGTGACCCACCAAGCCGTGTCCATACGTTTGAGAGCCATGGGAAAGGTCCAGAAGATGGGGAAATGGGTTCCACATGAACTCAATGCAAGACAGCAGGAAAACCGAAAAACCACTTGCGAAATTTTGCTCGCCAGATACCAAAGAAAGTCATTTCTCCATCAAATTGTGACTGGCGATGAAAAGTGGATTTATTTTGAGAATCCGAAGCGGAAAAAATCGCGGGTATCTCCAGGCGAACCATCGACATCGACTGCAAAACCAAATCGCTATGGATGGAAGACAATGCTCTGTGTTTGGTGGGATCAGAAGGGCGTGATCTATTACGAGCTGCTGAAACCTGGCGAAACCGTTAATACAGAACTCTACCGACAACAAATGCTCGATCTGCAGCAAGCTTTGCTTGAAAAACGGCCAGAATATGGAAAGAGGCAACACAAAGTGATTTTGCTGCATGATAATGCACCATCACACACGGCACGACCGGTGAAGGAAACGATTAAGGCTTGTCAGTGGGAAATACTTCCGCATGCGGCTTACTCACCAGACTTGGCTCCTTCTGATTTTCACTTGTTTCCATCGATGGGACACGCACTTAGAGAGCAGCGCTTCACGTCGTACGAAAATGTCCAAAAATGGCTCGATGACTGGTTTGCCTCAAAAGAACAAATTTTTTTTTGGCGTGGCATACATAACTTGTTAGAGAGATAGGCAAAATGTATAGCTAGCGATGGGCAATACTTCGACTGAAATATGTTGTAACACTTTTGTAGAATAAACGTCTATTTTTCATAAAAAAATTCCGGTTTCATACTTGCATACCTGGTATATCTATATGACCTACTCTATCCAATAAATTTTTTTAACTGAATACCTTAAGGGAGTCGGTGCAAAAAATATGATTTTTTTTTTTATTTCATATTATTTTTCTGCACTCATTTCTGCACATCACACAAAAGACCGCACCTTTGTCGAATTATTTATTTATCTGGTAGAGCCTATAGAAGCCTCACTACTTCTCGAACTACGACCTAAGAGGTCTTTTGTTCCTTCACACCTTTGTCGGATAACGGGAAGTGCCTCAAATTTTGCTCTGAAGTGGGGGAAGTCGAATAAGTCACTGTAAGATATTTTTTTCTTTTTTGGCTCTCCTGAAAAGTAGTGCTATTTCAACTTTCGGTACACGTTTCTCAGTAACCACACACAGTAGCGTCTTAATTTTTTTTTTCATTTTTTTGTGGTAATATTGACAAGCTATGAGCAAATTAAAATATCTCATGAAAAACTATCCTTTTTTTCAAATATGAAAGAAGAAAAACAGTAAAAAAAATTTATTCATTACATTTTCCTTAAATATCTCGACTTTTAGTGAAAATTTTTTAATTTACTCATGTTCTAAGCTTTTAAATACACTAAACAATAAGTGTACAAAATTTTACTGTTGTGAGTTAAGTGGAAGCTGAGATTTAGGTACCGAAACATAACCCCATTAAAGGGTTTGGGAGCTACGAGTATTTAAATGATTTCGCAATTTTTGGGTAGCAAATTTTTTTGTTAAATCGATCACAATAATTTATAATATTAAAATGATAAAGTAAAAGTTGATCGATTTTGATGGGCTGAAAATGTGTTTGAGCTGCGGCTAGAAAAACTTGAGAAAAAACTAGCTTTTAGGGATGTCGTTAGATCTGTTAGTTGATTAAAATAGATAAATTTTACTTATTTAGGCCAATCCGTTTATTATTCATCAAAGAAAAAACCGCGGCTGGAGTGAATTCATCTTTTTCAATAAACCTACTAGTGGATTATGGAAAATGTCTATTTCACTCATTTTACTGAACATTTTCAATCTACTACGAAACTTTGAAAACTACTACGCTTTCTCCAGTTCTGCTTCTAAAATTTTCGAAAAGGGAACAGCGCTGACATGAAGGCGATAGTGGAAACGCGGCATAAGATTGAGAGTGGATCGGGTCAGACGTTGAAAGGTACCTGATTTAGTTAAGTCCATCCAAATTAATTAAATGTGGGTTAGATCCAGGCATCCCCTTACCCCATCAACAAAGGAAAGTTATCACATGCGACCCGGCATCGTAAAGATCGAAATCAAATTGAAAACGAATCCCTAAAAGTGCTCTTCTCATTATCAGTCGGACCGCAAAGTGCTCTAGTCGCAGCGTTGCATGCTAGACAGCAATAAACGGAGCGTCTGCACCCATTGCTACTTCAACGAAGAGGCCTGGGAACGTAACTGACTTCGAACAGAACGTCTCGCTACGAACACCAGCTTAAAATCAATAGCAACTTCCAAGGTCGCCAGTAGCTATAACCCAACACCCAGTAAGCTACAAACTAATCGTTACGACCCCGTCCACCTCTAGCCGAACTTAGTGCTAGCGATAAGAATCGCAAGACCGACCAAACAGAGGTTAGGATTAAATTTTCGGCAATTCCAAGTGCAAATAAATACGGAAAAAACAATGCATTAATTACTTGTAGTAAAGCGGCTGAAACGGGAGCACTCTGCCGATGGATGAGCCTCACTGTCGGTGCCGCCAGGACTCCGCTTCGTCGAACGGCAATTCCGGCCGCTCGACTCATTACACTCCAAACACCTTGGGACAGCGACATTCCAATCTGTTCTGTAATTAGAGCGCAATTAGTTTAATTTCGAGCGGTTTTGCGGCGATCAATTCGTACGGAACAAAAGTAATTACACTCGCAACAAATTCGACGGACGAATTATGTAAAAAGATTTCTTCTTCCTCCTCAAGGCACCACACACGATCCACGATGACAGCAACAGAGGGGCAGCACACGGACGGGAAGTGTCAAAATTCGTCGAAACGACGTGAAGTTAGACTGTGTGCTCGGAGATTGCATAATATTTGCGGATTTCGGCAAGTTTTCAATGAAAATTTAATTTGTTTGCTTCGAATTTGGCAGTTTTGAATACTAAAAAAGGTTGCAGCATGCTATATTTGATAATTTCGGAAAATTTCAGTGCAGCCATTCAAAAATTCGTGTTATACCTTACGATCCACACTCGCATCGGGTAACCCGAACTTTGTATTCAAATTCAAAAGCAAGAACCGGTCCTGTCCTCTGTCCTGTCCCTGTCAATGGAAAATTACAATTTCGACATGGTTGCGGAAAAAGTTTGTTTAAAATCGCCAGAAATCATCGAAACTCTCGAAAAATGTCGGGTTGAGTGTAACCTGATGTCGTCGGACTCATTTCGCAAAGTGTACCAAGTAAAATTCCCGTCCGACCCATTGGATGGTATTCAACAGCCGCCAGCTAGTTTTGACGAAATTTCCGAAGTCTTCAGTTTCCTGAACAAAATGCCGCCGTGTTTCCTGAAACCACGAAAACTAAATGCAGCAGCATCGAAACTGAACTCGTCGAAGCGTGGAGACGCGGCCGGATCGTCAAAATCGAATGTCCTCGAGGACAACAACTTGGATCAGGCGATTCAAGCTTACAAAGACCGGAAGCAGAAGTTGCAAGATGTTGCGGAACGAACAACCGCTTCGGTTCGCAATTATCGAGAATATCAGGACGCCGTGAACGATTTGCAGCGCGCTACCCGCGAGCTAAAAAAATTCGTCCCGAGCGAATTTGATCGAGCTGTCGAGATTTTCGATGAGGAGGAAGCGAAGGAGATTGAGGACCTAAAAGAAAGCGTCGATGCGTTAGTTTTCGTTCAAGAGAACCAAACCATCGGTCCCGTTGTCGAGACGCGCGATGATAAGGACTTGGAAGTTGTGTTCAAAATGGCCACTGATTTATTGTAAGTTTACCGATTTAAGTGTAGAGTAGATTTTTATAATAAAAGAAACAGAATTGCATTTTTGAACTTAAATGGCGTAGTATTGATTTAGGAGGATGGAAATATCGAATTCCTCCGAAGTTACCCTCCATTTTGCTGTGCAGCTCAGTGATTTCATTCAATACAACCCTCAGTCTAGCGGTCGCTGTATGACCGCTCGTTATATGACTTTTCCCCTGCAACGCCCTTTTCGCAATTATGTCCACGACTGAATACTGAAACTGTTGAGCATTGAAACCGTTTTCCATTTATGTTGGAATTGCGTCGGCTGCTCCGACTCGTCGCTTAAGGATAACGCGGGAAAAATCGATAAGTCAGCTACGTGTGATCCAATGGTGAACACATCGCAGGGGTATGTTCAAGATGCCAGCTATAGCTGCTTCGAAACCATAGCATAGCAAGACTGTAGCAACTGCCAAATTCAGCCACAGCAAGAAGTAGCTTCTTCGGGTTTTGGACAGCCAAAAGCAGCTTCTATAGCTTACAACAGCTGTTTGAAACATACATACGCAAGTTGGCGTAACATCCCAGTCGGAACAGTAATGTCTACGGAATCGAATCCGTACAATATACTAGCAGCTCGTACACATTACTCTTTCGATGACAGAACTAATTACTTTAACCCGCATAGGCCCTAGGGCGTAATCACTTACAAAAAATATTACACCGTGGATTATTTGTTCCGGTTTCTGCGGAAAAGTTTTTTACTGCAAGTGTGCCGGTCTCTCGGGTCATGTTGGTGATGCCGTTGTAAAGGCCGACAGTGGCCTCTACTGGTACTGTACTGCCTGTAGGTCATCATCATCCTCAACATATGTGGCTAAAGTGTTGAAGGCGAAGTCGACTGTTCAGACGCTTCATAACGAATTTGTAACACTTCAACAGAAGCTTCATGCGGCCTTGAGTGATCTGCACAAAACGACACTCCCTCTTACCGGCCTGTCGGTGGCGCATGCAACTGTATTGCCTTCGACTAGTTTGGCGGCAACATCAATATCATCATTAACTGCATCTGGCGCCACCCCTGAATCAGCTAGGCAGTTACGACCGAGGCAGACTAAATCTGGGGCTAGCGCCGCATCGAACAACAAACGCTCAGCTGGTACTGCTACGAACTCCGAAAACGGCGCCTCTTCTGCAGGTACATCAGCTGATGTCGTCACAGCTGATAGTTATACTGTTGAACTCACTACATCGCAAGTTGCGAATGGTTCTCCCGTTGGAGTATCGCTCGAACCTTGCAGTTCTGCGATGATTCAGCCTGTCTTTGATGTCGTCACAGCTGATCGACTTACTGTTGAACTTACTACATCGCAAGTTGCCAATTGTTCTTCAACTCGTCTAACAGCGGCCAGGCTTCCTCGCTGGATTTATGTATCTCGATGTGAAGTGAATACTACGCCTGATATGATTCTCAACCACATTATAAATAACTTCAATGATGTCTCGGCAACCGATCTACCATGCTATCAGCTTACAAAGTCTGGTGATGAGCTGTCGAAGTTTTCTTTTGTTTCCTTCAAAATTCGTGTGCCTCATAACATATTTGCTGCTGCTTGTAAGCCTTCTCTATGGCCTAAGGGTCTGATAGTGAAGGAATTTCTACCCAGACCGAGAAGGAATTTTCGTCCTATGGGAGCCAAGAATCTTCTGACGTAATTGGCTTTTCGTCTTCCTCGCCTTGCAGACCTCGAGCATCGAATGTCGCGTTTCTTACTTCTAATTTACTTTCAACCTTTTATCAAAATGTTAGAGGACTGAAAACTAAGACAATTCCTTTTAAAAATTCTGTTTTATCGAACTCCTTTGACATAATCTGTATTTCTGAGACTTGGCTGAATGAGTCAATATTAAACTCTGAACTTTTTCCGAGTTCTTTTAATGTCTTTAGACGTGATCGGGATCTTCTGTCCACTAACAAGCTTGATGGAGGAGGTGTTCTTATAGCTGTTCGCAATAGCATGTTGTCGGATCTTTGCATTGACTTCAATTCCTCCTTTGAATGCATTGCTGTCAAGGTGAAATGTTCTAAGTCTACATTATACATATTCTCTTATTATGTTCCTTGTAATACCACTCTTGCTCTTCTCTCTACACTTCTAGAAGAATTATCCCTATTTATTAATCAATGTCATCCTTCTGCTAAATTCCTTATCTGTGGAGACTTCAATATGCCTTACTTAAATTGGGATAATTCTATTCCTACTTCTTTGAACTGTTACTCTCAGCAACTCTTCTCTATTCAATCCTTTATGGAATTTTGTGCTCTAAAGCAACACAATGTTGTCTTAAACCAAAACAATAGAATTCTCGACCTAATATTTTCCAATTCCAGTTCTGAAGATGTTGTTCTTACATTATCTCTTCCTGGTCTAGTGTCACCTGATACCCACCATCCTCCGATAGAGATTGAATTAAATCTCAAGCCTCTAAAAATCCCCGCATTAAATCACTCCTGTAAGCGCAACTTCTTCAACTGTAATTATGATTTAATTTCTTCTGTTCTTGCTGGAGTAAACTGGCAGTCACTTCATGCTTCATCGGTGAACATTGCCCTCGATGAATTTTATTCCACTGTTAATTCGGTAATAGTCGAACATGTCCCATTCTCAATCACCCAGCGCCGGTCCCATCCTCAATGGTTTAACGCTTCCATCATTAAACTTTTGAAAGATAAAGATCAGGCAAGACGTCTTTATAAGAAATTCCCTACTCTGATTAATGAAGCTCAGTACACTGATCTCCGTAAAGTTGTTAAGAGAGAAACTAAGAAAGCCTTTAGAGTGTATGTATGTAGCCTGAATGCATCACTCGCTTTGGGCAATGACAAACCTTTCTGGAATTATGTCAATTCCTCACGGAAGACTACTACCATTCCATCATTCATAACTTACCAAAGTGATACTGCTTCTACTCCTCGATCTATAGCAAATCTATTTTCCTTATATTTTAGCTCCGTGTATTCTTCTTCCGCTTCTCAGTCAATGCAGGATATCGATGATATGGACTGTGACTCAATACCTGTTTTCACTCCTACGGAGGTTCTCGCTGTTATTAATTCCCTTGATTGTCATGGTGGCGCTGGTCCCGATAACATTCCCAATGTATTTGTTAAGAGATTGGGCCATATTCTGGCCGAACCACTTGCAACATTATTTAACATGTCACTGAATCAAAGAATATTTCCTGCAGTATGGAAGATCTCCCATGTTTTACCTATATTTAAGAAGGGTGATAAGCACAACGTTGAAAACTTCCGCCCGATTTCTATTCTGTCGTGTTTCTCTAAAATATTTGAAAAACTACTGCATGAAGTCATCTTTCTACAAGTCTGCAGCTCTGTTTCTCCTAATCAGCACGGATTTTTCAAGGGTCGTTCCACTGAGACGAATTTAGTTTCTTTTACAAATTCAGTATCAAGGACCCTTGAAAACCGACTTGATCTTCACACGGTGTATACTGACTTCTCGAAAGCTTTCGACAGAGTTGACCACTATAAACTTGTTCAGAAATTGAACTCTTTTCGTCTAAGTAGTTCTCTAGTAGGCTGGATCTCATCCTATCTTAATAATCGTAAGCAAATGGTTATCTTCCAAGGATGCCTATCGGTTCCTTATCTTGCGACATCCGGTGTTCCTCAAGGTTCAACCTTGGGTCCACTGCTTTTCATTTTATTCGTGAACGATCTTCTCTCAGAATTTCATTCTGATTATTTAATGTATGCTGACGATCTGAAGTTATTTAGACCAGTAAAATCTTTGGCTGACTGTCTCATTCTTCAAAATGACCTCAATAAATTATCCTCCTGGTGCTCTGCAAATAAGCTATCCCTTAATCAGCTAAAATGTTTCAAGATGTGTTATACAAATAAATCCTCTTATCTTCAGTTTGATTATCACATTGATGACTCCCTTCTCCTTGAAGTCTTTAACTTCAAGGATTTAGGTGTTATATTTGACACTCGATTAAAATTTGATATACATATTATGGAAATCGGCAAGCGTGCTTACAGGTTATGTGGTTTTATTTTGAGAGCTGCATATCCGTTCTGTAACTTGGCTCTTTACATTAACTTGTACAATAGTCTTGTCAAATGTCACCTTGAATACTGCCATGGCCGACTTAAACTCAGGCCGCGCACATATGACAGTTCGTCGTGAGAAATGCCTCGTTTTTTATGTGATGTGTGACGTCACGGATCAAAACGAGAAAATATACCAGTTCAATGGAGAATCTTTTTTGGAACGAATTCGTAACAAGATTTTATTATCCCAAAGCGCGGTGTTTTAATACAAAACTTTGGAATTGACGAACCCTCTAGAGTCGATACTGAATAACAAATGTTCAGAATCATAGCAATATGCAATGTGTTTCATATAACAAAAATTATCTTTCAAAAAATAAGCAATTTAACTGCACATTTTTTAAATGGCAGAATGCCGACAATGAAAAATTGAATTGAAAATTGCGATATTTTTTTCGACCTAATTTTTTCTATGAAAACTCAGTTCCAGATGAAAAAACTTGTCTAATTCTAATTTTTAAATATGTTTATAAACTATTTAACTTTGCTTTGCCTAACAAAAGCTTGCACTTTAATAGAAAACTTAGTTTTTATCATCCAAGTCATGCACCCGCCATACAAAATTGTTGCGATTTGTATGAAGCTGTCATGTTTGTTATGACTCTGTTTTTTTATGTTCAATTCAACTGCGCGGCTATAGTTCAGAGGGCTCTGATACTGCTCAGTTGTGTGGAACCCATACTATCTATATGTATCTCATAACCGCACTGGAATCGGTGCAGAGACGTTTCACTAGATCTCTCTTTCGTAGACTCAATTTTGTAGATGCCCCGTATGACATGAGGTTGCGCCTGCTTGGTCTTTCACCTCTTAAGGACAGAAGATCTTATTTAGACATGTTGTTTTTGTATAAAGTCTTATTTGTTTTCAACGCCAATCTCTATGCTGAGCTTAGATTTAGAGATAATAATCTTCGTTCCAGATCTCAAAATACCTTCATTGTACCATACGCGTCACTAAATTCATACTTTAATTCCCCGTTTCTTCGTTTGCCTCGCGCGTATAACCATGATTGTCTTAGTTTTCATACTCATTCTTTGCGCTCCTTTAAAATTTACTTAAAATCTATATTTTTAATTTATTAAATTTTGCTATCCACTGTTACTTTGTATTCGTATATTCATTTCATCTTTCATTAGTTACATTCATTTTCATTCTCATTTTTGTTTGTTCTCGGCTAAATGTGTTATTGGAGTATTTCTATTCTGTACATTTTCGTTTTCAAATAAATAAATAAATAAATAAAGCACACGACAAGAAAAGCCTTATTTCGTTGAAGAGTTGTAAATAGTTATAAAGCATATTACATGTAAGGCCTTGTTTCATTAGAGAGTGGTAGCAACATACAAATTACATGAAAAGTAAGGCATTATATCAATAGTGAGTGGTAAATACCTTAAATGTATGAAAAGTAAGGTCTTGTAATAGTCAGATCAGTAATGTGTACTGAATTGATTCCGTACTAGCAACTTGTACCCATTACTCTTTCGATAACAGATCTAATTACTTTAACCCCCATAGGCCCTAGGGTGTAAACGCTTAAAAGCACAGGACAAGAAAAGACTTATACCGTTGTAAATACTTATAAAGTATTGTGTTCGTCTCCAATTTAAACTATCCTTTACTTTGTTGAGTTGCAAATAACAACAATATGAAAAATCGAAATTGTTTCAACAGTAAAAACCATTTATTCAATATAAAATAAATTAAAACACGTAAATATTACATAAGAATTCATTCAATAACAAAATAAAAAATTAACAAAAATAAGATTCATAAATATAAGGAAAAACTCTATCTAAACTAATTGTTTACTTCGTTTTATATAAATAACACTTAGTGGAATTTATTACAAATGAACAGCACTTCGCAACATTTGAAACACTCGGAACGAACTAAATTTAATTATGGGCCCTTTGATATAAAATTAAAACGAAACGTTAATGATTGCATCATCCCTTTACTAATCCGCTTCTAAAACTTACTTTCGTAAATTGTTACTAAAGCCAAGAGCATTTGGCAAAACTGTAAAGTTTCGGATTGTACCACCTCATAACTTACTCGCTTCTAAACCATTACTTTCGTAAGTAGATACTAAAGCCTATACCGTTGGACAAAACTGTAACGTCTCGGATTTCTTCCTCTTATTACTTACTAGCTTCTAAACCATTACTTCTGTAAATAGTAACTGAAGCCAATAATGTTGGCCATAATTGTACAGAGAGAGCATTCGAGAATATTTTACAGCAATTACACTCTGCATTACTTTGGTAAGGCCCAGAGCTGCCACCATACTACAATTGTAGTATATCTACTACAATTTTGAACTCAAAATTGTCTACTCCGCACTAAACGAATTCTACTACATTTCTTGGAGCACTCTAATCAACAACACTAACAATATTGTCACGTTTTCATATCACACTTTGGGTTAGGGATGTTCGATTTCGATTAATTTTTTTAAAAAAAATCTATTTTATCAATTAATATGAGTGATGTTGATTAATCGACATAATCGATTAGTTAACGTTAATTAATCAAACAAATTTCAACAGTAAAACGATTCAATGTTCGACCGTTTTGGCAACATTTTACTACGAATTTTCTGCAACAGAAAAAAGTTATGCATTCATGAAGAGATAGGTAGATCCAGCAACACACGTTTGGTACTAACAACCCAGCAATCAAAATTTTGTTGAGAAAACTGCTTCTTATGTCAAATTATTGGAATTATTTTACTCCTGCTGTTGTTTCGGCCTCAAATTCTGAACTGAATCGCCATAGAGATGTACTGGAGATGACGAGCAGCGACTGTTTTGAAGCCGGACGATTCCTCGCAAAGGACCGGCGATAAACACTATGCTACTATTAGCATCTTACTCACATTTATGTTATACTCCTGTCTTGAACACAAAAAACGCCAAACATGTGAATACTAGGCTACCATTTGCATTTCACTGCCACCTGGCACCAAACGCTCCGTACAAAAAAGTTAAATTTGGTGATTTGTTGAGGGTACGCCCTCGATGGTTTCTGCGTTAACAAAATTATTTAACAGTTGGTGGTGCGCGAGTTATTTCAACATTTGAGTGTTTTTCATATGATTTAGCGGCAGTTCGTTTTTGGTGTATTAGTTATGCCTATTCCTATTACTAAATGGTATAAGAGGATAGTGGATGGAAGATGGAATATGGAGGATGGAAGATGGAGGATGGTGGATAGAGGATGGATGATGGAGTTTGGGGGATGGTGGATAGAGGATGGTGGATGGAGGATGGGAGATGGTGGGTGAAGGATGGTGGATAGAGGATGGAGGATAGAAGAAGGACGATGGTGGATAGAGGATGGATGATGGAGGATGGGGGATAGAGGATGGAGAATGGTGGATAGAGGATGAAGGATGGAGGATGGTGGATAGAGGATGGTGGATGGATGATGGAGGTTGGGGGATGGTAGATGGAGAATGGTGGATGAAGGATGGTTCGTACTTAATTTTATGATCAGGGCTGAGAAAACAAATAATATTTTAACGCAGAAACCATCGAGGGCGTACCCTCAACAAATCACCAAAGTTTCATCGTAATTGAATGAGTGGTTTAGGAGCCTATACAGAACAAACAGCGTGAACAACGGGAGAAACAGGAGCAATGGATAAACGGGAGAAACGGTGAGAAGGACGAGATCAACAGGAGCAACGGGAGTAACAGGGGCGATAGAACAACGTGAGCGTAGTGAGCGTAGCCGCGGTACGCGGCTAGTATTATAATAAAATAAAGTGAAAATGAACACTACTAGTAGTGTCCTTAAATTTTTCGCTCATTTCCATTGTAATAAAACATAATTTTCCATTTTAAACATTCAAAATGACGTTGCCCTATAAACCAAACATCGATGAAGAGGCAGCGAACAGTTTCGAAACTTGTCGCTGAAAAAAGATTATCAGATGGGAACAAGTTCAGCTACGTACTTGCTATCTGTGAATACGTGTGAGGTATTCGCATTTCTTTTGGCCATCTCATCCGCACTCTTCGACATAACAGATCTCCTATCGCGCATTGTATTTATAATTGGAATAAGCAAGAACGAAATAGCAATACGTGCACTCAGTGAACAGTGAGTTTGAAGTCAGTATGAAGAAGAGCCTACTGGTCATCGATGAGGGGTGAATCTGAATTGCATACGAAATCCGCCTGAACGATCATCGAGGTTCGGTAGAATGGATTTACATATGAATTGTGTTCTACCGCTTATCGAATAATGGAGGGATGAAATTGCATAAGAACTCTGTGGCATGTGGCACCTCCCGTTATTCTTTGCCAGTCGACACTGCATCGATCCTCGGCGTCGGGTCATGGCGCCGAGTGCAATTTTGTTCGTCGACTAGTGCAATAGAAACACGACTTCTATTGCACTAGCCGGCAGAGTTATTTCTTCCATGATCAGTTTCGTGTAGAGTTTCACGAACTGAACAGTTCAACGTCTAAGTTTGTTATGGCATTTGCAGGTCGAGTAGATACGCACTTGTAGATCCCGTGGCAGCAAGTTTCGCTAGAAATTCTAGACTTCCACCTTTGTACCAGAGTCCCCCCAATCTCCCAGTATGTAATTCCTTGCTGCCTCCCATTCGTTTACGAACTAGGGTTGTTTCCAAGATCCTGCAAGGGCTCAGTGTCTACAAGTCCGCTGGACCGGATGGTATCCCCCCCATAGTCCTCAAGAAATGCTTTTCCTCTCTGGCTAAACCGCTTCGCAATCTCTTCTATCTTTCATACTCTTCAGGGTGCTTTCCTCAGATGTGGAAAGTTGCGAATGTTCAGCCGATTCCCAAGAAAGGAAACAAATCGGATCCCGCTAATTACCGCCCAATAGCCATTACATCCGTGCTCGCTAAAGTAATAGAAACTGCTGTCAATCGCAACATAATCAAATACCTGATGGACAAAGATCTGATCCACGATCGCCAATATGGGTTCCGTTCCGGTCGTTCAACAGGTGACCTTTTAGTTTACCTAACGAAACGCTGGAACTCGTGCATCCACAAATTTGGTGAAGGTCAAGTGCTTGCCCTTGACATCGCTAAAGCGTTTGACAGAGTTTGGCACCAATGTCTCTTAGTAAAACTTAAAGCCTTTGGCTTTAGTTCAACCTTTCTTAAATGGATTGAGAGTTTTCTCTACAAACGTTCTATACGAGTTGTATTAGACGGAATAACTTCATCCTCTTTTCCAATCGATTCCGGTGTACCCCAGGGCTCAGTTTTATCTCCAACCCTATTTCTCATCTTTATTAACGACCTTCTGTCGTCAACTCTCAATCCAATCCATAGTTTTGCAGATGATAGTGCACTGGACAATGTCTTTAATTTCGACTCGGCTGCAGAGGCACGTCCAACTTCGGTGGCCTCACACCGCACTGAGTTATTCGATTCATTGAACTCAGAGCTCAATCTTATCTTGGACTGGGGCGAGAAAAATAGAGTAGAGTTCAATGCCTCCAAAACACAGTCCTGTCATCTATCCATTAAACGAGATGTTCCGACGTCGGTCTCAAATATATCCTTTGGTGGCGTACAAATTCCCCCTTCTGCTGACTTCAAATTACTAGGCGTAAAATTTAAGAACCACCTAAACTGGAGCCAACATATCTTTGATGTCGCAATTGATGCTTCCAAACGCCTTGGAATTCTACGGAAGTGTAAGAAATTCTTTTCAGCGCCTGACTTAGCTACAATCTACATATCAGACCACGTCTTGAGTACAATTCGCATATCTGGGCTGGGGCTCCCAAATCCCATTTAGCTTTGCTCAACCTTCTTCAAAAACATGCGTTCCGACTAATTGGAGACGAAGCCGTTTCAGCTTCTATAGACTCCCTGGAGCATCGCCGAAATGTCGGAGTACTCAGTATTTACTATCGATATTTTTATGGTAAATGTAGTAAGGAACTAAAAGAACTTATTCCCCCACTCTTAGTGGTCCCCCGTAACACTCGCCAAGCTTCACGCGCACACGAGTATACCGTTCAGCCCCATTCGTGGAGAACAGTGAAATTTAGGCTGTCCTTTATCCCCCGAACATCAGTAATGTGGAACGCATTGCCGGCCGATCTGTTTCCTGATAAGTATAACCTTCAGCAGTTCAAAAACAACGTCCACCGACACTTCAGATGCTTCCCTTTCGTTCCACCGACCTAAATCCCCTGCCACACCATTTTATCGCCAACCTATGTCGTTTTAGCTGTGCGATCGCATTAAAGGGTGATCCCCTAAGTTATAACGACGGCCGTAAAAAAAAAAAAAAAATCCCAAAAATGTAAGGAAAAAAAATTATTATTTTCCAACCAAACGTGAATTAACTATTTTCCAGTTCAAATATGTGCTATAGATCTGGCCCTCCAGGTTGGGGGTCGGAAGATGGGCCAACAACTCATCCTCGAAAAAAAACTTATTGTTCCGAAAGCAGGACTACAGCCTCGGATAAGATTGGATCAACGGCAACGGCTCTGGCAACGCATTAAGGACTATTCTTTTGGATCTTGGAACGTTCGCTCCCTTTACAGAACAGGTGCACTGCGAGAGATTCTTAATGAAGTTTCAGGATACAACATCAGCATTCTGGCGGTCCAAGAAAGATCGCTTCTTATATGCACAAATTGGATGACGCGGGCGCTGATCCGAGATGACTTCAGACAATGTATCCTGCAGGCCCTGGCCCGATTTGGGCTGTCGCGCGATGATGTTCTGATTCAAATCCGGCTCGACGGCAGTGTGACCGTTTTGATATTTCTCAGGGTAGCAAATTTGGGTAGCAATTCTTAAGCTAGTATTACACTGTTTGACCAAGTGGTCAAATTGCAGTAATAAGCAATGCAAAATAGCGAATTTGACCGAGCGGATACTGTGAGACTAATTTGAATTCGCTTTTTCGCATTGCTTATTACAGCAATTTGACCGCTTGGTCAAACAGTGTAATACTAGCTTTAGCTTGGGTAGCAAAAATATTTTCAATCAAAATTCACACAAAATGCACATTTTGCCCTTCGCTCGAACGAGTGATAGATTCGAAAAAGATGTGTAATTCGATTGCGATTATGTATCCGGTATGTGCTAGCACTATACGAGTACTATATTTCTAAATACAATAATATTAGACAGCTATCGATGGTACGCGATTTCGAATGCATGACCAGAGGCGTACATGAATTTTACATTTGATATAGTTTGTCAAAGTATCATAGTTTTGTTGTACAAAACGGGCTGATTAAAATTTACGGTAAAATATTTTCGAATTGCTGTAACACATTATTTTCATAATTTTATTTGTACATATATGAATCACGCTAAAGGTGAAAAAGTGGTAGTTTCTCGACCACGTCAAAATTCCCGTTTTATACGCATGGTTGGACAAAACGGGGTACTGCATGTGTTCGAAATTAAACACACTTTTTTATAAAATTAAAAGTTCTCAGTCGTTTTTAATAAACAAAAGTTGAATAAAATATATAACAAAACATAAGAAAAGAAATATAAATTATTCTTTTCGTTCAGTCGAATAAGTTACAAATTTAAGAAATTATTGTTCTTCCGCATTTTCATGATATTTCATTTTGATCAGCATGAGTATTAGTAGGAAGTATGACCTTATTTATATTTACACAAATGGCATATATAATGTTCGCAATTTTCTGCATCAAGACTTGTACAGGCTTCATGAGCCTAACCCTTACAAGTTTAGCACATTACCCATCCTTCATTGCTTTTGGATTTAGAATACATTTCATACAGAAAATACATGGCGCATCATCGTGGTCAGATTGGGTTTCGGAAGTCAGGACAATCGATTCTGTCGAAATATCGCTTCCAGCTGGAAAGCTCGAAGTCAAGGACACCGAAGTCTCAGTCTCATTATTTTTATCCTTATCTAATTGGTATGTTCGTAGTCTCTGACGGTGCAAACATCAAATCTGGGAACAAATTTGAATCCAATGGATAGATACCCGTTTTTCGAAATCCATTTATGGCTGTTTCTATTGAGGCCGCTTTAATAAACGCTGTACCATATAGTTTTCCGATTTGGAATTGAGTAATTGCACGTCCAGGGTGCAATCTAAGCCATTTTCTACATCCAAATAGTATTTACTTAGGGGTGCCATGAAGGACACGTCAAGGGGTTGCATTCTATGAGTGCAATGTGGTGGAAAACAAAGAAGTATTACGTGATTTTTACTAGGTTTTTTAATAAGTTCGATATTTTTGATATGACTAGCATGACCATCCAAAAGCAATAAATCTGGTTTGTCTTCAGACGGTCTGGAAAAATCTATAAAACGGTCGAACCATTTCAAAAATATTGTCTTCGTCATCCATCCACTTGGATCGTACTCGGCAGTTGTGCCTGGCGGAGCTTTATCCAGCAGTGTAGGCTTAGCGGAATAAAATTAGTGAAATGGAATTCAAAAAACTTTTAAGTCGTAGAAGACGGGGGACCACCCCGTTTCATCCACCTATAGAATACCCCGTTTTATCCAACTGGCAATTTCTTGCAAAAATACTTCAATGTAGGTATTTAGGCATCACTAAATGCAATTAATGCGTCACAAATTAAACAGAAGGCAACAACGAAAAGAATGATATACGTACCGCAAAATTAAACACACGAAATACCCAAAAATAAAAAGAAACAGCTAAATAAAACAATTTTGTTTTTGAAAAACTATAATTCTGTCCTGCTTGCGGTAAAACATCTGATCGCGGCAGAAGACAAACGCCTAATGATGAGACATGTGCATTTTTGCTGGTAAGGCGATTTATAGCAAGATTCTACATGCACGGATGAAAAAAACCGCGACTCCCTGTTTTACCTGCCTACCCCGTTTTGTACTACTTTCCCCTACACAAGTTTTATAACGGATAATTTTACCAGGGTAGCAAATTTAGCCATGTAGTAACATAGTAGCAAAAAATTGTCAATAGTAGCATTTTGCTACCTTCGTAGCACTTGTGGTCACACTGCTCGACGGACTAAACAATTTTCAATTGTAAATGCAAAGATTTTATTAAATTTTCTTCCAGGATTTAATGAGTGACACTTTTATAAAGTGAAGCTTTAGTAGGTGCTTATTAAAGTGCTGCAAGCTTTACACTATAAAGAGAAAAAATGAATTCAGTTCCGACCTATAAATTGCTCCTGTATTTCGTAGATATTTGTCACATAACGACACCTTCCAAGCCACAGTTATGCACGTCTCTGAAAGATGTTTAATGGGCGCATTTGAAAATGAACCGATATTGTTTGCGGCGTTATGTGTTCTCAGAAAACGAAAAGACACAGTCTTGGTTTGATTACTCGTTGATAATATTTTTATGCAACAAATTTTAATTAAACTTGAAAAAAATCTATTTTCTGTGAAATATGTGTTCGACGGATGAAGGTAAAGTTTAAACTGAATAGCGCACCAAAAAAATGTATCGAACATATTTTTTTTATTTTTCCGCTGAATATGATTGCTTTAAAAAAATTAATCGTGGAAGGGGCCCTATAATTTGCCATTGTTTTGTACAATATAATCACGATCGATTTCTGTTTTTCGACTTGAGAACTGAAAATAAGTATCTATAATAAATTTACCCGAATTAATTAAAAGCCTGTCCACTCCACAGCGAAAAGTCTGCGATTAGAATAATTCCCATTACAATGTTGTCATCACACGCTCCAAATTCTAACCCCCTCTCTCTCTCCAATGAACTGGCCCTCTGCATTAAAGGACACTCAGAACAAACAATGTAAATTGGATTAGACCAAAAAATGGTCACCGCTAGTCCAATGGCACGATTATAATGAAATATTCGACGCGTCTAAAGCTAGAATTATAGTAAACTTACTTCATTACTTCTTAATGCGCATCTTCTTTTAGATCCATGTAATAAATCGTACTTTCAGATGAGCCGGCCAATGTCCCTTGTTTTCTACTTAACTGCACTCCTAAGCAATCTCACAACAATTTAAAACACTCATTCATTGTAAACGCTTGACAATATTTCATTACGCTTTTTTTTTGCTTTTTATTTTTCTTATTTCTGTTTTTTGTTTCCTTACAATAAGAATGTCATTTTTAAATGTGAGGATAGGGCAGAGCGTGCGTGGAAAAGACAATTATAGACAAATATTACAACATACTTAGAATACAAATTGCAATAAATTCAATTAAAATGTTTACCGTGTTGGAAGTGGGGGGGGGGGGGGGGGGGGGGTTTACTGTGAGTCGATTGATGACATGAGTTTTAAATCTATCATTTCGTGTATATTTAAATTCCCTAATTCCGTTTCATTCTCTAAGTTCATTTTAATTTCTAATCGCCGAGAGAGAATAAAATTAAGCAAACATAATAAAAAAAAAAATTATATTTCCTTCAACAATAAAAATATTTAAGTAAAATCTACATTAACAATTTTAGATTTGTTTTTAACAAGGTAAATAACACAATTTGGGGGGGGGGGGACGTTTATCTATAATACTTTAATTTCGATTGCCTTCGAAACGAGATTGTCTTTAAACAAATTAGGTAAAGGCCGAGCAAAATGAATTAACAAAGCAAAAAGCAACTAATTAAGAAGGTGGGAGGGGTCTTTTGTTTGTCATTCTCATTTTATTAGGGGTTTGTTATTTTTTTCTCATTTTAATAATTAATAAATGCTTGGCACTAAGGTGAGGAGAACTTTGTTCAATTTTAACTAATTTTGGTTAACTGTTTTTTTTTTGTTATATATATAAATAGTAAAACGATTTCTAGAGCTATGTTTGTTTTTTTTGTATACGAAGTTTAATATTAATCCGCCTTTCAAATCGTAAATTTCAATTGCTCGAATGTGCAAGGATTTGTGACCAAACGACGCGCATTACGAACGAATCAAAATTAGACGATCGAAAAACGTTTGTTATTGTGTAAGAAGTAGATAAGAATAATTTGTGGAAAATTGTGTGATTATAAAATTGCATTTCTATATTTCCGCACAGAAAAAAAACTGTTACGTTACTGGGGTTTTGTTGTTTTTATTTCTTATTATGAATCGTTTCGCCTGCAGTCCAATCTCCGACTGATCAGGCTAAACGTTTGTTGAACGACGACTTTTGTATGTGAGCGCGATTATGAACAAGTCAAAATAGAAAAGAAATAAAAAATATTAACCTGATGAATGAGGGATGATCATAAGTCTCAAATTGAATTTCAACTAACGTTGTATTCTTCTATGTGTTCAGATTTAAATCAAGTCGACATAGTTGGCCGGAAATAGTCCGTAAGTACCGTCGGGACCGAGTCCTTGCCACCATCCTTCATCAATCTGATCGATATGTGTGATTATATCGCCCGGATCGAATGTAATTTCAGACTCGTCGGCTGCTTGATAGTCGTACAGAGCTCTCGCCCTCAGTCCGCCGTGGCTTAATACGTCCTGATAAATTATATCGTCTTCAGTTACAACATCTGAAAAACAAAATAGTAAGTGTAACCGAGTAGTTTTGGTGCGCTTGATAACAATCTCTACCGTATCGCTGTCCGTTTCCGTTGCTGGGCGAGGCCTGTTTCACTGCGACATGTTGCTGTTGTACGGGTGGTGAAATAGGCGGCTCCTCTGGCGAAGCTAGCGAATTTGTTTTACTGTGCGGCGAACGTTTTATAGTCGAATATTGTTCTTCGTGCTCTTCGTATTCGTCTGCAGTAGGTTGAGCGGTCGTGAATGCGGCAACGGCCGGTTCCACTGGCTCGACAGGCCTCTCCGCTTCAGTCACAGTATTTAGGACGGTAGTGTCCTTTGGAATGATTGTTTCGGCAATTTTTTGTAGCGGTGCAGCTTGTGAAATAGGCTTAGGCGATAGTTGTGGCTGCGTGATGTTGTGTTCTTCCACGTCTTTTTGTTGCGAATTATTCAACGCATTGATTCGTTGTGCTATTGAATTTCGGACAGGTTTTGCAGGAGCGCCAGTTCTTTAAAACAAAAAAGCGCCCAAAATTGCTAGGACTTTTACAATACTTGGGCATTTTATATTCTTACCTGTTGTGCATCTGTCCGTCGCTGCTATTTTGCGTGAAAATCGCCTTGGCAGTGCCAACACGCGATCCGATCAATTCTCGTGCCTCCTGACTTCGTTGCTGTCGCATTCGTTCCGCCTCGGTTATTACTTGCGTCGGACTAGTCACTGTTTTTGTTGGACTTAATGGTTGCGGTGATGTTTTGATCGGAACGTGTGCTGGTTGCAGTTTTTTGTTTTGAACAATTTTCTGTTCACGTGCCCGATGCTCTTTTTCTTCGCGCGATCGTTGCTCCTAGAAATCACGACTATATTATAACAGAACCTAACTCAATTAATAGCAAACATCACTCACCTCTTCGGTTTTAGCATTATCATGTCGCTTGCGTTCCTTTTCTTTTTCGATACGGTGTCGTTCCTCTTCTTCTTCTTTCTTCCAGAAATTTTGCATTTCCGTTGGATTTATCTCTTTGGCAGGTATCACACGATTGTAGTTGGTTCCGATCGGTCCTTTTTGTTCGTCCTGAACAGTTCGAGTCTCTTTGAAACTGTACGCCGAACTTACGTTGCTCAGTTTGTGCAGTAAGCGTTCCTGGTCGATGTCGTCGTCGACGCGCGCGTTTATTGTGAGGTGTGCGCCCGTTAGTAGTTTGGCGACATCGTGTATGTGATTAGCACATGTTCCTTTGCGGAGCACGGGAGCGCCTTCGCCCTGATTGAGAAAAGAAATTGTCAAATTAAAATTTGAGATACACACAAATTAGCTTGTTTTTGCAAAGTAGTGCATTGATCTTAGTCCTGCGCTTCTATACGTTTTCAACAGACCTTTAAGCCCATACGTACGATACTCAGGCTATTAAAAAAGTCTTCGTATAAATGTAAGGAAAATTTAATACGAACTTCGCTGGGTTTTGTTATCTCGCTTCTACTCTGGTTAATGGTCACAAACAAGATCTAAGTAAACCTGGAGAGGGAAGGGGTTAAGGTGGTGGCGTGTACGGATGATGTGGTTGTTCTGGTATCAGAAATGTTTCCTTCAATGATCAGTGAGATAATGGAAGGCGCACTAGGTAAGGTAAACACGTGGACTGCAAGCTGCGGCCCGGATGTAGATCAGAATAAAACTAAATTCACTAAAACCAAAATATCAGACCTCCACCGTCTAGACGGCCATCAACTCATTCATTATATGTTGGGTCTCCCGTGTGTACTGTGTGCGAGGGAAGTGAGCAAAATTTATTGAATTTTTTTTGAAGGACTAAGCCGAGAGAAAAAAAATAATGCGATTTTTGGGCGTTGAAAAAAGTTCTAAAGAAAAACACGGCATTTTTCCGATAAAATTAAATCCTAATCAAATCGTTTCGTACCATAAGTTATCCCTCGGTTGTTTACAAATCAAATGGCGTTCGCATTAACACACTTTTTGTAAGGTCGTGCGAATTTTGGGGGAATCGTCTAGTCACGACACCGACGGTGGCGATTTTGTCTGACCGGTTGAATCCTTGCCGACCGAAATTTGTCGGGAATTCAGGGAAATAATTCGGCCGTAGCAGTTTTAGTGCGTTTAGATGAACGTCTGGTATTAGTTTTGTCAATTTCAAAAGCCGCGTTCGCGAAAATCAATCGGAGAGGTTTTAAAGTACGGATTCGTGAATATCTGCGACGGGTATTTTTCGGAGTTCATAAAGGTTTACGGACCGAGGCAAACGCCTCGAATTTTGATATTTTGGTAGTTATCGTCGCGTGAAGAAAACCAACAGCAGGTGCGATCGCAAAAAGAAAAGCCTCAAACGTTTCATAAATTCATAGACGGTGAAAATCTCAGCATTTCCCGAACGCATTAGACGGAGAAATTGTGGCGCCTGCCACGACCCCACTTTTGTTGGAATGTCGTGGATGAGGTAGGGTGGTCAGACAGGGCGCTAAAGCACCAGAACGCGCTGACAAGTCGCGCAACTTATCGTTTCTCGGCCTCTCCTGACCTATTGGGAAAGATATCCCAAATTTTCATTCCCAGGGTAAGTCGGCACGACTAATTTTTTTTGTACAGACCTAGGGTTTATGGTCTGTTTTTCGAGCAACGTACCCTCCTGAGGACTTAAATCAAGAATGGTTCTGTGGTTGTACACAGCCGTAATACGTCCAATTCTTATCTACGGATCGCTAGCCTGGCTGGAAGCGTTGAGTAAGAGTTACAACATAAACAAACTCAGCATAGTTCAAAGAACTACTGCTATTGAACCTACAGGTGCAATGCGGTCATGTCCGAATGACGCTCTGAACGTGCTATTGCACCTATTGCCTATGGACCTACATATTAAAAGTACCGCGTTGTGCAGCGCTGTCAGACTCAAAAAATCTGGGTGCTGGCATGCCAAACAATACGGTCACAGTAAAAACCTAGATTCGTTCAATAACATCACAACTGAGTCGATAATACAGGCAATAATCTCGGCAAAGAAGCAGCGTCCACAACAATGGTAAGAAGAACCAGAAATTCTACATGGATAACTCACGATATTTTATTTCAATTGAGAAGAAAAAGGCAAGCATACAGAAAACTGATGCAAGACCAGACAAACGAAAATTATATTAGTCAATACAAAGCAATTAAGAATAGCCAAGGAAAAATATTATAATGCGCAGTTTGCTAAAACAGATGGGATCCTTAGGAAATTATGGAGCACAATTAGGGAAGCTTGTGGTATTAACAGCAATGCTCGTGACACAACGGAAGTAAGTTCATTCATAGATACGCCCAATGGACTAATTAAACCCGTATCAATTGCAAACGTTTTAAACGAACACTTCTGCACGATCGGCACAACTCTTGCGGATAACCTTAAAACTCATAATAACGCGGAGAACTTTCAAAGGATCTGCTGACCTACGGTATCTAATGTAATATTTATTCTTCCAACAGACGCCACCGAATTGGAAAATATCACAGCGGAACTCAAATCAAACATATCACCCGGTATTGATGGCATAACAACAAACGATCTGAAAACATTAAAATCGATCATTTCTGCTCCAATTAGCATTGTTATAAATTACCACTTGAACAAAGGAACATTTCCAACTTGCCTGAAAACAGCACTTATCTCTTCCCATCTACAAATGCGGTTCAAAGAAAGATCCCAATAACTATCGACCAATAGCCCTAATCAGCGCGGTCAGCAAAATCTTCGAAAAAGTTATCAACAAGAGGCTATTACAATTTAAAAAAAATATTCTGGTTTTGATGCTCACCAATACGGATTTCAAGAAGAAAGCAATACGACGTCAGCCTTGACAGATGCGATACAATTTATAAATGAAGGTCTTGACAAGGGTTCATACGTTGCTGTGATATTTGTATATTTAAAAAAAAGCCATCGACACTGTAAACCACAAAATATTACTTGAAGTATTGTCCAAAATGGGGATCCGAGGAAAAACCAATGACCAATGAAAACTTTTTAGTTGGACTTAGAGAGGTGCATAACTGTGGCTTGGAAGGTGTCGTTATGTGACAAATATCTACGAAATACAGGAGCAATTTATAGGTCGGAACTGAATTCATTTTTTCTCTTTATAGTGTAAAGCTTGTAGCACTTTAATAAGCACCTACTAAAGCTTCACTTTATAAAAGTGTCACTCATTAAATCCTGGAAGAAAATTTAATAAAATCTTTGCATTTGCAATTGAAAATTGTTTAGTCCGTCGAGCCGGATTTGAATCAGAACATCATCATTAATGGCGCGACAGCCCAAACTTAGCTCTCCTAAGACAGTCAATATAGGAGTCCCACAAGGTTCGATTCTTGGCCCTACATTATATCTGCTGTATATACACAGCCTCCAGTTCACAGGACTTAAAGTAAAATATATATAACTTATGCTGATGACACTCTACTTCTTTACAAAGGTAAAAATTCTGAACAACTGGAGTTGTTGATCAACTTTGACCTAAAACTTTTCAAGAACTGGCTTCTGGGCAAATTACTAACATTAAAAATCAGAGATAATTTAACAAAAATTTATTATAAAAAGAAAAATTCGTTAAGAAAGAGAGTGACGGGAAATTGAGAGATAATAGAAAAAAAGAAAAAAAAAGCTAACAAAATATGTGAAAGAAAATAGAAAAATTATAATGATAAAGCAATGAAGAATAAAATAATGCAGATATAGTATTTTATTGAAGAAGAATTTTTTTTTAAATTATGCTTAAAGTTGTTAGATTGAGATTGAAGATCTCTGGGAAGTTGGTTGTAGTTTTGAATCGCATTGTTTAAAACTGAACAGGATCCGTGTCTGGCAGTACGTATGGCAGAAACGTATAGTATATATCGGCAGCTCTCCTAGTGTTGTAGTTATGGTTGTCACAGTGATAGGAAAATTGGATGTCGCTGTTTCTAGTCTTGCGCTTAATTTTATGGATTTGGTCTGATGATTCCAGGTAATACAATTGTTCGACCGTGAGCAGATGATATTTGGCATGAATAATTTTTGTGTGCTCTCGAAAATGACAGTTATACAGATTTTTTATTGCTTTGTTTTGCATTTTTTCGGTGCACTGTAATTTGGAACTAAAAGCCGATCCCCATATTATTATACCATACTGCATCTGACTCATAAATAGGGAAAGTTCGCTTTAACTTTTCAGGTACGTCTTTCCCGATTTTACGGAATATTCCTGCAATAGAGGCCAGGTTCCGCCTTAGTATGTCAATATGGAGCAGCTTTGAATCCAGCACTATACCTAGATACAACTTCATCAATTATTTCGCCGTTGAAAACAATGCTAATATCAGTTGATGAAGACGTATTAAAAACGATATATGTATTTAGTTTTTATTTGGATTCGCTGATAGCTTGTGAGCATTGATCCAAACATTGATTTTATCGAGGTCGCGATTATTAATTTAGATTCAACTCTGTTATGGAATTCCTATAGACGTTATATAGGACAGGCCCAAGAACACTTCTTTGTGGGACACCACTGCTGACGGGAAGAAAAGAGCTGTTCATGTTGTCAATAGTAGTATACTGGAGTCTAGAAGTAAGGTAGCTCTTAAACCAGTCATACGACGTTCCTTGAATACCGATCGCAGATAGTTTCCTTAACAGAATGTCGTGGTTTACCGTATCGAACGATTTGATAAGTTAATAAAAACAGCAACAGTAGATAGTTTTCTATCGCATGAAGACTGAAGTTTAGATACGACGTCAAAAAGTGCTGCTTTGGTGTCCGACTGCGACCTAAACCTGTACTGGTTCTGTGATGTAGCTCTATGCATAGTTAGGTGATCTTGTAACTGCGTCTTACTGCGGTATAAAAAGGGCAATTGTCAACAGAGGAGTAGACTCTACCACTGCAAGGTGGATCGACCAA
The DNA here is from genome assembly GCA_951812415.1 of Beris morrisii. Taxonomy (NCBI): domain Eukaryota; kingdom Metazoa; phylum Arthropoda; class Insecta; order Diptera; family Stratiomyidae; genus Beris; species Beris morrisii. The sequence continues at coordinate 63,240,128 of OX638310.1, forward strand.
ATGCTAAGTACACGGGAGATTCACACCTTCCTGGGAACGGACACCACAAGGGTCAAACCAGGCAAAGGATACCCGCAGGGAGGTGTACTATCGCCCCTTCTATGGTGTCTTGTGGTAGACGACCTACTGAGCTTGCTCATTCATAGCGGCCTTACAGTCCAAGGATATGCTGACGACTTAGTAATCATGATTAAGGGCAAGTTTCAGGAAACCCTCAGCGACCTTATGCAGCAAGCACTAAGTAAGACACAAACATGGTGCCACGAGAAAGGCCTACAGGTCAATCCGGACAAAAACACGATTGTGCCTTTTTCACGAAAGAAAGACCTGAGCAAAATAAAATCGCTCATGAGACGGAAATCAAACTCGCTACAGAAGTAAAATATCTAGGTGTAATTCTGGATCAGAAACTCCTATGGAACAAGCACCTAGAAAAAGTATCAGAGAAAGCCACTACTGCTCTACTTTTGTGTAGACAAGTCGTAGGCAAAACCTGGGGCTTGAAACCCAAAATAGCCTTGTGGAACTATACAGCTATTGTAAGACATATGATAGCATACGGAGCATCAGTATGGTGGCAAAGAACAAAACTAGTAAGCGCTAGGAGCAAACTGGACAAGCTCCAAAGGTTGGCATGTATCAACACGACAGGAGCAATGAGAACCTGCCACACGGAAGCTATGGAGTTTCTTTTAGATCTGACTCCGCTGAACATCTATATCAAATCGCAGGCAAGATTAGCCGCGATGAGAAACGAATTAAACGGCAACCCATCCAGAGTAAAAAGAGGACCTAATAATCTATCCAGACTTAGAAGCTTGTGGCCTACGCGGATGACATAGTCATACTAGTTCAGGGAAAATTCTTGGATACTATTACTGACATCTTGGAGTCGGCACTCTGTACACTGAGCAGGTGGGCCAAAAGATGTGGCTTGGAGGTTAACGCCTCAAAAACTGAGTTGGTTTTATTTACTAGGAAGCACAAGATCCCGGAATTCAGGCTGCCAATGCTTGAAGGGGTCGAGCTGCAACTTTCGGAAAAAGCGAAATATCTGGGCCTGATCTTGGATAGGAAGCTAAATTGGAAGGAAAATGTTGGAGAGCGTGTTAAAAAGGCTAACAACGCATTTTTTGCGTGGGAAAGAGCTGGGGTCTGAAACCAAATATGGTACATTGGCTGTATACGGCGGTTGCAAGACCCATTCTGACGTACGGGGCACTGGTATGGTGGAAAGCCACAGACAAAAAGTATATTCAAAGGGAATTGAGTGGAGTGCAGCGGAGTGCTTGTGTAATGATCACAGGGGCCCTGCGCACAACGCCAACAGCAGCACTGGAAGTTTGCATGCACCTTTTACCGCTTGATATTTTCATTAAGCAGGTTGCGTCAAACATAGCGGCAAAACTATTGAGCTGTTGTCTCTTTAGGGAGAGACCCATAGGACACAGCTCCATTCTTAGGGAATTTCTTCAGGGTCCGGTCAACTTTTGCACGGATTATATGATCCCGGTGAATGATTTTAAGTCATCCTTCAGGGTTGTATACCCAAGCAGAGCGAACTGGGAAAGCAATAGGGTAGTAAATGAGGGAGAACTCTCCGTGTATACGGACGGTTCCAAAATGGAATGCGGCACTGGCGCTGGAGTCTTCTCTGAGCAGTTGAGTGCAAGGGAGTCCTTTAAGCTGCCGGATGCCTGTAGTGTATTCCAAGCGGAAATTCTGGCAGTGCTCCAGGCAGGTAACATCATGTTGATGGAGGGGTTATTCGGTCGGGATATCTCACTCTACATTGACAGCCAGGCGGCTTTGAATGCATTGGAATCAGGGACTATTAAATCCCAGCTAGTAAAACGCTGTCGAGAAGTGCTCAAGGTACCTTGTAGTCAGAATAGAGTACGACTATGCTGGGTACCAGGGCATAGTGACGTACCAGGCAACGAACAGGCCGATGAGCTGGCGAGACTAGGATCGGCGTCTGACGGGATGGTAGAGGAGGTGGTTAATCCACCTTTAAACGGAATTAAAGCACGTATCAGGGATTGTGCAGTGGACGCAGCGAACTCTAGATGGGAGGCGCTAACGAACTGTAGGACCTCTAGGGCACTCTGGCCAAGGTTGGACAGACGAAAGACTAGGGAGATATTAACATGGAGTAGGGGACGTGTGCAGGTATTGCCTGGACATATGTGCTGAAGAGGACATCACCCACATTTTGTACGAGTGTCAGGCGGTTGCAAGGAGGCGTCTGAGGTGGCTGGGAAGTCTTTTCTTTGACAATTTGGAGGACCTGAGGTCAATAGGGCATGATAAGCTAGTCAAGTTCGTTAGGGATCTGGGTTGTTTAGGGGATGTTTAGTGAGCCACGAGGTTCTGAAGGGATCGCTATGGGCCCTTTTGGTGCCTAGTGTGCGCGGTGGCTCAGCGCTTCGCACCTTCTTAAAACTAAAACTAAAACTAGAAGTAGCATTCAAATGCTAGACATGCCTGTGGACCATATGACAAAAAGATATCGCTTCGAAATCCCTTTCAATTCCATAGTCTGCGACAGAGAGAACTGGGCAAGGGACCAACCGCAGTTCGGACTGGATAGCATTGTATGGTATACCGATGGATCTAAAGCCTTGTATCCACTGAGATTGTCCGCGAGCATAGCACGCGCGTATCCACCAAAAATTGCATTCAACGGTCAGCTCGTCACTAGCGCGCCGGCATCACGCGCACCTCGCTTGCAGCTCGCGCGCTGTGCATGTCAACTGTATCCACTGAACGTTTCATTACGAGCTCGTGAATAGAATGGCAAGAAGCTGCTAACGCGCAGACATGTTTGATGGAGACGGTTAAAAAGCAAGAACGGGCCAGCTTTTTAACGGCGGCGAGCTGCTTGTCTGTTTTCCGTTTCAAATGGAAAGCTTCGTAGCGCGTTTAGGGTTTTTCGTATGTTTCAACAGTGAAGAAACGAGGTATCTGTACCTAATGTGCAGGATAGATTTAATTTAAAATTGCAAACTGAATAGCAATGGAGTGATCTAACGAGAAAATAAAGAATTTGATTTCCAAGATTAAACTACACCCAATTATATAGCATGTCTCGAGCTCGAAATCAAAACACCGAGTAAAAAAGAGAGACATATTAGGCGAAATAGGCAAAAAATTTAATTGCGATTCGCCTGGCTATACTCAACCCGTAGTTGCCAGGAAATCACTTGTGGAAATCCTCGCGAAAGTCCAAAAACCACTAAGTCCATCAACTCTCAAATCGTTTAGCAATTGAATGCTACCATATTTACTCCTACTTTTTAGGTATGGACTAACTCAACAACGATGTGATCTTTTCTTTCTCACTTGTTCCTGCAACATAGTAAATGCCGCCGCTAAGACTTCAATATCTTCGGATGAGATCTTAATTACTCAAATCTTTCTGTACTACTATTTCAATTTAACACTCGTTGAATGGCATCGACGAGCTGTCGAGCGTTCTCCGTTCAGAAAGCGAGCACACTTAAAAATGTATCCGTCAAAATTCTAAGCGTTCCGCAGCTCGCCGGTTATAAAAAGCTACGTGCTCAATGGATACGCTTCAGAAACAGATGAAGCAATAGCACGCGTGCTGCTCGTGAAATGCTTTTGTACGGAGCGCCATGTAGTATCCATTGACCGAACATGCTGCTCGCATTCTGCTTGCGAGCTGCAGTGGATACGAGCCTTAAGACGACTGAAGGCACCGGAGCTGGCACAAGCGGACCACGCGCTAATAGAAAATCGGATAGAAAATCTTTGCAGTCCTTCAGTAATTTGGTGGGTATCTTATCGTGGCCAGCAGATTAGAAATTTTTACGGTTTGTGATAACGGTTAGGATCTCGTTTTCAGTTGTTAGCGCAAATTCGAATAGAGACGTTTCTGTGCGATGCTCGTGAAGTGGAATCGGACATAGGAATTCGGTCAATCATCGAGATAAAATAATTGTTAGTGTTGATTATTTTCAATTTAGACTCTTTATCGGGTGCACTTCGCAAAAGATCGGATTCCTTTCGAGGCACTCCTTTATAACACGCCAGGTAGCTCTCGGGTGGTTAATGTTATTCGAAAATGTTTTTGCGAAGTATAGACCGCTAATGGGTCCGTTGTGATCCCACGTGTACGGGAAAGAGAAATAACCGTGTGCCCAAGACCATCTCAGGTAAACCATCCTGAGCGATTCAGCCAAGTATATGGCAGAGGGCGTACCCAACGTACATTCCCGCCTCAAAGCAAGACTAGGGCATTCGCAAATCATGTGAAAGATACTTTCCTCAGGATCGGGTTCAGTACAGCTGCGGCACAAATCTGCAACGTCCGCTACACCTTGTCTTCTGGCGTGCCAACCGATCAGGCAATGGTCCGTCAGTACACCAATGAATACGTAGAGTTTCCCTATCTCCGAGTAGGACAAACTTTGTCGTGCTCGCACTCAGCTGTCTAGCAATGAGACATGATGTGAAGCCCGACCACCTTGTGTTAGCCTGTGATATCTAAGAGTGTAAATAGTCATATTTACGTAGTTTACATCCAAGAGTGTAAATAGTCGAGCTATCAAAAAAACGCTACCGTTTTAGATCTGCAAAATTTTACGGGCGCACCCGATAATCTAAAATACTCAGAATTCTGACAACGATATGAATGGGTGCTCCACTAATCGGCCAAACCAAGACGTACCCGTAATACAAAAAAAAAAAAACCAAACCATATCTGCAAATTGCAATGCGCGTTATCGCCTACTTCAGTCTACATATCAACGATAAAATATAAAAAAACACTGAAGCCGCCTTTGAACAATCTCAAACCTGGGAAATAATTTTTCCGCATGACCCCGCAAACTACACAGACCTTGAGAAAGTGTGCGCGACGCGCTAATTAATCCACATACGATTTGAAATTATTCCCCCCATTGTTTTTTGGGCGCGCGGTTCACTTCTCTGCGTAAAGTGACTGTACAGCTTCGGATGTGGTGCTAAAGAAATGGCTATAAATTTGTAGAGAAGGTCGAGCAGATGAGCTGGCCGATCGGAGTGCATTAATAAAATGAATTGTGAAACTTTTCTACTTGGGGTGATGGGAAACAGCAAAAAAAGTTTCGCTGGTTTTTTCCCATTTTTATCTTATCGCCGACGGAAATAATTCGAATTTTATATTTTCAGCGATAAGTCGAGGGGGCGAAATGAACTCACCTGCCAGTTAATCAGCAGAAATTTTGTCAGACTTGTTTTCGGATCGGCGATACGGACAAAAGCGTACATGATTTTGCCGCTATTCAAATCGTCGCAGAGTTCGTCGAGACCGCCATCGCCGGTCCCCATTACTTTCAGGTCGTTCGTTTGTCCCTCGTAGCTGAACAGCGCCCTTGAGAAAGAATTTCCGTTCAAATTAATCGATCCTAAATTTTTTTCGTCGCTCTTTTATTGAAGCTAGCTACTCACCAGTCTGTCGGCGTTTTATCGTCGATCACATCCTTCCAGGCGGCGACGATTTTCTCGCGATTTCTCTCGAAATTGACCGACATTCTCCGGTCGATTCTTGCGCAAAATTTATCCCGCCTATGGAAAGGTAACCGAGCCGCTTATCCCCTTCTTTGTTATTGTTCCTGGCACAAGTCGATGCTCGGCGTTTTTTGAAAAACTAGTTCGGGATTAGAAGTTTTTGTTCATCGCTCGTAAAGGCGGGGGTGGACCGCAAACAAGACCGACACACTGGAATGTGAAGTTTGTGACTTACAATTGAACGGAATGTTGGTGAAACGCCCGAACGCGAGACAATTTTCGTTCCGTCGGTTAGGCCGCTCGTATAACAATAATTTTACGAAAACTTCACGACGAATAAAAACGGAAAAAGTTTACGTTCGCTTTGGCCCAGTGCCTGCGGAAGAATTGTGGTGACAGCTAACGCGTACGAATTTTTGACAGATGCGCGAAATCGCACAAATCGTACAAAAATGGCAGCATTGCCAGGTTGGAGCGCGAAAAATTTCGGTTACAACAGATGGCTCTGCGGTCTGTGACGTCAAGAAACGTTTTATTTCAAATTGTTTACGTCGCGTAAAAAAAATTGATTTTGTTATTGAAATTAAAGTGATACGAGTTTGATGTTGGTATTTTACCTTTTGTTGTATTCCCAATTTTACTTCCGATTTACAACGATTAAATAAAACCAAAAAAAAAAAATAACAACTTGCGTTTTAGTTTACTATTTTAATTTATTTTTTTGGGTTTCTTCCTAACTTTTCAGAGCGTCCGAGTGACGATCTAACTAACTAACTTAAAATGAAGAAAGACCGCGAGTTTAGTTTCCATTTGTCTTTCATAATTTCTATTGCAAGCCGTTGTTGTATTTTGTGGGTATGCGTGATACCCGATGAAAACACTATGGTAAGTCCCGCAAGGGATTTGGGACCTAAAAGATGGATTCCTCCGGCACCTCATTTCTGAGTGCCAACGGTGGAGACTGGTGGGACGTGGTTTCTCATAATTGATGAGCCAACGAGTCCATTTGTAGATCTGAAAGAAGAGATATGATTATGAGTTCTCACCTAAAGTTTGAATGATAAGACTTTTTGTTTTTAAGTTTGCTGTGATCGGAGGCCTTGGAGTGGTTATTTCGACTTAAAAAAGTCAAAATAACCGAAGGGAAGGTTGGGGATCGGGAAACAGGGGTCCAATTCCGCCTACGTCCGAATTGGTGGCTGAAATGCAAACTGGAGCGACGTGCTTGCTGACTTCCGGGCTAGCTGCGGCTGTGGGTGGGGGGGGGGGGGTACGTTGTTTGCACCTCAGACCATAAAACCCATGGCCTGTACAACAAAAATTTCACGCCGACTTACCCGGGTGATAAAATTGGGATAAGATTCCCAATCGGTCATGAGAGACCGAGAAAACTCCCTTTAACTCCACTGGTGCTGTTGTTATGCGCCGTCTAGCCCACCTTACCTTAGCCATATCTGTCCTCAAAAGAAAATATTTAAATATGGGAAAAAATTCAAAAATCAAAACGTGATGGATCTTCTCGCTATCCACCTCCTAAACCTCATCCTCTCTCCTGCTAGGTTGAGTTGAAAGGCAAATCTCAGCCTCTTCAACTTCCTGGGAAAATTGGAATCGAGAAAATATAAAAAAAATGGGATAAAACAAAAGAAAAATAAAATAAAATACTAATATGAAAAATAAATTGTCCTAAGACTTAAAATCAAAAAAAAATATACTACATAATTTAATTTAATTTAACGTTATACGAACTCTAAAAGGATGGAATAAGGAAATAAGGAACTCTTTCGAAGACTTCTGTATTGTCTTCTCCTCACCAATCTAAAACATATATTACAGGTAGTCTGCCCAATCGTCTGACGACTTGCCGGCTAAGTCAAGGCAAGCCCAGCTTTTAAAAGGTACCTATAATACATCAGTTAGATGGGTCTTGAAGACCCTACTTAACCCACAACAAGTCCAATTCGAACCCACAGATAGAAAAGGCTGCCCCTTCATATGGAATTCTGATGGCGCCTAAAGGTTGCCAACAGAAAACTGTCAATATGAAGGTTTCACAATGTCCAGCTGTAAATTCGAACCACATTAGAAGTAAGTGAAGTAACAAAAGAGCTTGTTCACTTGACTTGTAGGTGCTGTTTAAGCGTTATTTTAAGTCGCTACCAGGCAAATTTTAAGTCCTTTCGATGTGACAACTTTTATGCGGCATTTTTCCGACTCTAGTATATTGTCCCATCACGCGTTGTGAACTACGCGCTGGTTTGGCTAGCCCCACGTTGGGCGCCTTTCCTTCGGTTATTTTGACTTTTTTAAGTCGAAATAACCACTCCAAGGCCTCCGATCACAACAAGTTTTAAAAATTTTTTTTATTGTATACTGTTGGTTCTTTTTGTATGTATAAAAATGACTGAGAGCTTACTACTAGCTATCACTAAACTTATATGTAGGTATATTAAAAAAGTGCCGACTGACACGGAATTGAGTGTTGTGTTCCGCTTTGGGAAAATAATCAGTTACATGTCACTCGGCAAAACATTGCTGAAATTGGGTGCCGGGTCTCGGTCGCACATTGTGTGGCGAAATCTGAAGCTCCAAACAATTGTATTTTATTTGTAGCTTCGACTTCGACTGGGCAATATGAATCGGCGCTTAAGTCCGAATCCGCAAGTTAGCAATATTGCTTAAAAATACTTAACACTACCGGCATTTCCAGTAAGTCAGTAAACAAACCGAGTTATTTACGTTAATTATTACGAAACTGACCTACCGGCAATGGAGATATGAGGGAAATCCAAGCATTTGAATTCGATAAGGGAATAGGGATGCTGCTACAGTGCTAGGCACAACGCCGTTCTTGGGCTTACAAACAACTACATAAAAGCCATAAACTAATTCAAATAAAATTAAGAATCCTTCAATCTAAAGGATTCTTAATTTTGTTGTGTGCTAGGGGTTCGCCAGGATTTCAAGTTGAAACATAATTCGATTAAATTAACACAATAACAACACTTTATTCAATCGCATTCAATTATCACACTATTGGCAATTCTTCCCGCTGTTATCAAGGAAAACCACTTTACGCTAGAGATGGGAAATTCGGATCTTTTCAGTGAATCGGCTCACCGAATCTCGCTCTTTTTAAAGATCCGGCTCTTTAAGCCGGTTCAAAAGATCCAGGTGGATATTTTGCACTGCCGTGCTAAAAGGTTATTCAATAGGTACATAACAATTTTGTATTTTAATACAAACGCACCTTTAAACTTTTTCGCCAGTTTGTCAATGTTAAAACGTCAGTCAAAGTTTACATTTTTATCATGGTAAAATTAACGAACGAGCACCGTTTGGAAATGTTCAAAATTTTCATTTTTTTCTGTGTTTAATTTATATACGGAATTGTTATGTCCCTATTGAATAGCCCTTAGCTATTTACAAAGAAAATTTCAATAGGGACACACAAATTTTGTATTTAAATAAAACACAGAAAAATTGAGATAATTTCCAAACGTTGCTCATTCATGAACTTCACCATGATAAAAATATAAACCTTGACTGACGTTTTGGCATTGAAAGACCAGCAAAAAAATTTCAGGGTGCGTTTGTATTAAAATATAAAATTCTTATGTACCTATTGAATAACTCTTTACGACAAACCGAAAACTCATATAAAATAAACTATGTACTTTACTTTGAATTTTAAGGCAATGCTGGGTAATGCGGGAAATAATGGGAAACTAGTTTGAAAAAATGGTGGCTCTAGTCTCGGATTTGACGACTTCACAATTGAATGTGGGTTAAAATACTTTTTCTCGAAGACTGTTATAAACCTAATTAATCTTAGCCTTTTGAAGAGTGACTTATTTCCTTAATATCTATCAAAATTAATGTTTTACTTTGAAACACATGAAATATTAAATGAAAATCATTTCGGTTTCCGTGTAGGACGCAGCACACATGGCGAAATAGCTCCGTTAAATAAATTAATTAGATCCTCGTTAGATAAACGGAACAAATCGACTCAATTCCACATGTAAAATGATACAATAAATGATTATTGCATCTGGTATTAGCACTGGGTTAACTAGATCACCGGCTAGGGGATAGATCCCAATATTTTATAATTAGCAATACACAGAGCAATAGGGCAACTTTCCATTACGATGTACTACCTCATAGTTTGCAAAGACTTCTTATCAAAGATCTGCGATTCATAAAGATCCACGATCTGTAAAGATTTGCGATTCTATCATCCATCTTCAATTTTCAATCTTCAATTCTTAATCTTTAATCCTTTATCTTTAATATTTAATCTTTTATCCTTTATATTTAATCTTTAATCTTTAATATTTAATCTTTAATCTTCAATATTTAATCTTTAATCCATACTCTTTAATCTTAAATCTTCCACCCACCATCTACCATACACCATCCTTTATCCTCCATCTTCTATCCTCTATCCTCCATTTTCCATTCTCCATTTTCCATCTTTCATCCTCCATCCTCCATACTTCGTCCTCCATCTTCCATCCTACATCTTCAATCTTCATCTTTCATCTTTCATCTTTCATCTTCATCTTCATCTTTCATCCTTCATCCTCCATCCTCAATCCTCAAACCTTCATTTTCCATGCTCCATCCTCCATCATCCATCCTCCATCATCCATCTCCATCATCCATCATCCATCCTCAATCCTCAATCCTCAATCCTCAATCCTCAATACTTAATCCTCAATCCTTAATCCTCCATCATCAATCCGCAATCCTGAATTCTCCATCCTGAATCATCCATCCGTAAAGATCTGTTGAGCCGTCGAGATCCGCGAACCGCAAAGATCCGTAAAGATCTGTTGAGCCGTAAAGATCCGCGAACCGCAAAGATCCGTTAAGATCTATTGAACCGTCGAGATCCGTGAACCGCAAAAATCCGTATAGATCTGTTGAACCGTCAAGATCTGCGAACCGCAAAGATCTTTAAAGATCTGTTGAGCCGTAAGATCCGCGAACCGCAAAGATTCGTAAAGATCTGTTGAACCGTCGAGATCCGTGAACCGCAAAGATCCGTATAGATCTGTTGAACCGTCGAGATCCGTGAACCGTAAAGATCCGTGATGAAGATCTGGCTCAGTTGGATCTTCTGCTTGAGCCGGCTCAGATCTAAGTTACCATCTCTACTTTAAGCATCCAGTTTCCAGTAAAACTGATCGTCGTCTCGCTTCCGTAGTAGAAAAGTTGATCTCGTGTACAAGCCCTGCTACTACCTATACTGCATTTTTTGACTCGAAATATTTCCAGCATTTTCGTTGGTGTGTATGGAACATGCAGGAAGTGGGTAGAACATGTGAGAAGTGCGTAGAGCATTCTGCTTTCGATGCCATTGATAAGTGGTACGAGTTACCAGGGTATGCTTGTAACATTACAGCCTCTTTTATTTCTATTCGTCCCGAACAGTGTGAGTCGTTCTCTTCGTCAGTCCATGATATTTCATCAGTCTTTCATTTTAGTACGTTGTACTTCACCATTTAATTCGATTTAATCCTACACAGTTTCATTGAAATTTTGGCCATGTTCCCCTCTGTCTTCGATGTCTGTATAATAATACCAGATCGTCTTCTCTTTATCTGATTTCGCATGTTTCTAAAACTCGGTATTTTGGCTGTAGTTCGGTTGCTGTCGATTCCCCACTGATATTTGTCGCAAGTTCACCACAACCTCTGCTTCACAATATGTGGACGTTCATTTCGCCAGCTAATTGTTGTGTCTTCTAGTTGGAATTGACACCTCTGTCTTTCCTTTGTTCGGCAGCACAATCTGAACAATAATTTGGTGTTCTTTTCAGCTTCCGATAATCACGCCTTAAAGGCATTCCTCATTGCGTATCACTCCAACGACTATTTCTCGCGTCAGTCTCAAATTGAGTTTTGTAGATAGCCCGCGGTATTCGTCAATCGAATATTGGTGCTTTGAGGTCTTTGTGTGTAACGAGCTCTGTCTTGAAAACAGACACTGAACTCCTTTTACGATCACTGATGTCTTCTCCGATAGTTTCGTCTTCAGATTTTCTTCCGTCCTCCATGCTGTATCTTGTATCCACTATCCTCTATCCTCCATCCTCCATCCTCCATCCTCCATCCTCCATCCTCCATCCTCCATCCTCCATCCTCCATCCTCCATCCTCCATCCTCCATCCTCCATCCTCCATCCTCCATCCTCCATCCTCCATCCTCCATCCTCCATCCTCCATCCTCCATCCTCCATCCTCCATCCTCCATCCTCCATCCTCCATCCTCCATCCTCCATCCTCCATCCTCCATCCTCCATCCTCCATCCTCCATCCTCCATCCTCCATCCTCCATCCTCCATCCTCCATCCTCCATCCTCCATCCTCCATCCTCCATCCTCCATCCTCCATCCTCCATCCTCCATCCTCCATCCTCCATCCTCCATCCTCCATCCTCCATCCTCCATCCTCCATCCTCCATCCTCCATCCTCCATCCTCCATCCTCCATCCTCCATCCTCCATCCTCCATCCTCCATCCTCCATCCTCCATCCTCCATCCTCCATCCTCCATCCTCCATCCTCCATCCTCCATCCTCCATCCTCCATCCTCCATCCTCCATCCTCCATCCTCCATCCTCCATTCTCCATCCTTCATCCTCCATCCTCCATCCTCCATCCTCCATCCTCCATCCTCCATCCTCCATCCTCCATCCTCCATCCTCCATCCTCCATCCTCCATCCTCCATCCTCCATCCTCTATCCTCCATCCTCCATCCTTCATCCTCCGTCCTCCATCTTCCATCCTTCATCTTCCATCCTTCATCTTCCATTTTCCATCTTCTATCCTCCATCATCATCACCTCAAAGATCCACGATTTGTAAAGATCTGCTTCAGTCCGCGAATCGTAAAGATCTGCGAACCGTTAAGATCCACGAGCCGTGATGATCCGCGAACCGCGAAGATCCGCGAACCGCAAAGATCCGTAAAGATCTGTGACCTGTCAAGAACTGCGAACCGCAAAGATCCGTGAACCGTAAAGATCCGTGAAGAAGATATGGCTCAGTTGGATATTCTGCTTGAGCCTGTTCATTGAGCCGGCTCAGATCTGAGCTACCCATCTCTACTTTGTCCGTATGAGATTTTGTCACTTCAGTTTTTTTGTATTAGTACTTCTCACTTAGTACATTCGCTTTCACTTCGTTTAGTTCGAGATCTTTCTTTTCGCACTATCACAAAATGCTGACAGTCCGTTCTAGAAATTTAAATTCACGTTTATCACTCGTGACTTTAATCCGAATTAATCCTTCATATCCCACTTCTGACACCAACTGTTACGAGCTAGGGACAGACGGACTGACCATTTTTTTAGACTGACCATTGTTGAGGTCTGTCTAAAACGTCCTAAAACGTGAAAATGCAAAATAACATGGTACGGCCTTTTTTAAATTAAAACAAGAGCTGTCCAGGTTGACACCCTTTTGGAACTCCTAAATGAACAGTTCGTGGCGGGAAGCCTCTGTGTGCGAGACTCCGTTCCATGATTTAAACTTAGATTTCATCAAGAATATTAAAATAATAAAATGGATTGAGTTTTCTTATAGTCAACTATTCGCTATATTAAAAGATTGAATATAAATTAAATGAAACTGCGATGCATAACTCAATTTACTGTGACATTTATCAATAATCGAACATTGTGTGAAATTCCAAAAATTTTCAAGTTTAAACGAAATTCGATTCTCGGTTTTTGCTTGAAACCGTCACGTTTCTTTCTCCATGACATTCAAATTCAAAGAGCTTTATGTGGAGTTATGCTACACAAAAATAAATTAAAAAAAAATCATTCAAGTACCATACGACGGCTATTAAATGATAGCCAATGAAATGACCACATGTCATTTGCAAGGCCACAGTTCCCTTACGGAAAACTTACCCCAAGGACCTCTTCTATTTCTAGAAAAATTCAAAATTTTTAAACACAAGTATACTTAGTACAAAAATGGACATAAAAATAAAATGATCACTTAATAGTCAACAAGCGATCTTCAATTACAGGTGAGATCAACTGGCATAAAATTATGATTTTAACGCTAAAAAATTGCTAGTATTAATTACACAAGTTAAGTTGAGAGTATTTTAGCAAGGTTTAAAATAATTATTTTAAGTATTATATTTAAGGTTTTTTTTGTGATTTATTATAAATTCCAAGATCGTGAACTGATATTAACATCGTCTTGATTTGTTAATAAAATTAGCTAGAATTAAAGGTTTTTTAGGTGTGTAAAGTGCAAAAACCCCGTAGCAAAAAATTTTTCAATAATATTTATTCAGATTCGAATAGCGAATGCGAAACTGGTTTTTGCGTAATGCGTAATGTAATGTAATTGATATGAACTTCAGAGGTCATTTGTTTTAGTATTCAAATTAACATCCGTGTTAATTATAATACAATTTGTTTTTTTTAATAGATAACATCAGCGATAACTATTAAAATTATAATTACCTGTAATTTTAGGAATGAATATTGTTACAATTGTTTTGAAATTCCCTTTATAAATATTTAGCTACAATCGCTTAACACTCTAAGTAGAATTCTGGGGAGTTTCAATATAGAGTAGCGGCAATGTACAGTTTCAGTTTTTAGCGTCGAGGGCACCCCAAATATCGTCGGCGTAGGGAGTAGATAGACTATGACTTTTGGGTCTCGATATGGAATTGTCAAAGTATTTTAGCATTTCACTAGTTCAAAAATATATTAAAAAATCGGCCAAAAGTCTAGGCGAAATTAATTATATTTTGCAAACCTTTTTCAAAAGGTTGAAAGACTGTAGTCTTCTTTGTGGTTGATTTTTAGGTGATTAAATAAAAAGCCCGTGGAAATAAATACCAATTCGATATCTTATCAGATCCAACAGATATCAATCAATTCGAGAAAACATATTGTTGCGAGCTAGGGGTTCGCCGGGATTTCAAGTAAAATACAATTCGTTTAAAATCAAAATAAGTAACAATTTATTTATTCGCACTTTAATTATATTCGCACAATTATTCGCACTATATGGCAATACCGCCCGCTTTTATATCGCTTGATTCGATCACACGCAATCGATCGCTTTCCACCAATACGGTCGCGTATACATGCAGGCTGTCACAGTCGACGTAATAAAAATTACTATCTAACTCGCTGAAAGCTTTATCTGCTTTTATACCAGTTGTGTGTAGTCGAGACTGTTCTTGAATCTTCGCTCGGTGGTGTGTGTGGATGGTACCCGAAAGCTTGAGAGCATTCGATTTGATCTTATACGCTGTTCTAGTACATTCGAGCGCGTTCGATTAGAAGAGAGGTATAATCGTGTTGCTCCGCTCTCCTTATATACTCAACTAGTCTTTTGATTGGGTTACTTTGCAGCTTAGGTATTCGGTTGTTGCTGTTTCCCTATTCGCACCTCGATCGAGGTGCGCGGCTGCCAGGCTTGCACGTAACAATATGAACAAACTTTTTTCCACCCCCTTAGAGGGTAAATATAAAAAAATCATGAATTTCATTTTTGAAAAGTCCGTAGAAGATTATATTAGATTAGATTGGTAAAAGGGGTTGGTCTGGTTAACCTCTGTCACTGAAGCCTATTGTGACGTCCCCCGGATTAACTATGATTCCTCTTCAATCCCTGCGCTTTCAATGAAGCTTAGTATTTTACGAAGAGGAATGGTCAGGAATTGCGATGGTTCCATGAAACCCTGACCGAAGTGACGAAGTCTTTTGTGAGCTAAACCCTTAAATTCACAGAGGATGTGCTCTGGTGTTTCGTATTCGTCACAGCAAATTTTGCAAGTTTTAGTCTTAGAGAGACCAATTCTATGCAGATGCTTCCTCATGTAACAATGTCCAGTCAGAGCTCTCACTAGGGTACGGGTCTGGTGTGTGCTTAATTTCATATACTCAGATGTTCTTTTCTCCGAATACTTTGGCATAAAAAGCTTTGAGTGTCTATTGCCCGGTGTCGAGTCCCGAGTGAATGGCACTTTGCGATTTTTGCCACATTCGGATGTTCATTTTGGCTGTGCTTAACGGTATTCCACAGAATGGATATGGTCCCATGAAGTCAGCTTCGGAATCTTTTCTAGCCATTAGTCCGTGGAAGGAAAAACTAATTCATAATCATAATTAGATTTAACAGATATTTCAGAATTCGTGAAAATTTGTAGGTATACAAACCGCTTACTTCTTTAAATCTGTTTTTAGGCGATAATATAAAAATCCCTTGGAAGTAAAAGCTAATTCGAAATCTCATTAAACCTAAAGATACACTGAAATTCGCAAAAACGTATCCAACGCGCTTACACTCTAGGGGCCGAATATCGAAAAATCTTGAACTCGATTTTTACGTGATTTTATAGAAAGCCCGTGGAATTAAAAACCAAGCCATATGTAAAAATTCACCAAAAAGTATTCAACACCTTATTATTATCCCCTTAAGAGTTGAATATCAAAAAAATCCTGATTTTGTCTGAGAAGCTCGCTCAAGTAAAATGAACTCCATATCTTAGAAGACCTAAGAGATATGACGAAATTCGTGAAACTGTATTAACCACATTTTCTCCGACCAGATCACATCGCAAATATTTCTGGAGATATGAGACTCGATTTTCTACAAAACTTGTCTTCTCGCATTCGCGTGCATTTTACATTCAGCAGTTATATACAGTTTTCGAGATGTATCATTTGTAAGGATTTTTTGTTCTTTTTACTACGTATGCCCATAACTTCCGAACCCTTAATTCCTTTTAAAAACAATTATCAGCGCTCGAGGGAAAATACTTGAAGCGTTTAAAAGTACTTTGGTTCATACTTTCGTGTAACGATAAATTGCATTTATGGGGGTTTTTGTAACATTACAGAGAAAAATTGTAGTTCAAGATCATTTTACTGAAAAACGGGATCGTTTACCCAATTCGTTTTTCGAGTATTATGTAAGGCTTTTTTGTGACGTTTCATATGAGAGTAAGTTCATTGTTGTACCTCAAACAGATTCGAAGTTACCTAACTTTAATATAAACCATTTTAGTAATTGAGCAAACCCTTTTTTTTAATAAAGTGTTTCGGATTGTTCAAACTTTACTCCGCTGACAACATTCTCTTTCCTAACAAGACGTTAAAAGGGTATACTCTAAGAATGAGGATAGATAGGCACCTCTTTTCACAAAACTGATGCCGGTAAAAGCCTGTAGTAGCTTTTATTTTTTCCTGACCTTCCCTTACATTCCAAACATGATAGGTATGAAACTTAAATTCACCGTTGTTTTTATACAATCTTTTAAGAACATAATGACGTAACCTTGCCTATTACAATTCAGTTTATATATTTTGACTTTAGTTTTTTTAATTTTTAAATTTTTATGCTTCGCGGTAAAAAACCTTAAATTTTTCCAAACGAAAATCCTTTTAAGACATATTCAAACGTATCGATGTTTTGGAATTAATTTAAATTTAAAGCAGTATTCCGCAATACAGTTTAAAAACATTCTGTTATTGGATCAACAAATTTTTTTTTAACACTTTACACTTAAACTTTATTAAAAAAAAAGAATTGTCCAAATGACCAAATTGTTTAGATTAATGTGAGAACCTTTTAAAGTAGTTAAGCTTGAAAAACTTTGTTTATAATTTCAGGTAATTATTTAATAATACTTAGAAAAAAATGTAGCCATCGATCTCGTTTTTTTAGATAAATGGAAGTAAAGCAAAATTGTTCCTCTGGACTACTAAAAAAACTGCAATAAATGGACTACTTTCCCTATTTTATCTTATAAAAGATAGAAGCCGATAAACGTCAGTATCATTACGATTTTGTCATCAAGATTAACGTACAAAATGTCCGCTGAGTTAACAAAGTTTTTTTTAATCCGCTTCATTAAACAACATTAATAAAATAATAATTCTAGCCGGTAATGTAGTAGTGTTTACTACACAAATAAAATGCTTACAATACCTATTAATATCTCATGAATTTTATCACATTCTGTAAATTCAATTTAAATATTGACGAATGGACAAAGTGGCAAATTTCAATATCAATAACTAAGTGTTTGCCTGCAAGAGTGATGCATGTTTACATTAAATGATTTTATTTGCAATATTTAAATATTGGTCACTTGAAGATAGACAAGGGGAGTGCTTCTTGTGAGTTATAAGTAAATGTGAAAATTAAATATTTATTTAATTTGTCCACTATTTTATTATTTTCTTTTGATAAATTACTATCGACCGTAAACAAATCTTTTATCACTTAGTAAGAATATATCCGTTTTTATTACATTCCATAGCAAAAATGTTGGTTCATTGCCATTTATTTATTCGTTGACTAGATCTTTTTATACTCTAGATGAAATCATATACTAGAGTAGGGGAGGCGCACTAAATACTGGATACTTTTTGAAAATTTAAGAAAACAATGGAATTATATTCAAATCTTTTTATTCAATACATTAACAAAGATCAATAATCTTATAAGCTTTGAAATAAAAACAAAAAAAAATTATAGGTTTTCTTCAATTTCTCACTATTATTTTTTTTCTAAATGACCTCAAAAATAATAATATAAATTTGTGTACCCGAATACTGGATATCCAATATTTGGGACATGTATCTACTATGGTAGTCCCAGAAGTACCCGACCTAACACAGGAGACACAATAATTTGAGAAAAAAAAAAACTTTATTTTTGAACATAGTCTCCTTTTTGATTGATATACATTTCCCAGCGATGTTGGATTTATTCGATACCCTCTTTATTGTGAGAACTGTCGAGCTCCTCAAAATAATCGTCAACCGCAGACTCCACCTCTTCTCTGTTTGCATATTTTTTACCCCCGAGCATTTTAAGTTTGAAAAGAGAAAATAATGTGTGGGTATTAAATCTGGCGAATGGGGTGAACTTTAAATCAAATTAATTTTGACTACCGTGAACACGTGCCTTGTCTTGATGAAACAACACTTTCCTTTTCGTCAAATGTGACGTTTTTCCTTGATTTCACCACTCAAACGCTGCAATAAGTTCGCATAATACTCGCTGTTAATTGTTTTACTCTTTTAAAGATAATCAATGAAAATTATTCCACGAGCATCCCAAAAACTGACGCCATGGCCTTGCCTGCGGATTAGACTGCCTTCGCCTTCTTTGGAGCCGATTCTCCTCTGTTAGTTCATTGTTTTGACTGTTTTTTCGTCTTAGGTGTGAACTTATGGACACATGTTTCATCCATGGTTATGAATCAACGAAAAACTCCGCTTTATTGCTGTGAAACATCGCCAAACACTCGAAACATGCTGAAGACGCTGTTTTGTTCCATTGTGAGCAAACGCGGCAGCCATCTTCCCCACAGCTCTCTCATGTCCAAATTTTCAGTAAATATGCGATGTACAGCACATTTTGAAACGCCTACCAACCTTACATGTCTGCTAGCTACTACTGCTAGGATAGTATCCTAATACTGGATATCCAGAATTGGGAACATTTAAATTTACCCTAACATATTTACACAAACTTCACTATTTCTTATAATTAATAAAAAATGTTAAAAGCATGTTTCGGAGTATGTAGTTAAGCAACACGTTAAACCAAAATAATATATATCAATACATATCGTATTTAAGAGCAGTTTGAAGGGAGCTAATTTAAAAACTTGTTGCGCGCAAGAACGCTTCGCGATTTTTTAGAAACAACTGACAGTAAATATGGAATTGCTGGCATCACATAAGTGACTAACTTCTTTTGATATTTCAGTTCGCGCCACTAAATTTAGATGGCGGTATTTAGATCCCATTTTAACAGGGTATCCAGTATTGCGCAGCTATCCAATATTTGGTGCTCCTCCCCTATTATAAGTTTAATCCAGCCCAAAAGTTTGTAACGCATAAAACCAAGCCTCGGACGAAAAAAAGTTATATATTATTTTTTGTTTATTTGTGGCCAAAAACCTCAAATCCGCTTGACGTCCGTCCGTCTGTCCGTGAACACGATAACTCAAAAACGCCTTCACCTGGGATCTTGAAATTTTGAATCTGGATGTTTGGTTGAATTTGTAAGGCTAAGTTCGTTAACGGGCAAAATCGTCCTACTCCTTCGGGTAGCTGCCATACAAAATGTCCTTAAAACACGTGTTCAAGAATATTGGTCGATAACTTCAGAAGGGTTTAAGCTACGTCTTTTAAATTTTGTATGTGTTATTTTTCCAATATTTGGAGCTAAATATATAAATATGAAGAAAAGTAGCCGTCAGACAAATATCCTATCAAAATGTATTCACTTAATTTACGAAACTCACTATAACTCAAGTAATATTTTAGCTACGAATTCGGAATTTTGTACAAATTAGTTTTGAGTGAAAAGGAAGGTCGGGTTTACTAGTCAGCTAAGTCCTTTTACTCCTTCTGGTAGCTCCCATACAAAATGTCCTTAAAACACGTGTTCAAGAATATTGGCCGATAACTTCAGAAGGATTGAAGCTACGTCTTTGAAATTTTGTTTGTGTTATTTTTCCAATAGTTGGAGCTAAATATATGATTATGAAGAAAATCCTGTTAGTCCTCCGTGTAGCTGCCATACAAATATCCTGTTAAAATATATTCATGTAATTTATGGAACTCACTATAACTCAAGTAATCTTTTAACTATGAATTCGGAATTTTATACAAATTAGTTTTGAGTGAAAACGAAGTTCGAGTTTACTAGTCAGCAAATCCTTTTACTACTTCTGGTACCTTCCATACAAAAAATCCTTAAGACACGTGTTCAACAATATTTGTCGATAACTTTTGAACGCTTCACGGTACGAATTCGAAATTTTGTACACGTTAATTTTTAAAGGGTTCCATGGAAAAGGATAAATATGTAAGAAATCGAGTGAGTCCTTCCTGCACCTCCCATGTGAAAGTCCTTCAAAAAGGACATTTTTTTCCAATGACTTACCCAGTTCAAGATATGAAATTAAACACTGAATATTGTCTTTTAGTTTTGAGTAGCAATCTAATGGTAGTCCTTAATAAAGTACATACAACATGCACACACGTAATTCTACTTTATCCCCAACTACAATATAAATCGGAGTTCAGTTTTCATCTAGAGTATTATACGATTGGCTTGCAGCCGATCGTGACTGCAGTATGTTTTCATGGTATTTTAAAATCTTATTTTGTTACCTTTAATTTTAGGCTAAGTTTATCGCGCTAGCAATACTATATCAGAAGTTATCTTCATTCAACTGAAACCATTTTATCACTTCAGATATTCTTTTTTTATAAAGAGTAACTAAGACTGCTCATTGGTTCTTTAACCTACAATTTATTGAATCAACACCGTTTTTAATTAAAATCAAATTCAAAACGTCGTGTTATTTAAATCTGAATTACTTGCGGAAATTCCATTATTAATGAAATTGAAATACACAAATAAAATAATAATATGTATATAAGATGAAATTATTTTATGGTTAGAAGACTGTCCAAAAAAAGTACCTTATTAAATTTCACGCCCTAATTGTTTTCTTCGGAGAAATACACTGCGTTTGACATAACTTTTGTGAAAGCAAGAGAAAAGAAGAGGCGGCTAGAGGCCCGTGCTCCCAACGTATTCCTGTGTGGAGGAGTCGAACTATTCCTTGGACATATCTTTTCAACGCTATCGTAAAAGAGGCATTGGCGGATACAGGGGGGGGGGGGCGGAGGGGCGGCGGCCCCCCCCCAAGAGCAATTCCGAATTTTCTAAACATACATACCTACTTCAACCGTTCTCCGTTTTTACTTTATTATTTTAATAATACAGTATTGTTTTCGATTTTTTAAAAAAAAAAATTTCCTACCCTCAAAATTTTTTTTTTCACGTTTCATGACGAGTAGACACGAAAAAAGCAATAAAAAATTTCAGTCCGTCTGTCCGCCGTACGCCGTACGCCGTACGCCGTACGCCGTACGTCGACCGCTGTACGCAAAATCGTTTGAAGGCTCGTAGCTCCCAAACCCTTTGAGCTATTAAATTAAATTTTTTTTTATGAATAGACTGGGTAGGCTCCTTGAAGTGGCCAAATTTGGAGGGGTGGGGGTGTGAGGGGGGAGGAGGGGGAAGTGTTTTAGACGGAAAATTTTGGTTTCTAGATCTCAGCAACCGCTTATGCTAGGAGGCTGAAATTTGGAATTTATATAGAGCTTTAGTAGTGGACCCATTTGCAAAAAAATTGCCGATATAGGTGAAGGGGTTTGGGAGTGGGGGAAAAAATAATGCGTCCAAAACGCAAAAAAGGTGAGATCGACACTTTCTAAAATCCATATCTCCTAAACGGTTAATGTCACAAAATTGAAACTTTATGAATATCTGTAGGTATACTAGGAGAATAGATCGGAAAGAAAAATTTGAGTGGGGGCAGTGGCGTACGGGGGTGGGGGGTGAAAAACTTTAGATTGCGATATCTTACGAACCAATTGCACTAGATAAATAAAATTTGGTTTCTGTATAAAGGTTAACAAATGAAGTTTGCTGAAAGCAAAATTTTTGAAGGGGGTGGTGGAGCATGAAAGTGGAGGGGATAAGAATTTTTCTAAAAAATCACGTCTCATATCTCAAGAACGGTGTAAGATAGATGCTTCAAATTTTTACCAGAAGTAGGCCTAATAGACCCCTATCAGAAAACAAAATTTTGGAAGTGTGGGTGTAAAGGGTGAGGGTGGGGGAGGGTGAAAAGGAAAAAGTTCCGATTTTAATATCTCGACAACCTATAATGATATAAAGCTGAAACTTCGTATTTAGATAGAGCTATATTAGTAGCATCTTGGAAAAATATAATTTTTTATAGGGGTAGTATGGTACGGGGGTGGGGGTGTTTTTCCTATCTATAGAACGGCTTATGCTACAAAGCTGAAACTCGATACGTTTATGTAAATCAACTAGAAAACTAATTTAGATAAAAAAAAATTTCAAATATACATTGGCGTTTGGAGGGGGGGCAAAAAAAATTATCAGTGAAAATGGAATGCATATATTTTCACGGTTTTCGTCATATCTATTAGGTCTTCCCAAATATTGAATTCATTTTTATTCTATGGATTCTTCATATAAATACCTAGATAGCGTTTTCAGGATTTTTTAAAATTCGACCCCTAAGGGGGTGCAAAGGGGGTTGTAAACTTTTTCACGAATTCTACTATATCCACGTCTTATCAGATATTGAATATCTTTTCATATTGATGGGCTTGTGTAATAATCGCCTAAAACTTGTTTTTAAGTTTTTTCCTTTTTCCACCTAGGAGGGTATAAACGGGTTGAACACGTTTTCACGAGTTCCGTCATTTCTTTTAGAAGTGATAAGAAATTGAATTGGTTCCTACTTTCTTGTGCTGTCTTCATATTTATTTATTAACACCTTTCAGAATTTTTGAACATTCAACCCCCAAGTGGGTGTAAGGAGGTTGCATATCTGGTGATATATCGAATTCATTTTTACTTCCTAAGGTTTCCTATGTAAAAAAGCCAAAAAGTCAATTTCAGTATTTTAGATATTCAATCCAAAAAGGTGTAAGGAGGTTGTATGCTTTTCAAAGTTTCGACATATTTCTTAGGTTCGATGAGATATTAGATCGCTTTTTATTTCCACAGACTTTTTATATAATCGCCTACAAACCCATTTCTCAATTTTTCGATATTCAACCCCCAAGGGTTTGTATATGTTTTCACAATTTTTGCCATTCCTTAGTTCTGATGAGATGTAAAATTGATTATTACGGCCAACCAATTCACGATTTTTCGAATTTCCAGAACCAAGGAGATGTGAAGGGTTTGCTTACGTTTTCAGAATTTTTTCAAAATCCGTCTTGTCTCATGAGATTTCAGGTTGCTTCTTATGAAATCGTCTAAAAACCTGTTTCACAATTTTTTCGAAATTCTAACCCCAAGTGGAAGTAATGGGTTTGTATACGTTTTAACAATTCGTCATATCTCTTAAGTCTGATAAGGCAGCAAATTCGTTCGTTTTACTTCTATGGGCTTTTAGTGTACATAATATACCGAAGTTCGAATAGTCTACACGGACTTTTTCAATGTTTAATCGTCTAAAAATCTCTATTTTAAATATTTTTATATTAAGAACAAAATTAATTTTCCATAAGAAATCTAAAAATCTCGAAGCAACTCATGATACACTCCGACTTTTACCGCTCCCGAACTTTGACCCTAAAAATAATAAAGTTTCGCCCAGACTATTGGCAGATTTTTTTTTACTACACTGCAATGTGGACTGTAATTAGCATTTACTGTAGTTCTGCGGAGCAATGCAAAGCACAGAACAGAACCATGATGGTGGATTTACCATACACTCAACGTTTGAGGCGCGCCTCCATCCCCACTATAAAATCAACCAATCAGATGGCTCGTGCAGTCGCAAGAGTCTAACATTCTTCAACTTTTTCTCCGACGCACGCTTCCATATGTGTACACACATACAACGAACTGGGGTACCACACAATTCGCAGCTCATCGTATTTCTGTCGTTTCGCACTTATAGGCAAGTTGCGCCGCAAAGGCATGTTGAGTGTAAATTGCTTTCAACACAGCAAAGAACACAGCCGACGAAAACCGGTTTGCAATGGCCTGATGGGGTAGAGGCTCGCCTCGAGGCGAGCCTCAAGGGTGAGTGTAAACGCACCATGATAAAAAGACTACAAGACAACATATTGCGTAGGTAATAGGGTCACTCCATCAAGATCCGCCAAGAATGACGAAATTTGTGACCTTACCATCTCCGATTCTTTTCAAAATGTTTGTACTTTAAGAACTAGTGAAAAAAATTATTGAAATTCAATTTTCTGTTTCTATCTCATTTTTTTTGTTAGTTATAGTATGTTAAAGTTTTCGCAAAAATGGTGTCCGAGTCCTCTTTGAAAATGAATATCTCTGGTAATATTTATCCTGGAATAATAAAATATGGCTTATTTTAAAGGGGAAGGTTGCCGCAATAAAAATTATCCTTGAAATTTTTATCAAGGATAATGATTTTGTCCTTTATTCCTGAATATCTCAAAACGTTTTTTTTTTATTTTTTTATATTTTTTAGGCTATACTGTTTTTCAAAACATACTAAAAAATTAACTTGGGATCTCAATGAGATCGGGGTCAAAAAAATCGAAGAACATTATAGTGGTTCTCAATTATTTTATAGAAAAAGGGTCATTTAATCAAGAATCGCCAAAAGTGTGACCTTATCATCGCCGATTCTTTTGAAAATTTGTGTACCTACTCGAAGAATTAGTGAAAAAAAAATATGATTTCAAGTTTTTGTTTCTATCTAATTTTTTTTTTTTGTTAGTTATATTATGTTAAATATTTCCCAGAAAAGATGTCCGAGTCCTCTTTGAAAATTCATATCTCTGGTCATTTTTATCCTTGAATAATAAAGTAGGGCTTAGTTTAAAGATTGTTGTTGTTTTTGTTAGTTAAAAAATGAGAAAGAAACAAAAACTGGAATCTCAATTAATTTTTTCACTAGTTCTTCAAGTTCAAACATTTTCAAAAGAATCGGAAATGGTAAGGTCACAACTTTGGCGATTCATGATGGAATGACCCATAATAAGATGAAAACAATATGATCCCGTTTTTGCTAAGTGCAGTCTATGTAGCTAAATTCACACAGAACCTTAAGAGAAGAATCAAACAAAATAGCCAAATCAAAAAAATTTCCGCCCCCTCCAACAGCAAAGTCTGGATTCGCCACTGGAAAGAGGGTGTAGGTAGCGCCGCCAAATTTGAAGGTCAAGTGCTGAAAATATCAGAATCAGAAATATATCAGTTGTATCGGTATGGACCATTTTGTACGAAGTGGTTTTCCGTCTTAGTTACACTTTATTAAAAAAAAAGGAATTAATCCACTGGGAATATGGTTTGTAATAAAGGAAATTAACTCTGGGAATGCTGCAGGTAGATCAATAAATAAACCCTCGTATGAAAGGTGATGAAATTGACTTTTTAATCACAGAGGATAATGGGGAAGGTCAACGATCCAATTTTTTGGATAAATGTTCCAAAACCAACCATTTTTCCTTTGAAATGTAATAAAAACGGCTATAAACCGACTATCTCGCTACACAAAACAATATTCAAAAAAATGTTTATAAAGCATCCGGTTTTTTTTTCTTTAATGGTTAAAAAATTTCAAATCGCACTAATGATTCGGAAGTTATTGGACTTAATATCAGAAATGGCAAAAACTGTTTAAAAACGACATCGCTTAAACGGCACGAAAACGAGTATACGTTTGCACAGGTGTTTTATTCAATTTTTTAGCCTTAGATCATATGACCCGCTACTAACTTTATAACAACACACATTTATTTCTTAATTTTATAATCATTTTGCTCAGTCAAAAGGTTGCTAAAGCTTGAAAAGAGTCACGGAAGGTAAATTGGTTCGAATTGACGTTCTAACGGAAACCTTAAGTTTGTGAAATCCTCAAATAAATACGCTATCTTTGATAAAAGGGATCTAATACGGTTTTTTAATATCTCGTTCACACGGTACTTTCAAACAAAAATGGGGCATAAATTGTCCTAAAAATTTGAGCAATAGAATTTTTTTATGTATCACTTTTTTAGATTTTTCAAAAAGAGTGTTTTTTCTTAAAAATATAATATATAATATTATCGGAATTATGGATTGTATGACCTTAATTAAAAATGTATATTTAGGCAATGAAATCACCTACATACATACGAGCGCGGTCCGATAAGTACTTAGCCTACAAAAGAAAAACGAAAATTTTGGAAAAGTGGCGATTTATTTCTCAATATAGTCTCCTTTTAGCTCGATACACTTCACCCAGCGATGCTCCAACTTCTTTAACCCGTCTGAAAAATACGTTTTCTCGAGTTCTGCAAAGTAGGCCTCCGTGGCGGCGATGACCTCCTCATTCGACTCAAATTTCTACTACACGATAGTAAATCTTGCGATAGTGGCGCCATCGGGTGGTGAGGCTAAGTACTTATCGGACCGCCCTCGTATGTGTATTTATACTCTAGATGAAATCATATTGAGTACTCGTATTATAAGTTTAATCCAGCCCGAAAAGTTTGTAACGCATAGAACCGAGCCTCGGACGAAAAAAAGTTATATATTATTTTGTGATCAGTTGTGACCAAAAACCCCAAATCCGTTTGCTGAGTCCGTCCATCCGTCCGTTTGCACGATAACTCAAGAACGCGTTGGCCTAGAAAGTTGAAATTTTGTCGCCACGTAAGGCTAAGTTCGTTAATCGGCGATACCCTTCCACTCCTTCGGGTACCTCCCATACAAGAGTCCTTAAAACACGTATTCACAATTATTGCTCGAATGCTTCAAGTTAGGAACTTGAAATTTTGCACACTTAAAGTTTATAACGTTTGAAGCGAAAGTTCCAAATATGATGCAAATCGAATGAGTCTTTCGTGTAGCAGCCTACAAAATTCCTTCAAAAATGTATGCAAGTTACAGAATCCACTATAACTCTAGTACGAGTTAAAGCAGGTATTTAAAATTTTACAGGAATTAGTTTTATATTAAAAGCAAGACTGAGTTCATTAATTAGCGTCATCCGTCGGTTCTTTCGGGTTGGTAAAACACGTGTTCACCAATATTGAACGATAACTTTAGAACGCTTTAAGTTACGACTTTGAAATTTTCTATACCTTGATTTTATAATAGTCGCAGCTGAAAGTATTAATATGAAAAATATCCCATAAGTCCGTCATGTAGTTGCCATACAAAAATTCTGTAAAAATGTCCTAACTTAATTTATGGAACTCACTATAACTCAAGAAATCGTTTAACCATCCGTCGAGTAGCCACTCTACAATAGTTTCTACCTGTAAATAAAAGATCATGCAATAATTGTATGTGCACTCCTCATTCTTTTGATATATTCCCAACTAAAATATAAATCGGAGTTCAGTATTTCATCTAGAGTATCATACGATTGGCTTGCAGCTCTTTTATGAAAAAGAAGAGTTGTCAAAAAGTCGAAACTTAGAATTTATATTGGTAGGCAATTGATGGGTCAATTTAGTGCAATGTTTTGGTGGTTTTTTAGTTTTTGACTGTAGTTCTAGAAAATTATATCCATAACTCATACCAATCAATAAAAATTCAGAAATTTTTCAAAATTATTTCTTTGTAGAAATACTAACAAAAATAAAAATCATAACTGTTTCATTTGTTTTTTGTCAAACTGGCCTTGTTTTTCGCATTTGTCTCAACCACTTAAGAAACACCAAAAACCTGCAAAATATCAAATTTTTCTTAAGAGTAAGGCTAAAATTTTCAATGTCAAGACTTCTTAAGTTCAAATTAATTTTCGTATCGAGACTCAGTCGATAATCTCGTACAGACATCCAAAACGAATGAGAAATTTTCTATTTTACACCGATTTATCAATTTATCAATTCCAATTAAATCAAATTTATTATTCACGCGATGACTGTTTCCCGGAGTCGATGATAAAAAATGTATGAGATATATGCAAAGTGGATGCCGGTAAATAAAATTTTTAATTCATTACCTGTACAATTTTACGAACGTGACGCTGATTCCTAATGAAATTTAATCTGGCTACTGGGATTATCCAGTGTGGCGCTCCGAATAAACTGAGCATAAAACGACTGTAAAGTATGAAATTATAACGAATATTTTTTTTTTTATAATTTTGAATAAATAAGTGATTTTGATTGATTTGAGGAAAACAAGACCCAAATGGGAATTTAGTATTAATTACGTAGGTGGCTGGATTGTGATGGAGCTACCATAGCTGCACGTTTTCATAGACAGCATCTTGGGGCCAGCACGCGCTGATTAAATTGATAATATACCTTGAATTTACTATCAGTACAGAATAAATTTTAGTTGAGAAGAGCAAAACTAAACACTAAAGGATTGGAGCCAATCTTTAATTATTACCCTTTAAATTTAAATAAAAACTATCCTCAAAAGTTAGAACTTCCTAGCTTTACGCATTCTCTAGTTGTCGTGCATTTTCCTTGTGCTAGGTATGTATAATTTGGCCACCCTCCAGCTAAACTCAAACAAACATACACGCAAAACCGTTGGTAGCCATCTAGTGGGTACATAGGGTGGGTACGATAGGTGAGGCTATTACGTAGGTTATGAACGTATCCGTTGAGGATTACGTAGGAGGGAGACGAAGGGTAGTTACGGATGGTGGGTTTGGAAGGCTAGCTACGTACAGTGGGTGCGTAGGTTACGGACAAAATACTTCACAAGTATTCATACAATTTGGAGACCAAGAGTACAACCGATTGAAGTATTAGCCTCATGCAATATAATAGAGGAGACTGGGGCACAGTGGAACAAGAGGATACAGTGAAACAATACAGCAAAACAAAAGCAGTAGTCTTGCTTTGACTATAATTGAACGTATGATATTTCAAAAACGATAAATGAACAATTACTTTTAAAAAATTAATTCAAAATTTGCTTTACAAAAAAACGTAAAACGATTATTGTTATAATACAAAAATTCATAAAAAAAATCGACTCAAACTTTGCTTACGAAAATCCGGTTCTTATGTCGGTTACAAAATTGACGTCCTTGGTACTGTTGTCGCTGTCGAAATTTCTTGATAAAAGAACATTAGTTTCACATTGCCCCACTGTAAACTGTTTCACTGTACTCCACAGGATATATTTGAATGTTTGAGCTTACATTTGCAAATAACTTACATTGAATTTCTGATCAAAAATTCGAAATTCAAGTGTAAAACGGAACACCGATTTCGACTTCCGACTGCGACTGCAAAGTCCCCATCGTGCTGCTTTAGTGAAACTGAATGGCAGCGATTTTACTTACTGAGAATATGTAAAAACCTTCGAGTGGGAGCACGACTTCACCGTCGCGTTGAGGCGCCGCTGAAGTCGCCTGCTTCGGTGTGCAATGGCAGTGTTTTTGGAACTATGCCGCGAAATTCTCCGTTGAAATGTCGTTGAAGTCAACATTCTGTTAAGTATAAATATCTAGTAATTTCAGCGATATGAGCGCAATTCGCTTGCATGTACTTTAAATCATCTATTGCACAAAATACCTCATTGCAAATTTATCTTACGATTTATTTGCTTGACGATTTACGATTTTAATTTCCTTTAGTTCTCACTTAATGCAACTGGAGTTGCTGATATTATGATAAAAAGATGTCTACCGACAAGCGGACTCTCCGCAATGAAGAAGTTTTTTTTAAAATATTTAATCTCTCCTTAATAACGAAAAAAGTCAAGTGTTCAACGGTACGTCGTGATTCACTGTGTTCCTATTTACCCAGCTTACTAATTTATAATATATGATATATAATAATTTTTTTCCGATATTAAAAATATTAATTATTTCTGCCAAATGTTTGTCAGCAGACGTCTTGGGTTTGAGTCTTTAGTAAAGCTTTCAAGCTTTAATTGAAATGAGACCGACACTTTTTTTCTACTCTTTCGTTTAATGCGTCATGGAGTAATCGTGCGTTCAGAGAGGCGAACAGACGAACAGTCAAAAACTCATGATTATTGATTTACTTAACCCTGCGCCTACACTGACAATTTATCTAGCAATGACAATGGCAATATTGCCATTGAGTTAAATGTCAAATCGCAATGAGTAGACATTTGATTGCCAGGCAATTTTCATTTGAGCGAGTGAATTCGAAGTGTCAATCATAACTTCGAAAACTATTGATTAATTCAATAGTTTTTTCTTCAGTCCACTTCAAACGATTCGTATTCTGGCAATATTATCCTCAAAATTTGGCAATGCTGAGAGCAATATTGCCATATGCGTTCGGTGCGTCTACACTGTCAATTTGTGTATGGCAATAATGCCGTTGCCATTGCCATTGCCAGATAAATTGCCAGTGTAGACGCAGGGTAAGGTGCTCTTATACAAGCAATTTTTCAAGCAATTGATTGCCCGACGATTATTGCCAAGACTAGTGGAGCGATTCATGGAGCAATACAGGACAATATCATGCTAGTTGTGGCAATATTTCGTCAATGTGGCGATTTTTTCGTAGATTGCTGGTATAGCTCGCCCTATAGTTGCTGTATTTTTACTGACTTGGAAAATTCCGAGCAATCGTCCTCGTTCGGTGATTCAATTGTCAAGTTTTGTTTTGAATTTCGTATTTATTTGTCAAGTTTCGCGTTATAATGGCTTTCCAAGTATTATTTTCAATTTTAGATTTATTAGTGAAGTTTGCTTTCGTGTTGTTCATAGATTGAATTGCTCGTGTAAGCCCTTATTGCCGAATTGCTAGATATTGGCCAATATCGCGCATCACAATTCAGCAACGAGTTGATGAAAAGTTGATCCACATCGCCTGTTGCTATTGTTGCTGTGTGTTTCTTCATATTTTCGTGACGTTAAAATTGACGAATATTGCTCCAAATTGAGCAATTTTAATCGCTCGTGTAAGAGCACCTTTAACGTTTTCGTCTGATGCTTCGTAGTATGATTTATTAAACTCTTGGGGGTTTGTTGAAACTAAAATACTTTTAGTGCGCTTAATTAAAAAAGTTGATAATATTTGTAAATATCTTTTTATATTTTAATAAAACTATCACAGTTTGGTATGCAGCACCGGTCTAAAGCTAATTTCTAAATTAAAACTACTTTTAAATATTTTACTGGGCCTTTCACAAATATTAAAACTTAATTACCCTTTATCTGAGAATTAAACGTTGCTTTTTTTAAATATAGTAAGTTTAACACTAACTTATGAATTGCACTTCAGGTATTCTCTCTTGTAATTAAGTAGGGCCGTTTGTCCGTAGGGCACTTTAAATCGACAAATTCTTTCTTCCATGATGTACTTTTTTGGCCTTCCGGCTCCAGCATGTTGTTCCATAAGGCGTTGGCAGCTACGAATGAAAAAATAACAACAATATTAATAAAGTAAATTTAATTGAGAATTCGTTTAAGCATAGCAAACAAGGAACGAGCGGTTTGAAGAAAAATTAATATTTGCTATTCGTCACATGAGTTTGAATAAAAACGTATTATATTACGCATACATATACAGATAGGAATTTTAACTCTCCATTCCACGATTTAAAAAAAAAAGTGTATTTGTGTAAATCCACATTGTAAAAACATGATATTTAAAAGACCATTTTAGCTCACATGTTGTAAGACTTTTAAACTAAAGATGTTGGCTTCTATATCTCAGGAATCGTTTATCCTAGGAAGTTAAAACTTAGGACTTATATATAGCTACGGTAGTGCAGTCATTTGCAAAATTGTCAACTTTGGTGGAGCGTTACGGGTGTGTGTTGCAAGACGATGTAACTTAGTGATTGATTGTAGGCTTATCACCCGTTGTCTAAGTAAAAAAATACATTTTAAGCAGTACTTCAGAAGAGCACTGTTATTGTCCTATACCTCATAAGGGAACATACACTCTAAGAAATATTGGATTAAATTTACCATTATTATAGTTGGCAACCGTTTTCCATCGATAGTAATGGCAAAATTAGATGCATGTGTAATTAGAGGGAAAATTACACAAATAAGTTGTAATAATTACACAACATATGCGTAATCAATACAAATTAGTGATGTAATCATTTTACAATAACTGCGCAATCAATAGACGTAAGTGGCGTAATTATTACACAGAGAATGCAATTATTACACACTTTTTGTGTAAAATTCATTTTGTTATAGGGGAAAATCCTTCATTTAATTCAGATTTATAATTATACGGTAAAATTATAAATTAAAAACGCAATTTAATACTTGTACTGTATTGAATTGAATTGAATTGACAATGATATTACGGTTACTGATTCGAAAACTAATATACAAATATTGCACAAAAACATTTGGCTGATTTAACAAACCTGACTTCACGTCGTCACGTAGAATGGAATGATGAAATGAATTTTCTCCAACTTGCTTATTCTGGCGTTATACTACTCAGTATTTAAAGTAAAATTAGACTAAGCCTGAATTTACGTTATTAATGGTGTAATATAATCATGACGGCTAAATTTACTCTTTTTATAGAACAAAATAAGCGTATTTATTTATTGGGTAATATTACCTATTTGTGCGCTAAAAAACGATTATACGTCAATAATGCGTACAATTAGATAGATTGTGTATTTTTCCACTTATTTTTGCTTTAAAGATAGAGTTTTTCTATACAAACTGTTTTTAGAGTATAGGAACTGAAAAGTATGGTACGTGGTAGCTTATGTTAGAAAATTGAAACTTGGTTGGTATATGTATGTACTAGAAAAAATACATACATGCATTGGCGTACTGAGATGGCGTGGTTAGTGAAAGTGTAGTTTTCACGGCGCACTCTTAATGCCCCATAATTACCAATTTAGGTAGTATGTGTCAAGCGAAAATTTGTCTTTAAATGTCCAAACATTGTTCATAATGGGCTCATCTAAATGTTTAATTTGAATTGGGCACTAATACTATGGTCAGACTACGAGATTAATGCGTTTAAATCGAGTTAAACGCTTTGAAATCACTTCACGAACGCGTTTACGAAAACTCAAACAAACATGTTTAACAGAAAACATGTACTGCGACCCTCGCGGCAATAGAAGTAAACCTTGGAAGAAACTATTTAATTCTGATGCTGCTGAAACTCAATTGTGTGCTTGTACAACGACTGAATTAGCTAATTAATTCACTTTTCATTACTACACCATACAAACACTTTTGTTTCAAATAATTTAGAAAGAATAAATTTGTTAATGAAACACAACTGAATATCTATTTATCAAAACAAATCATGTCAATCTGCCATGTATCAAAATTAAACGAGTTATCTACTTTTTAACACCTTCAATTTGCTATTTAAACGTGTTTAAAACGCATATTCTGTACAGAGTATAAGACCTAAATTGTGTAAAACATGCTAGAGTTCACATTTCACATGAAGTTTTAACACGTGACATAAAGAAGAAGACACACGAAACAAGTAAAATAAATGTCAGTAGTCAATTATTTTGAAATTATGCTGTCAAATCAATGTGAGCTTAAGAAATGACAGACGAAGAACTTCTTCTGCAGGAAATTTGGCAAGAAAACATTTCATAAAGCTATCATTTCAAAACTGTCAAATTTCATACTTTTGTCTTGATCATTAGGAGGGCCGTGTGTAAGTAAATTTATAATTGCCAATTTAAGACTTATTGGGAATTATTAAATTACCAATTAAGGTGGCTTGGGTATAAGCTAAGCTTATACGAACTTAATGATATCAGTTTATTGAAACTCAAACCAAACTACAAGCCGATCGAAAAACCAATACTTACCTCTTGCATATCCTTTCTGACTCATATGAAAGCAGTCCTTAGCCATGTATCGAAAATCGGTTAAATTATTTTTCGTTTTCGGAAAGATAAGGTGCTTGGTGAAAGTCTGCATGTTCACAGTGAAATCCTGCAAATTGAAATTACGATTTATTATAAATTTACCAGCTTGATCCGCAGTCATAGTCAACTTACATCCTTGGTGTGAAATTCTTCACGGTTTACCACCTCGTACTCCTTTTCTTGCCAGTCTTCTATGATTTTGAAGAACATTTTTCTCGATTTTGCCACTCTTGTACCGAACATACACGGACATTCAAAATGCAAGCCGGCAAAACATTCGGGTGATAGTCCTTTAAAAGTGACCAACGTCTTCGTACTGAGGGCCAACACAACATTGACCATTAGTCTGGGAACGTTATCCCTCAGGTATCTTAAAGTTGTGATCAAGTCCTTCTCATGCCGGCTTACAATCATTTTCGGATTCACATAGTAGCACATATCGCCACAAAAATCATTTGCACCAATTAACAGAGTGACCAGCTTCCAATGTTGGGTCATATTCACTTTGCGATCGCCACGTAACCTTTGCACCAAGATTCGAGCTTGATGCGGCATATCGCGCGACATTGCTCCCAAATCTGCTACATTGAATCTAGAAAAAAAATATGTTAACTCTTAGAACTTAGAATTGTCATAAAATCAATTGCTACCTAGAACGCAGCTCGGTCAAGGCTAGATAACATTATTATCCCCATCGATTTAAAACAAACACAGTAACATTATAATGCATATATCGCATCAGATAATTGGCCATTTTCTGAATTGAGGACGCTTGAAACATTTTATCATAATCTTGTTGGTTGAACTTGAAAATTTTACATCGGGAAAACTGGTTTCAAAGCTGTCGATAAAATTGCCAAGAATGTTTTCGATTGATGCAGTCATTCGGCTCTTACTTACTCGTGTATTTATTTAATATGGTGGTCCCCACAAGGTTCCAATCTAGTAGCTCTACTGTTCCTTTTCAGTGTAATGTACGAGTAGGTGCAATGACTATACGAGTACCGGCATATGAGCAATTTTTTAATAATTGCAGACAACTTGAATTTATAGCTGCCGTTCAGGGCTTTAAGCTTGTTGAAAAATTGAAATACAGATGACATTGATTACCCAGCCTCTTGAAAGGTGATCGACAAGTCTTTCATAGTTTCGATTCGATCGGTTATAATTGTCTTGTAACTAAAAGGTATTACCAAGAAGTCTATTGGAATTTTGAAAAACATTTACTGAAAGCTCGTATTCACAAGGGTTCCTAAGAGGGGTTGGACCTATGTTAGCACTATTCTTTCCACATATCCCTTCAACATATATTAATAATGAGGATGTTCCCAGAGACGTAAAATTTAGAGGTCGAATGGTGTAACCAGCAAACCCCGCAGAATATCAGTAGTATTGGTATGGAAGGTGTCAATTGCACTTTATTAAAAAAAATAATTGGTCAATTTCAAAAATGAATTGAAAGAGAAGACCTTCAAAAGTTATTAACCTACAGCAATAAATTTACTCTAATATGAAAGGTGGCAAAATAAGCTGTTGTAATATTGACAAAAAACATTAGGTCAATAATCCCGGCAGCCGAAATACAAGTTCAATTCACCCACTTAATTGCAATAGACCATCGCGCAATGTAACCACATAATAAAGGAAGTCACTCACCTCGCTGACTTGTCCCTCGAAACTCCATCCGTCATCGAATATCCATACAGTTTTGGATTAAACTCCTTGAGAATATTGGGCACTGTTAGAAATTTGCGCCACGTATCCTGACCCCCTATCGACCACGTTAATCCCTTATTTTCCGTTATAACTTGCAAGATATTCGTCGACATAGCACCACTGCCGGCTGTTAATGAATCGCCCATTGCACCAACTATGTCGATATCTCCAGGACGTAGTCTATGAACGGATATCGGTGGAGTCGAACTGCGTCGTCCAGGACCGTTTACATCACAGAAGAATGGAGTCGACGGATCGAATTGTTTTTGGAGTTTCTAAAGAAAACGATATCAAAATTTGATCAAAAAATAAATCTAGTGATGTTATGAGTTATGGTCAAAACTTACCCCCAACTTGCGCATCACTTCGAAATTTCGTGCATCAGTACTAGTTTTGCCAATGAATTTCAGGAATACATCACGTAAAGAATTAAACAAGGTACGATTTTCGTCCAGGAAGGTTCGTTGGGATGAAACATTTTGAACGGATAGTAAGATTGCGCTGACTATTAGAACTATCGAAAGGGAATGATGACATAACGACATTCTCACTTTTTTCCTCAAATTCAAATCCAGGTATAATGTTTTTCTTCTTTTTTGAAGCGGCTAAGAGGCAGACTAAAAAATTTTCTAATGATTTCACAAATATTTTGAACAGTGTAGTAAGTTGTCTTATAGTTAGAACAAAGATCGTTTTGTATGACTGATAGATGGCGCAGTTTTATTTGACCAATAGATAGCGTAGTTTCGGATGACCGATAGCTGGAGAACTTTTATATCAACGCCAAAGTTTTTTTAGCAAAAAATCGACGAAGTGGAGAAAGTCGCCTCTATTATTCACCGATAATATTCTCACTCGTAATATTACGCAAATTATTTTAAATTATCACGTAATATTAGTGAACTTATCATTTTAAGATTTTTGTGTGGTAGCTGTTGTTTACATTTCGAATATTCTCCTTAGGAGAATTTTTTTTGAAAAAACTTTTGAAATGTTTTTACCATTTAAAAATGTTGCTCTGTATAGCCCCATCAGTATACCAAATTTTAACTTCCTATCTTTAGTCGATGTCGGGTTAAACACACGGCCCCTCAGCTCTATCGAATAACCCCTGTTAGTACTTGACACCACTTCTGCTTCCTGAATAGCTTCATAGCACCCGTCGGGCGGTAACATCCACTTTGGGAACCTCTGATTTAGAGTATAAAAAAATGTGCCAACAAATTTCTCCGATCAGAGCCTGAACCTGATAAGAACATAAACAAATCTGCCAACAGTATGGCCGCAACTTTATTAACAAACAAACTAAGTCCGGGAAGTAGTTAAGATCGAAGTGCAAAAGTAGAGAGACACCCTTAAAACACCAATTACAATTTTGTATCATAGTCTGAAAAGTGGTCAAAGTCGAAATATAGCACCGGTTGTTTCGAGACAAGGAGGTTATTTGGAAAGTTAAATTTCTTATTAGTTACTGCTGCTTGAACGCTTGCAACATTTATTAGTGGTTCTTCTTAGAAAAATTTAAAAAAAGGGTAAAAATAAGCAGTCCATAGAAGTGAAAACCAATACGATATCTGATCATACTTAAAAGGTATTTATGAAAACATAAACAACCACCGTACACTCCTTTAAGGGTGGAATATCAAAACGTCTTGAAATTGGTTTTAAGGCTAACATAGTAAAAACGAATTAGAAATATGGCGAAATAGGTAAAACCTTTAACTCTTCTTAGGTGTTGAATAGCAAAAAATCCTTGAACCGATTTTTACAAAAAAGCCATGCAAGTCAAAACCTATTGACAATTCACGGTACCCTGGAAAAGCACACACCCCAGCAGCGCTATACCGACAGATACACAGCCGACACTTGGAAGAGCTATCGGAATATACACTATATTACACGGATGAGTCCAAGACCCAAGAACAGACAACGGCGACCTCTGTAGTCTTCCAGACCGGCTCAGCTAAGCCATCCAACCAACAAGCATTTAAGATGATCCCGGATAGCAGTGTATTTGAGGCGGAAATATTCGGAATTAGCAAAGCTGCCCATGCTGCTAAAATAGCCGCCATGCCGGTCGTAATATTCTCGGATAGCAAAGCAGTAGTCGAAGCCCTCCAAAACCACCGAGCAACTGACCCGACAATACGCTGCCTCCAGGGCATTATCCGAGACAATGCAGCCATTACTAGAATATTCTGGATTCCCGGACATGTCGGAATAGCCGGCAACGAAAAAGCCGACCAACTGGCTAGGACCCCGATCTCTCCACACGAGGAAGAAGCTATACCCCACCACATCAGTTTCTTACGGCTCAACGAACGCTGCACTGGGTCAATTACACCACATTTCTGGCAAAGCATTGGCCTAACACTTACTCACTTACAGCCTCCAACTAGAGAGGAAGGACTCCGTCATCCAGGCCAGGCTCAGATTGCGACACACTAGATTAACCCATGCATTCCGAATAAGCCAAACTTCACAACCGGGCTGTCTCCTAACCGCTCACCGTTGAACACGCCCTCACCAACTGCGTAAAAACAAGGCGTTTCTTCCGAAACTCCGTCCCTTTCCTTAATTCCCTCCTTGATCCCTCCAATACCGACCTACTATTCCAACTCCTAGATCACCTCCACATCACCTCATTTAACCTCCTTAGAACCCCCTCCCATAGATTTAAGTTGAATTATATCATTTTATTGTTTGCCCATTACTGATACTGCACCTTAGTTTCTTACTTGCTTGATATATATAAGTATCAATTCTTATTATACTAGTATATTATGTTTTACTCCTATGCTCTTAGCACTTTTGCTCTAGATATAAGCTTGAATTCATGTTTAATTTTAATTTCCTGGCTCAATCCTTTTTTGTTTGTTTTTGTTTTCTAAATCAACAATTGTACGTAATGAAGTTTTAACTTATGTCGTTAGTTTTATATTAGATATAGTGTATAACCTTAAAACGATCGTTGACACATAGATGGCGTTAGTGAGCGGGTAAAGCAACCTAGGAACGCCATTTTTTTTTATTTAAGGGTTGGTTAGTTGTTAACATTAATCAGTGCACATCGTCACAAATTTCATTCAACAACATACGTTTGTCCTGTGCTGATCATGTCTAGTTTTTTGCCAGAAAAAGAGCATATGCGGGAAGCTCTGCTTTTTTGCTTCCATTTGAAGAAAACGGCTGCTGAATCGTATCAAATGCTTGTGGAGGCCTATGGTAACAATGTTTTAGCGGAATCAACGTGCAGGGCTTGGTTTCGTCGATTCAAAGACGGCGATTTTGACCTGAGCGACAAGAAGCGCGAAAATCGGTCCAGGAAGGTTGAGGACGATCAATTGCAGGCTCTTTTGGACGAGGACGATACCCAATCGCAAAAAACTCTTGCCGAGCAATTGGATGTTACTCAAGCAGCCATTTACAAGCGTCTACGTGCCATGGGAAAGGTTCAAAAGATCGGAAAATGGGTGCCGCATGAATTCAACGATAGGCAGATGGAGCGACGCCAAAACACATGCGAAATGTTGCTCGCCAGACACAGAAGAAAGTCGTTTCTGCATCGGATTGTGACTGGCGATGAAAAGTGGATTTATTTCGATAATCCAAAGCACAGAAAATCGTGGGTTGATCCCGGTCAACCATCAACACCTACCGCAAGACCAAATCGCTTCGGACGGAAGACAATGTTGTGCGTTTAGTGGAATCAGCAGGGTATCTTCTACTATGAGCTCTTAAAACCTGGTGAAACTGTCGATGCCCACCGCTATCACCAACAATTGATCAAATTACACCGTGCTCTGCGTGAAAAAAGGCCGGAATATCAACAAAGATATGACAAGGTGATTTTCCTCCACGACAACGCATCATCGCACACGTCAAAACTGGTCCGCAACTACTTGGACACACTCAACTGGGAGGTGCTTATTCACCAGACCCGGCACCTTCTGACTACCACTTGTTTTCGTCGATGGGCCACGCGCTCGCTGAGCAGTACTTCGGTTCTTACGAAGACGTCCGAAAATGGCTTGATGAGTGGTTTGCTTCGAAAGAGAAGGAATTTTTTTGGCGTGGTATCCACAAATTGCCCGAGAGATGGGAGAAATGTGTAGCTAGCGAGGGTGAGTACTTCGAATAAATTTGTTTTTGTTTTCTTTGAAAAAAACATCATTTTTCTGACTAAAAAACGATCGTTTTAGATTATACACCTGGTAAGTGCTAATTCTCTTTTTTCATGTTTGACTCTTGAAATACATTGCCTCCTGCCTATTTTCTTTCTATTGGCACCATTTTCCAGTCTTACATTATTTTTCTTAACTTATTAAACATAATTGTAGCTTAAGCACATGGATTAATTACAAAATTTTGAATGTACATTATTGTGTAATAATCGACGTGCCATATGCCCCATGGGCCTGGCCGAAAACCTGAGGGGCTCGTATTTTTAATCGGGTCTCATCAATAATAAATAAATAAAAAAACCTACTGAAAATCTCAGCGGACCTAACAGATCCGGCGATATTCGTGAAGCTGTGTACAATCCCGTCACACAAAAAAACTGAATTTTATTTTTACGCGATTATATGGAAGGTCTGTGGAAGCTGTCGAAGTTCGAAGTCGGTACGTTGTGAGCCTGGCTTCTTTTGTACAGGCAGGTGGATGGTTGAGGATCACCTGAAGTACTGCAGTTGTTGAGTTTTACCCCAGTAATATTTAAGGACTTGCTTAGTTGTAAAGTCTTGCGCCACCATACAAATCACGCTGGTCACTGGTTTGACTATTGCTGTATATATCCAGTGAGTGATATTCGGCTTTAAACCTCAAGTTTTGCTAAGAAAACTTTTACAGGTCCAGAGGGAGAGCTTGACTTTCCAAGTAGTGCGTTCAAAGTGAGCATTCCAATTCATCTTAGCATCCAAGGCTATCCCCAGATGTTTGACGTCATTGGAAAACTCGATCCTTTCACCAGAATCTTTTAGCTCATGAGTTTTGCTCCGGTTTTTCCTTTTCGTGAAAGCAACGATAGTTGTTCCAGATACCGCATACAACGTATTTTCAACTAATTAGGGGGTAAAAAATTCTGAATACGGTGGAGTCTGTGGAGTAAAAAATTATTCAATATCTTCACAGACCTAAGAGATATGATGAAATTCGTGAAAATATCCGATCACATTTTCTGCCCACCTTTAGATCATTGATGTAAAATCTTTCAATAAGTTTCATCGTCGCTGGATTGAAGGAAAAGGAACTATACGACAAAGTCAGTATAAATAATTTCATCTATTATAGTAGGCGTCATAGTGAAGACTAGACACTTCAAGCAGTTCTTAATGACTCCTTCTTACTTTACATAATAACAACCTTGGCATTAGCCTAACTTTAAATTACCGCAAAAATGTTAGTTAAAAATGCCAAGTCTACTCCCTCATGATTATTATTCGGTCGTTTATTCAATAACTTGACTTGAAGACATACTGAAGATGAAGACTAAAACGAAGCACAAAAAAAAATCAGTGCTATTCATCTTTCTTTTGCTTTTTATTATTCGCCGTATAACAAACTACCTTTGGCGGCTTATAATTTTGAACTTGAACCTGAACAATGTTAAGCGGTTTAAGCATAGTGCACAGTAGCAGCGCTCTGTACGCCGTATTACAGATGATGGCATTAAATTTAATGTTTTAGTAAATTGTGTACAAAAAAAAAATAAGAAATTGGTTTGTTATTTAGAAATGGGTATCCGGGTCTAGAGTACAAATTTTTGGAATTTTTGGTGACGAATGAAGCGTAATCGCTTTTAAGAATATTATTATTTATTCTTATGGCTTTTTTGTTGTTCACAACCAGCAGTTAAGTGCGGGAAATGTGTGGTTGGGGGACAGAGAGAGGGTTTTATAGAACAAGTTCAGTTTTAAACCATCATACTTTTAGTCATTATATGTACGTCTTCTCCGAATTTTTATGGAATATATCTCTGAACAACTGCTGTCTACTGTCCAACCACTGGGTTCTGACCATAGAGATATATGTACTGGAGATGACGAGCAGCGACTGTTTTGAAGCCGGACGATTCCACGCAAAGGATCGGCAATAAACACTTGCTACTACAGTGGATGCCGCTTATTGTAATCGCGGATAAATTTATAAGCCGCATTTTGTTATCAAAACAGTTGGGTTCCATTTTCCACAAACAGAATTCATCGCTTATTTTTTTCTTCGTTTATTGTTATCACCCGGTTAATGTTATTGTTTTTGACTGGTCCCAAAGTGATTACAATAAGCGGCATGCACTGTATTAGCATCATACTCACATTTATGTTATCCTCCGGTCCTGAATACAAAAAACGCCAAACATTTGAATACTAGGCTACTATTTGCATTTCACTGCCACCTGGCATCAAACGCTCCATACAAAAACGTTCAATTTTGCTTCAAAATGCTTCATATAAAAATGGCGTCTTGTCGTCTCCAGTATTTATATCTCTATGGTTCTAACCTACCAACCGCCCCCATCGTACGCTACTGTATGCAACAAACCTGACACCCCTAAAACACCAATTACGATTTTTTGTTATAGTCCAGGACGCGATCAAATAGTGGTTGTTTCGAGACCACTAAAATAGCTCCTTGTATAATAACTTTCCGCACTCATCAGAGGTTCTTCACACAAAAATTGTAATAAAAAGATGTTAAAAATATACAGCCCCTACAGTAAACACCAATGCGATATATAATCAGATGTAGGATATATGGCGAAATTCGTTAAAAAGCCCTCATAGGAGTTGAATATTAAAAATGTCAATTAGCTTGAAGGCAATCATAACAAAAGCCCATGCAAGTAAATATCGATCCGATATATAATCAAACTGAAGAGAAATGTAAACAACCCTCTTACCCTTCCTTAGAATTTGAATTTCAAAAAATCCTGAAATCGTTTTGGGCGATTATATAAAATCTTCGTTCAAGTAAAAATCAATTCGGTATCTACTGAAACCCACTTAGGGGACCAAGATCAAAAAATCCTGAGATTCTTACTAAGGCGATTATTTAAACATCTCATAGAAGAAAAATTCAATTCGGTATCAAGTCAGACCTAAGAGATATGTCAGAATTCGTGAAAATGTATGCAACGCTTTTACACC
Source organism: Beris morrisii (assembly GCA_951812415.1). Lineage (NCBI taxonomy): Eukaryota > Metazoa > Arthropoda > Insecta > Diptera > Stratiomyidae > Beris > Beris morrisii. The sequence continues at coordinate 63,282,900 of OX638310.1, forward strand.
GTCTTGAGAATTCAATGTAAAAAAAAAACATGAAAAAAAATTCGAAAAAGTACCGATCCTCTTTTCTGAGACAATTTTATTCCATTCCTCCGGTAGACCTAAAAGTTAAAAGATACGACGAAATTCGTGAAAATATTTACGCGATCTTTTCACCACCCAAAGGAATAAATACAGAAAAATCTTGAAATTGAAAGTAATAACTTATCTGAAATAGGAAAAAATTTACTAAAATGTGTAAAACTCTTTTTATTCTCTTAGGGGATGAAAAGAAAAAAAAAATATTAAAATCGATTTTTAGACAATTATATAAAAATTTCAAAAAAGTAAAAATGAATTCGATATTTAATCAAACCTAAGAGATATGACAGAATTCGAGCAAATATATATAACTCTTTATCATCCTCCGCAGGGGTAATAATATCGAAAAATCATTAAATGAATTTTTATGCGATTATGTTAAAAGACCGAAGATGAATACATATATGTACCAAGATTAAAAAAATTTATAAAATTTATTTCTAGAACGTTTGAACGTTTTTGTTAGCATATAAATTAGAATATTTTGGTTTCTAGCCACCCAATTTTCAGTTCTCATATCCCTTCCCCTTGCTGATGGAGGTATATCGGGTCTAACAACAGTGAGAAAAATCTGCCAACAGTCTGGGCGCAACTTCATTATTTTATGGGTAGAAGTCCGAAACTTGTTTAATGCTGAGATGCGGTGTAGGTTACTATGCGACTGTCAATCTAAAAAATAACGTTCCAAAAAGAGTCCTGGTTATTCTTTAGGTTGTCAGTCGCATAGTATACATACATACACCGCATCTCAGCATTCCTGGGCTCAAGTTTTTTTTTAATTTGTTTGCGGATTTGAATTTAATTTTAACTTTAATTTAAGTAGTCACATGTAAAAATCTCGGCCTATGTGCTCATACCCATTGGGGGGTACGTTCGTACCCACCACGTACCCCCCACGCCCAGCCCCAATGATTTTCCGCTCTCCTGGGCTAAAATTTGTTTTTTTTAAATCTGTTTGCGGATTTGAATTTAATTTTAACTTTTATTTAAGTGGTCACATGTTAAAATCTCGTTGCGCCCAGACTGTTGGCAGATTTTTTTTTATTTATTTACGTATTTGTTTTTTCAATAGATGATTCAATAGAAGTGAAAGTGTATTCGATCTAATTAAACCTAAAAAAAATTCGGAATTCGTCAAAACTCGAACAAGGTCTTACTCCCCAGGGGGTTTAATATCAAAAAATGCTTAAATCTATTTATTCCCCGACTATATTCAAAGCATTTAGAAGTGAACGTGAATTCTATATCTCAGTAGACCTAAGAAATATAACGGAATTCGTGAAAAAGTACATAACCGCCTTTCACCGATATCGAAAAATTTGGAAAAGCGTTTCTAGGCACTTATATTAGGAGCCCGCAGAAGTAAAATTGATTTAATAGCACCAGATGTCTAAAAGATTTAACGAAATTTGTGAAAATGTGTGAAAAACCCTTTTCACGGACATTTTTCTTACTCCATCTTTGTACACAAATGAAAATCTAAATTTTTTTTTAGTGTTTATTTCTCTAGTAGCACATCTACATTTATATACTAAGTTCTAACTTTCTAGCATAAGCCGTTTCTGAGATATGCAAAACCACCCCCACCCCCGTATCTTGCTACCCCTATATAGTATAATATCTATATCTATCTATACAGTCGTAATTTGTAGCTTTCTATCCATTACGGTTTTCGAGAAATAAACATCAGAATGTTTTCCTTTCTAGCCCCTTTCACCATCAACCCCAACACCCACACCCCCAAACTTCCCTACTAGAGGTCCCACTGACTCCAACTCCTGTAAAATTTTCAAGATCATATCTGGTACGGTTTTCGAAATATAAAAATTAAATTTTTTGAAAAATTGCTACCCTTTCCACTCAAAAAGTTTACTTTCAGTAGACTCCACTTGTGATCCCATATACAGAAACCAAATTTTATCTTCCTAGTGTAATTGGTTCGGAAGATACTGCAATCAAAAGTTTTTCACCCCCCACCCCCACACCCAACCACCCCTTTTAAAAATGTTAGCCCTTCTCTAATCTCCGAGTACCCCTAAGGACAACCACAAAGTTTCAACCTTCTGACATGAATGGTTCAGGAGTTATGGATTTTACAATGTTTCAATCCCGGCTTTCAAGCGTTTCGGACTCATTGTTTTTCCCCCCAATCCCACACCCCTCATCAACCCCTATCGTCCATTGCAAATGGGTCTACTATCATAGTTCTACATAAGTTCCAACTTTCAGCCTCCTAGCATAAGTGGTTCCTGAGATATAGAAACCAAAAAGTCTAAAACGCTCCCCCTCAACCCCCTCACACCCCCACCCTCCGAAAAGATACCATTTGTAGGGTTCACCTAATCTACCTATCATAAAAATCTAACTTAATATCTCAACGGGTTTGGGAGCTACGCGCCTTCTAACGATTTTGCGTGCGGCGTCTACGGCGGACAGACGGAACTTTTTTTTTTTTTTCTTTTTTTGGTGTTAACTAGTCCTAAAACGTGTAAATACACAAAATTTCAGAGTAGCAAATTTTTTTTTAAATTTTAGGTCGATCACAATACTTTATTATTAAAAAATTATAAAGTAAAATAAGATCCAACCTAAAATGGATTTTAAGATAGGAGACGTAATTTACAAGAATTTTTAACCCCACTCCACTGTGCTCTTTAAGAAATTTTACACTTCGCACGTTTAAGTCTCCAAGTCTCAACTTTTTGTTGTAATCAGTACATGAGATATCGTATTCCAAAGTTGTTCGCCCAACAGCACTGCAAGCCACTACCTCCCTTAAAAACTCCATCCATATCTACAATTTTTTTCTCCGCTTTCAGAGCTCCATCTATATGAAAATTCCAAGTTTCAAATCGCTAGCATAAGCAGTTCCAACGACATTAAAACCAAAATCGCACACCTAAAACCCTTCATTCGTCAAGCTCCTCACTCTTAAACCATAAAAACTTCACTCACTATTAATAAAGGCTAACTTGTTTTAAATTTCGGTCGATCACAATACTTTATTTTTAGAAGAAGTACAAAATGGTACCCTGTTAAAAAAAAAATTTTTTATTCCGAAAATTATGCCTTATTTTATGTGGAAAGAACGCCTTCAGGTATCAAAGCTTTTACTTTTAATTTATAAAAAAAATTACGTAAAAAATCTTAAATAGTTTGGTTTTAACTTTTGGTCCAAAGTTCAGCAGGATACGGTTAAAGTCGAAGTATGAAATTGACTTTGAAAATATTCTCATCGGTTAATTTTGTTAGAGTGCCAGCGGTAATAAAAATAGTGTAGCCCCACGCCAGTACTTCTTAATTCATTCTTAACAGTTACGCTAGTACCGCATCAGTTTCTTGGGTGACTTCCGGACGCCAATTCACCCCATCAAATTGGTTTTACGTTCTCCGTCACCTGTTCCTAGTACGAGTACATTTACGTATAGTTAGTAAAGTAACCAAATTACGAAACCATTCGATTTTCCTATATCGCTTTACGTTAAAAGTTGAAACTTCTGGTTATATACAGCTTCATCCTTTTTCTTTAGGTTCCTGCATTTCTGATTCACGCTCAGCTAATCCTTTCAAATTTCTACTAATTTATTATATTATTAATGGATAAAATTGCATACTTCGTTATTGTTATTAAACTACAAAAGCAAAGAATTTACATTCTCTGGAATAAGAACGGAATAACGTCGAATGTAATTCTATTGAATAAAGATCCATAAAAATCACATTTAATTATAATTTTCGCTTTCAAAATTTATTCACTATTGCACAAATATATTATATAATTTTTAGAATATTCTTTATTCACACTTAGATTCGCACTAAAAAAGATACATTGCCACTCTGGATGTGGATCCGCTCTAATATACACTAATCAAAAATTAACAAATCGAGTTAAATTACTTAGTCAAAGTGATCGGAAGCGCTAAGCACATACAATTCTCACGAAATGCACAAAACGATCGGACCGCTTGATCAAACAATAAATAAGTTCATAAAGCACGATTCTTAGTTCGCCGATCAACTAATCCTATTTTAATATCTGAACCGATTCAGCGATTTAACTGATCATCCGCACTACACAACGCTTCGATCGCGATCACAATGATCACTTAACGCTTCGCGGATACCAGCTTCTCGGATCAAGTACTAATGCTAACAGATGAAACCTGTTCTTCTTAATAAGATTCAAGTAGTCGCGATGTCTATACAGGTAGTGTTTATTTGGCGTAAAAAAATTGTATAATTAATAAATGCGACAAAATCATAATGAGATTCAAAGCACTATTATTCCGGAACTTACTTAAAATTTTCATGATCAAGGTTGTGCAGAAATTCACTTAAATGTATGTTAAACACAGTGTTGATAGAATGTATCTTTTATTTATTGATAAGTAGCTTATCAGTTTCAGTGTGACTTCTGGTTCTTAATATAAAGTGATCGGGAGTACCGATCGTTAGAGAGAGATAAGACGAATATATTAGTATTCGCTATGATATTACTAATATTAGGATGTATCAAATATTAGGAATATGTGATATCGGATATTCGAATATCGAATATATTCACTTCCCATCGACTCATTTTTATACCATAGATCTACCGATCTATTTTTCCTTTACTTAGTAGGATTGAAATCGCACTAATTTACCAATCTACTCTTTCTTTTTCTCTTACTTACTTACGATGGCGCTACAGTCCACGGACCTTGGCCTCCTGTATGTACCGCCTCCAGCCTTCTCGGTTCACTGACTGCGTCCTCCAGTTTGAGAATCTTAGCATTGATTTGCTGTCTGCGTCAATAAAATTCTCCCAGCGCTTCCGACGCTTCCGTGGTTTTTCAACTGGTCTTTGTCCATTAACTTTTCCCTTTAGTGTACGTTTGGTCATCCATCCGCTCCACATGACCAGCCCAATGTAGCTTTTTTAATTTTATGAGGATCGATACTTCCGGATTATCAAAGATGGCATACAATTCTCTATTGTATCGTATTCTCCAGACCGATTCTTCCTTCACAGGTCCGAGGATTCTTCTGAGAACTTTTCTTTCAAAGGTGTGAACTAATTTTTTCGGACACCTGAGTTAATGTCCACGTTTCGCTGCCATAGTATAGCATGCTTTATTTTCCTATGCACATTTTTGCTTTTAATTATGGGAGTACCGAATAATACGTCTTATTTGCCATCATTATTTTTCTTTTAATTTTGATGGGTTCGCTTCCATCCTTCGATATATTTGCCCCGAGATATACAAAATTGTCTACGTTTTCTAGGTTAAAGCCTCCTACTGTAATATTTTGTCTAATTGGCGTGTTTTTCCTAGTTTGTGTCATGATTTTTGTGTTGTTTTCGTTCATACGTAGTCCAACTTCCCGTGCTACCGCATCAAGGTTTACAAATATTTCTTTGGCACTCTCCAGAAATCTTGCAAGTATATTTATGTCGCCGGCATATGCTACTAGTTGTGTGTTCCCTTGGTGTCAACGGGGAGTTTCCGAACAACATATTCGAGTGTCAAATTGAAAAGCATTGGTGTGAGGCCATCACCTTCACCCTACATTGTCATTCATTTCTTCAAAGCAAACATTTACCGATAGTCCCTTTTCCTATGGATTGCCGGCTCTACAAACTACCCTGTTCCTTACCTACTAAAGGCACAGATATTTCTATCGATTCTTTGGTAACTTAGTATGAGCTAAAATAAATAAACAGACTTACCCTTCCGATAAATATTGAATTCGTTGTTTAAATCTCTCATAATCGTCCCTTACTTATTTACACTTTCCCTATTAATTGTGTAGGTGGAAGGTGCGAAATCGCACAGGTGTACCCATAGACTCTTTCTCATACCCTTGCAGAATAGAAAAAAAACATCCGCTTTACGCGACGATACGATGACGGTAGCGGTCACATAATATAATATTAGGATCTTCCCTATAACATATTAGGTCAGATATTCATATTAGTATGAATACGCTGATATCACTTATTAGGATTAGTATGAAGTCCACCATAGTGACGACTCTAAACTCCCCGAGGCAGAATTGGCGACGGAACTGGATTTGGTGCAACCCGATTCCGATTCAGATCTAGAACGTCAGGATCACCGCTCCTTAACGGATGAAAGTGATCTTGATCGGATACTGGAGCGGATGAGGGTTCGACAGGTCCTCCCGATGACAGTGAGGAAAACCTGTTGGAATCTGAGCCGTAAGATGTGAACCGAACCTTGATCGAGGTTAATGCTGCGAATACTGCAGATCAATCTACATCACTCAAAAACGACGTCAGCCTCCTTACTTCTTCGTCTAGCCAGGGATGAAAAAGACCTTGTCTTGATTCAGGAACCATGGATCGTGTATGACGTGGTAAACGGTCTCAAGACTCCCTAACTATACTCTGTTCTATGTAAGGAATATCGGCAAGCCAAGAGCATGAATTCTTACAAAGAACAGTTGAAATATATTTCTGCATCACAACTTCAGTGATCCCGATATCGTCGCAGCCAGCCTTGAACTGAATAGCAGGAAGTATTGGCTAATCTCGGCCTATCTGACCCATGACCATCAAGGCCCATTTCCGCCGAGCATCATGATCGATCTTATTACTGAAGCTCGTAAGCTCAAGACTGGTGTCATTCTAGGCTGTGATGAAAATGGGCATCATGCAGTTTGGGGTAGCACTGACACAAATTTTTGACTACTTTGTAAGCACTAACCTTCTTCTCTGTAATACAGGGCAAGAGCCCACCTTCATAACCAGGAATAGACAAAAAGTCTTAAACATAACCCTGGTTTCCGAAAACATCTCACACATGGTTAACAACAGGAAGTTTTCTGACGAAAACTCCTTTCCAGGTCACCGCAATTTAATCTGAACGATTATAAACCTCTCACACTGGCCTTTAGGAACTACAGGTGGACCGATTAGATCAAACTATGAAAACTCTCAGCGGTTTAATCCCACCCATACCACCACTCCAACCGAGTAGCTCAACTGACCTTGACGGTCTGGTCACCACCCTCACGAGTGCCCCACACACGACATTATCGAACCCCTACCCTGAAAGCAGGAAAAAGGTGGAACGCAGAACTCGGGGCTCTTAAAAAATAGGCTCATAAAAGTAGGTAACTGCTTAACAAAGCCAAAAGCAGTTAAGATCTCTGCTACTAGGACTCCTATAAAAGATCACTTCATAAATACAAATATGAACTGAGAAAGGCGCAGCGCAAAACCTGTGGACTCTTCTGTAGTGAAATGGCAGGTATCCAGGCTCCGCAAAGTTCTCTTTAAAAATCCAACCACCAACCCTCAAGTAGGGGACCACTAAGATGCGCCATCGTAAGATAGTGCAAAATATTTGGGTCTTATTTTGGACAGAAAACTTCAATGGAAACCTTGTTGAGTTGTCAAGCGACAACTCATAAATTTCCGCTGAGCAGGTGCGCCCAAAACTCAGCATTACGCTGGGTTGTGACCGCACCCGCAACTGCCACCAACTTAACAGCGAGGGATAGGAACAGTTATTCGGTACATGCCGGAAGCGGCGAGTTTTGGAAAAGAACGGGAGAGGGAGGAAAAAAAAGTGGCGTGCGTTTCGGACAGCGCGGTCGGCGCAGTCTGTAAAAATTGTTGAAAATCGGTCGAAAAATTTAGCGCTCGTAAAAACGAGATTCGCGTTCCCGAAAAACGGTGAAACGTAGCGGGACCGTGTAAAAATGCCGAAAAGTGGGTGAAGTGAGCGAGCAGAAGACCTGTGAAAAGTCGGTCGCCTGAAATTTCTTTTTGTCCTTGTCCTCGGTTTTCTTTCTGTTGGTTCGACTACCACGCGTGTGCGGTGATTCAAAAAAGAAAAAATTGAAATTGAAGTCGCCAAAACAACTGGTCCGAAGTGTCGGAAAAGTTCCCTGACGGGGCGACCTTGAGTGCAGTTCAGTTGATTCCACAACGTTGTGAATTCCCAAACGTTTAGGTTTTTTTTTGTCTACCGGTCCGCGTTGCTGACCCGACACCGCGCAGCCCGTTAGATTCCTGTAGAAGGAGTGAATTTAAAAAAAAAAAAAAATGTTTGCGTGCTCCGTTTTTTTGTGTCCCCATTATATGGATAAAATAATGAATTTCGATAAAATGACACGAGTGATATGGCGCGCAAATATCGCATTTGCGAAACCGCGATCTCTCGGGAATTCTTCCGATCCGGGTGGATTTATGCATTTATTATTGTCGAAAATTGGAAATTGTGATTGGTTTGAAAAAAAAGAAAAATGAGGAAAAATTAAAGTACAAAGAAAATTCTAAGTTAAAATAAAAACAAAAATTAAAAGAATTAAATTTAAAATGAAAATGAAATAAAATAAATAATAAATTAAGATAATAAATAATTATAAATATGAAATAATTAATATAAAATAACATGACAGACAGGACAGACGGACAGAAAATTTTTTAAAAATAAAATAAAATATAATTTAAAAAAAAAAAAAAGGAGAAATGAACAAATAGGGTGAGTTGGTTGTTTTTTTGATTTATTTAAATTATTGGTTATGGTTTTGTTTTCAGATTTTTTTTTGATTTTTTTTTATGCTCGTTTTTGAGCCAACATTTTGTTTTGATATTACTCGTTATCATGTTTAAAGGCTAGAAGAGCCATTTAAATGAACCCGAGCGTTTGAGCTCCGCCCTGAACCTCAATAAGGGGCCATGATAGATGTTGTTTTTGGACAGTCATGGCTGAGGTAGGGTGGGCAGGCAGGGCGCTATAACACCTAAGCGCCCTGACAAATCGCGAAGTCGCGCACTCCACCGCTTCTTGGTCTTTCACGACCTATTGGGAAGATAGTCCCATTTTAAATCCCTGGAGTAAGCCGACACGAAATTTTTTGTTGTACAGGCCAAGGGTTTATGGACTGAAATCTGGGCAAGAACCCCCCCACAACTGCCGTAGCTAGTCCCGGCCGCCAGCAAGCGTGTCGCTTCCGCTCGGATTTCAGCCACCAATTCAGATGTAGGAATTGGCCCACTCTTTCCTGAACCTTCCTTTCCTTCGAATATTTTGACTTTTTCAAGTCGAAATATTCACTCCAAGGCCTCCGATCACAACAACCTAACATCTAGGAACGGGTAAGGAAAGCAACAGTTGCGCTTTAATCGTTCAAAAAGGCCATTGGCAAAAAATGTGGTATGCAACCCCGAATAGTTCATTGGCTCTACGTGTCCGTCATCAGTCCGATACTTATGTATGGGTTTATTGTCTGGAGGACGGCCTTAGACAAAGCGGTTAACCGCACCACTCTTGGGATGGTACAGCGATCAGCATGTATATGTATCAGCGGAGCTCTGAGAACAACTCCCTCTGCAGCACTAGACATGCTATTCAATCTACCACCCCTAAACATTTTTGGCAAGCAAATGGCAGCCATTCGACTTAGAACCTCTACACAGTGGACTAGCGTATATGCCGGTCACTCAACAATTTTGAATCACTTCAATAACATTCCCGAAAACACCAACTGCACCCCTTCCAGTTTTGATTTTAACAAAAATTTCCTAACAACCATCCCAATCCGTCTGGAATGGGAAAGGGATACGGAGGGAAGAGTCCGCCCACATATATACGGACGGCTCCAATACTGAAGGCGGGGTAGGTGGAGGTGTTTTCTTTGCCATGCTTGACATTAATAGGTCCGCCTTCCGGACCACTGTAGTGTCTATGCTAATGTCCTGGCTGAGGTGTAATATAATATCTACTAGGGATATTAGCAAAAAATTCTTGGAATCGGCCTCGACAACATCAAAGGTCGCCGTAGAATGTCGATCATCTCTTAAGAAGTTCCACGTCACAGGGATATTCCAGGTAAATGCATGGCTGACGAACTGGCTCGGCGCGGTACTACCCTTCAGATTATGCCTGAACATCGGAATCTTTGTGTGCCTCTCTCTACATGTAAACTGCTACTGGGATTGGACTCAGTTGAGAAAACTAACTCAAGCTGGGACAGCGATGCCAGATGGAAAAAAATAAAATCGTAGAATCTGTGTATAAAAATGGTAGAAAAATCGTAAAAAGTAATGTAGTTCTGAGCAACAGGCATTAGTAATTTTTACATATAATTGAAAAAATATAAAACAACGTTAACGTAGTTATAATTCATTTTTAATAAAAATTTATAACAAAAAATAATTTCAATATAAAAAACATAACGCAGTCACGATCGGCTGCAAGCCAATCGTATGATACTCTAGATGAAATACTGAACTCCGATTTATATTTTAGTTGGGATTATATCAAAAGCACATACAATTATTGCATGACCTTTTATTTACAGGTAGAAACTATTGTATAGTGGCTACTCGATGGATGGTTAAACGATTTCTTGAGTTATAGTGAGTTCCATAAATTAAGTTGGGACATTTTTACAGAATTTTTGTATGGCAACTACATGAAGGACTTACGGGATATTTTTCATATTAATACCTTCAGCTGCGACTATTATAAAATCAACGTATACAAAATTTCAAAGTCGTAACTTAAAGCGTTCTAAAGTTATCGTTCAACATTGGTGAACACGTGTTTTAAGAACTTTTGTATGACAGCTACCCGAAGGAGTTGATGGATTGCGCTAATTAATGAAATCAGTCTTGCTTTTGATATAAAACTAACTCCTGTAAAATTTTGAATCCCTGCTTTAACTTGTACTAAAGTTATAGTGGATTCTGTAACTTGTATACATTTTTGAAGGACTTTTGTATGCTGCTACACGAAGGACTCATTCGATTTGCATCATATTCAGAACTTTCGTTTCAAACATTGTAAACTTTAAGTATTCAAAATTTCAAGCTCCTAACTTGAAGCATTCGAGCAATAATTGTGAATACGTGTTTTAAGGACTCTTGTATGGGAGGTACCCGAAGGAGAGGAAGGATATCGCTCATTAACGAACTTAGCTTTACTTTTTCCATTTTACAGGTGGTGACAAAATTTCAACTTCCTAGGCCAACGGGTTCTTGAGTTATCGTGCAAACGGACGGACGGACAGACGGACAGCAAACGGATTTGGGGTTTTTGGCCACAACTAAACACAAAATAATATATATAACTTTTTTTCGTCCGAGGCTCGGTTCTATGCGTTACAAACTTTTCGGGCTGGATTAAACTTATAATACTCTATATGATTTCATCTAGAGTATAAAAACATAAAATTTTACTCGTTCATAGTAGATGTACAATCTTCTGATGTATACCTTTTTCAGTTAAATTTTTTTCTAATTCTTTTGTTATTTTCATATCATAACAACTTATATTATTACATTTTAAATAATCTTTTCTTAATAATGTTCCTTTTAAGGTTTCAGTACTTAGCTTATTTCGCATTTTGGTCTTATTGAAGTTGATTGCGGAAAATGTTTAGGCAAGCACAATATATCAAAAATAAATTCGCCTATAAGTGGGAACGCCAAAGTACTATCAACGCGTTCAACACTACAAACAATTTCCCAAAAATTTTCAACGTCAATATTTTCATACGAATCAAAATACCGGAAAGTTTTCATCATTATTTTGCAAGAGCCATCCTTGGAACATATTTCCATTTAGGATTAAATTTTGCCAGGTTTTTCTTCTTACTCTTAGCCTAAAAATATCTTGTATATTATTATTTTGTCACTGTCTTTATTATAATATCAAGTTCAAGCGAAACCACATATGCTTTACAAATTATGGGGGGGGGGGGGGGGGGGGGGAGCTGGGAGCGTTTTAGACTAAAAAATTTGGTTTCTAGATCTCAGGAACCATTTATGCTAGGAGGCTGAAACTTGGAACTTATGTAGTACTATGATAGTTATCCTTAGGGATACTTCAATATTAGGTTATGGCTAAAATTTGTAAGGGGGTGGTGGGGTGTGGGTGTGGGGGGTGAAAAACTTTGGATTACAATATCTTCCGAACCAATTACACCAGGAAGATAAAATTTAGTTTCTGTATATGGGATCACAAGAGGAGTCTACTGAAAGCAAATTTTTTGAGGGGGAGGTGGAGCATGAAAGTGGGGGGACAGCAATTTCTCAAGAAACGTAATTTTTATATCTCAGAAACCGTATCAGATATGATCTTGAAAATTTCACAGGAGTTGGGGTGGGTAGACTTCTAGTAGGGAAAACAAATTTTGGGGGTGTGGGTGTTAGGGATGATGGTGAAACGGGGTAGAAAGGAAAAAATTCTTATTTTTATTTCTCGAAAACCGTAATGAAAAGAAAGCTAGAAATTTAGGATTATATAGAACACTATAGAGACATCCCAGAAAAATAAAATGTTTGATAGGGGTAGCAAGGTACGGGGGTGAGGGATGGTTTTTTAAACGGCTTTTGCTAGAAAGTTGAAACTTAGCACATATATGCAGATGAGCTATTAGAGTAATTAAAGCGCAAAAAAGTTCACATTTTTATTGGCGTTCAGAGGTTGAATAAAAAAAAAGTCCGTGAATCCACATTTTCACGAATTTCGTTAAAACTTTTAGACATGTCGAGATATCAAAGCAATTTTACTTCTGCGGGCTATTTATACAGTGAAACCTGTCTAAAACGGACCCTGTATAAAACGGATACCTGCCATAACGGAAAAAAAACTGGGAACGAAGCATTTTCCAATACAAAACACCCTGTATAAACCGGAAACCTGTCTAACGCGGAAACGGAACGTGATTTTCGAAATTTTTCGTAAAACGGAAAACAGTTGAAATGTGACATGAGTGGATTTGAGTATGACTGACTGCAAGTGAAAGACGGAAAATGGTTTTAATTTGTTATGGAACTAGAGTGTTACAAAAACTTTTAAAATAATTTTGGACATCTGTGTTGAAATTTTCGTAGTTCAGTCTTAGGCAAATTGTTGGTAAGGTGCAAAAAGAAAAAGCAAAAGCAAAAAGCAAAACCAAGTTTTCCAATGGACTTGCGACCAAGACTTATTTTCTGATAATGCTTATTTCCATCTCAGTGGCTACATCAACAAGCGGAGTTGCAGAATATGGACTGATGAAAATCTAGGGGCACTCTTTGAAAAGCAAATACATCCAGAAAATCTCTTTTTGTGGTGTGTATTTTGCGCTGGTGGATTCTTCTTCGAAGATGCACCTGGCAACTCTGTCAGAGTGAACGGGGAAAGGTACCGTGTCATGATCACCGACTTCTTGTGGCCAATATTGTATGATTATGACATCGATGTGGTTCCAGCAAGATGGTGCGATGTGCCACACAGCTGAAGTTCCCCGGGCCAATAATCTCCAGAAACAGCGAAATCAATTGGCCACCGAGATCGTGCGATTTGACTCCGTTGCACTTCTTTCTTTGGTGTTACCTCAAAAGCATGGTTTACCTCAATAAACTCAACACCATTCAACAATTGAAGGATCTATTGGTCTAATTAAGGAGAAGTTATGCTGTGATGTCATCAAAAATTTGGACAAACGGGTCGAGGTGTGCCGTAGGAGCATTTGAGTAAAATTCTTTCCCATACTTAATTGCCATGGACCAAATAATATTCGTTAATACAATTTTCATTAACTCCATCATCCTCTTTTTTTCAATTTTGATTTAACTTCGGAACGCGTTATTGTAACACCCTTTATTTGAACTGTATATATTTTTTTATTTTTTGTTTGTTCATTATTTTGAAAGTACCCAAAAACATTATTATATATGTACTGTACTTCAAATCAAGACTTTTGCTGAACAAAACTGTATAAAACGGAAACCTGGTAAAACGGAACAAAAAGTTGGGTACCACAGCATTCCGTTTTAGACAGGTTTCACTGTATAAGCGCCTAAAAACGTACTTCAAAATTCGATATCCAACCCCTAAGGGGGTGTAAAGTGGTTGTGTACATATTCACGAATTCCGATATATTTCTTAGGTATATTGAAATTTGAAGTTCACTTTCACTTCTATAAGCTATAAACATAGTCGTGGAAAAAACCGATTTAAGTATTTTTCCTTATTAAACCTCCTGGGGAAAGTTTCAGATAGCCGCCTGGTTATTCCTTAGGTTGTCAATCTAACCTGCAACCTACACCGCATCTCACCATTAAACACATTTCGGACTTCTACCCATAAAATAATAAAGTTGCGTCCAGAGTGTTGGCAGATTTTTTCTTAACAAACCAGTTGATAATTTCATTTACTAGATGCCGCTAGCGTCGGAAAGAGCAGTATCTCTTTCTTTTAATGTTGTTCGCCTTGTTGCACGATTGGTTATTCCTGCACTTTTTTTAAGCGCGAAAAATAACCAGTGTCATAACAGCATAACCCATCACTAATCATTAGATCTCCTGATGTCGGGTTACGCGATCGATTGATCTTATTATTGAGAGCCTAATTTAAAATCTCCGGGAAAAGGGAAGGTTATGAAAAGATTATTGGGAATGGATTTTGTTAAGAAAACATAGAAAATCAGATATAAAAAAGTCAAAAGATCATGCCTGTGGCTCGAGTTCACTATAAAGTGCAGTACTTTTGTAGAATTCAATTTATTTCAATATTTCTTTCTGTCTCGTCGCATGTCTCCGGCCAAGTACCGAACACCCTGTACACTACACGTATGTACAGCGTTAAATTATCTAGTTTTGTTAGTAGTCTAGAATCCTTAATTTTTATTCGCAACTTGAAATCGCCATCTCTGGATTGAATAAATAACAAAACAATTAGACTACCGACATAATTATTATATTTATGCGCATTTCAAATATTTGCGCAACAACATCCATCCGATGACATCTTACCCAACCCTCATTCAAAATATTGTCCAATCTTGCGCGGCCAACTTCACTCCGATTCGTTGCATTCATTCAAAATTTCATTGGTTGACGGTGTGCGTGCATGTGATGTTGAGAAAAAGATCCGAACCAAATCCAAAATAGCGTCGAATTTCCCGAATGCATTTTACTGCCCGATTTACCTGACGAAATTGTACAATTGCGCAAAATTGTCGTGCATTAACCGCAAGTGAACGTGTTCTTTGTTCTGCCTTAAATTGAAGTTGTACGGACAGCCCACGACCGATTTTAATCTGTCGAAAGTGCAAAGAGAGAAAAAAAAAATACGCCACCATTTTTTTCTATCGGTGAATTCGGTGTCGTCGTGGTTGTGTGAGTTGGCCGTCTTCGCGTTTGGATTCCGTTTTCGTGGCCGTAGTGGTGTCGTTGTTTCGTCGGAGTTCTGTCAAAAAGTTTTTCGATTGTCGGCTGTGGTGTCGTGTACGGGGAGAGAGTTTTTCGCGACGGAAATTTTGTAAAAGTCCTTGTTTGAACCGAACGATAAACGCGGAAAATTTACATCGGCGAAAAGTTTCCTGGAACGGGCCAATTGTTGGACAGGTTTTTATTTAAATGATTTGAGACGATTTGCTGCCGTGTTGGACATTACGTTTCCGACTGTCGGTCGGTCGAGGGCACTCTTTTGACTTGTTGGTGGGCTTCTTATCGAATTTCCTGGTGAAACAGGTGAGTGTTTGGCAATTTCAAGGCTTTTATGTTAATCGCTGTGCGATAGTTTGTTGGATTTTGTAGGATTTGATAAAACGGGGCGCGCAGCGATAATGAGATCATCGTACGGGTCGGCCTGTTGTGTCATCGGGGGAAGTGGAGTGGCGACAGTACGGCGAAGACGTTCGGATGTTGTTGGGATGAGATTGTCTCCGGTGCACAAATCCGATTTCGTTTTGGTCCTTGCACAAAGCATGTCTTCGCCCCAAAAAAAGAACTAACCCCACACCTTTGAAATTCGCTCGGTTTTCTTTCAGCTATGACTCACAAGGCGGTAGTCGTCTGGGGGACACCTCGTCTCGTACTGCATTTCGATTGGATTGTTCCACTCGTTCTTTCACATGTTCAAGCTTACGCGGTCGTTGCTTAGCGCTTCGAGCCTAGCTCAATTCCAAGTGATTTTCGCGGTGAACAACCGGACCGCATTTCTCTTGCCTCGCACATAGTTCCGGAGTTTTTATTTCATAAATTAATCGGCGCTCGGTGGGATGTTTGTTTCTATTTCACGGCTCGAATCGTCGCTGCCTTGCTTGCGACTTTCTAAGCTATGAATTTGTGCAACACGGAGCTGTGCAATTGCCGTTAGATTTTTGTCCAGTTCACCGATTGAAATTAAGCAAGAAATCGCAGTTTGCTGGGCTTGGCTTGGGCCTTTTCAGCCTGCACAATACCTCCGTGTTCTCGGAATTCGTCTTATCGAACGCGCAGCTGTTTCTCACATTACCGGCTAAACAAATTGCATCTAGGCATTGTGGGATTTATGCGTTTATTACGGGACGTTCGCACAATTGATCTGAAAATATTTTTGTGATGTTGACCTTACAAATAAAAATCACCCAAGGATTTGAGTTCGCACGTGCTAGTTTACCTGCCCGACCGACAATGTCTTTCTCGAGCAGTAGGTAAACAAATAGAAAGGGCCGACGGCCCTTTGATGAAAATCGAGGGTTAACACTTAGCAGGTAGATCGGCGTTTGTCGCTTTGTTTAGAGTTATTTGTTTTGCGTGATCGAAGGTTGTTTTTTTTTAGAAATTTTATGTTGTACCTCTCGAATGGCTAATCTTGAGGTCTTTGCGTTTGATGGTGGGTTTGTAGAGTTGACAGCAGAAAGCGACGATCAACTTCTACTCTCTTTCTCTGTTGATTCATCTGTCTCCGCAGTGTCGTACTCCAAAAACGCATTTTTAATCGGATATTTTCCTGACACTATATTTTTATTGTTTCAGGGAAAAACAATGTCTTAATTAAACTGCACGCTTGTTTTCATTTTAGAGTTATACTTGCCTTTCCCTACTTTTTTTTAATTAAAGATTTCAAGCGTCGAAAGTATTCAGATTATGTGTATTATGCCTGCGATCTTACTAATTTTCTTATTAAAGAAACAGGGTGATAAAATGGGCCTCTTTGTTTGCCTAAGTGTCGATACCCTTGCCACACTAGTGGCATCTTTCATTATGCCTGCGATCGAGGCAAGTGATCTTAAGGGCGCCATACACGACAGTTCGATCGGTCGATCTACCTGCAGATTTCTGTCTGTACAATTAGATCGTTCGTGTATAAAGAATTGAATCGAGAGATTTAACTGAAGTGATCTCAAGCCTGATCTTTTGTCCGCGACAAAAGACTTGCGATCGATCTCAATAATCGTCAGGTAGAACTGCAGTGTGTGGAGTATCGACAATGGAACCTACAGTTCGATGGGATTTTCGACGGTCAAACGTTAATTTGCATACGATTCCATCTTTTCGACGATTGTATGAACTGTGACTGAACTTTTAGATCGACCTGCCGTCTGTGAATAAACAGTTGCGCAGGCAGAATTGAGCAATTTATCTGTCAACTATACGATTAACTGTTTAAAGTAAACTACGGACAACTTGGCCAGATTTAATCAGCATTCAGATTATGCCGGAATATCAGCAATCTGAAACCAACTCAAGATGGACAAAGTGATTACATGTCACACTACGAGACAGATCTGTCTCTAGCGGAATATGAAACGCTCTAGTAGATTGATTTCACTAAAGAGGTTAAAGACACTATCTTAAAGGCCGGGGTGCTTAAAGACTCGGCTTCTTTTCAAACTACTTCTATAGAATCTGCTTAGATGAAGAGGAGGAGGAGACGGGTTGGGGTCGTTTGCCCGTGTCCCAAAATCCCGTTTTTTCCAAAATTCTGTTTTTTCAAAATCCCGTTTTCTAAAATCCCGTTTTTCCAAAATTCCGTTTTCCAAAATCCCGTTTTCACAAAATCCCGTGTGTCAAAATCCCGTTTTCGTGGATAAAATTAATGTTTATTAATTCGGGCGCCCGAATTAATAAACATTAATTTTATCCACGAAAACGGAAAATAATACTAACACAGCTAAAAAATTCAAATGTTGGTTTACGGTTGCTTGATAGTTCGGATTTATTAAGATTAAAATTTCTAGCAACATCAGCTATCCTTGATTGAATACCTGAGCAGACACGGTTACCAGGTCGGTTGCCAGGTTTTCAAGAGTTGAAGGAAGATTTTCAAATTATCTGAACCCCGCTATAGAGGTACCGCGTTTTAGAAAAATTTTCGCATTGCCTGGACCGCGTTGTAACGAAACCGCGTTGGGAAAGTACTGCGTTGTAGGAGGCTTACGAGTACCTGTATTTTGAAATGAATATCTCAGTAGTAACTTCGAATAAGGGTAGTGATAAACTTATAGTGGATGGTTATGCGTACCATATTGACGTTCGCGAAAAAACGTATAGGTGGTGCTGCGCAAATAGAAAGTCGCATATGTGTATAGGACGAGTCGTAACCAATTTAGTAGATGGTAAACATTTCATTAAGAAGGGGCCTTCGCCTCATTTACATGATCCTTTCGCGAGTGAAAAGCAGGTGTTTAATGCAAATGCTATTGTTAAAAAACATTCGAAAGCATCTGGATCGCGTCCGTCTCAAATAATAAGAACTAGTGTTGTCCAGTGCAAAAGTGATTGCAGAGTTTATTTACCAACAAATAATGCCAAAAAAAAAAAAAATATCCAGAGCTAGAGCGAATGCATTAAAAGAGCCTAATAGCCTGGATGAAATTGAAATACCCGAAAATTTGAGATATCTCGAGGGCGAAATCTTCCTTCTTTCTGAAAAAAGCTTTAACGGTAAAATTAAAATTATTAGGTAATCGTTGGAGTCTCCAACTTTTATCTGAGACTGACTGTTGGTTAATGGATATGACTTTTGAAGTAGTTCCATCCATTATGAGACAACTATTTACTATACATGGTAAAATTAACCACGAAATCGTTCCGCTTGTTTTTTGTATTATGAGCTCAAAAACTAAAGAAGCTTATTTTGAAATGTTTTATGAGCTTTGTCACAAGGCCTGTGAATGGAATATTTCTTTAAATCCAACCAGAATCATTACGGATTTTGAGAAGGCCAGTGTTACTGCTGCAAAGAGTTTCTTTCCCTCTGCAAATTATAAAGGTTGCCTTTTTCATTTTGGCCAGATAATTTAGAGAAAGGTTCAGTCTGAGGGTTGTGCAGCTAAGTACGGAAATTCCGAAAATTTAAGCATTCAAATCCGAATGGTTAAAAGTCTGGCGTTTGTTCCTCCTGAAGAAGTTTTAGAATACTATAAGGAACTTTTTATTACATTTGATGATTCAGATGTTAAGCGTATTGCTAAATGGTTTAAAAAGAACTATTTGACGGGCGATAAAAAGAAACAAACAAAACGAAAGAGAACAAAAGAAAACGGTCCAAATTATTCGCCTCAATTTTGGAGTATATTGGATGGAGAAAATTTTCCAAGAGCCCAAAATTCGGTTGAAGCTTGGCATAGGCGACTAAATGTCATCGTAGGTAAGCCGCATATTGGAGTTTACAATTTGATTACAGAGCTATCAAAAGAACTCATTGTTGCGAATACTACTATTTCCAAAATGCGTACAGGTGAAATTCGGCCTATAAAGAAAAAGCAGCAGGCGAAAAACGAAAATATACGAAGAATTGTTGAAAATAGAGCTAATATGAATAAGGTAGATTTTCTTAAAAACATTTCATATCATATTGCTTTAAATCAATCTTTTACTTAATATCAGCAAAAATAAAATCACAAATATTTAAAAATAAATTGAATTCGAAAATTATTATTTAATTATGTAAAAATTATATTTATAAAACAAAAATTATAATTTAAAAAAAATAAAATAAAAAAAAAATTCATTATCAATTATTATTTTTTTTATTTTATGCTTTAGTCGAGTAAAAAAACGGGATTTTATAAACGGGATTTTTAAATTTTAGTGAGAAAACGGGATTTTGGAAAACGGGATTTTGGGAAAACGGGATTTTGAACACGGGATTTTGGAAAAGGAACACGGGATTTTGAAAAACACGGGATTTTGGAAAAACGGGATTTTGGAACACGGGATTTTGACCCGCTCCCGGAGGAGACAGACCTTCACCTTCTCTGTACCTGTCCAGCTCTATTCGCTAGGAAGAAAGCTCACAAAGGAGCCTACTTCTTCAACAGAGTCTGTGACCTTGCTGCAACAGAGGTTACGAAAATTAAACGCTTCATTGAAAGCTCAAAATGGTTTAACGAGTAGGACCGGGTTCTATTCTCCTCTGGAAACACAACGAACCTTCTAAATCTAGATGTGTCTGTTTTTGTTACAGGCAGCCGCGCGTATCTACCTAATCGACATTGCGATAATTGATATCATGATAATTACTATCGTCATAACTAAGCCCCGTTTTCACGGTGATAGTTTTTAACGATAGTACTTTCGCGAGAGCATAGCACGATAGTGTGAGAGTATGATAGTGCAACAGTCTGCTGTGTACACGGCGCGATAGTGCGACAGTGAAATTAGGCAATAGTTACATTGTTTATGTTGTCAAACGTTGCGGTATCATTATGGAAAATGTTTCAAGTAGAGCTGGTTGCAGCTGAAGTCACTGGTGAAGCTGTTTAAAATAAAACACAAAGCGGGGTAGTAGTCTGTATTTTAATCGACTTAGACAGGGATTAAAATCAGTTTCCGTCCACTGAAGGGCACCCGTGTTAAATACTTACTGTTTTCGGGTTTGTTTCACTACATCCCAAACAATAAATAAATAGTACACAATTAAAATAAAATAAATTTTTAATTTTGTTAATTGCGTTAAAAAACTTTCGGTATTTTATTCTATTTATTTATCTTTATTACTTTCGTTCTCCGCTTTGTTTCTTTTAGTTTCTAAATTTTGTTCATCAATTTGTGTTTTTTCCTCACTCTCTTTTCCATCTTCCGTCCCCTCGATCAGTTGCACTCTGGTCGACATCAATAGTTGCTGGAACGCTATCTGGTTCCGATTTGATTTGTTCGTCCGGCGTATGTGGCCAAAAGGTAGGTCTATTTATGAAGTCGGGAGCATCGTTTGGAAAGGCGTCCACAAATTCATCCATGGAAATATCTTCAAATGGAATCTGTGAAAGGATATAGCAAATTCTTCGTTCGTATCCTTCGATGCGCTCGTCTGAAGCAGCCTTATATTTGCAAATTTCGCACTAAAAAAATAATCAAAAATTTGTGGTTAAGCGTACAATTAAAGTTGTACTGCTTTTAAAAGACCTTCACTTCCTCTACCAATTTTTCGATTTGTTCGGAATAGGGATCTTCTGGGTAAGGCACCTCGAATTCGGTGTACTTCTTTTCGAATTCGTCGACCATTGGTAAAAATTCCGGTCTTACGTTTGCTCTGTAGTACTCCCAGTTAATGCCTTTCTTTTCTGCTGGCGAAGTTGTGATCAATTTAAATTCGTTTATATTTTAAATAATAACTTACTCAATGTAGGACTTGTTCTTTGCTTGTACGCTTCGAATATTTTTCACCTGGTTCTTGGGGCAGCTTTTAAATAATTCCACATAATTG
This sequence comes from Beris morrisii, assembly GCA_951812415.1. Classification (NCBI taxonomy): domain Eukaryota; kingdom Metazoa; phylum Arthropoda; class Insecta; order Diptera; family Stratiomyidae; genus Beris; species Beris morrisii. The sequence continues at coordinate 63,304,406 of OX638310.1, forward strand.
ACCGAAGCTGTGATAAACCTTTTCGAACTCATTGCACGTGTATTAATTATTTATGTAAATTTCCAATGACATTTAGGTTTCTATAATAAACGGGACTTCAATGTAAACTTTGTTTCCAATTTAATTTAATTTTTTAAATTTTACAAGTTCAAGTTAAAACATTTTCATTTAAAAAAAATATTGCGTGACAGAATTTGATAAATGTTTTTTTTTTTGTAAATGTCAAAATAAAATATCGCGTCAATGTCAAGATAAAATTATCGCGATAGTGCTATCAACTATCTCGTCAAACGTGATAGTGCTATCATGATAGCGCGAAAGTAACTATCGAGAAGAGACTTATGATGATAGTAATTATCATGACATCAACTATCGTAGAAACTATCACCGTGTAAACGGGGCTTAAGGGATGGTTTTTTTTTATATCAATTCAATTTATTTCTTCGTTAAAGGATTAGTAAAGAGAATAAGAAGTACTTGTAATTATAATGGACTTGCTTTTAATAGACATACGATTCGTTGGAAATGACATAGTCCGGGGATCTCCCTTAGTTCGTGAGGTCAATTAGCTGTGTCCGCTGTAAAGTTCCTGTTTTTCGTTCAGTTCCATTTTTCAGACATAGGATTTCTCTTAATTAGATGACCTAGTGGCGCCCGGTGAAAGTTGTTTTTTTTTTTTTTTTTTTAGTGGCTGAATCAGTTTTATCCGAAGAAGGTATTTCTATCATTCATTTCAGATTAATTCTATTTCAAACATATGACCACATTAAAATCAAATGATTTTAATATGGTCTTTTCAGAAACGCGCCAACTACATCCCCACGGCTAGACATCTGTTGAAATTGCAAGCGGAATAATTCGGACGGCTTAGTGGAACCGTATTCAAATACCGCCATGGGGTGAATAGATTGATTCAAAAAAAGGCATCCGATTGTTGTTTGTGTAATTGTCTGGTGAAGCTGCTTCTGGATTGGATTGGCACGTAACAAATGACTGGATTTCGTCAAATTGGCCATTACTAAACCGAGGTTATGAAGAACCATCGTTAATGCCGATAAAACGGGTATTTTTTATAAACTAATTCTCAAGAAAGTTTTGAAATTAAAAGGTGAGAAATTTACTGAGCGGAAACTCGTAAAAGATCGAGTCAGTATGAATTTGGATAGAACTGACAAGCGGAAGTTGTTGGTTGGTAGGTAATTTTAGTTACTTTATTTTGAGCTGTCTCTGAATTTTTAATACTTTAGGTAAATTCCAAAATTCCAGAAGCTTTAAAAATATCCGAACATTGCCGACGCTTCTAATAGAAAATTTGAAAATTATCTAAAGTAATGCGATAGGAAGCTGTTACGTAAAAACCGAAAGATCTTGCTGCTTGTTGATAACTCTCAGTTTCATTAAGTAATATCAAGTTTGCCTGTTTTCCACCAAAAACAATTGCTGTCCTACAACCGATAGACCAGGGTGTCATATGCAGTCTCCATCAAGTTTACAGAAAAAAGATGTTACGACTATAAAGGCTCATTTACATTGGTAGATTTAGGTCCGAATTACGCTCATGCTGCTTACATCACTAACAGTGGTTACGTTCGGTCCGAATTGTTGGAGCGCTTATGTCGCTTTCAATTCGGACCGATCGTGTGCATCCTCGTAACCGTGAGCAGTGCACCCGTCCATTGCAATTGTATCCGTTGTGAGCGCAATTCGGACCGATTGTAAGAGCGCTTAAAGTGCAGAAAGCGTAATTCGGATCGCACCCTTAGTGGTAGAGTGCGTACTACCCCATTACTAGCTTAATGTAATGATGTTGGGATAGTGGATGACGAGTACTACAAATAGTAATAGGTAAGGTAGTGTAGAGTTCTTGCTCTATCTCCAACAACTTCTCTGCTCTATTCTAGTGATGCTTATCGTTGCTATTATCGTTAATGTTAAGCGATTTGATTGACAAGGGAGAGTTATTTATTTATTTCGGACACACTGTACAGATTTTAAAAAAAACCAAATTACACAATATGTTTAATAGAAAAAAAACGGGAGCGAAAAAAGAAAAAGAAGAAAGAAAGTAATAAAAAAACACAAGTAGAAAATTATTATAAGAATAGTTAATGCTAAGATATATTGAGTTAATTTGAACATTAGCCTGTAAAAATTAAAGACTTGACTAAGGTTTTGAATGCGAAAAAAGATGTGGACAGAGAACCAGCCTGGAGCCTATCATGATTCCTTTGTAGTCAAATCAGTGGCGAATAAAAGTAAACATTAGTTGAAGCCGCAGCAGGTGCGAATATAGAGACTGACCTACTCGGTCGCGAGGTAGAGCGAAACTCAAGGTTAAGATGTAAGGTAGAGTTCATAACACCGTTAAAGACTTTAAATAGAATACACTCGTCAAGATACAATCTGCGCTAATTTAGTGAGTGAATATTGAGTAAGGATAAACGTTCACTGTAGGATCAATAGGGTAGCTTATATTTGAAGAGGAGTAACTGGCTGAATCGACATTGAACAGACTCAAGAGATTCAATGTGACAACTATAATGAGGGGACCAAATAGAAGAACAATGGAATCCGCTGCGAACAAGTGTCAGGTAGAGCTGGACGCACGAATATTGTAAAACATAGCAAGCAGTGCAAATAATGTTTTGGAAGTGAATGTCGAATTTAAGTCTGCGGTCGAAAGTTACACTTAGATCGCGAATCTGGGATACTTCGATGAGAAGGGTGGAGTTCAGGGTGTAATCGAAGGGCATAACTGTGTGTTTCAGTGTAAAGGTAATTTTATGGCATTTGCTAACTTTAAGTGGAAGGAGATTATATGAGCACCATAGGGTTAGTTCATGAAGATCAGACTGTAATAGGATACAGTCACTTCTTGAAGATATCTCCCTGTAGATTTTGAGGTCATCAGCGTAGAAAAGGAATGAAGAGTGAAACTTTAGGGGTAGATCCTTAACAAAGATTATGAAAATAAGTGGGCCAAGTGTTGAGCCCTGAGGAACTCCAGAGAGCGAGTGCCTAAAGCGAAACGTGATACAAACTGTCAACTGAACTCCACTTTATCAAACTACAGGTCTATTAGTAGAGCAGAGTTACTTGAAGTAAAAGTATGCTAGTTTACACTACCACTAAATCTACAAATGTAAATGAGTCTTCACAGTTTTGGACGCTGTGACTTTGCTTGACAGACAATATCAGCAACAGCTATCCGTAATTGTTTTCGGCACGGAGAATTGGTACACCAACTGATTCCATCAACTGAGGAATATTGGTATTCAGATATAGAGATTCCATTAAGTGAATGGGTTAGCAAATATAAATTTCAACCTAAGGACAACCTTTACATTGAATGTGTTCATGTTGATGACAACGTCATAACAGTCCAGGAATTGACAAATGAAACAATTGCTGAAGAATTTCGTTCTAACGTCATTGATTATTGAAACAGACGAAGAAGAGGAGGAAGTGTAGTAGAAGACCTGAGATTTTTAATCGCGCCATTGTTTAGTTGAATGGCTAATGACTATGCAGTTATATAGAAGGGCGCACACCGATCGTTTAGTTTCGTCGAAACTAAATAGTTGAATGTGCAATACAAATCCCTTTCGATCTATGCGCGACTAAACAATCGCAAAGAGAACATTTGCACGGCGGAATATCTAGATGCGCACACGCACCAAATTAAAAATCTCATTGAACTGGTTTTCTCTCTGCATTTGGCCGTATCTTGTATGTAACATGTAAATAAATCTGTCTAGTGTGATGCAGATTACAGCATTAATACTCAACTAACGGTGGTGATAGGTTTGTACGAGTACTAATTAACTGTAACTATCGGCCGAGTGGTTTGAGCAATGTCAAACTTAACGGTTTAGTCGAGCAGAAAAGAGTGTGCGCGGCTCGATGTGATTAAACAGTTGCCCAACTGTTTAGTCTCAAGTATGCGCTAGCCCTTAAAGTTGTTTGCAGTTTAAGAATACCAACTTCGGGTAAAATGGGCAGTCACTTATAGTGAACTAATACTGACGATCCTTAAGAGTCCATTTTAAGCGAGATCTACTGTGCTTGCTTTACTTTCCAGACATTGCAATGCTGGTAAAAATATAAATAATATCATAAAAGAATAGAAATAAATAAAAATAAATATTAAAAAATTGTAGAGAAAAAGAAATTTATAAGAAAAATGAAAAAATAGAAAATAAACTAAAGTCAATATTAGATTTGGAGCAATGCATTGGTTTTGTACAAAATAGAGTGTTGTGCTATAAGACTCAACTAATAATTTTAAAAACTCGCGGGAAACTAAATGAGGTTAAAGTTATTGCCTAATGGTGTAAATGTTATTTAAACGTCCGATTTTTCTTAGCCAAGAACTCGATGTTTATCTGCTCTACATTTGTTTTCTAACTATTGCGGACTTGCATAAGTTCCAGCCTTTTCCCGACAGAGGTGTTATCTTAGCTTTTTTTTGCATCGGGCAATACTGCAGCCTACTTCATCGTGAAGCTCCACTATTAGTATTGAAATGACAGTATATGTTATTCCGCCGAAGTGTAAACAACATATTTCCTCATAGAGTATTTGCGAGGATTTTTTTCGCATTAGTTTTTTCAAAGAAAGTCTGCAGCTGAAGCATAACGAATGCTTGTGGAAACTTACGGCGACCATGCTCTATCGGAAACAATATGCAAAGATTGATTTCGACGCTTTAAAAATAGCATAACTCGATGAAGGCACATGTCAGGCGCAAAATTAACCTGCAGAATCATTAGGAGTTCATCACACAACAGTTGCTATCCGTTTAAGGGGTTATATACAGTTGTGATGGACGAAAAAACCGATTTTTTTTTATTGCATATTCTTTAAGTATATTCTCTCAAGAATACTCTCACCAAATTTCATAACGATCGGAGCATTAGAACCGAAGTTGTAGCTATTTATAGCACACTACCTGCACAGCGGCCGAAACAAACTTGAAACTTTAGACGCGATTATCTCAGAATCTTGTTTTTTCGAAAGTGCCTTTGCGGTGGACAGGATTACTAAAAAACTATCAATCCTATCAACACCAAATTTATACCACTTATTTATTATGATAATAGCTAGTCGCTGAACGAAGGATTTTCAATTTTTGTAAAAACTTTTTTTTTAGAGCAGAAAATCGAAAATTTTACACCTTGAAAAAGTACACTTTTTGTTAAAACCGTCGCCATTTTTCTTTAAATCAAAATTTTTACAAATCCTTCGTTCAGCGACTAGACTATACAATATACTAACGAAATTTTTTTGAATTTTTGATTTCAAATGTACCGTTCTCGAGATATCATGACCACAGCAAGTCACTTTGAAAAAAAGGCGCTCCTGCAATTCACCTGTAGTTCTTTTATTTTTTAACATATTTATATGAAAAAATTTGAACAAGTACTTCAAAACATGTACTAATCGACGTTGACAAAAGATTTTCAATAAATATTTATTATGGTGTCAAAAAAAAATCGAGAAAATTTCATCGTTTCGCGCGGTACAACTGTATATAACTCCTTAAGAGCATTGGGAATGATTCAAAAGCAAGGAAATTGGGTGTCGTACAAATTGAATCCGAGAGATGCCGAACGGCGTTTTTTCTCGTGTGAACAGCTGCTCCAACGGTAAAAAAGAAAAGGTTTTTTGATTCGTATCGTTATTGGTAAGTTAAAGTAAATACCACTACGATAACCCGAAGCGTAGAAAATTGTGGACTAAGCCCGGCCATACTTCAACATCGACGGCAAAGCCGAATATCCATAGTTCCAAACTCATACTCTGTATTTGGTGGGACCAGCTGGGTGTAGTGTATTATGAGCTCCTCCCAACGAAAACATCACAACAGATCGCTATCGACTACAATTGATGCGTTTGAGCCGAGCATTGAAGGAAAAACGGGCGCAATACGAGGAGAGACATGACAAAGTAATTTTGCAGCATAACACGCTCGGCCACATGTTGCAAAACTGAACAAAACCTATTCGGAAACGTTGAAATAGGAAGTCCTATCCCGTCCGCCGTATTCACTAGACATTGCTCCTTCCGAATACCACTTGTTCCGATCGATGATTCATGGCCTGCTTGAGCAGCACTTCCATTCTTATGAAGATGTCAAAAAATGGCTCAATTCGCGAAAAACCTCAAAAGAAAAGTCGTTCTTTCGACATGGTATTCGTATGTTATCACAAAGGTGGAAGAAAGGAGTAGCTAGTGATGGACAATACTTTCAATGACATATTCTTGTCTAATTTTTTTTATGATAAAGCATTCATTTTCACGAAAAAACGGCAGGAACTTATGCAAGTCCCCAATATTATGCAGCTGCACGATCTGATCGATTTTTAGAAATATTCTTCGATAATGTATTCAAGGACTTGTCGTTTTAAAACTGTTTCAATTTCTCAACCCTCAGAAATTTAATCTGGCACTGCCAATCATTCGAAAGCTCCTTTTTCATATGAAATCAACCGGTGCCAAGTTTCCCCAGCCAAACATTTTCACTGCCATTTATCATGCGCAGAACTTTGTCCATATGAAGTCCATAGTTTTAAAATTCTTTCGTCGTCATTTCGGCTAAGCCAAAGCTATTAAAATTTCGATTTTATTTCCGCCCGGTTAGTAAAGTCCCCCATGTTGAGCGCACGAATATATATTGTATACTATCGTCATCCGGACAGGAGGAGTATAGTGGGTTCCAGCTCGCAAGTTTACTCATAGCACATATGGCTGATGTCTACCAGGAAAACTCTTAGTCGAATTGATTTTTCCAGACGAAGTTCTCTCTCTCGCACGGTGCACAGCGGGAAAACTCCCTTGTCGTTTTCCGCCAGTCTTAACATTACGTTTCTTTTTTCTCGGTGGTAACTCCCAAGAAGAATACTCTCTCCGTCCGTAGCTAATATTCATTCGCGTCAGTCAGCGCGTACTTTCTTATAGGGAAGCCACACGAGAAAAACCGAGAGTCCTTCATAAATTTTCAGTTTGTTCGGTTTGGACTTAGTCCAAAAGGAAAAGTGAAGAAAAATCGGGAAAAATAATTCGATTGTGATCAAAAGACTTTCGATAGTGCTGAGTTAGTTTTTCGGTCGAAATATTCTTTTTAATAAATTTGGTCGTCGAATAATTTTTTTTATGAAAGTTTATTATTCGAGTGTAGAACATTGTAATACATCGATGAGTCATTTTCGTATAATGACTACTTCCTCATCTTCAAGAAAAGCTCGTGAAATCATTGTCACGATATGCCTAGAATTTTATATGTTGTTAACAACATAAGTCGCGACACGACAGTCGTCTGTCTGTGAAGATAACATTTAACAATAAAAAATAGTTTCGTATTTTGGCCTGTGATATCTACGACATAATTTATAATAGTCAGCTAAGCTAAACTTCTTTAATTTTTTTATATGTAAAACCTAAACCATTCGCGGAATTCAAAAATAATACAAAGAAAAGTGCTTTAAACTTGAATCTTATATGCTTTATTCGCGTCGCGCTTTATACATACGTCGATAATAGTTCAAATTTCCCGCTTTTTTAAAAATGCTATTGCTTAATAAATTTTGTAATATTGTTAAGTGTATTTTTTACGATAACGAGCGTTAGTCGTAACAGATAATATTTTCGTAAGATAAACCGAAACGTTTGTATTTTAAGTGCTACAATAGTAGAATCGGTTTGCGTAGCTTTTATACGATATTGTAAAATTCGAGGTGTTTTTATTCAACACTTTTGTCAACCTTAAATTGAACACAAATTTCATAAATGATGTCCAAGGTGATAAACGATTATCGAATGTAAGTACGTCATTATGCCCAATTAATTACTTTTTTCCAGGATCATGAGTCCATTTAGCAGTCCCCACTTCAGTATAACTTCGAGAACAGAAGCCACAAACTTTTTCAGTCTTAAGCGCCTTAATATCGGACATAGATAGTGGAGTATATCGTTACTAGCCTGTTAGACCTAGTCTATGAGCTAGTTTATTGTGGATTGTGGATTATCCTATTTTTTTTAATGATTGATTTCCTCATTTCACCAATTTCCACTTCGATCCACATTTTTCAAATGATTCAGCACACGAATGAATAAAACGGAGACGGTAAATTAATACTTACCCAACAACAGACTGCAACATAAAAAAGGAGGAACAATCAGAGAATGAACACGTTTAATTTTGGGTAAAAACGACGTCATGGTAATATGGTCATACCAATTGAAGCATTTCATTCTAAAATTTTTAACATTATTCTGATAGATGAAAGTTTCATAATCAAGATGATTAGACAGGTCCTTGATAGCAATATCTCTTGAGAATATGACCATTGCTTGCGTTTTATGGCAATTTATCTTTGCCCAGTAAGAAACTGCATCAAGCTCGTCATTCATCATCAGTCCACCAATGTACTCGGCCAGCTTCGAAGGAGTGCAGCTTAAAGAGATCTGCGGTGTTCCCCTGGGGAAGAGAGGATATTATCCGCATCACTGCAGAAAGGATTGGACCAACGGTACAAGCAATATTGAGAACAAGCTACACATGGGGTTACATATCTATATCCTGGCGTAACGTTAGGGTTACATACATACCAAAAACAGAGCTCCGTCTAAGCAATAATCATTATTCGTTTCGTGCTATTAACTTAACGTGATTCATCTTGAAAATATTAGGCTCTGAAATCACAACTAAGCAATACGTCTGGCTGTCAGGAAAATTTACAACTCACGCCTTACAAAACCTGGTCTCTTAAATCGATAAATGGTTAACGAACAAAGACGAATTAGCTGTGAGTTGTTTCTTAGATATCGAAGGGCTTTCGAGAACATTGCCTACAAAACTACCTACTACTAGCTGCGTACCACGGCTACGCTCGCTATACTCACGTTTGTATGGTGCTATAATATCTTGCTTCCAGTTGTTCCGTCGCTACCGTTGCGCCCGTTTCTCCCGTTGCTCCCATTTCTCCCGTTGCTCCCGTTACACCCGTTGCTTCCATTTCACCCGTTACTTCCGTTGCTCCCGTTGATCCCGTTATTACCGTTGCTCCCATTTCTTCCGTTATTTTCGTTGCTTCCGTTGCTACGTTGCTCCCGTTGCTTTCGTTGCTCCCGTTACTCCCGTTGCTTCCATTTCTCTCGTTACTTCCGTTGCTCCGTTGCTTCCGTTGTTCTGTTGCTCCCGTTACTACATCCTCTATTCTCCATCCACTATCCATCATCCTCCATCCACCATCCTCCATCCATCATCCACCATCCTCCATCCATCATCCTGCATCCTCAATCCACCATCCACTATCCCCTATCTAACATCCATCGTCCAACTTCACCATTAAGTAATAGGAACGCATAACTAATACACCGAAAACGAAAGAACTGCCTTCGCGTGCGTGCCCTCACCAAATCACCAAAGTTTCATCGCAATCGGATGAGTGGTTTAGGAGCGTATGCGGGACAAACATTCATTTTTATATATAGAGATACTGCACAAAGTTGTGACATTGATCCAAAAACCTACAGTTGGATCAAGGCCTGAAATGCAGTAATATAACTTCAACACAAGCTGACTCAACAGATACTGTCACAGCTGCGAAAGGCTGTCCACAGGGCGAAGTACTATCACCCATTCTTTGATGATTAGTAGTAGACGATGTTCTTCAGGAACTAGCGAGATCTGGAGTAACGGTACAGGGTTACGCTGACGACCTTGCTATCCTTATTAGAGGTAAAGAGAAGCAATAGAGCAAAGTGCCTTAAGCCAGATAGCAACCCGAAGAAAAGCCTAATTGATGCATTTACGAAAGGGAGGCGTGAGGACAAGCTATCTAGAATCTCTCTCTGGACCTGCAGGAGCCTTCTCGGCAAGAACTGGGAACTGAGTCTAAAACTAATCTACTGGATGTGTACTGCGATATTCCAATAAAACTTGGCACTGGGCAATAAAAGATGCCAAAGTGTTTAAAAAAATATCTCGCATTTCATTTCATCGAATGATTGGTCATCTGGTAGTCTAAACTTTAACCTAGGGGTTCTCTACTCGACATCCTAATATCGAACCTCTAAGGAGCGTCCTTATATGTACTTGCAGGTAACTTCTCAATTTAAAAAGTGCATGCAGCGATCGGCGAATGGCCGGATAAATGTCGTGATCCGGAAGTCTCATGACAACTATTTTGAACAGTTTTTGGTTGTTATGTTCACAGATAATTCAATAATTATTTTTGCAAAGTTAATTTTTCGTGTAATGACTAGGTACACATTTACAATATCCTGTCGCCATAAGATAGTAGTCGATTTCTTGGACCTGTCTTCTAGAGACGCTGGAATTTTGCTACATTCAAAGCAATATCAGCATACATTATTATTATTTATTTGGTTTAGCCTATTGATGCCTGAAATGCATCTCGCACCACGAGCTTAATGGACTTTTGTGCCTTGGCCTCAACTATTCCCCAGGCGATTGATGTAACCTTTGAGGAAGGAGATGATTTTACTCAGGGGAGTTTGTAACAGGTCCTCATAGGTTATACTTTTACCTATGCGAGGACCCTATGAGAATCTATGGACTAAATCTGATAACAAACACCGAGAATATGATCAGACTAAACGCGTTTCGGTTCGCTGTTTTAATATAAATTTTATGGGCTAACGTAAATTGATTAGTCACTTACAAATCGAAAAACACTTTGACTAAACGACGTTTAGTTAAAAACGTTTGTGACTAAGATTGTTTCGCCTAATCTATCTGCGTCCAGGAAAAAACTCGCAACACCCTCAAGGGAAAAAAGGTTAGAAATTTCTTTGACTGTCTTAAGCCTTGATATAAAGTTCCATTATTTTTCCATTTGAAGATTTATCCACTTTCAAATACCTTCCATGATGAAGTCTTTAGATACTCCACTGAAAGGTGGCGGGTAAATCATTGGCCCGCTTTGCATGCTTGTCATTTCTTGGAATACCCTCATAACTGCCGTTATGCCGTTATAACGTGCTAGTTTTTTTAAAAGATCAATGACAACAATATTGTTGCGAGCTAGGGGTTCGCCGGGATTTCAAGCAAAAATACAATTCGATTAAATTAATAAAATAAGAACGCTTTATTATAATCGGATTCAATTTAACAATAATTGGAGAATTGCCAAGTGATTGTTACAAAACAATCACTTGTCAATTCTTTCCGATTTAATTTACTTCACGGTCCTGTTATCAATGAAAATCACTTCACACATACACACAATGGAATTGATCGTCGTCTATCTTTCGCTGTCGAAAAACTGATTCCGTGTACAACCCCTGCGGAGCTTATATACTGCATATGTTGTCTCGGGAGATTTTCAGCATATTTGGTAGTGCGTACGATACATGCAGGAAGTGTGTAGTACATGCGAGAAGTGTGTAGAGCTTTCTACGTTATTCCAAATGGATATTGGAAGAGAGTAGTTTTCTCTGAAAACTTCGATGGCCAGTGCCTGCCACTTGTCTGTCAGATACAATGGGAACTGTAGCGCCTTAAGGTTTATTCGATAGATGTATGGAATTACACATCAGCTGCATTGCCACAATCAGTCTTTGGGTCGGACAAAATTAAATATAAGCAAAGTCATATTCCTCGATTTCTTTTCGCTTGGATAAGAATTCGTTAGTAAAACGTCTTCATGGTTCCCTAAGCAATACTCTGGTGACAACGTGTGTTCACTGCAATGATACTTGTACCGCAAATTACTGGAATGTAATCTTATTGTAGCATATTGCAGATCCTTACCTATCAACTGGTAACTATCAAGTTCCGGAACAACCGATGTCGCTTATTATACATACGGAAGACTGACCATTTCTTTCAGAATATATTTTTCTGTTGGCTAGAAAGACATTCAACTCTTAAAAGTCAGAAAATGTTTCTTCGTACGACAGCTTAAGGAGGTCAGTCTTCACCATATGGTCTGCTAAGCCTCCTTTTGATAAATATTGGGAAACTGGCCATTACATTTTTAAGTTAAGTGTATACTAAGGACTGGTATACACCATAAAATGTCTGTATCGTTCAAGGATGTGATGCTATTACCTTTTCTTGTCCCTATGCTTTTCCTTTCTCATTATGCTCAGCTTTAAGCTAGAGTAATCTGTTTTAGAGACATCAAAAGCGACACCGCTTAACATAAATCCTATCATTTTTGCCTACACAAGCGACTAAAGCCCTATTTTTATAAATGGCATTGTCCCGTCTATTGAATAGAGATTCGTAACGACAAGTAGTTGAACTGGGTCAGCTGAACAAAAACGACAAAAAATTCACCATGACACCAACAATTTTCCTGTTTAGCATTATGTAAAACATTTTATTCTGCAATATTGCACTTGGTGCAAGTAGGAGGAGCAACTAGGCACCAACCTACAACACAAATCGATTCATAACTTTTAAAATGGATTTCAATCTTTTTATTTTGGTCTGTAGTAGAGTGGAACGAGAAATCATCAGACAGAGAAATGAATTCCATCGATAAAGTCAGAAACAGATGCTGAATAGTTAGCCGGCTTTTTTTCTGATTCCGAATGAAAACAAATCCTCTAGCTATTTAAGATTCGTTTTTAGTTATTTCATCTAAATTTAGAAGCAGAATAAAATTTGTAAAACTATATGAGCAGATGTTTACACCCTCAGTTTAAGAATTTATATACAAACTTCCTCAATTGATCAAGTCTGTAATTGGTCGCATACAGGCGCCGAATGTATGAAGAAAAATTGCTTATATTTTGACTATAAAGAAATTAGTCACCGCTTAAGAGCTATTCACTTTTGTTTGTGTATTTAGGAAAGACTCCCGCAACCTAAGTAAACGAATTTAAATGTATAGAAGTCTTGAAGATTTTTATCTCGAAAAAAATTCTGTACAAAACTAATTAATATTGAATATTGTTATTTTTTTTATTTTTACGTTTAACGGTTTTACCAAAATTCTCTTGAATTGCAATACAGCAATGCATACCGAATTACCAACACGCTGATCTTGATCACTCCGCCATAGCCGGGTCCCAAGCCCGGTTCAGAAAGGAGTTAATGTGAATGGCCAGTAACACCAGTGCGTCTTTGGAAGTAGGCAAAAAGTATGACATAGTTGGACTCGCAGCTGGGAGAACTCCAACATGTCATAGTTAACTGAAAACGCCCACCCTTTTCCTACCGGGGTGTAATAAATAAGTCCAAGTCGGGGGTTGGGCGAGGCGCCGACAACGCATCACCGGAAAAAAAAGACCACTGTCCAGAAACCTGAAGAACAGCCTCGGAAAGGATTGACTAAACGGCAACGACTTCGCAAACAAAAATTGAATATTCTTTTGGATCTTGGAATGTTCGATCTCTATTTAGGACAGAAGCTCTGAAAGAATTCCTCGAAGAAGTGGCAAAATAAAACATCAATATAACTGCCCTCCAAGAAACGAAATGGCTCGGTAACGAAATCATGGACATGAGATCGCACACAATTTTTACAAGTGGAAAACTGTCGGGAAGCAGAGAGTTTGGAGTCGCTTTTGTCGTTGATTTAAGTAGCATGTCACGAGTTTCAAACCAGTAAGTGAAAAATTGTGTGAAATCCCAATAAAAACTAAATTTTTCAACGTTTGGCTGATCAACGTCCACGCACCAACAGAAAACAAGGATATAACTAAAGACTTCTTTTATGTCCTAGAGACAACCTTCACTGCCCTCGAATGACCTAAAAATTGCCTTAGGAGATTTTAATGTAAAAGTCGGATAGAGGAACAACAGGAGGACACAATCTGCATGACATAACCAACGACAGCCAGCGTCTTATTGATTTTGCATGCAGCAAAAATATCATATTTAGCTTTACGTGCTTCCCTCATCGCGATATTCACAAACGAACGTGGGGATCACCAGATGGTCATAGCTTCAATCAAATAAGAAAAGAGAGAAAAGGGCTGCTTCTAGTATACTTGGTGTACAAACCCTCTGTGGTGCCAATTGTGACTCTGATCACTATCTAGTCAGAGCTAACTATCGACGCCGAATAGCATGTCGTGGATATTCCAAAACAAGTATAGTTCGCAAATTCGATATCGATAAGCTCAAATACAAAACAGTGGCACAGAAATACATGTCAACACTGGATCAATATTTGACACTAATATATGAAAACATCCAGAGTATGCAAGTGGAGAATATGTGGGCGAAAATACGAGATGGCATCAATATATAAACATCCTCGCAAGATCCTTCTGGCCATGTAGTGCGAATGGAAGATAGAAGAATCCACAAACGTGCTCTTAAAGGCAAAGAGAATGGCAACAATCCAGTAGGCAATCCACGCAAACGATGAGAAGACTCGGTTGATGAATATAGTAACGCCATCTTAAAATTAGCAGCTGGAGGACACGGTCTTTAGAGACGATTCCATTCATTTCATATTCTACAGCCCGTATAGCCTTAGGCTGGCCGCAGAATGAAAAGGCGAAACAGTTTTAGTCAAAAATGTTCTTGACCAAGACGAAAATGTTTGGTTCCAAAGAAAGAAAATTATTCTAAATGTGACTAAACGAGTTTTTTGATTTGTGATTAATCAGTCTGCAATACTAATAATAATAACTCTTGTCTGTTACTCTGATCTGATATTCAGCATCGTCTACTTGACGTCATATAGACGTGTTGCTATTATAATAGTTTGGAAAAAAGCTGATCTAACCCGTCAAAATTGTCAGTCTCTTCCGTCATGATTCATAGTCAATGTGGAATTATAATAATACACGTCTTGCCTATGTTTTGCCAAATTTTAACTTTACTTTGCATGTAAATCGCATAGGAAACACATTTGCCATTCTTAAAGCAGCTTTTGTTTTTATCCAATAAAAAATTTTTCATGGCTACTCTCTCGTTGAGTTCGTCAGCAGTCATAAAAGTAGTCAAACTAAGCCAAGACACCAACTAAAATTTAATTGGAACAGGAATTTCCTATGGATGAAGTCAGACTGTTATAATTACACCTAGGCGATGCTGATTTATTGAAATTCATTAAGTCTTATAATAACAAGTAAAAATAGTTTAGTGATTAGATCTTAATCTTTACAGCTGCAATTGATAAATTTGCATTCTATTTGCAAAAACTTACGTTAATCTGACACAATAGTATTTTGCTGTAGAAGTAACTAGCCAAAGAAGAGACTAGATGATTGTCTATCGTTTGGGACATCGTTAGAAGTCTTGTGAACCTGGTTGCAGCAAGTTCATGGACGTCGCGGTTAAATGCCTTCGTTTATTTAAAATAATCTTTAGCAACTTATTTTGCGAGACTTGCAGTTTCTTTTTGTGAGACAGAGCACAGTTAGCCCAGAAAGGAGCACCGTACGTCAGCGTGGGCGGCATGATAGTCTTGAAAATGAGTATTTTGTTTGCTAATGATAGAGATGATCTCCTGTTTATTAGTGGATAGAGCGCATGAATACACTTGGAAATTTTGAAGCATGCATTTTCTATGTGATTAACAAATGTAATTTTTCTGTCTAACGTAAGACCGAGGTAGGATAAAGTGTCGGGCCAAGGAACAGTTTGTCCAGCGAAGTTGATTTCACGATTTGGAAGGTTAGCACGCTTTCTCTTCCTACTGAAAAATATAGCTTTAGTTTTTGTGCGGTTGACTTTTATTTTCCATCTGTAGTAAAACTGATAGAGACTGTCTAGGAATGTTTCCAAAGCTTCAATGATTTCGTCGTCATCATCTCCGTGAGTATAGAGACAAGTGTCGTCCGCGAAAACTGCCAATTCACAGTTCGGGTAGGTAGGAACGTCTGCAGTAAAAATACTGTACAGTGTCGGGCTTAAACAGGAGCCTTGAGGAACACCCGCAGTGATGGTGCGAGTGCTTGAGGTTCTTGTCTTGACTTTCACCGTAAAGGTTTGGTCCGACAGGAAAGAATTGACTATTCTCACTAGATAGTTTGGGAAAGCGAATGTTAACAGCTTGTATAGCAGTCCTTCGTGCCATACAGAATCGAATGCCTTTTCAACGTCGAGGGATACCATCCCTACTGATTTTTTCCCACGGAGAGAATCTTTTACGTAACCGGTTACTCTGAGTAGTTGGTGATTTGTAGAGTGCCCTCGTCTAAAGCCAAATTGGAAGTCGGGTATGTTTCGGATATTTTCTGTTTTCAGTTTTGAACACGACTTTATAGGATCTTTTCAAAGACTTTACTTAGTGTAGAGAGCAAGCTTATAGGCCTGTAGTTGTTAGGATAACTGGCATTTTTTCCCGGTTTTGGAATTGGAGTAACATTTGCATGTTTCCATGTAGTGGGAAAATATCCTAGCTTTAGGCAAGAACTGAAAATAAAGTTTAATAAGACGATCGATTTCTTTGTCAGGTTTTTAAGAAGAATGTTTGGAAGTCTATCTCTGGTGATTTTTTGGTCTTCAACACATATAATTTCTCGAGGCTTACAAAGGTCATTAGGGCGTAAGTACTTATTCTGTGGAATAAGTTTTACACGACTGTTTACTATCATATCAACAACTGTGTTACCCAGTCCGACAGTAGTATGGTAAGCTGCTTCGAACTGATCTGCTATCAATTCAGCCTTTTCAGAGTCCGTATATAAATACTTGCTGTTGTTGTCGAAAAGAGGGGTATACAATTTTCACGCCGTTTTTTGAAAATTCGGTTCAGCAACCAAATCTTTTGGGACCCCTTTTCCAATGACGCTAGCATCGAATTCCAATTGGAGTTTTTAAGCTTCCTAATATTGTCTTGAATTTTATTGGTGTTAATACGAGATTTTATGACAGGATCTCTAGTTCTTTGCCATTGCCGCCTGAGAGAGTTCCTTTGTTGAATGATATCTCTGGTCACGTTGTCAATCTTAAGAACCTGAGAGTTATTACTAACCTTCTTGGGAGTATAGAGCTCTACTGCGTTCCATATATTGGTGTGAAAGTCAAGTAGCATTCTGTCTATTTGTGATATGTTAGTGATGTCAGTAAGGTTCAAGTTATCAGTTATCATTTTCTAAACATGACTCAGTTAGTTTCACTGTATGAGAGAAATGCGTTGTACGGTATTTTGATTGCAATATCGTGGTCAATTGTAAAGGACACTGGGAGGTGAGGGGAAGATAACTCGTGGGTAGTGATGGGTTGCGATACTTGTACTGCCCCATTAGAAATGACAAGATCCAATGTAGAATCTCTGCCTATTGGGGGATAATACGTGGGTTCCGATGAAGCATGAATACAAAATTGATACATCATTTCAAATAATATAATATTTGTCCCGCTTTATTCGCTTTTGCACAGTTCCACAACCTGTGCCTAGCGTTAAAATCTCCGCATAAAATGTACTTTTGTTTTAGGTCTGTAAGTAGTTTAAGATCGCTTTTAAAGAACTGCAGTTGCATATTGGAACAGATTCTAAAAATATGATTTTTGTAGGTTGTTTTTCTTATCGAAGGAAGGAAGTTAAAGTATTTTGGAAACTTCTTCGCACTTCACTACAAATCTAAGAAAAATATACCCGAAAAAGGATGGTCCTTATCTCAAGAATTTATTCGTCAACACTCTGCTTTAAGTGGACAGGCCGCTTATTGTTTTCCGTCTAATGGAGTATGTGCTAAACCGGAAAGCTTGTTTTGTTAATGACTTAATAAGGAGAAATTATGTTGTGATGAATCGAAATAAACGGCAATTGGAGAGATAATCATGAACAAGAGTCTTTTTTGCTACTAGTTGAAAAGCAATATCGGTAGGGCCTGCTTTCTTTACGTATGTAGGAATCATCTATCAATGTCTTCTGCAGCATTGAACTTAATAGTATTTCTCAGCGACATGTCGACAGTAAATTTCTCATATTAAATTAACAAATTGAATTCGGCCCTTCTTCTGGTTGGTGGCAAGGTTTTTCTTGTTTGTCAGTTAAACTACAAAACCCTCTGGTTATTGATTACCCAAAATAACGAGCGATTCTATATTCAGCGTGAAAACACACACTAGCACTCCCCATTGTAGTAATTAAGCGGGCCACCATTAATTACCGCGGTACGTAAAAAAAAATCTTGTTTACATCAGAAAACATTTTTTTCGCCACAATATACTTGAACCGAAATCATGACAATGTTTTTCTGTCTCCTTCTATTTTAATGAAATGAAATCCTTGAGCATGCATAATTTGTGGCGCACGTAGCAATTACCGCACACACATTGCGTTTCAAGGGGTGACATAATCTTTCGCATAAGACAGTTTAACACGAGGACAACAAGAATGGTGCAATCAACTGTATAGAACACTTGAGAAGAAAGCCGCATCTTATAGAATTCTATGAAAATTTTAGATGCTCAAGATTCGAGAAAAAATCGATTTGATTTAAAACCTGGAAATGGATTGCATAAAAGGATTTCGTGCCATAAAGTCCTTCAGAATTCCGACGAATTAATTCAACCGCTTGATTAATTTCAAACCCTTCAATATTACTATAGCAGCAGAAATTCGAATTAAACCCTAATCATGTCGGGGAAATAACACACAACGCTTTAGCTTAAAATTGCTATCGATTTTCATGTTTATGGATATCTGATGTAGTCACGTAGTCATACCTACCGCATATCATGCAACTTAAGTTTTTCAGGATTACCACCGAAGCGTTCAGCGTTCTTTTCATTTTCTGCGGCAGGTGCTTTTAACTGAATTGTTTCTCATTACATTATTAGACCACGCTATGGCTTCTACCCCGTCTTTACTACACGGTCATCATGTGTTCAGTCTGTCTTGAAGTTTTTCATTGCGATAACGATCAACGATGAAATTCTTTACTATGTTTCCTTGTTGCATATTGATTACAGCCTAGTAGTTGCCGCTTCTTACTACTAGAAGGAAATCGAATACTATACAGGTCAAATGTGATTGCCCTCCGAGCAGGAAGTTGCATTAAATCGAATTCTACAATTCTGTGGAATTGCCAGGAAGAAAATTAGTTACGTTTGTTTTAAATCGTAAAGTTCTAGCTGAGCTTGGACGGAATCGAGTTTATTTCTTTTGGAAAGAAAGCTTTTTTTTTATTTGGTTTCATAATTTTTTTCTCTTTTTTCCGACAGAAACGAAGGTTTGAAAGTTTTTGAAGGGCAGACGAAATGGAGCCACATTATATTGCTAAAAAACAACAACATGGCGTTACATGTATTTGGCTTCTCAGTCGACATACCTATTGACAAATCGATAGTATCCTTCGTACGAGTCCACCCATACCAACTGCAAATGACTAATGATTTTACAACGTGAAAATGTAATTGGAAAAGTTTGAATTAAAGTAAAAGGAATCGATTATCCCTTTTACAATCAATCCGTTAAAATATACGTACGCTACAATAAATGATATTGGCTCTGTTCTGCTAGGGTCATAGAATAGCAAAAACACAATCCTTTAAATCCGCCCTGACTTAATTGTCTATCGCGGTCCGTTCACTACGAATTCTCCTTCAGTCCTAGTATTTTTAAGCAAGCATCTGCCGTCCATTCTTCATAGAGTCATAGATAATCTATTAATCACCTTCCATGTGTACCCACATCGTATAACAACACAGATTTGTCGTAAGACTTGAACAAGGAGTAAAATTTGAATCCTCCAGAAAGGAACCGAAGGCCCGGCGAGCTTTGTTGATGCGAACCTCCATATCGTTTTCACATGAAATTCACTCTTTTCTGTTATTGTTAAGAAAACAAAAGAGTGATCAAATAGCTCCGTACACTGAATAGAGTCTTTTTGGTGGACTCTTCTCCGGCTGCACTTCACATTTTTTTGGGTAAGAAATTCAGCGTAGATTTGAATGCCTCATAAATACTTCTTCTATGGCGCTACAGCCGCAGTCGCAGTGGATCCTTGACGTTCTCGGTAACTTTTTCTAATCGTTTTTTTTATCTTGATATCTCTCTCATCCCAGACGAAACGTGTGTCTGCGCTATTAGTGTTCAAAATTTCATAACTTTAGCTGCCTTTCGCCGTTGCACTGTAAGTGTTCAGAATTTCAGCTGTTCCTGAAAATTATGGTATGAAATAGTTTTTGGACTTACTCACCCTCAGCACATACCACACAGGCAAATGGTAACTTCGAAAGCGATTACAGCTAGTCTAAAAATTGCTCAAATGAGAAGGTCATAATTCAAAGGATTCTGTGCATATCACAGCTTACCACTTTCATTAGTAAGATTTTGTGATGGCCTTGACCGCGCACTTCGCGCAAGGGTGTCGTTTTAGTGCCACAACTCACTTCTTATGACTGAATTCGTTAGTGATTCTAGAAAATATGAGATCCACATTATCCATCCTGTGCTATTTATAGAGATTATCAACTCTCAAATGTTCATTCTCGAGATCTCCTTCAGGTCGTCTAAGAAGGATCTGGTTAGTGCTCATTCGGCTATTGCTGAACATTCTCAAAGGATGTAAAAGAGTGACTCGCCCACTTGTTCAGTCTTTGCATCTACGGGAATCGGTATTGAACCGTATGCCCAATTTGGCAGCATAATCTCCAATTGGCCAGTGGGCTGTACTGTCTGCCGTGATCCTGTAGATGTCTGCCCGGGTCAGTTAATTTGCTCCATCCAAAGTTAACAGTTTACAAAAAATGCCAATATATATCCCTTTGCTGACTTCTAGCGAAATGTGAACTGTTTCTATGAGAGAGCTGTGACGAGCTGACCTCTATCTTTTGCCAGTTCACCAAACCACTCATTTCCGATTATATCCCTATGACCAGGAGGTAAAAGTGAAATTGCGTGCAGTGATCTTCATAGACTCTGACACCAAAAACAAAAGCTCTACGGTTGAAGTAATTTTAAAAACAAAAATGATTTTTGCTCAAGTAATCCTACCTTTTGCATTGTAAGCAGACAGACCGAATATGAGAGGTCTGTATATCAAGAAACGTCGTTCGTATATCTGGTGTGGTGACCTAAAATCTGGCTTGGTTTGAAGAAAAATAAGCCCGCACTCTAATTGCTAATTAAAGTTGTCCCGATTTCCATTAATCGTTAATTAGCGAGTAGATTTCACGTTCTCCAGCGCATAGAAAAAAAATCCAACAATATCAATTAGAAATTATCTTTTTTTTTTCATTATCACACAGCCGCGTTAAATTAATTTTCTGATCGTTATCTTTGTATTTCTATTACAGCCGAAAAATCGAGAGTATCGGCAAAATGACTCAAATGACGCAAGACGAGATTATAAGTAACACAAAGACGGTCCTTCAAGGACTGGAAGCGCTTCGTGTCGAACACATGACGCTAATGGCGGGCCTGGCAGAGGCCCGTCGCGACAATGAAAAAAACGAAATCGTACAGAAAAACATGGAAAGTATCGAGCTCGGTCTGGGCGAAGCGCAAGTTATGATGGCACTAGCATCGCATTTACAAAATATCGAAGCCGAGAAACAGAAGTTAAAAACGCAAGTACGCCGTTTGTATCAGGAGAATGCATGGCTCAGAGACGAATTGGCGAACACACAACAGAAATTCCAGGCTTCGGAACAAATGGTAGCACAATTAGAGGAGGAAAAGAAACATTTGGAATTTATGGCATCGGTTAAAAAGTACGATGATAATCAGGAACAGGAAGAGAATAATGAAAAGTCGCGTACAGATCCGGTTGTTGAATTGTTCCCGGAAGAAGAATCGGATGATCGAAACAATATGTCACCGACCCCGCCCAGTCAGTTTGCCAATCAGGCAAATTCGGGATATGAGATTCCTGCACGGCTACGTACACTGCACAATTTGGTCATTCAGTATGCTTCACAGGGAAGGTAAGTTTCGAGGCAGTTTCTATTGGAACGCGACTACATATTATTTTTTTTAAGATATGAAGTCGCCGTTCCACTCTGCAAGCAAGCTCTTGAAGATCTGGAGAAGACAAGCGGTCATGATCATCCCGATGTTGCTACCATGTTAAATATTCTTGCATTGGTTTACAGAGATCAGGTACGATCGGTTTTTCAACCTAGCATCACTCAATTTATAAAATCCATTAAAATATCTTTAGAATAAATACAAAGAAGCGGCCAATCTTCTCAACGATGCGCTCTCTATTCGTGAAAAAACTCTTGGCGAAAATCATCCGGCCGTTGCTGCAACCCTAAACAATTTGGCTGTATTGTACGGTAAGCGTGGCAAATACAAGGATGCCGAGCCGCTCTGTAAACGTGCATTGGAAATTCGCGAAAAAGTTCTCGGAAAAGATCATCCGGATGTTGCAAAACAACTAAACAATTTGGCATTGTTGTGTCAGAATCAAGGAAAATACGAAGAAGTTGAAATGTACTATCAGCGTGCGTTGGAAATTTATGAAACAAAATTGGGACCGGACGATCCGAATGTCGCGAAAACGAAAAACAATTTGGCAAGTTGCTACTTGAAGCAAGCAAAATATCCGGAAGCGGAAATTTTATATAAGCAGGTCTTGACGCGAGCGCATGAACGGGAATTCGGAGCGATTGATAGCAAAAATAAACCAATTTGGCAGGTGAGTCTTTTTTTTTTGTTTTAAAACTTTTCTATATTTTTTCTCCGGAAACATTTTCACTTTATTTAATTTGGTAAAACTTCTTGAAAGTCATATTATTTGTGATTATTGAGTGTCGCTTTTATGTCTTAAGTTTTATGTATTTATTTTGTTTTGCTCTATCGAAATGTTTATTTATTTTATAAATGTTGTTCGTGTTATGACTGCTCGACATTATTTTATTAAGATGCGAATCTTTTTGTTTTTCTTGTGTATTAAATTTCATTTTTTACAATTTAATCATTTCTCTTCTTCTATTATTTTTTTAATTATCGCACTGTATTGATTTTTTTGAGAAGCAGAAAATATCGAAGGGAATATTTTTTTAGTAGAAGTTTTTATGTGATGTTATTTGAATTTATTAATTTCTTTATTATGAGACTTTGTAAATTATTAAGACAAGAAGTCAATTGTTTGTTGAGTGATTAGAGGAGAAAGGACAAACCAGTTCACGTTTTTATTGGCTTAGTGTATAGATGCTAGAAATTCAGAGAAAAAGAGGAACAAATATTTTAAGTGTACTTTAAATTTAAGAAATGATATTGGGAATCGGGACAATGCTTCTGATTCGGTTGGATCGTGTCTTGGGGAAGAGCATTGTGTCCTCATCGAGTGGTCACACATGATCAGGGTTGATTTTTTAAAAAAAAAAAACGAGTAGCATTATGCTGCGATTTATTAAATTGAGAACGTGTGTCAATTCTTTAAAAGGTTGATCACAAAAAATTAAAATAAAGTGAAAGGAAAAATGACGCACATACGAGTAGTTTAATAAAAATTAGCTTTTTTGTTAAATGAGTAGTAAAATATTCGTGGCACAAGGAAATAAAATTTTTCAATTGCTGAACATGTTTTACGGCAACACAGTTTTTAAATTAGTCTTTTCAGTAAAAGATTTTCATCATTCCCTCAATTGTAGAGCGCCAGTCGTGCAATAACTAAGTACTTCAGTCTACTAACAATTTGTCACCCGTCTTAAAGTACAATCTGGCTGGTACGGCCGACCGTCGCGGTCAACAGTAACTGCCAACCTCAACTGCTCACCGCGGCTGCTTTGCACTCGCAGCCGTCAACTGCCGAGCAGTCGCAAACAGACATGACAGCTTGTTTTTGCCTGAAGCAGTACTCTACTGCCGGCAGTTATTGCTGACCGCGACGGTCGGCAGTACCAGCCAGATTGTACCTTTAAGTTGCAATGATATTTAAAGCAGTGTAACAGTGACTCTGTTAATGCCCAATTTCACAGAAGGGGTCATGTAAGAACTAAGGATGCAGTAGCCAAGTCAGATTTCTGTCCCAGTTCAGAAGTTCTTTCGGTAGTTTCCTATTCTAATACCACAACACACCATAAATTTTAATGCCAGCCTCCACATTCCCCACTCCTGATCACATTTGTGCCTCGTGAATTTATGCTCGAACAGTCTTGGTATGCATAGAAGGTAGCTATCACTTTACGAATAATTAAATAAATAAAAAAAACCAAAAAGGTAACTTAAATTTGAATGTACAATTCAAAATTTTTAAAAGCAGTCAAAATAATGAAAAACATGATGAAGTTTAAGATCATCGCAACGCTTTGTTCCGTCTAAAAAGTCGTGCGCCGAGTGGTATGGTGAGACGAGATGAGCGGCCTGTCTACACGCATGCACTTGGGCATGCTCGCCTAGTCCGGGTGAGAGTGTGGAGTCGGCAAAATATTTAAAATTAAAATATTGTTACTGATTCCGCAATGGAGAAAAAAATTCAGTTAAGTGTACGATAAAGATAATAGTAAAGTTAAAATCACATCTTGTGGACGAGGACTGTTTCTGCTATATGTCCTACTCATGAACTGGTGCTGAAGCTATTGAGATATTGAGAGGAACTAGATTCAGACGAATTGTAGACGAAGTGTAGACTGTAACGGTACGCGCTCTTAATCGTATCTAACGAAAAAAATCGGTTGTCACTAAAAACTAATTCTTTAGCACTATTTTTCCCGACATCATATTACCTGCGTTTTAAAAAAACGAGAGAGATCGAAGAAGTTAACGGTGCGAAACCTGTTAACGACATACGAACGCACTTCACATTCACATAGATCGACTGGAAGCGAGTTTGCGCACAATATAAATTCCATGTGAACGAATTTTGTGCCCTTCGAAAGGGTGAGAACTCAATAACCCTACAATCTCCAGTGAGTTTAGTAGATCTTAAACGGAATTTCTAAAATAAAAATATGGCGAACCATTTGTAATGCCAGGGATCTTGGAATACTTTCAATGGTTCATAAGGAATGTAAATTTTTACTGTTCGTTTGAGAAAGTAATTAGCAAGAAGTGCAATTAATTTGTTCTCTGCACTGAATGATGGCTAAATTTCTGGGGACTGAGATAGTGCTGGAGCAGTTCTTTTAAAATAAATCAAAATGTCAGACGGTATTAGGTATTATTTTAATTATGCTGCTAAGAGCTTCGAAAGAGGTCCTTGTCTCGATATGTATCATATTTAGGAGCGACTTGCTTGAACTCGTTCCCAGAGTTTGGCGAGCTAACGAGTCTTCATCAAAATTGCTGGCAAAGACCGAGGACTTCCGACTTATCAGTTTATCGTCTTTTGTTCTAAGAGTATTAAGAGAAGTTAGTGGGTGAGAGAATTGGATCTTCTTAAAATTACATCGTGCCTTCCTTAGAGCGACATTGGTATGAACATGGCTTGAGTTGATGTAGCTAGGAATATAGAAGAGAAATTATATAATTCACGCTACCCTCATCGGAGATTGAAGGGTCTTATTTGATGCAACTGGGATCACAACGAGTGATGTTCTGTGTAGCGCTGTGTATACCACGAATACGCATTAGCTAAGTGCGCTGGTGTTAAAACTGTGGTCGTGTGTTCGAATTCCACTTAGCCATAGAGTTATAACTCGTGGTCTAAGTTAAAAAAACGAATTTTGAAACAGTAACAGTACCTTAGGAGTGAACTACTACTGCCTTATGTCATAGAAGGAGTCATAAGGGAACTGAAGAAAATTTTTCACTGCAACTAGTTTTTAATTGGCACAGCACATTTTCGCCTTAATGGAAAATGCGGGCTCACTTTGATATCCACTATGTGTGGAGTGAGCCAGAATTATTGCGCCCCATTCGCCGGTACGGAATTGTGAAACTTAATTCTCTGAAAGTTTTGTTGGTTTTAGCAAAACTGTTTTCGATGCTACATTTTACACCTTTTTACAAAAATAGCAACTACTCGATTTCAGAGACACTTTACCTTTTGTTCGTTTTTTGTGTGATGCACGTTTTCGCGACTAGTGCGCCGAAAAGTTTAGTAATTTTCTCATGGGAAAAAAATACTTTTCGCCGAAAAATAAACGCAAACATAGCAGAATTGAAGTTATATTTGTTTTCCATAAATGAAAAAATTTACCAAACTTTGTAACGCTCTAGCGACGAAACTGTTCATAAAAAAAAATTTTATGAGATAAATTTTATGTAGTTTCTCTTCCTACAAATTCTTCACCGCACTGTGAAGAAACGCGGCTTGCAAGATTTCAATTCCCTCTTCGTTTTTGTATGGATTTTGGTCACAAATCGTCAATATTCGCATAATATTTGCATTTATCGAAATTTTCAATTAGATTTTATGTATCTTTTCTAAACTAATATTTAGTGCTCGTTTTTCTATAATCTATTCAACCAATTGTTTTTAAATTTGAATATCATTTATCGTCATCAGGATTTCCCATAAATTAACCTAATTATCGGCTCTATGTTATCACATTCTAACGATAATCTCCTTTTGTCGATGTCCTAAAGTAGCGCCTATCGTGATATGTTGCAAACTTATTAATGCCAGAAACACACAAACAAAAAGAATACACGCGATTCGAACTAATATAAATTTATTCCTATAATTAAAATACGATCAAATGCGTCGGTGATGGGATTCGTGTAATACAGCAGTCCTTAGGCGTTTGTCGATTTTGTGTTAATTGACCACTAAAGGAAACTATCTCAATTTTTTTCTTTCTTTCTATCTATTCCTTTATTACAGGCGGATCAATTTCCAATGGTTGACTTATGTCATTTTTATTCAGTAGTGAGTAATTTATCATAATTAAATACAAAAAGAAATGTTTTAATGCAAAATATAAAATAAATGGTATTATAAAACAAACAGATAATGTACTTAATGGGAAAAAGTTTGTAAACTAAAAATAGCCCAGCATATGTGATCGGCAATCTTGACCTGTAACTTTGTTCTGATGAATTCAAAAAAATGTAGTCTCTCGCCTTAGTACTTGCTTGAACAAGAATCGAATGTCAACTTAGAGTTAGTCATGTAATCTGTTCCCTGTAATAAAGGCCTCCACGCCGGCCGGGTCGAACTATGTTCTGTAAAAGAAATACCCCTGGAAAGAAAAGTAAGAAGAACTTAGCAGTAAGTTTAAGTCCGTCTGTCCTCCGTTTGCTTAAGAGTTATTTTAAGTATGACCTACAAATTTTCGCAGTGTGTTACTGGTAACAGGAGTTGGTGAAATATGAACCCATTCCCTAACGTTCCGTCACATGATGGTATTTCTGAAACTGTTTTTGTTTATGGACGTCTTTGATTAAAAACAAATTAGTTTTGGATCGCGTTTACCTCCGCAATCCAATGAATTGTTTTTTTAATGTTTTTGCACTCTAGTATACTGACACGAGAGGGTTCAAATCACACAATGAGTATTTCCCCCCATGGTCCAAAAAAACTACAGTACCTCAGAGATTGGGTTGTTACTGCAGTTACATGATCATAATAAAGAATACAGCAGTGTAAATGTGTAATCTAATCACAAGTGGGAAAAGGATATTAATTATATAGATCCGGTCATTAATACCCAATCGCAGCAATAATTTATTAGGAACAATCTCTCAAATAAAGACGACATCAATCAATGGTCGGAAAAAACACAAGAATTAAAATGAATGGAGCGTAATTGCAGAAATTGGCGTAGTATCTGTCTACTTATTGCCCACATTGTGGAGAGCATTCTTGACGTCTACTAAGTTGCATTCCGCAAAGATTGTATGCTGAACTGAACACACAAACAAACCTTATAGATAATTTTGGAGTAATCACTGAATGACATGTTTATGGACATTGATAAGACTTTTGATAGCGTGAAGAGAGATTATAAGGAATGTCTTGCGTAGAAAAGGGAATTAATTAATACTTTGGAAATGCCAGCAGTCACGTCTTGCAAAGGTGAGCTATCAACGGTGTTAGACAAGGCTGTTTATTATTACCAGCACATGGGCCCGGAAAGTTGTGCACTAATTTGCGCTAAGACGCAAGAATTCTGCTACCTTTGGAAGCCTTCGTTACTGTCTCACAAACTGCTCAGGCCAGCGTGTGCTTCAAGAACCTACCGTTGTGGTATCTTTTTTAATCCAACGGGCTCAAATCTGTGCTGCCAAAGAGCTAGTCGGCGGTTTTTTTTTGTTAGTAACATTTTTCTGAAGCCAGCTCTGATAGCATTCGTTTTAAGGGCCAAATAAAGTCGAAGCTGTAAAAAATCGAATTACTCGAAATTTCTGAAATTGAGAGAAAAAAATGCAAAAAAGCAAGATCAAGAAAAATGTAGCGAATTTTCTGATATGCGGCTGTAAAGTCCAGGGTTGATTTAGGAAGAGGATATGGTTGCGTATCCTTACGATAGCTTGCAGTACGGATTTTTGATTGACTTTATCTGATATTTTGACTCACGCTTCGCAAAAATAAAGGTATATGACCGCATCATTAGAGACACTTCATCGAACCATGACTAACGCTGGAGACTAGTTAGGAGTAAGATTATAAATTTTTTTTCTGAATGGTGCAAAAATTTTAATCGATATCCGCAAACCGAGATTTTGCCAAAACCGTTTCGTTTATTCTTTTCTATTTTTAAAGAGCTGCAGTTGCAAATCTTTGGTACTGCGTTTAAATACCCCAGGACCAAAGTCTTTTTTTTTTTGATAATCCATTGACTTCACGATTACGGTGTTCGTGACGTGCATCAATGTCCAGATCGCTGGCGATCTTTGATATTTTCAGTCCTCACAAACAATTTAATGGTTCGAGCGGGCCGAGCGTATTGAAATTGTGTTTTTTTATTTGATTCTTATGCAGCCTAACGACATTGATATGGCTCTTTTTGTCAAACCATGCAATGACCAAAACTAAAACAATTTGTTTTTCTCTACAAATACAATTAATACAAAGTTTTGCAATCAAAACCCATGTATTTAGGTCGGAGTTCGTTTAACTTTATGACTGCGAATAGAAGCGTTCAGAATTGTAACAGTATTTTCTCATATTTTGTTATAGGTACTTATCTACATGATTAACAGTAATATTTGGGATCCACATTAGTGGGAAGGCGCGATTTACTATTATTTGTAAAAAGCATGGAGATTCTGCGTAATCAGTGTAATAGCCTCTGTAAAGTCGAAATAGAAAAATCAGGAATCAAGGAAGAAGTAGTTGATAAATTATCGGGTTTAAAAATAGAGCTGAATCAGGGCCGTTCCTACGATGTTCAGTTACGTTCTAACTGGTACTTTAAATGACAGATTTTCATACGAAACTTCCTGTTAAAGTTCTAGTTAGAGTGTAACTGACGATCGTAATAATGGCCCTTAGTGTACAAGTTTTCACATGCCTACTATATGGAATGTTCAATTTCAAGTTTCCAAATAAAATAGCCGTTGATTACAAGACATTTCTATATTTATAAGCTACCTATAATATCTAGATTTGACTACATTAGCGAGGATTAATTGCGTTTTGCAAAAAGCTCCTCATGGTAAACTTAATGCACCGATTTGAGCTGATCATTTCTTTTGTCTAGTCACCAATGTAAAAAGAATACAGAGCAATTTGCAAGTATCATTTCATTTTTTATTTGGTATCCAATATTAACACTGGTTTAACAATAATTTTCTCAAGTAACATTGTATATCATTATTGCAAAGCAACAACTACCACACACAATACAAACATGCATACACAAGTTTATAATAAAATAATAATAATAATAATAACATAAAAGCGACACTCGCTCATCATTTTTTTTCTAAATAAATCAGTACCATGAAATTTGGCTGTTCTAACTCAACAATATTATCAATGAATCAAACTACTATTTATTGTTTTTTTTTTTACTTATCTGTTCCATTATTATTTATTTTCTTATAGAAAGGGGTAAAGGAAATGTTGAATAAGTTCTTACCGAACAAAACAACTTGATTGAAGCACTCTTTATATGTATGTCGCTCACCTATATGTTTATAAACAAAACAAAAACTAAACAAACAAAATTTCTTCCTATCTACGCGGTAAATAATTGTTTATTATTATTATTTTTGATGTTTTGAATCTTTTTTTTTCTTAAAAAAAAAGCAATCCATCATTAATTAGATTCAAGCGTTATAAAGAAATATATTTTTTTTCTTTTTCTCTCTTCTATTTAACAGAATACTGTAGGAAAAGAATAAAAAAGAAAAAATGCCTACCGCAAAATAAAAAAAAAATCAAGAGTGAAATAAAAAGAACTATTTTGTCTTCCGAAAGTGTTGTTGTTACTGAATAAAATGCCAGTGTCTTCCCAGTAACTCGAGTTATTTAGCACTAATGCGAAACTTTAAGAAATTGTTAATATCGGGATGTTTAAAGAAAGTTTTTTGTCGTGTAAACTTTTATCTTGCCACGGGTTATTTTTGTAAATCGATAAATTTAAAACAATATTTTGTTTTTCGTCTTTTAATTGAATGATGAAATATTGAAAATAAATATTTTTTTGTTTTTAGTCATCTTTATTAATTCCGATTGGTTGTAACTAAAAAACAAACACTGTTTATTTTTTTGCTTTCAATTTTTACTAGAAAATATTAAAATTAAAAAAAAGAATTAAATTTATATGTGTAGGAAAAATGATGTGAATAAAATAAACTACAAAAAGAAATATAAAATAAAACAAAAGAAAGAAAATATTAATATTAACTTATATTTAATTTATGATTAGTTAGGAGTGAAATTGTTTTTACTTAATATTTAGCTCTGTTTTCTTTTAAACTCTTGTTCCTTTTTTCTATTGCAAATTTGTTATAATATTCATTTTTGTTTTGAATTGAATTAAATTAGAAAATACGAAAGAGAAATTTTGTATTCAATGATGGAGATATGATACGTTGTTTAAGCTCGTACATTTTTTTTTTGGTAATATATATTTTATATAATAAAACAACAAATGACAAATTAGTTCTTTTATTTGACACAATTGTCCATGTATGTATTATTTCAAATTCAAATTAATTTAGTATTCGTTGGTAGATGGCAACAAACAATAGTATGTATGTTATTACTTTATATTAATTGAAAATAATGTGTGGTGGTGTTGGTTTGGTAGTAGATGATAACAATTTCATGATACAGCTTTTAGTGTATAATCAATTTAATACGAATGATAAATTGCATTGCGGAAAATCGTTGTTAGCAAAGTAAGAATTTGATGAACTTATAAAGGGATGCATAATTTGCGAAATACTCATGTCGACATAAAAATGGGTCGCAAACGAGACGCTGACTTCGTTCCCTCAATGAATTTTTGAAAAGGAGGGTGAATAATTTGAAGGTATTATAACTAACATACCAAATGTGTGTAACTGATAGACGGAAGGAACTGGAGAATTAGTGGAAAAAAGTCCTAAGCGTCCATCGACGACTTTTTGAAGGCGACGCTCGGCTGGTAAACCATGGAAACTCTAGGGAATTGCAGTGAAGAAGTTAGTCAACCGAGAGGGGCGTTGTGGATACAATAAAACCCCGTCGGAACGAACTATCTGTCCATGTCATACAAAGGATGTTCAATTTCTGATTTACTTTATCAATTAAAGTTGAGTCTTAGTTTCCCCGGCAATTTCCCTTTCCTTTCGAAGCTCCGCAATACTTTTAATATATTGTTAGCCGGCCTTATCGTCCAGATTTATTTTATAATTCCAAAACTATAAGCTGTTGTTATTTAGACGACGTTCAATACAGTTTTCGTTACGTGTCTGATATTCGGCCATGATTTTGTCTTAATTTATATCTTATTATTTTTCGACCTGAAATTTAAAAAACTGCTACCTAAAATTTTGCACGATCCCAAAAAATTAAAAAAAAAAAAAATGTCAAACGAGTAGCGTTTTAGACGAACTTTTAGATTTGGTTCCTATATCTCTAATCGCCGGTTATGCTAGGAAGTTGAAACTTGAAACCATAGAGATATAAATACAGGAGACGGTGGCAGTGAAATGCAAATAGTAGCATAGTATTCAAATGGTTGGGGTTTTTTGTGTTCAAGACCGGGGTATAATATAAATGTGAGTAAGATGCTAATAGTAGCATAGTGTAAATTCACGGTCTTTTGCGTGGAATCGTCCGGCTTCAAAAGAGTTGCTGCTCGTCATCTCCAGTACATATATCTCTATGCTTTCAACATACATAGATCTTCGGTAGTGGAGCCATTTTCTAAAAATATTTAATGTAGCTGCAGTGGTATGGGAGTGGAGGTAAAGTAGCGTCCCAAACGCTCGAAAGCGAGATATTCGAAAAAACCTTGAACGGTTTATGTCACAAGGTTAAAAAGTGGCGTTTTTTTATAGGCATATTACAAGGGAGAGATGGTGTGTGGGGGTTTGAAAAACTTTGGATTACGCTATCTTCCGAACCAATTGCGGCAGAAAGATAAAATTTAGTTTAGTGGAGTTCGGCAAATGTAAAATTTTTATTTGGGGCGGTGGAGCACGGAAGTAGTGAGGATAAAATTCCTTCAAAAAAATATATTTGTATATCTCAAGAAGCGTTTTAGATATGATTCTTGAACTTTTTACATGAGATACAGGTGAAAAAGTTTTCATGAGTCCTTCGAGTAGCTGCCATACGAAAATCCTGTTTAAATATCGCCACTCCATTTACGGAACTCACTATAACTTAAGAAATCGTTTAGCCACGAAGTTGAAATTTTGTACAAATTAGTTTTGAGGGAAAATGAAGTTCGAGTTTATTAGTCAGCGAAATTTCTATATTTCTTCGGGTTGCTTTCATACAAAAAGTCCTTAAAACACGTGTTCAAGAATATTTTCTGACTTCTGTACGGTTTAAGCTACGACTTTGAAATTTTGTGTGTTGATTTTTCGATAGTTGGAGCTAAATGTAGCTTCAAGCTAGGAATTTCAAATTTTGTACATATTCATTTTTAGTTTTAAGAGAAAGGATAAATATGCAAGAAATCGAGTGAGTCCTTCCTGCACCTCCCATGTGAAAGTCCTTAGGTTTTAGGTTTTAGAGAAGGTGGGTGGTCGCTTCGCGACCAAGTGAAAGTCCTTGAAAAAGGAAAATTTTTATGATCCTTTTGGTGACTTACCTAGTTCCAGATCTGAAATTGAACACTGATGATACAGTAAAACCTTCGAGAGACGGAACCTTAGGGGACTAAATTTTTTTCCGACTCTCGCAAGTTTTCCGTCTTCCAGAGAACCGAATATAAAATATACTAATGATGTCCCCAAAATGATTCCTTATGATTAAAAAAAAAAAATTGTAAGATTTACATTATGTTTATTCAAATTATGTTTTTTACAAGATCAGTTACTTACATACATATATATATATCTCAAGTAGAAAGGAAATTAAGTAAAGAAAATTCGCTTTTTAATAAAAATATCCAGAGTTAATTGTTTGGTTTGTTTAGATTTTTTTACAGATTTATTAAAACATATTTCTATATCTGCAGCTTTGCCATAGAATTCTTGGTCCCCATTCGCTTTTCCGAATTCTTTTAAAGCATGTATATAGACTGGAACTTGTTTTTGATTTAGAGGTTCAACTTCATCTGTTTCCATCATGATCTGTGTCATCGGCATAGACAGTATTCAAGTCCACAATATCACCAAGGTTAATTTCAATATTTTCCGTGACAGTTTCGTTATCACAGTCGATGTATGATGCAGCATTTACCATATTGTCATCACTATACATCAATCATATTCTAAATCTCCATGATTTCACTATTTCAATTTCCGTATTTTCCTCATTTTCAAATATAAATCCACAATTTTTAAAAGATTTTTTTACGGTTTTTTGCTTGACCATTTTCAATGCTCGGTTAACAAACGTGATTGCTTCAAGAACGTAAATTTTCACAGCAATATCAGACGCCAGCTTGTACGAGTCAATATTTGCGATTACTTTTTGAAGCAAAAGTTTTCTGTAATTTACTTTGATATTTTGAATAATGTCGTTATCTAAGGGTTGTAAAACTGATGTAGTGCGTGGTGGTAGAAATATTAACTTAATGTTGGGTAAGTGATGAAACCGATGACAAGTAGCGTTATCAAGGAATAGAAGAATTTTGCGATTTTGTTTTCTCATAGTATTGTTGAGATTATTCCAAAATTCTTCAAAAATAGCTCGCGTCATCATGTTCCATTTCCATTCTACAGGAAGTTGATTAATTTTAATCGCCTTGAAGCACCGTGGTTTTTGGCTCTTTCCAATGACCCATGGTTTCCACAATGTACCGTCTGCAAAAGTAATGAAAAGGATGGAAAGTCTTTCCTTCGAAAACCGACCCTGGGAACATTTTTCAACCTTGATTTGCATATTTCTTGTAGGCATAGCTCTGTAAATCAAGGCTGCTTCATCAGCATTTGCAATATCTTTAGGATCATAATATCGAATGATCTCGCGTGTGGATCAATCTTGAACAACCACGCTATCCACTTCGTTCGACTCTACACAAGACACATTGCAAGTGATGTTATTGTTCTTTTTAAAGCTTTGGAGCCACCCGTTGGATGCTGCGAATCCATCAATTTTCAAAAGTTTCGCTGTTTCTTTAGCCTTTGCTTGCAATATTGGTCCGGAAATGGGAATATTTTTAGCAGAAGCTGGAAGAAACCACTCAAAAACTGTTTTATTAATTTGGGGATACCATCCCTCTTTTTCTTTACATTTACATTGCTGGAGCACATATATTTTTCTTTGATTTGATCCTTATCTTTCATGATTTTGAAGATTTGTGTTTTTCCGCAATTAAACTTTTTTACAACTTCTGCAACGGTTCTTTTGTTTCCTTCTATCATGTTGATAACTTCAACCTTTTCTTTTAGAGATAAATTTCTTACTCTCTTAGACATAACGGTAAAGAAATAAACTCTTATTAACCGAAAGGGGATTGAAATGGGTGTGTATAAGACTTTTACAACCTTAAGTTAATAGTCCAAAAAGAACAAGAGATTAGGAACTTATTAATAGGGCTCAAAGTCTAAGAGGACACAATGAAGATAATTGGCAAAAATTAATTTTTTTTATAACTTTAGAAAACTGATTTTCTTATAACTTTTGAGACCACCAAACTTGAAAAAAAATTTAATCTCAATATGGGAAAAACCACGACCGACTTGTTGGAAATCCGATTTAGGAAATACCTTCACATTCGCTTTCCTCGAACAACAGAGGAAACAGAAAATTTAGATAACAGCGACTAGGCGTATGGTTCTTGGAATATATTCCGGCTCTCGCGGCTGCAGTTCCGCGTATTTCAGTCGCAATGTTCAAATTTTTCCGTCCACGTTTCGCAGGTTTTCGGCTTTCGCAGAGTATTTAATAAGCTGAAAAATCGTTCTGCCGGGAACATTTTTGCTTTTGGAAGGTTTTCGCCTTATACAGGTTCCGGCTTTCAGAGGTTTTACTGTATTTTCTTTTATTTTCGAGTAGCAATCAAATGGGAGTCCTTAATAAAGGACAAACTACATACGCACTCCTTTAGCTCTAACTAAAATATAAATCGGAGTTCAGTATTTAATCTAGAGTCATACGATTGATTTGCAGGTTTGCAGCCGATCGTGACTGCAGTATGTTTAATCAATACATTGTTCCAACAACCAAATAGGGCGTAAATCAATCATGCTTTGGAGAAGTTTCAGGAAATCTACTACACTTGGTTTAATGAAAATCGTGTATATCCTAAAAAAAATGCGAATAATTTTTTTTTCTACGTTTCTTTAATGTCTATTGGGGGACCCATTACAGCAACAGGAAAATCTGATGAAATGGCCGCCCTAGTCACCAGATTTTAATTCCATTGAGTCCCTCTGCGATCATATCGAGAAGTACGAAAAAAAATAAGCCCTCAGTAATTGAAAGATCTAATCCGAAGGATATTAAAAACATTTTAGTTTCGAAATCTACGGCTTTACTTTGGGGTATTCCGAGATAATAAAATATAAGATACTGATTGCAAAGACATGATTCTTAATAATTTTATCATCTGTACTAGCACAGTTAGATGAAAATTTGTCATTGCGCCTTGGAGACCGAGAAGTTGTACTGTACGAATGTACTACGACCAGGGCATTGCTCCTTATCTGTATTTTTCGTTCGTTAATGTTCTCTCTCCATTATTTTTTTCATTATATTACAGTCGACATTCATCTCCTCTGTGAATTTAAGTCGCGAGCATACCAGCTTTGGTTTCTTTAAAATGGAATCGATCCAACTTTCACCTGTCCCTTGAAGCTATTCATGTTCTTGATTTGATTTTTCTGTCGTTTATTGCGCAGCGTAGTGTTTAGTTGTGTTTTTGAGAATCTTTGCGCCGCATGGTTGCCTTGATTCGGCTACTACTTGACTCTTAGGACAATATCGAAGTAAAATATATTAGCATCGAATTAGTAGTCGTTTTAGTAGATTTACATCACCTGCAACTGTGATTACAAAGGCATTAACTATTGACGCGTCTATGTGTTTTCAATAATAACAGTATTTACAATTATTCACAAAATTTATTACAATCTCATACGTTATTGATTTCTTGGCGGCTATCGCCTTTATCACTTTCGTCATCATAGTAGGGTTCGATTTCCAACCTGTACGAAGGGTAGCAACCCCATTTGACAACCTCCTGGCAATCTATCAGCAAGCTCACGTTAAATTCGTCGTGAGGCAACCGTACCCAATCTTCGTGTATGGGTCCATATTTCAGCATCTGAATTAGTTCAGGTGTCCCGTGAACTTTGAACGTGAACGTCACTTTCGGCGAACGAGTTTTATTACTTATGTCGTGTCCGAAAACGAAAATCTTATTCTCGCACTGCCAAACTTTTCTATTGTAGAAAGAGAAGTTTTTCAAAGACATTAACACGATTAATTTGTCTTATAAAAATCACCGAAACTCACTTGAATGCTGCTTGCGAATTGACTGATATCATGATTTCTGCCAGAAGGATTAAGAGCTCGTTTCGATCGGACGGGTAATTGAAGCACTGGTTCGAAGTGGATGACCACAGCATTCCAAATCAAGATCCTTTCAACTGAAAGACTATACGCCAGTAATCGGGCTCTGGGTCCTCCGACGATACCAACGTAGAGTTTTCGCATTTCTGTAAAGATTTAAAAGAATTTCATAGGATGGCACTAAGTTTATCGGATTTGAGGGCTTAGTTTACGCGAAGAAATCCCAACAAGGTTATGACATAAAGGAGACGCGATTGCTGAGAGAAAGGATCCCCTAAACTTTCTTCAATTAATGTATAGAATTTCAATAAAAACGTTTTGATCTTGCCGACCGAGGGACAAAACGGTTTCTGATAGGTATTTCGCATCAGCGGCAGCATTGCACCTAGAAAAAGTGGACAATACCCCGCTTTCACATAGGCCCAGGTTGCTTGTTGTATCACCTGAAAGAAACCGTCGATCCATTTATAAACCATTTCATATTCAAACTAATTCCAAACCCTTAATGCCGAAAATTCATAGCCTGTCCGATCCAGCTTGCCGTATCTGTCTAGGTAACTTTTAAACTCGTGCATCAAACGACTATCACAACAGTTCCTTAATTGGGTACACGTAGCCCTAATCCTATTGCGATGCCATATGTTAATATGGCTTATGATAATATCCAGCACTTCAGCTGGCAAATCGCATAGTTTCAAGTTACGCTGTTCCTTCGGTTTCTTCCGCGTTTGTTTTATAATATTTAAAATTGACTTTGATACTTCATTCCTTTTCGATGGCTTACTGTCGATCTTTGTCATCGTTTAACTTTTTTAAATTTATATTTAAATATTTTTTAATTACATTCACATTCACTACTTGAATTTTTTCAATTATATTCTATAAATTATATTATTAAATAAGATTTTTGCGTATCAAATATATACTAGAAATTTTTCGTTCAAAAACATCCAACCAAACTAACTTGTCGAAAATTATTTATAAAATAATGACAAATAGGAAACGTGTTGCTGTTAAATAAAAATACTGTTCTAACCGTGTTCCCGATTTTGTGGTCGCAAATCTACTTAGCAGGGTACATAATCTGAAAAATATTTTCAGAATAATTGGGTAGTTTATTTGTTTTAGTGTTCGATGGTAGGGGCAATATTTCTTTCGTGAACGATAAAGCAAATAAGAGGTACAAACAAGTTATCAGTTTCACAGTTAATACGTTTAAATTATATTCAGCTGTTTCGCTGAATTCAAAAACATGGGGAACTTAATAGAGACATCGAGTTTACGAATTTCAAATCGAATGTTAGTCATGATAAATCCGTCATAATTGTTACCAGTAACTTAACAATCTGCGAGTGGATGGAGTATATGGGACTATATTTTTTAAAATTATTATTTCATCTGCGGTTTCAGAGGGTAGGCTAGCAGAAAAATAAAAGCCGTACATAATTATTATCCCTCATTCAGTTTATATGTGCATTCATCTCCCATGTATGAATTCGAAAATTGTTTGAGGAAATGTTTTCAGAACAAATTCATTACGAGCGGTAGGTGTATGGTATAAATATTTTTTCCAATCGAGATATATTCAGCTGTAGGGAACATTTTGAATTAATTTAGCTTGTTAAATAATAATGTTAACTCTCTTCAACTTCTAAACCTGTTATAGTTTCGTGTAACTAGCTTTAGAAAAAGATCTCAGAAGGTTTCTAAGCTAAATAGTTCCTCATCAATGGTTTATAACAAGTTGAACTCGTTATAGGACTGGTATAAATTAAACCAAATTCAAGAAAGAATTTAAC
This sequence comes from Beris morrisii, assembly GCA_951812415.1. NCBI lineage: Eukaryota > Metazoa > Arthropoda > Insecta > Diptera > Stratiomyidae > Beris > Beris morrisii. Next base: position 63,343,060 of record OX638310.1, read on the forward strand.
ACTTAACTGTAGCTTTTAAATTTAAGCTTGGAATACTTCTTTAGTTCAAAATTTCAACTTTGTGGCGTATATGTAGTTGTTCAGTTATGAAAATTATAATTTTGTTTCCTATCACACTTTTTTTTTGTTTCCTAACTCATCCTAAAATAAAATATAAATAAATGAAACCAAAGAAAAATAGGATTAACAGTAAGAGGGATCAGAGGAAAACAATCGGTGGATGTTACGTTTAAAAGACTGTAAGTCATATCCGCTAGGAAACACAGTCGAAGGCAATGCGTTCCACATTCTGGTTTTACGAGAAAGAAACGACTGTCTAAATTTCACCGTACGAAATTTTTGTGGCTCAACCGTATATTCGTGGACGCGTAAAGCTGAACGAGTATTACGTGGGAACTGGCCTAAAGGAGGTATAAGACGACTGATTTCATTACTACAGCGACCGTGGAAATATCTGTAGTAAATGCTGAGTATTCCGACATTTCGACGATGTTCGAGGGAGTCAATAGTTGCCGCAATGGCATCGTCTCCAATAAGTCGAAACGCAAATCTCTGAATACGGTCAAGCAAAGAGAGATACGTTTTAGGTGCTCCTGCCCAGATATGTGAATTGTACTCAAGTCGGGGCCTGATATATGCCTTGTAGATTTTTGCGAGGTCTGATGGTGTGAAAAATTTCTTGCACCTTCGGAGGAAACCTAAGCGCTTGGAGGCGTCAAGAGCTACATCATAAATGTGTTGACTCCAATCAAGTTTTTTACTGATGTTCATTCCTAGAAGATGGAAATGCTCCGAAGTGTTCAATGCGACACCATCAAAAATAAGATCAGGCACCGACGTGTCGTATTTTAGGAAAAGATGATAGGCTTGTGTTTTTGAGGCATTAAACTCTACTCGGTTCACCTTGCCCGATTCCAGGATTGAGATGAGATCAGAGTTTAAAGAACCAATTAACTCATTTCGTTGAGAGGGTACCGAAGACTGCCGTGCCTCTGTAATCGAGTTGAAGCTGTAGGTGTTGTCAAGTGTACTATCATCTGCGAAGCTATGGATAGGATTGAGAGTGGACGACAAAAAGTCGTTAATAAAAATTAGGAATAAGGTAGGTGATAAAACTGAGCCTTGAGGGACGCCGGAGTTGATAGGGAAAGGGGATGATGAAACGCCATCTAATACAACCGGTATAGTACGTTAAGAAAAAAAGCCCTCAATCCAACGAATACAAGTAGGATTAATACCAAATGCATTGAGTTTGGATAGAAGGGCTTTGTGCCAAACTCTGTCAAATGCCTTCTCTATGTCAAGTACAAATAATTGACCCTCACCGGAGTCATGGATACAAGCGTTCCAGTGTTCACTCAGGTATACCAACAAACCGCCGATGGATCTCCGTGACCGAAACCCATATTGACAGTCATCAAGGAGACGACTGCTTTCCAGGTATTGCACGATCTTACGGTTGACAGTAGTTTGCATGACTTTAGACAAAATAGAAGTAATGGCAATGGGGCGGTAATTTACGGGGTTCGTTTTGCTACCCTTCTTAGGTATCGGCTGAACATTAGCTAGTTTCCATAGATAAGGAAACTTACCAGAAGAATATGAACGAAGAGGTTTAGCCAAAGAAGAGTAGTATTTTTTAAGAGTAATGGAAGGAATGCCATCTGGACCAACGGATTTATTAATATTAAGAGCTTGAATGATTTTTGAAATGACACGTTTGCGAAATTTGATGGGAGGAAGTTCTATATTGCCAGATAAAAGAGTTCGGGGGAATGTGCACTATATGTTGTAGTTTTTCATGATTAATAGTGGACTTGCAGGTGTTTCTTGCCTTAATGAATTGCTCCCTATTAAATTGTGAGAAATGTGCCTTAAATGTACCAAAAGCAATATTTTTAGCCTGAATGGCATCGAGACAGTCTTTGGTAAACCATGAGTCCTTAGATGGTTTGACTCTTGTGCAGCTGAAGGGAATAAAGAGCCGCATTCTTTAAAATTGTCTCGGTAATGAGTTTACAGGCCTAATCGCAATCATTGGATGCATAGCACAGGTTTCAATTAAATGCCCTATAGAATTCGTTTAGATCTCCCCAATTGGCTCTAAAATTCCCACTCAACGCATAATTTGTTTATATGAATAAACCTCCGCGCGTATGGACCCTAAACAGTGCTCAATTTTTTACGATTTGCAGGTGAGGCAAAGTTGAGGAGAGATTAGTTATGTGAGATTCAGAAAGACCCAAAATTAAATGACGGCCGAACAATACTTGGCATTAAAGTAAATCCAACCAACACAGGAGTCGTACGCAGTGTGAATGATGTTATGCCACAACATTTTCTTAAACATGGTCTTAAGACATCAAGCGTTTATAGCTACATAAAATTTACTAATAGGATCGAAAAGTTCTTGATGGGCGCTGGAAAGACTAAGTGTTCCAACTGGACTGCTACCACTTACCAGGCCAGGAAGACGCTGGGCTGGCCTTATGTATGCTTGTGTTACCAAGTTTGTGGCCCACTTCATGCCCCGATTGCAATCCATTCGACGATTACGTTCAGGTAATAGTTGAGGGAATGAAAGGAAGTAAACAGGTTTCATAAAGACAATGCTTGAATTACGGATGAGGTAAACAGGGCTTGCACCCGTCGATATCGATGTGTGGTCCAAACAAGGGACCGTGTTGGTGGAGCCGATGTCGGTTACGTTGAACAACTTTTTTTTATGATTTAAATAACTTGAAATCAATTTTTCATTGTTTTCATCTTTGTACTAAACTTTCCGGATTTATCCAGACGACCTCGTAGTGTGTTACCCACAAGTAGCTAGAGCACAGCATGAAAAATCACTTATCTTGTTTCCTGTTTTTATTTTATTAATTTAAAGAACAAAAAAATATTAATTGCTTGCACCATCCCGATCATTAATATGCGCCTTCACATTCAAAAAAAAAAACCAAACAATCTCTTCCATTTTTTTCTCTCTCTTTCTCCATATTTTAGGTGGCCGAAGAACGCGAAGAAAATAAATTCGAAAATAGAGAAAATACTCCCTACGGTGAATACGGCGGTTGGCATAAAGCGGCCAAGGTCGATTCGCCAACTGTAACAACAACGCTGAAAAATCTTGGCGCCTTATACCGACGTCAGGGAATGTACGAAGCGGCCGAAACACTCGAAGATTGTGCCCTGCGAAGTAAAAAGGAAGCCTTGGACTTAGCGAAACAACCGAAAGTTACACAATATTTGGGTGGCAGTGGCGGTGATAAGCAACGAACACGTTCGCGTCATTTAAAAGACGATACGGAAAGTACAGAAAAGGATGAGGTATGTTCAATTTTCTTGTAAATAGCTTCAAATTGAATTCATCGAATCACTGTAGAGCTAGATGAAGGTTGCACGGAAAGGTGTCACAAAATGCTAATAATTTAGATTACTATTGCTTCTAATATTGATTAAAAACTTTGAGTGCACGAGCTTGAAGATGCCTTCAAGAAACGGTGACGCAAAATGCTAATAATTTAGGGCGCAATAATTTTTAACAGTGGTGTCAAAGCGCTTCAGTAAATCTAAACAAATTTCAGAATATTCATTCTTGCGAAAGTTGGGAGTTTCTAATACCACCCGATGTGAAATTGCTGTACTATTTCCTACTACCAAGGACATTTTCATTTGGTATCGTTTTACTAACTTCACTGAATTTCTTTCACCATATCGAAATCAAAATTCAATTCGAATTAGCCTATTATACGGCCTTAACAAATTAATTCGTTCAGCTTTAAATGCTTTTTTTGTGTTTTGTTATTGCCGCGACATAATCTCCGTCGATCTAAGTTCCGTATTTTAATCATCGTTCCAATTTTAAATTTCATTTCAGAAACTTGTATCTAGGCCGTAGGAAAGTACGTAAGATCGCAAAACATCCCAACACAACACACACCACAAAGAAAGTTCTGCAGGAGTATTGCATTATAAATTATAATATAATAAAAAAAACCAATAAAACAGAGTTTTTAAAATTGAGCTGCAACAATAAAATACATACAATTAAAAAAATAAATTCTCAAAGAACCCAATGTTTCTTAAATAAGCAAAAATGACTAAAAAAATTTTACTGATTGTGCATAAAAACAGAAAACTTATTTTAGTATTAAGAAAGAAAATCGACAAATTACATAACTTTTATTTATTTTATTTTTTTTTCTTTTGGCTTAGATCCAAGATATCACAGCAAGTTGATAATATGAAGGTGATATTGTGATAATTAAAATAACAAAAGAACACCTTAATCTTTTTTTTGTTCTATCGATGATAATTCCAATTAATTTGTCTTAAAAAGTATTGTCTGTGCCACACAATTGTTCGCACGTTGTACTTTGCTTAGGAGAAAGTGAACATTTTTATTATATTTTTACTCATTTTTTTTTAACGAACTCCTTGTTCATTTTTTGAATACTTTCCAAACAACAATAAACAAATTTCTAGAAAATAAAACCTGCGCCAATATTAGGGTTTGGGGGTGACATTCAGAAAAAAATATCGAAATCCAGACGAGGTATGTCAAATATTTTTCTGTTCTTTAATAGTAGAAACAAATAAGACAAAATAAAAAAAAATAAGTTCACACAATAAAGATTTTCATAACCTCCGGAATCTCAAATTATAAAAAGAACGTAAACATTATCAATTTACAATTGTTGACCTAAACTGAATAGCTTTTATTTTTTCCACATTTTTTTTATTAAAACAATTCCTTCCACTTAGTCGGCCGGTTTTTAACGATTCTCCACTTAGTTTAGAAATAAGATGGTAAACACTTGGCAGGTTTTTCCAACTGGGAACTCTAATATTTTGTGCCATTTCTCTACCTTGTTCGACTGAGGGCCATTATTACGATCTTCAGTTAAACTCTAACTGAAACTTTAACTTCCAACTTGTATGAAAATCTCTCAGTTAAAGTTCCAGTTAGAACTGAACGGGCCTTATGGTAATTCGGGATAAACTTTAATGACAATAAAACAAGAAATTATCTCCAAAACTTTATTGTATTAATTAAATTACAAAATTCAAACATGATTGATGAGAGAAACGAGCCTCCTTGGTTTGATTTTTACAAACTTAGAGTTTAAAAACCAAAATGATATTTAACCGGTTTTGTCAATAAATGAGTTCAATTCCGGCCATGCTGCAGGTAATCCCGGCTAGCCTCTAAACAGCTTTTGCACATGACTATTTTTGGTGTATCTCAATCAATACATTTTTGATGATCCCATAATTCATCATTACTTTTTACAAATTCATCGCAAAATATGCTATGATTGCTACCAGGATCGTCATAGGTTAGGTTAGGTTGAGAAGGGTGGACTGAAGCAGTGTGCCACAGTCCATCACGAGAGATCACTGCGGATTCATTGTGGTATAAACCGGGCTCTAGACTACTGATTCCAAATATTGCTCTTCTTTATGAAGAGAGTAGTTCTCCATAAAAGAATCATCGCAAGTTCTGATAGATCGGTCAAGAAGAATTTCCCCAAGTACCGATACCTGGTACGTGACAGACTTTCACATTCACACATTAGATGCTCCAGTGTCGGTTCAACACTCTCATCACCACAGCCACACAGATCAGTCATGGGTATTCCCAGTCTTTCTCCATGTCTCCCAAAGGGACAGTATCCCGTTAGGACCCCTATAAGTTGTCTGCAAATCTCCCTGCCCAGAGACAAAATGAAGCTAGAGTTCCTCCTATCAAGTTTCGGCCAGCAGATTCTTGCTTGCCCGCAACCCGAGAGATTCACCCAGGCACCCTCCATCTGTCTGAGCGCTTCAATATCAATCATTCTCCTTACACATTCAATGGGACATTGAACCGATTCGTCGGCCAGCTCTATGCTCATCTCGGACCCCCTTCTGGCGAGCTTGTCTGCCTTTTCATTTCCAGGGAAATCACTGTGACCAGGAATCCAACTAATCTTCAGGCTGTTATTCATACCTACCATCTGCAATATTCTTTTACATTCTTCCACAAGTCTGGATTTAGTAATGTGCGCCTCAACAGCCTTGATGGCAGCTTGGCTGTCAGCATTAATAGTTATTGTACCATTCGCACAATTATTTCAGCTGCTTTTGTCAGTGCAAAAATCTCGGCCTGAAACACGCTCGAGCTATCCGGTAGCCTAAACGATTCCATAATGTCAAGGTCGCAAGAGTACACTCCCGCGCCCGTTCCAATTTCCGTTTTGAAACCATCAGTGTAGATAGCAAACGTGTCTGGGGCGATGATCCCAGATCGCCACTCCAGCCTGGTGGGAATATTCACAGCATAGGAATGTCCAAAACTGCAAGACGGTGTCCTGCAGTCGGTGCACTCCGGCATGGCGGAACACAGGGAAATTGACAAGATCCTAGTGTGACCCACACTGCCTCCCATCCAATAGCCTGCCTCACGCAGACGCAAAGCACTTTTTCACCGCTAATTCCAATGGGATTATGTGGAGCATTACTTCCAGAGCCTGTGAGGCCGTGGTACGTAAGGCCTCAGTGATCCCAATAAGTGCCATTCTTTGAATTCTGCTCATGGCGACCCTGTTCGTCCCGACGTCCAACGCATGCCAGCACACGGGTCACTGGTACATAAGGACAGGTCTAACTACCGTGATATACAGCCAGTGGACTATCCTCGGGTTGAGGCCCAGGTTTTCCCTACCATTTTCTGACAAGCGTAGTAAGCATTCGATGCCTTCTTGATCCTGTCGTCAATCGTCATTGTTCACATCCACGTCAGATTCTGCTCTTGTCCTGAATAACTTTTTTCCTTACCGATTCTGCAATTATCCTCTTACTTACTGATTTTATCTTAGTTTCCTTTTTAATTTATCTTATAAATTGGTCTTGAAGTCAGTTTTCTGGACATTTCATTCAGCACAGGTGGTAAATCTTCAATACTTAGTTTAGAGGTCGAGGCCTTAGGTTAGGCTGGGAAGGGTGGACTAAAGCGATGTGCCCCAGTCCATCACGAGAGATCGAGGCCTTAGGAGAGGATGAACCCGGCATTGCGTTCGAAGAATGAAATGGATGAGAAGACAATGTTATCTCTTGAGCAATGCGTTCCGCATTTTCAGTTTCTTTGCATCTTGCAACTGGCAAATACGAGGTTTGTCTAAAAAGTTCGCGAACAAGTTAAATGAAAATTTTATTTTACAATTAATTGGGAATTCGTACATTGTCACCTTCAAAGTACTCCCCCCCCCCCACACCTAAAGAAATGAACTTGGTTCATCGATGTTTCCACTGCTGAAAACATGCTTTCATTTGTTCTTCTGTTAGGCTCTTCAGTAGCCTCGTCGTCTCCTTTTTAATGTTCTTCACATCACCCAGATACCGCCCCCGAAGCAACATTTTGCTGTTGGGAACAAGAAAAGTCACATGGTGCTAAATCGGGGGTGTTCGAGCGCTGTGATTGAATTTTTGACCACTTTTTGGCACAACAAGTGATGTGTAAGCATTGTCGTGATGCAATCTCCGCAAGTTGCCTCGTGCCAAATTCCGCCGTAAACGAAAACAAACGCTTTCAACTGTTTCAGGACTTCAACGTAAAACGGTCCTTTGACTGTTTGTCCTGGTGGGACGAACAAACAATTAGTCGAAAATAAAAAATAACCATGGTCATTGTCTTGATGTTCGATCTGGATCTCCCGACCTTCTTGAAATCGGTTCATTCACTTATGAACCGATTTTTTTAAAAGCATCTCCATAAACAGTATTCAAGTTCGCTAAGATTTGATTTTGACTTTTACCAAGTTTTGTGAGAAATGTTATCGTGATCCGTTGTTCCTCAATAGCGGAAATTTCGATGGCGCGTCTGTGAAAGGGTTTAAAAAAAATCAACACAACTCGCTCAAGCACTAATTGTAAGTAAGAGAGGGAAGAGCCTACTGGCTTGTCCCGACTCCGCTTCTTCAGACCGTGAGTAGTTCAGTTCGGGAACTCGGGGACACACTTCGTATTCTTCATCAAATACATTTGGGTTGATGGTGTAAATTTCAGGATATTTTAATTCGCTGTACGCCGTACGCAAAAGCGTTTAAAGGAGCGTAGCTCACAAACCCGTTAAGATATTAAGTTCAAATTTTTATGGTGGGTAGATTAGGTAAACCCCTACGATTGCTACCTTTTGGAGTGTGAGGGGAGCGTTTTAGAGGAAATTTTGGTTTTGTATTTTAGGAACCACTTACGCTAGGAGGCTTTGATATTTAAAATAACGTTCCATATAGCTTCTTGGTTATTCCTTAGATTGTCAATCGCATAGTAACCTACACCGCATCTCAGCACTAAACGCGTTTCGGACTTCTACCCATAAAATAATAAAGTTGCGCACAGGCTGTTGGCGGATTTTTGGATCTGTAACTCAAATTTAAATCATGTGAATAAGTATAGTAAAAAAATAGCAATCATGGGAATAAGGATAGTAAAAAAATAGCATAACTACTGTCCGGAAAAGGCTAAAATAATACTATGCTCCCAAAAATCTAAAGTGGACGGTTCAAATTCCTCTGGAACCGGCCTAAAAAAATAACCGAAACGAGGCGAATACTTGCGACCGATGAAAGTGGAAATTTGTAGAAATGCATGATACTTGAAAACACCTTTGCTGGAAAGCCTAGTTACTAAAAATATTTTGGACTAGTTTCAACGGTGCTGGTTTATTGTCGGAATGTATTTTGAACCATCAGAGGAGATATTCCGTACTCCAACCTACGATCTAATAGCCTATTGGTTTTCAACGGGATTCACCCCAATAGCCTGCTGGTGTTCAAAGAGATTCGTTTTTTTCCGGTATTGAATTTTACCCAATCATAGTAGTCAACAAAACGTTCGATTACAGTTGGGAGTTTCGTGTGGGAGTCTCACGGACCCTGAGAAAAGAAACCAAAAAATTCTTAAGTTGGCTACTGTTAAAGATTCATTAAATAAAAAAAAAAAAAAACACGGAAATTCAACTTAAAGGATTTATTTGATTTTCTTTACACGCATGCTCGCTTTTATTATTTTTCTCGCTCGCCTGCTCAAAGTTTTTTTGTCTTTATTTTTCTACTCGCTCGAACCTAAAGCTGGAATTATAGTGAACGCGTTAAGCGATGCGATGCCTAATAAATGTCTGAAAATGGATGCCTATATAATAAAAAAAACAGCCAAAACACGGTGCGAACAAAACTTTACTTTAGTATTTAGCAGCTGCGGGAAACACTTTAGCGCGATCATTATAACTGGTGTCGCGATATGGTGCGCGCAATGCGATATGGTAATCGCATCGTGCGCATCGCTCTCACTGTAACTGCCGCTAATTCTGACGAGTCGACATTGTACAGCATCTCTATTCGTTACCATGAAAAATTTAATTTTATATCAGGAAACAGCTTTACGAAGTTACTTTCGTGTAGGATTTTTTAGATTCATATGGTGGCAAATATGATGTGTGAATAATGTTGATTGTGTGGATACGGTGGAAATGGCACCATTATTTTAAGTTCCTGGAGGTTAATTTTTTTATTGTTGTTGTTTGGGAAACTATGAAGAAAAGAACACAAATAATCATTTAAATAAATTTCTGTAAAAAGTAATAAAAATTCTAGAAGCTATTGCCTTTAGTTTACACTTTTCTTCTAAGGAAAATGCATCGTGTAAATAATTGTGACACCGATTTGAATTTTTTTATCCGTTCAAGTCTTTATTAAGAAGTTAAGTTAAAGAAACGTAAAGTAATGCTTTGGTACACAATGTTTTAAAGATCTTAAAAAAATAAGATTTGCATATAAATGGATTTCATGCTTTTAATGAGGGAGAGCCAGAGGTGAAAAACCAGTGAATTTTTAAGAAGTTCTTTTTTAAGTTACTAGATTTTAGTCTTTTAGTCGATTTTATTATAATTTTTACACAATAAAATGATCACTAAAATTGTTTATAATCTAAACGTTAACATTTTTGTTGCCATTGAGCGGAAATTTCGTAGTTATTGGAAAGATCAACAGTTTGTCGTCTTGCAGCCCAGACAACTAATGGAAACAATTACTTATAAACCTTTAATGTCGGAACCGTTTTTGAATAAACCGATTAGTTTTGCTTAGTTAACTGTCCTTCCCATTTACTACTCGGACTTATCAGACAAATCTTTCAGAGTTGACTCAAATAACTATACGAGTAATTCACGCTGCAAGAGCAGCATCCTTTACGGTTAATCGGTAGGAAAATCACTCGCCTGGTCTTTTCCCAATGAACTTCTTGGTTACCGGAACTTGTTCATCTTTTCCAGGTCTTCCATTGAGTCTTCCTCTACACAGTTCCGAGATTTGAATTACAGCCACTGCTTATACTGTAATTATATATATAATATTTTTTTATGATCATTGCCTGGGTGGGATTCGAATGATTTGAGCTTAAGCTAATTCGGTGGAAAAGATTTCGATTAATCTCGTTACATCTAGACTTTGCGATCGATAGATAAGACAGTGTAAAGTTGATCTTTGAGTTGGCTTTTTGGGCGGTTCGTTAGAAAAATTAACAATGTGGTGGAGCTTCGATAGAAAATACATTTGTTGTCCAAAAGATAAAACGACTGCCTAAATTTCACTGTGCTAAATTTGGAGAAAATGAAAGCAACACACCGCACATGAATATTATCGTAGCAGCTTTCTTGCTTACAGTGCGGCGTGTAAGCATCGAAAAGCTGCTATGATAGCAGCTATTTGAAAATATTGGAGAGAAGAACTGCCAAATGGCAAGCATAAGAAAGCAGCTTTTGGCTGCATTGGACAGACAAAAGCACACGAAAGCTGCTATCGAAGAACATATAGCAGAATATTGGACAGACCCCAGGTTTGGAAACTACCGTGGTGGGGATAGACAGCTTTTGTGATGAAAATAAATTACTACGCACGTAAACGCGACCATTGTCGCCAAATATACGAATCGTACTCAATTCGAGACCTGAATTGAGACTAGCTGAACACACTGTCATTCGAGACTTGTTAATTTTTGGAAGATGTAATGGACGATGGTGTAAAGAACTTTAACATCTTCGGAGGATGCCTTGACGCTTGAAGGCATTAAGGGCAATATCAAGTATGTGCTGACTCAAATTAAGTTTTTGTTTATTTTATTGGGTCATAACTTAGCGTTGCATTTTAGAACATGATTCGTATGTTACGATGCATGGGAAACAATAGGTTAAATCTTACCTAGATCAGTGCAATACATAGTTGAATATGTAGTAAAATTTGCTATAAAAGTTGGAAATTAGTTAAAATAAAGTTAGTCTTGTTTCAAACGTAATGCTGCGCATTTTCATTTAGACCACCAAAAGAACCCGAATGAGGCTTAATTGCATTTCGGTCTTTTGGCTTTATTTGAACGTGCACCGTACTTATCCTCATCGAAATTAAGGTCCACCACAAAGAAAGTAAAAATGAAAATGAAAAATTCCGGGATTGAGTTGAAGTCGAAGTTTAATAAACCAAAGAACTCACTGGAAAACTTAAATTGAGTCTAAACTTTTCAAGTTCCCAAAGGTAGGAACAAACGCTTAAGTAGATAAGGATTGGAGATGATGATACTCTGTCTAATCAAGACCAAATGAATTCCGCTTAGAAGATATTTATACCAAACTCTCTCAAATGCATTCGATATATCAAGAGCAAGTTATTTACCTTTCTACAGCGTTTACAGCGTTTCCCCGGCCGATACCCATAATCTTCGTCAATAAGACAACTGCTTTCCAAGTATTGCACGATTCTACGGCAGTAGTTTCCATCTCTTCAGAAATAAATGAAGGGATGGCTATAGAGCGGTAATTCGCAGGGTGCATTTTGCTTCCCTTCTTAGGGTACAGACTTAACGTTTCGTTTCGACACACGAGTAAACTATCGAGAAGATTAGGGAAAATAGGAAAACCGTCCGGACCAGAAGATTTATTTTCATTGCGATCTTGAAGAATTTTGATTAGATTTAATTCAGTTGAGGAGGAAACTGGTCGCGCTCGGTGGAAGAATGGAGTTTTTAGACTTCAATCCAATGGGATCAACGACTGTGTGGTTACCATCAGAAAGTGGAGGTGTAGGCGACAATCATTTTAACGAATAAGCCACTGCAGGATATTTTGTCTTAATTTTTCGTGATGCTGTTATTTTGGACACCTTCAGGTCACATCCAGATTTGAGATCGGTAGTAGGACGAGGAAGAGAAGACGAACCTTTCGTTGTGTAATCACTCCTGTTTTCCGTTTTAAGGCTAGTTAAAGTTGAGTTTTGTTCGATTCATCGCTCACATTCCGATTGAATATGGTTTTTTTCTCCGTGATAAAAAAAAATTCATAATTTTTGCTCTTCCCTCTTTCTCAACCCCAATGGATATGGGATAGGTAGGTAGATAGGTATGCGTGGCTGCCCGCGAGAACAAAGGTCCGTTGTGTTACCACAGGATTATCGAATCCGGTCCTACTCGTCGAACCATTTAGAGCTTGCAATGAAGCGTTGGATTCTCACGACCTCCATTGCGGCAAAGTCATTAAGACTAAACTAAACTCCAAGATGAGCTTTTCTTCCAGCGGATAGAGCTAGACAGGTACCGAGAAGATGACGGACTGTCTCCTCTTCCTCATCCAGGCAGCTTCTAAAGAAGTCGTTCGAAAAGAGGCCGAGTCTGGATAAGGGATAACATGATTTAATAAAAGAGTGATCCGGTCGGATGGCTCTTTCCAGTACCAGTCAATACCACAATATTTTACACTGAGCTTGCTGTCTGTGTTGCACCTGGCTGTCAGCTGCCCATTTTTCGAAATGTGTTCTAGTCCGGAAATTCACTTTATATACATGTAACTAATTGATTTATGTACTGAAGTGTATGCGGCCAATTGGCAGTATATCAACAAATATGAGGTAAGTCCGACTGGTACTAGGAAAAAAATTAGGACCCCTTGGTGACATCATTGAAGTTCGTCCTCTATCTTCTCCGGTGGTGAGAATAAGAACGAATAAATATAAATTGCACTAGAATAAGTGTGAGAAAAGTGAAACGAGAAGAACGGGTGCCAAAGTTAGAACCCAATTCACAGGAGAACAGACGTATTTATTAAATCGGTCCCCTCCGAACAAAAGGAACAATTCACGTATCTTTTGTCTCTTGATTAAAACTACTATTGCAGTTTTGCAAAACCTAATATGAAATTCAAGGCGGGGAGTCTACACTAAGTTCATTTAGTGGTAAATAAACCTTCTAACCAAATTGTATTTAGTCTGGTAGTGCAGAAGTTTAATTGATGAATCTTCGCAGCTTTGAACGACTAAAATTGATCAGTTTTGTCAAAATTAATTGTGTCGACCAAAGTTTTATTTTTCCTTAAACGCTTTATAAAATGAACCAATGATATCTGCGGATCTAAACCAGAACACAATTCAAAATATTCTCAAGCTAACTAAACGGAGATTCACACAAAACGCATTTTTTAAAACCATACGTATTTTTATGTAATAAATTAGTTTATTTGTAATTATGTTCAATTTAAATTAATATGTTCTCGAACCGAGCTACAAAAATAAATAAATGCAATATAAACCAAAACCAATTAAATTGTATTCTTTAATGAAAAAATAATTAAAAAAAAAAGAAAAAAAAACTGCACTTTTTGTATTAAAAGAACGAACCGAATATGATAAAAATAAAAATATATATTTATGCTTAAAAAAATTATAACAAAGATTTTTATTGTTCATTTTAGATTAGTTTTTACGAGTTTTGGTCAGGCCTTTCTGCGATGATTACCCGCAGTATTCATTGGTAAGCAACAGAAACAATGGTTCGTCTGAACAGCTCCTGAGTAGAGTCACTGCTCCTGAGCTGTTGTGAGGCGACTCCAAATCAGTGCTGGAACATTTTATTAAGGAATTGACAAAGCAGACCTACTCTACTTGGAACAATATTTCAAGGAGACGAGGATATTTACGTTGAAAATAGACCAATGATCGTAGTGCTTGAACTTATAACCATTGCTTACTGAACATTGGCAGATCTCAATCGGTACAAAGTATCCTAAAGTATAGATGTTTGTTAAATAATTTTAATTGGGCCGGATGGTTTTATGTAAAATGTATTTTTTCCCAAATCTTAGAGCAAGTAACCAGAGTGTAGAGAGGTTGAATTCGACGTATCGGTTAAAATTTTCAGGGTATTTGACCATCTACAATCCTGTGATGGTATTGATTTGTCTTGGCCAATATTTCTGGCTCTCTAATGTTGCATGATCCGCAATTGCTGATGTATGGACTTCATACTTCGTTGTTCAGCACTAATGTTCGCCAATCTTTGTTCTAATAGCGCATCCCGTTTCTCCTTTATTACTCGAGCGGCAAGGAACTTTATTTTTATTTCGATGTATGGGCATATTTGTATATAGAATATCATGATGCAGCGTGAGTGAGGCTTCTGATTGTCGGCTCAGTTTGTTGAATGATCTCTTCGGTTAGGATTTTGATGGAAGCGAGGACGAAGTTGAATGCGGAATCCTTTATTTAAGATATTTTCATGTTTTTCGGTTAGAGCCACAGTTGATTGTTTACCACTAGTTTACTCCGGTTCAGTTGTGCAAATCTATTTGAAGACTGAAGAACATTTTAACTTGAACGGGCGCTACAACGACGAGTTCCACAAAATTCGTTGCAAAACCAGAGGAAGCATCTGCATATGATACGAGTTGACGTGTTCGATGGTTGCAAACAAGGTTCCAACCGAAGAACCTTGTTTGCGGCTATAGTATAGATCGGAATGTACTAAATAAGATAATGCTTGACTTCGGAATTCCATCAAAACTTGTCCGATTATCAAAATTACCATGACTGACACTGAATCCCAAGTAAGGATACAAAACGAGCTCACCCAAAGCTTCCGAACAGTATCTGGCCTGAAGCACGGAGATGTACTCGCTCCCATGCTCTTCAATCTCGTCCTGGCATATGTCGTCAGAAGTACCCTATTAATCAAGTCCACTCAATTAGTCGCGTACGCATATGGTTTAAACATAATGGCCAGATCTATCCCCGACGCGAAGGAAGTCTTCCACCGTCTAGACTCAACGGCAAAGGATGTCGGTTTAAGGGTCAATGAAAATAAGACCAAGTTCATGATCCAAACAAGAAGAAATGTGCCAACCAGACATGACCATGGCGGACTATAAATTGGAGAATGTGGACGATTTCTCATACTTGGGATCACACCTTGTAATAGACGGCAACGAAAGTGACGAAGTAAAATAACCGGTCACACTAGCAAACAAGTCATATTTTACGGTACCCCGATCTTAAAGTCGAAAAAAGTGCACAGGCAGAGGAAATTTCGCATATACAAGACAATAAAAAGACCTGTGTTACTATACGCAAGCGAAACGTGGACTCTCACCTAAGCGTCTGAAAAATCAATAGACAAATTTGAACAACGAATACTTCGAAGAATTTTGGGACCAGTAAGAGAAGGCAATGGAATGGCGTATCCGGTACAACAATTAACATCTATGACGACCCAGGTGCATCGACTCTTATAAAATTTCGTAAGCTACAATAGGCAGGTCATGTGGATCGAATGGAAGACGGAAGAACTCCCAAACGCACACTAAAAGGAAGAGCTGAGGGCAAACGACCGGTGGGAAAAGATACTATTTATTTATTTCAGATGTGATCCGATTGAAAATGCGAGCCCATCAAAATTTACGCCAGGCCCAGAGGCATATGGCACATCGGTTACAAGGTTGTACAATTTTCAATCTTTGATTGTGTGATTAATTCAAGTAAATTTAAGCGCAAAGTATGATTAAGATAGCTAAGAAAAATGTAAAGCAATCCAAAATTAAGATCAATAAAAATAGAAACGAAGAAAAAGAATGTAAAAAGAAAGTGAATTCAAACTTACATCTAATTAAACTTAATAAATATGTTTAGTTCAAGTTGATTAAGTAAAGTGTAATAGAATATATACTGATATAAAAATATAAAATGAATTCAGGCTTATATCTATTAAAATTCAGGCTAATGTTTAATTGAAAATGACTAAATACAATGGTAAGAAAGCGGGGTAAGTATTAACAGAGATTCTAAGGATGGTTAGATGAGATGCTTGATCTGTGGGTGAGTTATGAGTTGGAAGCAGTGGCGGCTCGCCACCTGAGGCTAGTGAGGCTGAGCCTCACCATTTTACAGTGAAAAAATCATCAAGTTATTAGTGTTTTTACTTTTGAAAATGTTACTTAATAACTTTCCGCAGTAAACCGACGTCCTTACTCGTATAGTTCTAGTCCGACAAAGTCGTGTTTTAATATGCCAATTCAGCCTCATCTGCTAAGAAAGGTACGGGCCGTCACTGGTTGGAAGAGTAGGTTGGTATTGGAGGTATCAAGAAGGTAGGTAATGGGAGGGACGGAGTTAAAGAAGAACCGGGTGGTTTTAAGACAGCTGGTCAGCATGTGGTCGACGGTGAGCGGAACCTTACATTGAAGCAACCCCGTTGCGGAGTTCTGGTGATCCGGTATTCATATGGGTCATCCTAGTGTGACCCAGTCTGATTCTGGCCAGTATGACGGCTTCCTTTCTGTCCAGTTGGGGACTGTAAGTTGGTGGATAGGTGTTAGAACAGTGTTTAGCCAGAAAGGTTGTATGATTGGCCCAGTGTAGTGCTTTTTGTAGGGCTAAGTTTTTCCTCGCCGTCCGTCGCATGAATCTGATGTGGGGTGGGGCAATTTCTTCCTCGTGCGGTGATATAATAGCCCTAGCAAGCTGGTCGGCTCTTTCGTTTCCCACTATTCCGACGTGACCTGGAATCCAGAAGATCCTCGTTTTGGCTGGATTGGCTCTTAAGGTGCCTTGGAGGCGGCGTATTGTCGGGTCGGTGACTCGGGGGGTTGTACAGGGCTTCTACCGCTGATTTGCTGTCAGTGAAGATAACAGCTGGATGGGGGGCTTGTATGGCTGCATTTACGGCTTTGCCTATGGCGTATACTTCCGATTCGAATACACTGCTATCCGCGTGCAGTTTGAAGGATTGTTGTGTAGATGGAACAGATGTATTAGGTTGGTAAACAATGAAAGCCGCTGCTGTCTGGAATTTTGTTTTAGACCCATCTGTGTAGTATCTTGCGCACCCGGACAGTTCTTCCAGGTGGCTGCTGTGCTTTGGTGGGGTATCGCAGACTGGTTCCAGGGTGGAAAAGGGTATATGCTTGGGGTGGATGAAGAGCGGGGGCAGTAATGGGGGAAGGGATGTTAGGACAGTGTAGAAGGCGGGTGGAGCGGGCGTTCCAAATGGCGTAGTTAAGGGATCTATGATTCGAGAGGTCAGTGGCTGTTGTTAGAATGTTGCTAATGGTCCGGTGATGCGGGTTCCTGGTGTCGAAGCAGCTTTTGGCTGCCGTGTTGATCTGTGCCTTCGATACCATGGTCTCAAAATGATTGCATCCTGTCTCTATCAGTAGCGTCTCAATGGGAGTGGTGCGATATGCACCCAGGGCAGCTCTCAGAATTCTGTTGATCGCCACCTGAACTTTACAGCGATTCGTCTTCGCGTATATTACTACGCAATACCGATTTGTAGCCACTGATGAGGGTTTGTGCGACGTTGCTGATTGCCGCGGTGCTGGCTCCCAGGTTCCTGGAGGCAAGAGCGCGGACTAAATTGGCGATTTTATCAAGCGCGGTTGCTGTTGTTTGGTGTGGAGGAAGACACTCAGCAATGCAGCGCATCTTGAGCATTCAGGCCAATATGGCCCATTATACTCGAATCCCCTAGTCTCTACCCGAACTTTTTCGTCCTCCTCACGAATTTCAAGAGCTCAGATAGGGAGCGAGAACGGAGTTCCTCCATCCTCATAACGTCAACGCCGTATACATGCATTGTCGCAAAAGAGTAAGCTGAACACTGAAGAAGGAAATGTTCCGTTGTGTCGTCGCTCTCGTCGCAAGCAGTGCACATGGGGTCGTCAATGATTCTCAATCTGACCAGGTGTAGGCCACACGAGTTATGCCCTGTGAGGACACCAATCATACTACCACATTCCTTTCTGCTCAATTTGAGAAGAAAAGCAGCGGTTCGTCCACTTGGTCCCTCAACAAGGTTTCTAGTCTGCCGCATTCCCGGAAGAAGCCGCCATCTCTCAATGTGCGATTTACTCACCCACTCAGCAATGGCAGCCCTAACAGAGGCAACCGGCACCCCGAAACCGGGTTCTGGTCCGACCATGACTGACTCCGATCCAGCGCGGTAATGGTGTTGCGGATATCCACGATAATTTAGGGGTGAAAGTTAGACCGAGTATTTTGCAAACGTTACGCGATTGGTATGGAACTTCGTCGGATAATCTAGTTCGTGATAGTCTTTTTCTCTACCCTTTCAAAGGCCTTCTAGAACTCTACCAGATCGCTTCTTAGATGCACAAATTAGAGGACGCAGGCGCTGAACCGAGATGACCAGACAATGTATCCTGTGGGCCCTGGCCCGATTTGGGCTGTCGCGCCATTGATGATACCACAGAATGGAAGGTTCTATAAATCTTTAGTAACCTTTTTTTTAAATATTCAGCAGACACATCGCTCTAATATCTCCATGTCCATGTATTCGAATCAGAGTGAGACTGTATTAAATTTCGCCAGATTTTTGAGATTTTGCAGCAACCGATTTTAACTGGTGTCTAAAAATTTCAAATAAAAAAAACAGTGGGACTTTTCTCACTAAAATTTAACCGTCCAAACCACCAAGTTTCATTATGCCTAGATGTCTCCGCGGTCGCAAAAGTGAACAATTTTCATTGACGTTTGATTTTGCCTTCAATAGAAGTCACTTCTAAAAATTTGTTTGCAAACGAAGTGCGAAGCGAAGGAAAGTTTTACAAAAACAGAGAAAAAATGGCAAATATTACAGCTGCTGCGATTGCTAATCGGAACAAGAAACACTTCCTCGGCATCCCGGCCCCATTAGGATATGTAGCAGGTGTCGGTCGCGGGTAAGTTTTGTTTTTATTTGCGAGCAAAAAAACCTTTCATTATAACCTAAGTGTTGTCCACTTTCAGTGCTACCGGATTCACAACTCGTTCGGATATTGGTCCGGCACGCGATGCCAACGATGTCTCGGACGACCGGCACGCACCGCCTGCCGCAAAGCGAAAGAAAAAAGAGGAAGAAGAGGAGGACGACGAGGACTTGAACGATTCGAACTACGACGAGTTCAGCGGATACAGTGGTTCGCTTTTTTCCAAAGATCCGTACGATAAGGACGACGAAGAAGCGGACGCAATCTACGAATCGATCGACAAGCGAATGGACGAAAAGCGCAAAGAATACCGCGAGAAACGAATGAAAGAAGATCTCGAACGATATCGCCAGGAACGTCCAAAAATCCAACAGCAGTTCTCCGACTTGAAGCGAAACTTGGCGAACGTAACGTCGGAAGAGTGGGCGACGATACCCGAAGTCGGCGACAGTCGCAACCGAAAACAGCGAAATCCGCGTGCCGAAAAATTCACCCCGTTGCCCGACAGCGTTCTGTCGCGTAATCTCGGCGGCGAAACGGCTACGAATTTAGATCCGCGATCGGGTCTTGCGTCTGTCGTACCGGGTGTAGCGACGCCCGGCATGTTAACTCCAACCGGTGACTTGGATCTTCGGAAAATCGGACAGGCGCGTAATACACTGATGAACGTGAAATTATCGCAAGTTTCGGACTCTGTAACGGGACAAACTGTGGTCGATCCGAAGGGATATTTGACCGATTTGCAAAGTATGATCCCGACATATGGCGGCGATATAAACGACATTAAGAAGGCCCGGCTGTTGCTGAAGAGCGTGCGCGAAACAAATCCGAATCATCCGCCCGCATGGATTGCCAGTGCCCGGCTCGAAGAAGTCACCGGCAAGGTGCAAATGGCACGAAATTTGATAATGCGCGGCTGTGAAATAAATCCGCAAAGTGAAGATTTGTGGCTGGAGGCGGCACGATTACAGCCACCCGATACTGCGAAAGCTGTTATTGCGCAGGCTGCCCGGCATATTCCGACGTCGGTCAGGATTTGGATTAAGGCTGCCGATTTGGAGACTGAGCAGAAGGTAAGTGACGCGTTTTCATCAAATTTGAAGTTGGAATATTTCGTCAAAACTGCTAAGCGGGACTAGTGTGACTCGTACCTCCAAGGTTGGCTTCTTTTGTCTCTGACTTTGGACTAAAGCTAAGATAAGTCCCCTTTTCCGGGTTTGGAACCTTTTAAGTTGACATGTTATTGGCATATGTAAGTTGAGTTATGACCTTGGTACTCTCGCGTGAGCGTGGTTAGTCTATCACATCAGAAGTGGTGGGTTCGAATTACACTTTTGAGATGGTCCTACACTTATTCTTATACCCAATTTTCTTTCAACATTGTTCACACTCAATTATCATTCCTATCTCCCGACGCTGGGGTTTTCCATAAAGGTCCGACTGTAACATAGATGAAATTGCGTAATAACCGTAGAAAATGAGAAGCACATATTTTCTCAATGATCGTCTAGCAATTTTGTTCAATAAAGCTCCCAGCAAGGACGATGCGCGATTCAAATAATGCGCCTGTGGGTACTCCAACGAAAGTAGTTGATGACGGTTGTGAAAAAGACTTTAAGAGTCTGATCCATGGTCATCCCTGGCCTCCAAAGGCGAAACGCACAATTTTTACGTCGCTACCCTCAATTGGAGGACTTTAATTTGAAAGTTGAATGAGAGGAGGACCGTAGAGGAACTATGGGGAAATACAGTCTCCACAAAATTCCTAACGATAATTGACAAGGTTTGATAGCTCATTTGTAAGCTCAACTTGCTTGCTCCATTGTGACATTTACGAAAGAATGTGGTCGTCTCCTGATGGTCGCACTTTTAATCAAATAGACCAAATTCAAATAGATTTATTGGCAAATAAAATTCACAACTTAGTTACAGAGTACATTGCTGATTATATAATGCATTACATTAGATGTTTACTAATTTTTCAATGCTCTATAGATTAACAAATAAATTTAACTTTAAAAAGACTATATTTTCAAAAATTTTTTAAATTAAATGTATGTATGTTAAGTTTTTGATGAATCTGCTGACCAGTACGTTATCAATGGTTTTAAAATTTTTAAATTTGTCGTAAAGACTGCGTTTGGAGATCCGTCTGAAGATCTCCGGATCGCTTTCTAGTCTCTTAAAAGCTTCCTTGGTCGAGAGCGACTTGTATAGGAATTTCCTTTCGAGAACTTTCAGACGATTCATCTGTGCTGATGACGCCGCACATCAGCCAGCAAATCCATAAGTTAAGATGGGTCTAATGAGTTGCTTATAGCAGAAATGTTTTAGCTCTGTTTTAAATTCCACATTCTTATTAAGGTTGCTAATTAAATTAAAAGCTATATTGGCTACTATTGTGTCCACATGACTTATGTAGTTTCCTTTTTTATTTAGGATAACCCCGAAATATTTGATTTCGTTTACCACTTTAATGATTTTATCTTCAAGTTTGATTGGGATGTTATCGTTTATTTTTAATTCCTTCTGATTTCTGGGGATAAAGATCTCATATGCTCTAATCAAAATGGCCGAGCATTTATCATGATTGAATTTAAGCTTCCATTTGGAGCAGTAAACTGAAATTTGCTCGAGGTGGAGGTTAACTGCATCTATTGCGAGCGCCACATTTTTATCCGTTTTTAGGCAGATTATGTCGTCAGCGAACAAAAGTGTCTGAATACCAAACTCCTCTCCTAGTGGTAGGGCGTTCATGAATAGGTTAAAAAGTGACGGACCCAGGATTAAACCTTGGGGAACACCTCCGAAAATGCCTACAGCCGAAGATAGCGCTTCATTAACTCTAACTCTCATTGATCTGTTAGACAGGAAGCCATGCAGAATTTGAACTTGGTGTGAAGGTAAATTCAGGCGCGTGAGTTTATAAATGAGTACATTTACCCAGACTGTATCAAACGCCTTCTTTCAATCTAGTGAGCATGCCAACGTTGGCTTCTTTTCCCTGTAACTCAAGTGGAGCGTTTCTATGAGAAGACTTTTGTTTAACGAAGCCAAATTGGTTTTTAATCAATATGCTGTTGTCTTCACAGAATAGGCCTAAGGTTCTGTTTAACACACTCTTAAAAAGTTTGCCCAAACAGTGAAATGGGTCTGTAGTTTAGTGTACTTATTGATTGGCTTCCAGCTTTAGGGATTGGAGTTACTATTGCTTGCTTCCAGCTTGAGGGGAAGTAGTAGTTTTTTGACTTAATAAAGGATCTGATTTGCTTAGCATCCACAAATGGATTGAGGTCTAATAGATCCGAGACGTCCGGCATTAGGGAGGCTGGGCTGGCATCCGAGAAGGTGAAAATGGGGATACAATCATTATTAGCTAGGTTGCTAGTAATTTCATTATCGTCAGAACTCACAGAGCGGATGTTTGTGCTATTATGGATCGCTGCAAAGTGGTTTTTTAATAGCTCGCCACATTCCTGATCGGAGGTGCAATCCCCTAGTATAGGTATAGTGGCTTTTTGGAAGGTTCCCGCTAGAATTTTCGTCTTTCGGAAAAGGTCAGGCCCTGCTTTAAGCTCTTTAAGTTTTGCTTCAAATGCTTTTTGGTATGTGAGGCTTATTTGTTCTTTAATGAGTTGTGACGCTCTATTAATTTGGGATTTGAGACAGCTATCCTGCTTCCCCGACTGGAACCACATTCTTCTGAGGCGTTTTTTATTTTTTATAAGCTCTAGCGTGAAGTCATCTAGGCTAATCAGACTGGAAGGGTTAACTTCTAAAAACTAAAAAATTTGGGAGGTAAACCTAAAAATTTTGGGAACTTGGGAAAATTTTTGCAACTTTCCAAACAGAAGAACAGCTAGTCGTAGTTAAAATTGAATTAAGTAAATGCGTTATGCAAGGAAGGACAACAGGCAAAAGTAGCTGAATAAATTTTAATGGTACATTACATAAGTTGTGATCGCTAGGTTGAGAGACTATCACGTTTACTCCAGGGGTTACGGATATCAATGGTATTCAGTATGTCCCAAATAAACGTCCTGATAGAATATCGAACAATGACATTGATTAACATTAAGTTTTCTGGTAAAATTCTTCAGTTTATTTCCATATGGTCCTGCCTATAATTTGAGTAAATTCTCAAGTTCTTCTGCTATGTTGTTCAGTAAAAAATTTAAGTCTTGTTTTAATTGTATCTTTTATTCACCCCTCGCACAGGCAAAACGTCGCGTATTCCGCAAAGCTCTCGAACACATTCCCAACTCAGTACGTCTGTGGAAAGCAGCAGTCGAACTAGAAAATCCCGACGATGCTCGTATTCTGTTGTCGCGTGCGGTCGAATGTTGCAATACAAGCGTTGAACTATGGTTGGCCTTAGCGCGTCTGGAAACATACGAAAATGCTCGGAAAGTTCTGAACAAGGCTCGTGAAAATATTCCAACCGATAAACAAATTTGGACAACAGCCGCTAAACTCGAAGAGGCAAACGGAAATATTCACATGGTGGAGAAAATTATCGACCGAGCTTTGACATCGTTAGGCGCGAATGGAGTTGAAATCAATCGGGAGCAGTGGTTTCAAGAGGCCATCGAGGCCGAGAAATCGAATGCTGTGCATTGCTGTCAGTCCATTATTCGGGCTGTTATTGGAATCGGTGTCGAGGAGGAGGACAGGAAACAGACGTGGATTGATGATGCCGAATTTGTAAGTATTACCAATGAATTTTACTTGTAGATTTTATATTAGAGCCACGATATTTTCAGTGCGCTAAAGAGAACGCCTTCGAATGTGCCCGTGCCGTATATGCCTATTCGCTTCAAGAGTTTCCCTCGAAGAAAAGTATTTGGCTGCGTGCTGCCTATTTTGAAAAAAATCACGGAACTCGTGAAAGTTTGGAAGCCCTACTACAGCGTGCCGTTGCTCATTGTCCCAAGTCTGAAGTGCTTTGGTTGATGGGTGCCAAGTCGAAATGGATGGCTGGTGATGTTCCAGCAGCTCGTGGTATTTTATCGCTTGCCTTCCAGGCAAATCCGAACTCCGAAGATATTTGGTTGGCTGCTGTCAAGCTAGAGAGTGAAAACTCTGAATATGAACGTGCCAGACGACTTCTAGCAAAAGCCAGGGCATCCGCGCCGACACCTCGTGTCATGATGAAATCGGCAAAGTTGGAATGGGCTTTGGAAAATCTGACGGACTCACTGAAATTGCTCGACGAAGCTGTTAAAGTTTTTCCGGAATTCGCTAAACTTTGGATGATGAAGGGCCAAATCGAGGAGCAACAACGAAAACTGGACGATGCTGCAACTACTTACACAGTCGGCTTGAAGAAGTGTCCGAATTCGATTCCATTGTGGATTCTATCGTCGTCATTAGAAGAACGAAAAGGCACGTTGACCAAAGCACGATCAATTCTGGAACGTGGTCGTCTAAAGAATCCAAAAACGGCACATCTTTGGCTCGAAGCAATCCGTATCGAACTTCGAGCCGGTCTCAAAGAGATCGCAAACACATTAATGGCACGCGCCCTTCAAGAATGCCCGAATGCTGGCGAACTATGGGCCGAGGCGATTTTCATGGAATCGAAACCACAACGTAAAACGAAATCGGTCGATGCATTGAAAAAATGCGAACACGATCCCCATGTTCTTTTGGCTGTTTCGAAACTTTTCTGGTCCGAGCATAAAATGCAAAAGTGTCGTGATTGGTTTAATCGAACGGTGAGTTTTCATTGAATTCGTTGTTTTCTTAGCAAAGTGATTTGATTTTTGTGTGTATTTTGTTTTTCAGGTCAAAATCGATCCGGACTTGGGCGATGCTTGGGCGTATTTTTACAAATTCGAATTGTTGCACAGCAACGAAAACGATCATACCGAAGTTGTTGAGCGGTGCGTTGCTGCCGAACCAAAACATGGCGAAGCCTGGTGCGGAGTCAGTAAAAATATTAAGAATTGGTGCTTTAAAACACCTGAAATTTTATCAGCTGTAGTTAGGGAGTTGACAATACCGACTTAAAACCTGGAAGCCGAGAGTTTATGATTTTTTTTTTTAGTTTCTTTCAAATGTAATATAATAAGACTTAATAGAGAATGAAAGAATGGGAGAGAATGCGTACGAAAAGTATAATTTTAGTGTGAGTGTGTAAGCAGTTAAAAATGATGGAGAACAAAGCAGAAGGGTAAGTCCATGTTTTGAATAAATTTTTTGTAGACTATCAAAAATATGGCAATAGTATGACCGTAATTTTATTACTCCCTGGAACTCTCTACAGTCGATTTTAGCTGAGACAAGAAATATAAAAATTTAATTTAATTACCTCAAATTCGGTTTAAATTATTTGGAACGCCTGCCAGGCAGCCCGACCTATCGTCAGGTCAGGGCTCATTCTTTTGTTACCTGACTTAAAATATGTCGTCTGATTTTTGGGAGCAAACGCGTGTTACGCCCTAAATATTTTTTTTTATACCAAAAAATCGTATTCTTTCGTCCTCTACATACAACTTATTGTTCAAGCTATCTACAACTAGATTAACTGTTTACGAACGAACATAAACATTAAAAAATATACACGTTTGGTTACCTTTCAATAAAGAATGTTTTGATACGAAGGCTAACGTTTAGTTGTAATTTACACTAGGCCTAAAGTACAGCACCTTCATCTACACCTTGGCTAGCTACAGGGCTGTGAATCCTTTACTTTTTATGAAGTAAACGCAAAGTAACTGCGAAGGAGGCTTCCTTATTTTTATCTCAATTAGATTTCCTTCGAAATACAGTCCTTAACTAGTTGGGTACAGATTTATAATTTCTACTTTCCCAGTAGGCAAGCATAATTGTTACCCGGCTTCTTCCCTTTTTTTAAACTGTTCATCATTTAAGAAGTTCTTTTAATTTTCCTAAGTTCGACTGCTAGATGAACGAACGTTAACATCTTGACTTAGATGAGATATCGATTTGCGAGGGTGGTTCAAATATAAACGGTAATTTTGCTAGTGTACTCGGCAAGCAGTTCCGAGCTGGATGGGGAGTAGGGTATTGGAGGTCGGTGTGTTAGGTAGGGGGAACTAGCTTAGTTAGCTGCTCCGCACTGTTCTGTCCTCAGTACGATCACGAGGGAGCAAGAGGTTCCTTCGTCTGTTGCACATCGAAATAACCATAAAGTTTTTAACCACTAAAGGGGTTAAACCCGCAGCGATTTTAACTCGTTTGAAGGCACAGGAGGCCTAGAACCGAGTGTTTACTTGGGCCAGGCAAAAATGGCGGTTGAGAAAGTGTATAACACGAAAGTCATGATCAACGCCCAAAGTCAAGTCTTACCGATAACAACTTCTGTGCCGTTCGAGAGCTTATCGAAGGTGATCGCCGGTTGACTGTTCACGAAATTGCGTCAGACGTGGGTACCAGTATTATGAGCGCTCATACCATTATCTGTGAAAGATTTTGCTTTAGAAAACATGATGCTCGATGGGTTTCGAAGTTGTTAACCAAACATCAAAAACAGACAAGGTTGGAGACCTGTGAGAGACTTCTGAATCGATTCCGGCAAGAAGGGGAGTATAATTTCAGGTGCATCGTCATATGGTCTGAGACATGGGTCCATCATTACACTGCGGAATCAAAAATGGCGAGTAAGGCGAAGCTTGCCCATTGAAGGCCAAAACCTGTCTCTCAGCTGGAAAAGTTCTCGCGACGGTTTTTTTTATTGACTATAGAGAAGTATTACTCATTAATTTTCTTCACGAATGACGTACGGTGAATTCATTTTACTATTGCCGCCCACCGTTACAGAAGACGAGGTATGCCCATCAGAAATGTCATCCTTCCCCATGACAACGCTAGGCCTCACACCGTAATTTTGGCAAGGGACAAACAAAAGAAAATGCATTGAGAAACGCTCGACCGCCCTCCCTACAGTCTAGATTTGTCGCCATGTGACTATTTTTTGTTTACGCCCATGAAAGAATCGTTTGGAGGGTAACGATTCGAAAACCATGATGACGTCGAGGTGCGCGTGCCGGTTGACGACGCGTCCTCAAACTTTTTTCGAACAAGGAATGCTGAAGGTTCAAAATCGTTGGGAAAAGTGTGTTGAACTTCAAGGAGGCTTTGTGGAGAAATACTAAAGATTTCTCTTGTGTATATTATTAATCAATAAATGTATAACAAAAAACACCCTCGTAGCATTTACATCCACGGCTTTTTTTTATATAATCGCCTTGAATTTCAATGCCAGTGCGTTTTTATATTCAATTCATAAGGAAGTGTAAAGGGTTTTTTTGTAAATTCCGCCATGTCTTTTTAAGGGTGATTGGATATCGAATAGGTTTTATTTCTATGGGCTGTTTGTTTTTACCCTTTTTTGATTTAGTTGTGACCGGGGGCCTTGGTCATCATTGATGAAAGCTCGTAGTCCGGCCAGGATGGACTGATTGACCCGTTCCGAATCATTTGCTTGCGGTAAATAGCTCGGGGTGTACAAGTGTCTCACTTCATATTTGGATAACATGGAGTTAAACATATTTGACCTGAATTGAACGCCATTATCGGAGAGGATCCTCTCTGGTGTTCCAAACATATGGAAGACCTGTCTCTCTAAAAAGCTGGTGATTTCTTCGGCCGTGATTCGCTGAAGAAGTGTGAATATGGGCAGATGGTCCAGAACAGTCAAGAGCGCAATTTTACCTCCCTTCGTTTGCGGATAGGGTTCGAGCACGTCGATGTAGAGATGTTGGAAGGGGTGATCCGTTCGAAACGGTTTGCCTATAGGTGCTCGTTAAGGTCGATTCGGGGATTTTCTTTACATGTGTCGCACTCCAGAACGTAGCTGCGTACCTGTGTAGCCATCGCGGGCCAATACAAAAATCGTTAGCGGTTTGGCATAACAACCATGGACCGTGGTGTGTGCCTCGTGCGCCTGAGCAGTCGCAGTTGACGTAATACTCAATGGGATCCACAACTTTCAAGCCCTCTCTTCAGCAATCGGATCACAATTGTGAGGCTCTGTGCGTTTATACACGTAACCATCTCTCACGCCTACGTTAGGAAGCCGATCAGCGTTCACATCGACAGTGGACAGATTTAAATGTTTGTATGAAGAACTACCGATGAATGTTAAGAGATGTATCTTACAAGGAGTTCCTCCATTGAGAAACTAATTTTCCAAATACCCTTCTTGTCTCGAAACAAGATTTAGTTTTTGCCCGCGTTCCGTACTATGACCCCAAATCATAATTTGTATTTTAAGGATTACTAGCGTCAGCACTTCTCTTACGCTCCGACTTCAACTGATAGACTTTGTACCGAACAAAAATATAGTTGCGCCCATATTTTTTTAAAATAAGTTCTGGCTACAGGTTAAGGCTTTCGCCCAGGTTGGTGTTTTGTAACGCAGGAACCGAAGAGTTTTAGAGCTATCCTTCAAGAGTTGGACCATAGTATCAACTTGTATGCTCTCCTTGCCTTGTGGTTTCTTCCTTTTTTGGCATTATTAAGGGTATCTTTGCTGGCTTCATATTTTTCGTCCAAGGGAATAAACAGTGTCTAGAGCTGGGAATAGAAAAGGTTGGCTTATTCGAACAGATTTCTGTTACATTTGTATGTAATAGTTTTCAGTATACGCACCTCCGTACCATCGGCGATAATTTCATGATTGCTTTTCTCCAACAAAATAACAATTTTCATTTAGATCTGTTTAGAAACATTCAATCTCAAAACTTGATTTGTATTCAAACAAGAATAACATTCAAGTCAAAAAAATATAATCGAAATGTCAAACACATTCGTACTATGGCGGAAGTGTAAACCCAACAACTTTTCACTATTTTGATATGGCTTTATAGAATTTTAATGTAATTTTTTATTATTCTGAAATTTTAGGACTGCTGCCTTTCCTCAATATTAAATAAAACTAACGTATTAAATAAAAATCGAATAAAACTTCAATGGGAAGGAAAAATTGCCATTTAAAGTTGAAAGAACTCCATCTGTTGTCGTGAACGTGAAAACATCACAGCTCTTGGCTGCAATTCGAAACGTTCACTTCGACTGGGAGCGTGGCGTCTCCTGTAATCCGGCTACTCGGAGGTCGGGTTATTTGGATGATTTGAGGACAGGAGCCCTGTGTAGTGGACCAGATCAT
This sequence comes from Beris morrisii, assembly GCA_951812415.1. NCBI lineage: Eukaryota > Metazoa > Arthropoda > Insecta > Diptera > Stratiomyidae > Beris > Beris morrisii. The sequence continues at coordinate 63,372,249 of OX638310.1, forward strand.
GTTGACGGAACGTCCGCACTAAGCTTGCCATCAATATGGGTGCCAAGGAGGAGTCCTAGGCATTCAGGTTGGCTAAGGAGGGATGAACCGGGCCAGGGGTGAAAACCAGCAGCCAAGAGTCCCCGTGGTTAGCAGTAGTGGGATAGCGTTCCGGAGTGAAATGCCATTGCCAGCCTGGCCAATAAGGTCAAACGGTAATCTTTTTGTAAAAATTTAATACAGCACCAAACTTTTTACAAGTCCAATCGAAAGGTAACAACATTATTTTTGCACATAGTTCAGATGTTAATATATATTTCTGTTGAGTCAATTTTAGATGAGTTGGAATCATAGAAGCAGCTTGGGATTTGTGTTCCACTGGATTTCATTGGAGCGCCGATATAATAAATAACAGCTAAGGTACTGATTAATACTATTAAATTTTGAACAACTTCGATTGCTGATTGCGATTTTACTACAAAATCTTCGGTGTATTCCCGGTCACCAAATAAAATAAGCGACATCCATTGCTTGACGACGATTTAATAAATCTAAAAATCTTAATAGCATGGACGAAATATTGTCTCTCTAGAAAATGAATACCGAGCCTGCACTTGGTATAAACTGGAAACTCTGTTTAGGCAGGGCGACGCTGTTTGTTATAATCCGTGTCTTAAGAACACCGTGGCATTAAGCCCTTGCGGAAGGTGTTCACGTTAAACAATACGACAAATTCTGTCCCTAGAGTGGATTCTGATTGCTTACACAGTTTTGAGTTAACCAGTCCAAAAAAGCCTATTCTTCTTACATGCCAAGCCTGCATTTTCCTAATCTTTACCCATAGTGCAACATATTAGCTAGTTTCCAAAAGACGACCATTTCACCAATAATATCGCGACCATTTTACTAATAATTGTATGTTTTTAGAATATTTATACGGTACGTACTTGTATATCTTTATCAAAGAGAAAGCTTTATACTGACTGGATTAAAATTGCAACGTATACCAAACAAAGTACACGATTTACATACTTTCAATGAACCAACTAACTAATTCCTTGAAATTGAATTGAATCGTTTGGAACGGCGGTTTTGTCCTGGCTATTTTGAAATATACCGGAAGTTTTGCTTCCATACGTACGAACAGGGTTAGCTCGATGCAGAGAAGAGTTTTTGGGATTCACACTTGCAGGGGTTTCCTATCAAGGTTCTCGCTTGAAGATAGATACGATGTCTTTAGAGTAGAGTGGTCTTCTTTCCAATCGAAAGCAGGCTAAATCTCGATACATGTTTCCGTTTTTATGGTTTATCTCTCTTCGAAGCCTTGGTTTCAAGTTGGATTAATAAGCTAAATTTATGTAAAGAAAAAAAATTCGCAAAAATTGTAGCATCAAAATTTACTTACAAAAAATTGTTACTTTGTTGTATAAGGGACAAGACAGTAATTATACCGATCATTTATTATGTTTCGTGGCATGTGGGGTGTGCGTCCAGTAACTACATTAAGAGGTTTTAGGTGTATTATTTAGTTCGTAGCAACAGCTACAGGGAAGCTAATATTTTACAATTCGCAATTTCCAAAAAACTCCGTTAAACCGTTATAGAATAAATTATGATCCTCCTATTTGTTGGAAAAAGCCCTGGATTGTCCTCTAAGCATTGTAAGTACCTGTTTATGACGCCAATGATCACAATAGAGGTGAGGTGAGTGCTCAAAACTGTTCTTCTCCTTCGTGGAAACTTGTTTACGGCTACTGCCTATAAATAACTTCAAATTGCTTCAAACTAGGAATCTAAGATTTTGTTTCCCTTAATTTTTCAATATTTTCATGGTCGAGAATAAATATGAGCAATGCCAAGCAAGTTCTTCGTGGTGCTACCGTACACAAGTCCCTGAAATTTATTTTACATTTGATGGATTGTATAATAAGTGAAGATATCGTTTAGATACGAAGTTAACACACCCTCTCATATAAAAATGTTCTTGTAATATAAGTACTCTAATTGATGATCCTATGTAAAGCTTGGGATTTAAAATTTTGGTCATAGTACTTCGCTAGTAAGACCAAAAACTTTTCGTAGCTGCCATATAAATGTCATTAAATTTGCATCTTTGCATTCATCTGAACTCAAGAAGCTCAAGTTCGATAAATTAAGTGTAGGATAAACATAGTAAATAGGAACTAAATCCTTAAAGGTACTCTTACAAGAGCAGCTAAATTTTGAGCAATATCCGCCAATTTTGGAGTCACGGGTACATGAAGCACCATACGGCAATAAGAGCAACAAGCAATATGGATCAGCTATTGGTCAACTCGTTGCTGAATAGTGGCGAGCAAAACGATCCAATATCCGGCATTTTGGCATTTACGGCTTAAACACCAAATTCAACTTAGGAACCATTGCCAAAAGAAAAAATGACTTTGAACTACGTGCAATTTTACTATCGTTTATTCAAAAAGAAAATTATATTTACCACGGCCGATTTATGGAATTTTGTACTCTTCCGAGTTAAACCGTAGGTATTCAAAATTGGAAAAACAAAAAACAATGAAATTGTGCCAAGACAGTTGGCATATTTTTTGGGACAACATTGCCTCAAAGAGAAAGGTGTACAAAGTTAGATCCATTTCTTGGAAGCGGTATCTAATGCGTCTCCGGATTCTCCCTCATTATATCCAATTTTTGAGATGACCGTCAGGCTTTATTTTCTAAATTCAGCAAGCAGAGTCGTATTGTTTTTTTTCTCCAGGATATAAAGGTGATGTAAAGTTCTAGAAAAACACAAAAAGCACCCCTATCAAAATTCGAGCTAAAAAAATGTTCTAGGTTTTAGGTTTTAGGTTTAAGAAGGGGCGCAGTGCTAGAACCATCGCGCTCACTAGGCGCCATACGGGCCCATTGCGATCCCTTCAGATTCTCGTGTGCTGTTTCATTCCCTCAAAAACACTCCAATTCCCTGCAGAACCTGACCAGTTTGTCAATCCCTAATGACCTCAAATCCTCGATGTTAAGAAAAGACTACCCAGCCATCTCAGTCGCCTTCTAGCGATCCCTGAGCATTCACACAGGATGTGAGTGATGTCCTCCACAGCGTACAGATCATGGCAGAACCTCTACATGCCCTAGCCGCATAGCGTGTTTCCCCAGCATACAGTGACCCGTCAGTGCTCCGACGAGCAGTCGCAGCCTTCCTCTATCCCAAGTTAATATATTCCTAGTTTTTTGGCTATCCAGCTCGGGCCACAGGGCTTTAGAGATCCTGCAGCTTGCCAGCCCTGCCCACCTGGAGTTATTTGCACACTCACCAATTTGCGCTTTGATGCCGCATATCGGTGGACAAACATCCTCCTCAACCCTACCATACGATGCCGATCCCGATCTCGCAAGCTCGTCCGCTCTTTCGTTCCCTGGTATATTGCTGGCACCCAGCAAATCAGTACTCGGTTCTGACTACAAAGTACCTTCGGCACTTCTCGATAGCGCTTTGCTAACTGGGATTTAATGGTGTTCGATTCGAGAGCCTTTATGGCCGCCAGGCTGTCAATGTAGAGTGAGCTATTCTGATCACATATCTCCCCCATTAACAGGATGTTTGCTGGCTGCAACACAGCTAGAATTTCCGCTTGGAAAACACTGCATACATCTGGCAGTTTGAACGACTCCCCTACACTCAGCTGCCCAGAGAAGACGCCAGCGCCAGTACCGCATTCCATTTTCGATCCGTCCATATATACGGAGATTTCTCCCTCACGTAGTACCCTATTGTTCTCCCATTCCACTCTACTAGGATATACAATTTCGTATGGGGTCGCAAAATACATCAATGGGAAAAAATTTTCTAAACTCGTTAAAAACATGACAACTATCGAATGCAACACAAGCAATCTAATAAAATGTGGAGCAATACTGGTATAAGTGGTCAAAATGTTGGCGCATATCGCAAGATGTTGCTCTCCATAACGATCAATTAATCGCTCTACTACATCCAGCAATAATCGTCGAACAATTAATTGCTGTCTGTAAAAATTGCTCGTTTAAGAGCACCTTTAAGGAGGTTTCCATACAAGATTTCTTGAAATATTTGACTACAGTTCTTAAAGGATTATCGAATAGACCGCAAATCTAGGAATCTAATATTTATTATACTTTAATTTCTTACAATTCCTAATTTCGGCAACCTAAACAGGTCAAACAAAGTTACCCCTTCAAGTAGCTATTGCTTCCTCCTTATAAAACTGTGGTTGCATTACCATAACCTCAGCACCGCCAGTTAGAGCTTAAGGTCTTTGACGAAAACGCATAATAAAAGTTTATCTGAACGAGGTGCAGTAAATGAGTTTGTCAAAAACTTATTCTATATCCGGTTTGGGTATTTATCGGGCGAGGGTGCGAAATTGGGAAAGTTGGCTTTAATCGGTACGTGGAACAAGCTAACTACTGACATGGTGCGTGGAATGGACTGGTCGTATATCATTCTGGAGGACTTGCTCGTGTTGATGTTTCTTTTCTACTGCGTCCACCCCGATTGGTTTGGCTGTCCGCATATAGTACTGTGTCTATCACATCCATTGGAATTACCTCGGTATCTGTGGTTTCTTCGCGAACAAACAAACAAATTAAATCGTCATTGTATAAAGGGTGTATAAATGACAAGTTTCAACTTACTAGCATAAGCCGTTTTTGAGATAAAAAATTCACCGAATATTTTAAACTATTTCTACAGTGTCGTGGCAAATAATTGAGAAAATTATGCAAAGTCAGTGAATTCAGAGCGCAGTTAGAGTCAAACTTACATACTGCCTATCATGTCTTCATTTGATCTTAAATTCAATCTACTTCACAACCGATATCTAGTTTTTTCTACTCGAAGTAGTCCAGCGTTCAAATGGAAAATCTTGGTTTGAACTTCTAGCATTACTTGCCTTTGTGGACCGAGTGCTATAAATTAAAATCACAACATCAATTTCCTTCTGTTATTCTCATCTCTAAACGAATAAATCTTCATTGTCCGTCTATTTCTATTTCACGATAAATGTATCTATGCTAACTATAATTACAATATATACGATTAGACTTAGTATAATAAATATAAAATTACAAAAAACAGTAAATCAACATTATTCCATGTCCGTATGGCCTAAAATGCTGCGGTATAGTCGAGTGCAATTATTTCTCCTCGGAATTCTGGTGGTAGTTTTTCCGTCGATAGGCGGCCAATCGAAGACGTTCGGTTTGCAGTGCCTGCTCCAATTCTAGGACTTTTACCTGGATCTCCATTTCGCGAGTTTTCGCTTGATGTACGGTTAACTGGGTCAGATCCATATCCTGCGAATCTTCCAATTGTTGCGTACAATCTTTGGCCGTTGCGACCACTGTTCCGGTAGCTTGAGTTACGTTTCGGCTAGCTTCCGAAAGGGCAGCGAGTTTTTTACTACCGCGTGGAGCCTTTACGCGACTCGACACAACTAATTGAGCAGTACAGGCAGCGATTTCTTGGGCTGCAACTACAATGTCTAAGTGATGTTTCGCTTCACCTGAGACGGCTTTGTTGGCAGCCGTTACCAAGAGATTAGCTCCTTGAGCGACACTTTTGGCAGCTGATATTAAACCTTCGGTCCATTGATGGTTACGCTTGTAGAATTCTTTAACCGATGCAGTTCCTGAAAGCAGAAGACAGATAATGCTCAATTTTAGGCTATTTAATTGCTAAATTTTTAATGATGGCGGCACCTAAAGGCAAAAGGTGGCACCTGGGCGAGAGAATAATATGATGTCCATACCGTCCCAAATTCTAGAGAGCAAATTAACCTGTCACCTTTGGACTTTCTGACCTCGAGTTTCTAGGCTGAAAATTTCCAACCTTCCAAACGAAAATTTGTGAAAGTAACCCCTAAATTCGTGGTTATCTAAAGTTCGGACTACGAAATTTACATATCGTCGTGGTCAGCCTTGATCTGAATAGCAGTCGGTGCATGCTAAGTTCGGCCATTTGGCCTTCATCACCAAGGACCGCTTTTTCCGCACAACTTAAAGGAATTGATCACTGAAGCTAAAAAACTCAAGATCGGTCACATTTAGTATTATATGACCTCGTTAGGAACTGCTGGAAGTACGATAGGCTTGAATACAAGAAAGCCCTTAGGAGGGTCCTTCCTATAATCTGCCACTTGAAATTATTTCGATCACCACTCTTCCAGGAGCCATTAATGACTAAAGGTCGGGCTCTTGTTCCTTGGGCAGGAAGTGAAGCATATTAAAGCCGCCATAGTGGAATGGTGAACTCGAGGTTATTAGGGGTCGCTCTCATTTGCATCCTCACAACTGCGGCAATTGACGTTAAAGGGAATATCCAGTCTAGCCGCGTGGTCGCCGATTGGCCAGTGATCCGTGATGACGCCGTGACTTTGGAGGACGTCTACACGGCTTCTGCTCAAGAGTTCGTCTGTTCTGCTCCGCCAGTAGGATGGCCATATCTTCCTATAGATATGACACAGCTGGTCAATCCTCTCCACCTAGAGTTCGCGTTTGTAAGAAAGTGAAAGGATATTTGGTGCTTAACAGTCCCTGGTGGGACTTGAACAGATTCCACGAGAGAACCCTGATGAGCAGAACCCTGCCTAGCTAATTCGTCTGCCCGCTCGTTACTCTCTTTCTTGCTATGGCATTGACCCAAAGCAGAGTTACTTTGACCTGACTTCCTAAGTAGTCTAGCTCCTCTCGGCACTGTTCGACGAGTTTAGAGCAGGTGGTAGCCGAATGTAAGGCTTTGATTGTCAGTGAGGATTAAAACATTTCGCTTTAGGGTATAGTCTTACTTCAAAGTCCGACAGGCCTTCCGGATCCCCAGTACCTTTGCCTGAAAAACGCTGGCATAGTCCGGTAGGTGATAAGACTTTGCGACATACTGTGTCTGAGAAACAACCCGCTCCGACTCCGCAGTTCATCATTGATCCGTCGGTGTGACTGTTTCGAATTCATGTATGACCAATCCATTCTTTCATTCCGGCCTGGTTGGGAAACCCACAGCGAAATTCTTCTTGAAGTTCAGTCTCGGGGTAGTGTCAGTCGGCGAACCATTTCCGTTGGTAGAGATTCTTAAATGTTACTGTGACCGTATGGTTTAGTATACCAGCACCCAGATTCCTTGAGTCTAAAGATTACTGTAGATTGTAGCTTTTCGGAACATTCGGAACCTGCGTTACTTCCGATGGGGACATAGGGCAGCAACAGTGCTCCTCCACGACACGCGATCCAGGGTGATAGCTGATTCCCCAATTTCCTTCTCTGCGAGGTTGGAAATATACTGAATCCTCCAGAAAGGTGGGAGAATACCGAAGGCCTGACGAGCTTCAGCGTCCGTTTTATACGAAGATCTTGTAGTCCTCAGGTAACTGCTGTAAGACAAGCTACTATTAAGTGCATACTAATTGGAGAGCTAACAGGGCACTGCCTGATCGGAAGACACGCTAGTCGACTGTGTGCCCAGCAACATGATTTTTGTCGTAGCTGTAATGGTCCAGAAGTGGAAGAGGCAGCGAGTATTCCGCTGCATCGAGAACGAGAAGACGGAACCTCGGCACATATTTCCTCAATGACATTGGTGATATCGATTAGGGAAAGCTATGTAATATAGGAATCTTTATGTTTTTAGGTTCCATAAATAATCATACTCAAACGGTGAGCACAACGAACGAACACTAAGGTCTAAGTGAAAGAGGATGATGGCATCACCATCCCACATACCATACCAGTAAGTGTTGAGCACTCTCCACTTCCGCTTCATGCTTTGTACGCATATGAATTAGGCACTTCTTCATCGGCGACTTAGGCCTAAATATTCAATTTGGTTCTGAGTGACTCTATGGTATCTCTTGTGGTGAAATGAGTTCCTCCGATGACCTTTTTAATCCGACAAATCACTTCACCGTTTTCGGGAATCTTACGTTGGTATACAAGTATTTTAAATCGGAACTTCGGTGTTTTGCCGGAGTAAATTCACTCCAATCATTCACCGATTAAAGTAGTCTGATTGGCGAAAACGTCATAAAAATTCATGAAATCATCGACAAACCAGCCCCAACAATTAGAAAATGAAGAAAAACTCAGCGAGTAGCGTTAAATATCGTCCGCTCAAATACCGTCCGGAAAGGCAAGTTTCTATGAAGAAACCCGTTCTAAGAGCGCTAACACCATCTTTTACCGATCGCATAGTCGACAGTGTCGATTATCCGGAAACGCACAAGCTATCGTACGACGAAGTATTCGAATCGAATGGAAATCCTTCGCCTGCAACCCTATTCGAACACTTCCGGAAAGAAGGGCGTCTCGAGGATTCCGTGGCCATGGATATTATGACGGCGGGCATGCAGATCCTCCGCAAAGAGAATACTTTGATTGAAGTCGAAGATCCTGTAAATATTTGCGGAGATATACACGGTCAATTCTTCGATTTGATGCGACTCTTTTCGATTGGCGGCCAGCCACCTGATGCTAAGTATTTGTTTCTCGGCGACTACGTGGATCGTGGACCGTTTGGAATCGAAGTGGTCCTGAGTTTGTTTTCGCTGAAGATCAACTATCCAAATGCGATTTACTTGTTGCGTGGAAACCACGAATGTCGTCATTTGACCGAGAATTTCACATTCAAGCGTGAATGCATGCTCAAGTATTCGAAAGAGCTGTACGAATGCTGTATGGAAGCATTCGATTGTTTGCCATTGGCTGCCTTGGTCAGTAATCAGTTCCTATGTATGCATGGCGGTATCTCGCCGGAAACCCACACCCTTCATGATATCAAGAAAATTCATCGATTTCGTGAGCCACCGGTTTACGGCGCCATGTGTGATATTCTTTGGTCTGATCCGGCTACAAATTACGACACGACTTTGAGTAACGAATTTTTCACGCATAACTTCGTGCGAGGATGTTCGTACTTCTTCTCGTACGGTGCTTGCTGTGACTTCCTGAAACGAAACAAGCTGTTGTCTATCATTCGGGCCCACGAAGTACAGGAGACCGGCTTTCGGATGTACAAAAATAATACCCTCTCCGGATTTCCGTCGCTCATTACAGTCTTCTCGGCCCCTAACTATTTGGACATGTTCCATAACAAGGCAGCCATCTTGAAATACGAGAATAACAACATCAACATTCAGCAATTCGCTCATTCGCCGCATCCTTATTGGCTGCCGAACACCATGGACGTGTTCTCGTGGTCGTTGCCGTTCATAGCCGAACGTGTAGCCGAAATAGTCGCTGCCATTCTCAACATTTGTTCGGACGATGAGCTTCTCATGGATGATGATTACAAGGAGCAGGAGTTTATGTTGCGACATGACTTGATCCGAAAGAAAGTTCGGGCGTTTGGCAAGCTGGCTATTGTGTATGGTGATCAGCGCGAAAAATCTGAAACGCTGGTCAAATTGCAAGGAGTAGCACCGACTACAGAAATACTGGGAAGTGTGTCGCCACAGAATGCGAAAACTTATAATTCGGCCTTGCTTGAATTCAAAAGCGGGAATCAGAGCTTTGAAACAGTTCATAATTTAGACCATATCAATGAACAGTATCCGCATAAGTCCTGAATTAGAGTGGTTCGTTTACTGTTGGTTATTTTTGAATTTGGATTGTAATCAATAAGGAATTATAAAGCTATTTTAATCATAGGGTTTTTTTTAGAGGTTTATGGCTATATTGACATCATATTGCCATTCCCACAAAGCATCAATGAACAAGGTTCCGTTTAAAAGTAGGCAAGTTTTGATATGATCTGCATGCGTTGAACTTACCTTTTCCCAATGAAACAATTTCCGCCTGTAGATGCCTCGAATTCTGAACCAATACTCGAATGCATTGCATCAAAGTCGTACACGTATCTAAAATTTTCTCGTTCACTTCCAACTTTATTCCGGAATCGGTTGTTCGCGCTTTCGACAGCATTTCGACGATTTTCGAGGCAGCTTCCTCGATCGCTTTGTCCATGCTGGCCAGCTCGGATTCAACCATATCGCTCAGTTGTCCAGTGTTATCCGTTTGAGTAGTGAGGTCATGTATCATCGATGTGATTGTAGCCAGCTTCTCCTTCACAGTTAAAATTTTAGGCGAAACAGCTCCTAGTGAGGGCAACTGATGAAGCGATTCGAAAAGCGACATAACATCGCTACAAAAGTGTTTGATTTCGTTGGCGATTCCTAAGGAGATGGAAATCTTAGTTTTATGAATTTGGAGAAGAATGTATTGGGAAGTTGTACTCACGTTCTCCCTGTTCAATATCGGCCGATGTATTACAAATGGTCATCCCTTGAATCTGTATCGTAGCGAGCAGATGTCCGGATAGTACGGTCTTCCTGGCCAGTCCTTCAACCTGAGTATTATCGCCGGTATACTTCTCATAGACAATAGTCAGCTCGTTAAGAACTTCCTGTAGTTCCTCGGCGATCATCATAAAGTACGACGATGTTCCAGCAGCTGTGGTGAATTCGTTTTCGGACATGGCGCGGATCGCCAACTTTTCCGACGATTTGATACACGTTTCGAGGAGCGCTCGAAGCGATGTATCACCGTGAATTTTGGTATCCTGTAGGGAAAGTTCTAACGCCCGAATTGTCTCCAAGGCGTTCTTATGCTTCTCATCGATATCAGCCTGTTGATGGAGTAAATCTTGAAAATCACATTCAATATTGGACTTGTCTGCTGCCAATCGGTCCACTATTGCATTTGTTGCCTGTTGTTTTCACATTATCGAAATTTCAGTTTCAGTTATAAAAAATTAAAGGGATTTACTTTACGCCACAAGGATTAAAAGCATTTACAAATATATGAAGCCTCTATATTTAAAGACGAATGATACAAAAAAACCGGGACAGTTTTTCGTGCAATTATTGTTCCTTAGCACAACTATGTTGCCGTTCAGTACTACTCCAAATTCGGTTACAATGACGAAAAGTTTATGTGATTTTTATGGCTGTTATTTACACAAATTACAAGTTAGTTACAAAATGAAGACACAAAACAATGATGGACATCAAATTGGTGAAATCTAGCGTACAACATGAATAAAAGGTGGCGCAAAAGGTGCAACCCATGTCTAAGTAAGGAAAGATGTAAGAAGCAGTAACAGCACTTTGGATGAGCGCTATTACTGCTGCGTACCTCATAAGGGTTAGTTTAGAAACAGAAGGAGAGATATAGTGCCCTACTTTGTTGAAGACGTTGATGTAATCTCTTACTCGCGACCGCTAGAATGCTGTGTACACAACTTTTTGATACCGAAATTAGATGGAGTAGTATCATAAGGACGATGAGGTCGCGCAACCCGTGTTCCCGAAGAGATGACCATAGTCCCGAATTGCAAGTAACTGAACCTCATATGGTTGTACCTTAAGGTTCTGTTTTCGGTATGATGGTAGTCGGGGGGCCATGGAAGGTAACTTCCACTCCCAACACTAGTGAGACCACAGAGGTGCAATGTGGTGGCTGTGTTTAAGCCCGAGTAGGAAGAGTCCCTTGTAGGATTCAGTGTGAAGTTGCGTATCTACTGGGTGCCAAAACCCACGGTTGCGATTTGGTTAGATCTCGCTATGGAGTTTGCATTATATTATTAGACTGGAACTTCCGTTACTGGAGAGGCGCTGATTGTCATCTTAAAACCAATATGTATTTGAAGATGACCGTGAGATTAAGCCCTCTTGGCAAGTGTATATTGAACGTTGAACGGAAGAGACTTCATCTCATAAAAACCAAGGACCTTATCACGGTGCTAGACCTTAAGGTACCTGGGTATCGAATTCCTGCTTGTTCGTATAAATCGCAAGCTACATTGTGGTTAGTAAACGGTTCCGAAAATTTGTATAAAGGTATGGTCCCACTTTACAACTATTACTGCAGCGAAATCAAAGTGCCAATCCGCTGGTTTTTCCACTATGCGAGACTAGACTCAAAAAAATACTATTCGAAAAACTGAACAGCAAATGGCGCCTGTAGACTGTGTGGCACTTTTTCAAATATATGACTTTTTTGGTCGCAAATGCAGTCAGATCAGATAGTGTATGAAATTTTGGTTGGACGAAAATTTTTATTTGTGCCTTTGGCATCATTAGACAAGGCTTGTTCTAGTTGGAAAATTGTGTAATCGGAAAACTCGTGTTTTAGTTTTTGTCGTTCAGCAGCCATATCTTTTTGTGCAACTATGTTGTTCTCGTCGCACCAGCTCCCAAAGAGCTTCAGAACGATTAGTCTTACCTCAATTTGCTTGGCGATCCTCAAAAAAATCGTGAATGCACGTTTGAAAGGGTCCAGAGTGGGGAGCTTCCCAGATTCTACAAGTACCAAGTTTCTTGTAGAATTTAAACGAAGTAATCTCACTAACATAGTTGCTATTATAACAAGCCACTGCAGGCTGAACGAGCATCTATGGAGGATAAAAATCAAGGTGTACACTTCGTTAAGTGGTTAAACCGGCTTGGGAAAGTGAAGGAACCTGATTCATGTTTAATTCTGAAAAAGGAGGAGCTCACAATCAGGACCCAGGGGGATATGAATTTCGTGAGAAATTAAATCGACTAGGCTTGGGAGTGGAGCATGAGCACCTTTAAATTTCTTAACGAAACAAAATGATGTAATGGGCCTTATTGTTGGCCTAAGTGCCGATACTCTTGCCACGCTGATGGTGGAACTTTTCATTATCATGTTCTCATGTCCCAGTGTTTCGAGATTTTGTTGTGATTCCAAAGTGAAGTCCTTAGATATAAGAATTAGAACAGCGGTCCATCGCGGCTTTCTACAGAATGATAGCATATAGACAAATCGAATACATAGATTCTTTTTTAAATCATAAAATATTAGGTTGTTGCAAATGAAGTGTCGTTTTTCTCTGTGAAGTGAAGTCAGTTGCGATTTTCATGTCTCAAACTGCCGCCAGGTGGCACAAGTGGTATTGGATATTGAAGTATAAGTACCCCTACATTTACTCAGTTTTGGACTTCATTGAGATCGGACAGAAAAAAAAAAGAATGGATTCGAGTCAAAAACGGGTAATTTTCCTTTATGAATTTAAGCTTGGCCACAGCGCAACGGAGGCAACCGAAAACATCAACAGGGCAACTGATACGGTAAAGAAACGAACCACACAGCGATGGTTCGAAAAATTCCGATCAGGAGATTTGACCCTTGAAAGTGAGCCATGTGGTCACCCAGGACCTTTGATCGACAACGATGAGCTGAATTTTTTAGTGGATTCTGATTCACGCCAAACTGTAAGGGACATTGCAGAGAAATTGGGCGTACACTATTCGACAGTTTCCCGGCACTTGTAACAGCTTGGAAAAATCAAAAAGCTTGATAAGTGGGTTCCGCATGAGCTTACTGAGCAAAACATGACGCGTCGACTGGAACTTTGCCGGTCCCTGCTCTCCCGGAACAGAAACGATCCGTTTTTGAACAGAATAGTGACTTGTGATGAAAAGTGAATGCTGTACGACAATCGTCGCCGATCGGGACAATGGTTGGATGCTGATGAGACCCCAAAACACATGCCGAAACCAGGCCTTCATCCGAAGAAGATAATGGTGACTGTTTGGTGGTCTGAAGCTGGAGTTATTCACTATTCCTTTTTGAAGCGTGGTAATACCATTAATGCAGAGAAGTATTGTGCCCAACTCGATGAAATGCATCAGAAATTGAATGTTCAACGGACTAGATTGGTCAACAGAGATGGAGTTATACTGCTTCATGACAACGCTCGGCCTCATGTTTCAAGAACAACGGTCCAAAAATTAAACGAATTGCAGTATGAGACTCTTCCTCATCCACCATACTCACCAGACCTTTCGCCAACCGAATACCACTTTTTTAAACACTTGGATAATTTTTGGCGGCCAAATAATTCGATAATGAAGCAGCCATCAAAAGTGCCTTCGAGGACTTTCTTCGCTCTAGAAAGTCGGACTTCTACGAAACTGGCATAAATGCAGTTGTATCTCGTTGGGAGAAGTGTATTTCATATGCTGGTGCCTATTTTGATTAATAAAATTAGTTAGTTTTAAGAAGGGGCGGAGCGCTGAGCCACCGCGCACACTAGGCACCAAAAGGGCTCATAGTGATCCCTTCAGAACCTCGTAGGTCACTAAACATCCCCTAAACAACCCAGATCCCTAACGAACTTGACTAGCTTATCATGCCCTATTGACCTCAGGTCCTCCCAATTTAAGTTTTATAAAAGCTACAGTTGTTTGAAATTGCACTACCAAAAACGACATTTCATCTGAAACAACCTAGTATGAACAAAATTTTATGGGTAAGTTTCTTTTAACCATTTAAATCTCGAAATCCCGAAATAAGTGATATTCGCGCGGTCAGAAAAATATCATAAATTTTCGTGATGTCGATATTTTGTTTTCTAGATTTTGCGTTTCAGTATTACACTGCCAAACCAACCCATTTGACAAAACTTCAATGTTCAACAATTGCAGTTCCAGCAAACGTATTTGGCGATAATCTTCCTATCAATATTCTCATGATATCGTCTTCTATTTAGTGATCTGCGCTTAGAAGATCACTCGCTCAGGTCGGATTAGGTATTACATTGCGACATGACGGAGTATATATAGCTAAGTAAATATTACAAGGAACTTCGGTGCTACTCCTGTCATGTTCAACAAACCGATCAGTAGTAGTTTGCCTATCCCAGTGAATAAGGAAATCGTCACTTAAAATACGATTTCGGAATATACTGGGTAATTAGGACAGGTCTCATTGATCAGTCTAGGTTTTGGTAGATAAGCTGACATACAGCATTATGTCTGCCAATGTACTCATCAGGGTTCATCTCAGAACTAACAGTGATCAAGTGATCAATCGCTTCTGAAGCGGGACCACAGACTCTGTGTCGTTCACCATCAACTCGTTCCTTGAGTGGGTGCCATGTTATCCTGGTTGACACACGTAAGTCCCTGTTTCAGAGAAGGAATTCCCTCCAGTATAACAATACAGGTGAAGATCAATACGAGTTGGCGAAAGACAGTTTATTTATTTACCATGCAACTCATTTTGCTTCCACGCATCGATCTTTGCTTGATCTGTCGTCAACTCGTTTAAAGGATCAAAAGTACCAGGAGCAGTAGATGATTCCGCCAGTGGTGCAAACATATGCAGTATAAAAGCTAAGCTCGGGCGCGCACATTCAATCAGTTTTTGATAGAGCGACATCCGAGTGAATTTCATTCATACAACCGTGTATAGCTGCTGAGAGTGCGAACGTGTATACTTGGTCAGAAGGCGTTGTCAAGTGTAACAATCACATTAAGTTGCTAATTGTAAAATCGAATTAAGTTAGGGTTATTTAATTTGCCTGAAAAGTTACGGACATAGCAAATCGGGTCCTACTTTTGCGCCACCCTTTTCTATTATAAAAAAGCAGAATCCTTTCCAACTTCATCTTACCTGATACTTTGCTTCATTTTCAACTATCTTCGTTTCCAAAATTTCAATTTCCTTGGCCTTCGAATCGACAACATCTCGAAGTTCGGCTTGAATTTCTTCCTGCTCTCGGGTCTTGAGCTCCAAATCGGTTTTTAATCCGACAACTAACAATTCAGTATTTTTCTGTTGCTGTTCGATTTGTTCCTTATCTTTGAGCAATGTTACCATCTCGTCACATTTCTGGCTAAGGACTTCGTGCTCGCTTCGGATTTCTTCGAGACTGTGCACTTTGACTTGGAGTTCGGCAATTTCGGCACTTTTGTCCGCTTGAAGATCGTCAAATCGGCATTTGAGCTGTTCGTAGGATGTCGTAAGTTTCGTGTACTTATCGACCAGTTCCTTTTCTTTTTGAGCAACTTCGGTGGTTTTTTGAAGATCTTCTTCCATTTTTGTTTGTTTCGTTTGGAATTCGTCGAGCTGAGCCAGAAGCAGTTCTTTGGTCGTGCACAATTCGGACGATTGTTTTTTCGTGGTTGAAAGCTGTTTTGTTACCTCGCCGTGCTGAAGTTAAGGCTAGGTCAGATACGATCTTGTTAAAATTTAAATCTTCAGGCTCTATCTTACCTGCCTGAGGAGCTTTATGTGCTCGTCACGGATTTGTGTGTACATTGTCTTTAATTTTTGGAATTTCTCTTCGCTAGCTTTCGCCCGTTCCTCCTCCTCAATGGCCTTCTCTGAAACGGTATCAAAATCGTCAACTATTCGAATCACATATTAAAACCGTACTTACGTTCGAGAGTGGGTGCAGTCTGAGCCTTGAGTTCTAATTCGTCCTTTTTCAGTCGTGTATTGGTCAATTGCTCCTGAATTTCAGCCAGATGTGTATTCAGTCTCGAAATTTGGTCCTCTGAATGATCTAATTCCGCCCTATGCGCCATTGTCAGCGACTTCAAACACTTGCCCATACGATCGATCTCGCGCTGAAGATGCTGAATCAAATCGTCCCGATCCTGAAGCAACCGATCGAAATCAACCGATGGCGATGGCGCTGGCTCTGCTGTTTGTGGAACGTCGTTTTGTTGTTGCATTGGGATACTCATATCGACTAAATTATCGACAATTGGTTCCGGTTCGGGATCCGGTTCTGGTACAACCACCACCGGCGGAACGTAACTGCCGAAATCGATTTTTGAACTGAAATTCGGTGCAGTTTCGGGCAATATGGGCACAGTTATTAAATTGACGAAGAACTGAAGACTTCGCGCTTGGTCGTAGAAGGATTTTAGTTGTTTGAAAATGACCCGGAAACGTTCGCGATGACCGGAAAGAAGATCGTTCGGAAGATGTGAGTGCAGCTTGAACATGAGGCGAACGACAAAATCGTATAGTTGGTTGGAGTCTTGGATGAGCGGAATCAGTGGTGCTAGACGACATTGTCCGGCCGGTGTCATCGATGTTATCCGGAATGTATTAACCGATGTGAATACTAAAAGTAGTAAAAGAAAATTAACATGATGGATCCGTAAACCGTCTCTCAAATTTTTGGTATGGTACGTATTCGAAGGGTAATAGTGTCTAACATTATAAATTTCCAGTTTGGCGGGTTCTCTGTTGATCGTGCAAAAGGTGTAATCAAGTCAATGGAATACTTTTGTATGCAATCTACGTATCCATTACTAACAAACTCGATCTTACTTCGAACTCAAAACTAATTCGTGAAAAATGTATGCTTTCTGGGTAGATGATTTCTTGAGTTAGTTTAGGTTAGGTTAAGTGGGTAGCTATTGGCAGAGATAGCTAGCACATAGAGCGCTATATGGGTCCGTTGTGGTCACACTGCATCTAGACAATCCGAGCCTTTCTGGCCACAGCTTTTTGCCCACGGCTGTTTTGGCTAATTTTCAAGAACAAATTGAGCCCAATTAGCCGCGGTATTGTTCTGTCAAATATTATTTCTTAAGTACTAGTGGAGTTCGGAAGATGAAAGTACAAATTTTTTAAGGACTTTTGTCTGGAGGCTGCGAATATCTTGTTCGGTTTCCTTCATATTCGTAATATTTCACTGCAAAATTAAAGAATGCAAATTTTCAATTTCTAGCTTGTACTCTTCTGAAAATTTAAGTCAATATTCATGAACACGTATTTAAAGGACATTTACATGCGGCCCTTGGGTGTTATCAAAATATGCTGAAATTGGTTTTAAGACGATTAAATGAAAAGTACGTAGAAGTAGGAACCAATTCCCTACTTCATTAAACCTGAGAGATATGATGAAATTTGTGAACTTGTATAGAAACCAACTACATCCCCTTCAGGGTTAAATTTCGAAAATCGTTAAATTAATTTTTAGGTAATTATACTCATATGTAAAATGTGTAAGAGATATGCCAAAAATTGAGAACATATGTAACCTCTTACACCTCCTTGGGGGTTGAATATCTAAAAATTCTGAAATTGATTTTGGGACGGGAATTTCAGTAGAAGTAAAAATCAATTCGATATCTTATCAGACGTAAGAGATATGACCGAATTCGTTTAAGGGTTGTAAAGCAAAACCTCTTGAAAACGATTTTTAGACGATTATATAAAAAGCCAGTTGAAGTTAAAACTTATTTCGATATCTAATTAGACCTAACGGATGTGACGGAGCTTGCGAAAATGTATTCAACCCCTTTAAACCCCTAGGGGTTGAATTTAAGAAATTCCTGAAAACGGTTTCTAGTTCATTTATCTGAAGAACACGTATAAGTATAATTACTTCAATATTTCAGAAGACTTAAGACGTATGACGAAAGTCGTTAAAATATATGCACCACATTTGTTTAGGGGTTGAAAAGCAAAACCTCCTGAAAACGATTTTTAGGCGATTATATAAAAAGCCAGTGGGAGTTAAAACTTATTCGATATCTAATCAGACCTAACGGATGCGACGGAGTTCGTGAAATTGTATTCAACCACTTTAAACTCCCTAGAGGTTGAATTTAAAAAAATCCTGAAAACTGTTTCTAGTCATTTATCTGAAGAGTATAAGTAAATTACTTCAATATTTCAGAAGACTTTAGACGTATGACGAAAGTTGTTAAAATATATGCACCACATTTGTTTGGTCATATACCCACCAACTTTCAAGTTTCTGGCATAAGCCGTTCGAGAGATAGGAAAAGCATACACATCCCTCCGGTGTTGTATTTTTGGGAACGGTATACTTCAAATCGAACAGAGCAATGGTTTTATGTGAATTTATAGCTAATTGTTAAAATGTTATTACCCTGACATGTCTCTACAACGTGTGCTCAGTTAAATACTTGCTAAGCTGCAATTTTTTTATTGGAATTGCTTCTTTAAGTGCAAATCCGTAAACCAATGGGGTAATAAACCCCATTCTGGTAAGAAACGTAATTCCCCTGGACGTGTCATTACCCTGGAAGATTTAATTCCCTTAAATTTAAAAGACACATACAATACAAAAGTATTTGTCTGGTCCGTATGGTAATCTGATCAGTCGCCAGTATTCTAAATAAAAGTCACAACTAAAATACTTACTCGTTGCTTGAAGTGCAACAATGTCATCCAAATAGTCGAACATTTCAACACCCAACTGAAAACTGGAAATGAAAAAACAAACATTACGAAAAATACACATCGGAAACTGATGGATCCAACTTACTGAACATTGATATCATTTCCGCCCAACTGATCCCATTCGCTCTTTGACATCACCAGATTTCCGGCAAACTGGGGATTTCGTTGATGAAACTCCAATTTCGTGACCAACAATTGTGTATAGCTGTGGATGCATACGCCGTAGCCATCGGTAAGATGTCCCCACAGTTTTCCCAATTCGACGAGCATTTTTCGATGTCGCAGCGAATGCTGTAAGCATAAGGGATGTCCTTCGCGCAGGACTTTATGTAGTAGATGGCAAAATTTCCAGGCTGTAAAACGATTATCCATCAGCGGTTGCCGTAAGACGACCGCCCAAAAAGATTGTCCGCCATTCGTTCGAAACGTTCCGATTATTGCAGCCCTGGCATGTTTCACCTTCAGTGCCGATTCGATCGGATTCAGAGCCTTCGTGATGCTAACCGTCTGGAAAAGGGGATGAAAAACAAATCCGATGAAAAATGTTTAGATTGAGTCTCAGATGAAAAAGCGATTTTCGTTATCTTACCAACTGATAGTACTCTTTATCAGATAGAGACATTTTCTTTTTTATTTAGTTGTAACTTATACTAAAGGATTTGTTTTTTGTGTTAATCGAAAAGTCGTTCACACTTGAGCACGCTTAAGATTTGATTAGATTTTAGTAAAGGATTTCATAGCATTCCAATGAGCTTCTTCAAGCAGTCTGAAATTAGAGAAAGATGTTATGAATTATGGCGTGCTTGTGATACTCGAATTCTTTGCTTAAAATAATCAACGCGATAATGCAACCAAATCATTCAACCATTTAACCAACAAATTGTTCTTTGCTTCCCTGGTCAAAAAAGCAGAGAAGGAGTCCAATTTTCTTGTTGTAAAATAACACAAAATTCACACCCTACTAAATTTCACTTCACAGTCACCGACCATAAAAACTTGCTCACAATTATTTATTGCTGATTACATAAATGAAATAAACTCCCCGAATCGAACCAAAAATCAAAATAACTATTTGTAATTTATCTTGTAATGACTAAGTGGCACTGATTTCGCGGAATTTAAATTTTTGACTATTGAAAAATCCATTTGAAACCAGTGAAATACCTCAACTAAACGAACGTTCTACCTGGAAAAAAAATTGCTTGATTGGAAAACTTTTCATTTCATTGAGTAGTCAACTTTGTGTTGACTAACGACTTATCGGCCTAACGAGCATTTCGATAACGTATCACGTCTCAGGTGATAACGTTATTATTATTATTACGATGATTTCCTGAGGTCAAAATAATGGATATATATCGATTTTTGTCTACAAGACAGATAAAGCGTGTATGAGTTAAGAAACTCATACACGCTTTATCTGTCGATAAGAATCGTAAAGGTGAGTTTGGTTTGAAAAATCGCTTTTCATAATATAGTCCTCAAAATCTATGGTAAATGAAAATCTCGCGTTTAAAAAAATCTCGCGAATCAATAACGCGAGTGTATTTTAAAATAATATATTGTTGCGAGCTAGGGGTTCGCCGGGATTTCAAGTAAAACACAATTCGGTTAAAATAAAAATAAGTGATTATTTATTCTTCGCACTTTAATTATATTCGCACAATTATTTGCACTATATGGCAATACCGCCTGCTTATCTATATCGCTTGATTCGATCACACGCAATCGATCGCTTTCGCTCTTTACCAACACGGTCGCGTATACACGCTGGCTGTCACAGTCGACGTAATAAAAATTACTATCCCTCGCTGAAAGCTTCACCTGTTTTTATACTATCCGGTTGCAGTCTAGGATGTACTTGAATGTTCGCTCAGTGTGGAATCTTCTCGAAAGCTTTAGAGCTTTCGATTTCGATCTTCGTTCAGTGGTGTATGCAAAGGGTTCTAGTATATTGGAGAGCATTCGATAAGAAGGGAGATACAATCGTGTTGTTTCGCCTTATCTTCAGCTAGGTTTCTGATTGGGTTATTTTGCAACTAGGTATTCGGTTGTTGTTGTTTTCATTATGTGAAACGATCGAGTTGCACGGTTGCGCGGTTGCCAGGTTTACATGTAACAATATGTTTATTTAATAAAATTAAGAAATATGGTTTTGTAAATAAAAATAAAAAATCTTGAGATTTTGAAAGTGACACGGTATTTTTGAGGAAAAGCGAAATTTCGAAAACGAGATTTTGGGTTGCGGGCTTTTTACCGATCCTTGTAAACTTGCACTAAAATATAAACAAAGTTCAACAGAATTTTTACCTCCTAAATAAAAAAAGTGGATATTATTTTCTATCTGTAATCTATCTGTCCACAATATTCTAAGTAAATTGGTATTTTGCATTTCATGAATACGTGGTGCTGGAAACATGTCATGACATTCCATTATAAGAAGGAGTAGCTGCACATGTATACATCAGTCTTCTTCCTATTTTCCAGCCCACAAGCATACGACTGACTACTTGTGAGCGGCTATTTACAGAAGCCAATTCACACAAACCAGCAAAATTGAATGACTGACTAAGCCGTGAGTGACTACTGAACGGCTGGTTAGAGAAGAGAATAGAGTAAGTGAACAGTTCAATTGAAGAATTAGTGACTGTAGCTGGTTAGAGAAGAGAAAAGACGAAATGAACAGTTCAGTCGCGATACTTCACTGAACTAACTCATTAAAGTGAATGACTAGTTGTGAAGTACTTCACTCAAATGAACTGTTTTGCTCATCTCTATTCTAAGTTCAGATTAGATCTATCAACCCTACTTATGTATGTGTTCTTCCGTTACGGGCAGCACTGCACTGAGAAAAACACAAATCCATCGTTAAACCAGTAGCATGTGCGCCGGTGTGAAGTATTCTTCCAGTTTTTTGTCGTTGCAATTTATTATTTTTATAATAATCGATTCATGTTTTAAGACTAAAGATGGAATTAAAGATGACCCAATCGCATCGCGTGAGATCAATTTTAGTGACTGCGAGTGAATTACTTCTCGGAACTGCTAAATAATATTATCAAATACTAAAATATTTTGTTTGCAGCTTGCAAAAGTGTAGACTGTTTTTTTTTATTGTACAGCCATTCATTTTGTCGATATTCATTGGCCTTTTTGCCGTCTATTGTTGTAAAAAATTCAAAATACAACCAACGCAAGTCTCACAATCGCGTTACACTCGCAACAAAATTAGAAAATAGACTATCAAAGCGATGCGATTAGAGCGATGCGATATCACTGTATCTTATTGCACTCACTTATTGCATTCTAATCAGCTGTCATCGCGTCGCATCGCTTAACGCGCGCTCGTGGCGTTCCGTTCACTATAATACTACCTTAAGACAGACTAAAAAGGCTAAAAACATAAATATCCTCATCTGTTCGCCGTTTAGGCCGCCATCGCTATAGTAATGGTATATATTGTATTATGTAGACTTAATAATTTCTGATGTGTGGTGAAATTTGTGTGGATCCGGTAAGAGGGTGAAGCTCGGGGTGGGCTTTTGGCGAAAGTTGAAAGTTGAAACTTATTCAGGGACATAGTGGCGGAGCCATTATCAACAAGATGCTAAATATGCACAGTAGCGTACGGGGGTGAGTGCAAAACAAAGTGTCTAGAACACAAGATTGCTGGAATCAAGCAATTCTGCTTTTCATATCTCTTGAAGCCCGTATACATACTCTCAAAGTGGAAACTTCGTATGTGTATTTAGATGAACTAGGCGAGTATTTAAGAAAAAAATTATATAAGCAGTGGCGTACGAAGTTAATGGGCAGACAACTCTTGGTATCTATATCTCACGTGTGGAAAACAGTAAAGCGTTGGAACTTTTAACATACAGTCGAACCAGGGAAGTCATTTCAGTTTTTTCTAGGGGGGGGCAAGATGTTATGTTTGTATATATTTTTATATATGTTATATATAATCTATAAAAATACATAATTCAGGGGGGGGGCAAACGCCCTCCCTGCCCCCCCACAAATGACGTCCCTGAGTCGAACTTCTATAACTCGAATTGTCACAGCGACTCATCAAATTATTTGAGTTATAGATGTATGCTTAGTGTCTTATGGCGTGCCCTTTGCAGACAAGCTAAAGGGTATATCAAAATGTCACGATTGACTGCAGCCAATTGAGCATAACGCAATAGGAAATACTGAGTTCCTATTTACAGTGTAGTTGGAGATAATAAAATTGTGAGCGATACTAGTCTAGTCCCTGGACTATTGATTTGAATGATTTAGAAATTAAAATAATAAACCATCCAATTTGGCCGGAATAAAATTGAATACTTCGAAATTTAAATTTGTTCCCAATCAGTAAACCTCAATTTTTAATATGTATAATAAAAAACTTTTTATCGCTAATTTTGGGTTTGAAAGAATTCTCGCTCGCTTTTTAAAATAATCATTTCAATGATCACTTAAGATAAATTAATATCTGAAAAACCATAAAACCCCTAGGTACAGCGAATTTGATAGGTAAAATTACGACGCACCAAAAACAAAGAAACATTTTTTTAGGAAAAGTATTGCAGTCACGGTAATGCTGTTATGACACTGGCTAGTTCTCAAGTGCAATAAAAGTCAATCGTGCGACAAGGCGACCAATATAGAGATAAAGAGATTACCGATAAAAAATACCCTTGCTGATGCTACCGGCATCTAGTAGACGAAATTAACAACTGAGTTGTTATAAAAAATACTGATCTTAGCGCGTTTCATAACATAACGTGATACTTTCCATAATTTATACATAACGAACTGTCAAAAGCAAGTCTGTAGCGGCTGGCAAATCTAGCCGCCAGTGGATTTTTCTTGGATTAACTGCTAGAATGTTGCGAAACGCTGCTCGAATGCGCTTTGTTGCCGCTTTTTTTTTGACAGTTACTCATAGTTTTGCTGTTCGAACTGTCTCTCTTACACCAATGTCTAAATTGTATGTTAAAGTCTCTATCCCTCTCCATTTGGATTTTCTAGCCGCTTTAAAGCCGCAAAAATAGCCAGTGTCAGAACAGCATGACAGTTATGGATTGTTTTTGACAGTTACTCATAGTTTTTCTGTTCGGACTGTCTCTCTCACACCAATGTCTAAATTGTGTGTAAAAGTCTCTATCCCTCCCCATTTGAATTTTCTAGCCGCCTTAAAGCCGCAAAAATAGCCAGTGTCATAACAGCATAAGCAATAGCGACATTCGCTTTCATCCTTCTCCTTCACATCCCCATCGCTACCGATAGAGTTCTGGTGAATATATTTTAACCACCTCGAAGAGTTATTGAAATATGAGACGTTATTTTCTCGAAATGTAAAACTAAAAGTATTTTATACGGCATATTAATCTCATAAGTTTGAACTTTCTGCCATTATCGATTCGTAATCCAAAACTTTCTCCTCCTCAATAGACTACTCGCCTTTAGAATTAGTATATTCTCTTCTACTATGCCATAATAAGTTTCAACTTTCTGCATATTTAAGAAATATGAAAATAAGAATGATTAGGTTCCTGTTTTCGAGCTTACCAGATACATATTTTAAGCTGTACGATTACGATTTTAAGATGAATTATTGAGCGTACTGTTTTGTTAATCGTAAGTGAATCATGTAGGTGAACGATTAGTGAATCATAAAGGTGACTTGTATGCGAAACATCTAAGTGTACCGCATTTTCAATTTGTCTTGCAAAGCAAAGTAGAGCTTCTCCATGCTTGTCGTATATTTTTCTTTATCTAAAATTCAATTTTACTTTACGTACAGTGAACAATTTTTTGGATTTATTTGCTTAGATTCAAGTATCGACAAAATCCAATTAGATTCACTTGCAGTGGATATTCTCCAATATTTTTGTCACCATTCAACACCGCTCCTTCTCACTCTGCTCTGTTTGTGTATAATCCCACTTCTGATATCAATTAATCAACTCCTAAAACTCAAAACTTCTGGGTGGAATTTCTTTTACTTATTTCAGGTTTATTACAAACAAAATAATAACCGGCATATAACACATCTAAATAGAGTCTCCAATAGTTAAACTGTGGTTTAACTGACGAGTAGACTAGGCTTAAAGTTTGAAAGGTCACAGATGCATGAAAATCTAGCCGATATTTTGCTTGGAGCTTAATGTTAATCTGCAAAAATTACAAAATTTAATCTCGATAGTGAAACACAAAAGCAACCCAATTATTCTACTGAAAAGATAATTTCTTTCATGTTATAAATTTTCGCGAAATTTGATAGTTTCGTGAAGATAATCCATTGACCTGTTTCCAAACTGGATTAGTTTGTTGTGGCTTAGCGAAATCAATACCTTAACCTGATTTAATACACTGTCCTAAAGAAAGTACTGCTGCACTAGAATATACTTTCCTAACCTTTCTGGGTAAAATTCCGTCTCATTAAATGCACTAGACGCTAGATATTGCTCTATTGGATTTCCTTCCCACGCAGTCATGTATTCCCAATCCCATCCACGACTGAATCATTTATGCATTCTGCTGTAATAGTCTTAAAGGGGGTGGAGAGACGATCGCAGAATCTGCATCTTTTTCCAGATCTGTTCACCACTCGTTAAGCATCGACATTGTTTATAGAGTGCGTCTGAGGTCTGATCTTGCTGTTTTAAAGATAGATACGGGCTAAATTTAGATGCACGCTTTGTGAAGGGAAAATCAGTTTAATAAATATAATGGATGGCGGCAGTTTTAATATTGTGAGGG
The DNA here is from genome assembly GCA_951812415.1 of Beris morrisii. NCBI lineage: Eukaryota > Metazoa > Arthropoda > Insecta > Diptera > Stratiomyidae > Beris > Beris morrisii. The sequence continues at coordinate 63,397,983 of OX638310.1, forward strand.
TACTACATTTCCGGCTTGATCTGTCTTTGTATTTGTATCAAAGTGTGACTGAGCAAGATCGCACATGAGATGATCTTGCCAGATTCAAATATGTACGAGTTTTTTCTTTGAATTTTTCTTCGTATTTTTCATAGGTTTTAGACTGAGTTGAGATGATGTAGGGGTCAATAGATCAAAAGCTATTAATAAGAACCACGACGAGCGTGTCCTAGTAATGAACTTATCGATTCGTTCATAATGAGATTAGTCGTGAATGTTCTGATGAACTTTGTACAGACTATCGGATTACATCTTGTTCTCCTTTCGATGATATTTTTAGTGATTTTTTCTAGTTTTTTGAAATTCATGACTAATTTCTTAGTGTAATTCATCAGGAAGTTCGTACTGAAATTCATAAGTTGTTTCACTATGAAATTTATTCAAAACGTCTGTTAAGATTCAATAGGAATTTCTTGACATTTCGTCATTATATTGAACTTACAACTCTTTTAATAAATGTTTCAATTTCAACTTACTAGCATTGCCAGTGACGGATTTAGAATTTTTTTTTGGGGTGCAGGAGCATTAATTTGATTTGATAATTTTTATAACAATTTGCTGTAAATCATTAATTGCTCCTAGTAGTATCTACATTCATATGTATACTTTCCTGAGAACAGGAGCGTGCGCAGAACCTCTGAACTACGAGTGATGGAAGACGTACTCCTCGTCGTAGCTAAACGAGCCTGGAGGTGTGATATCCAGAAGATATTGAAGGCTGAATAAATACCAATTAAAACTGAGCAAAAATTTATTCATACCCAAGAAAAATCAAAAATTCAAAAATCAAACTTTCATGACCGTTTCTCTTACACTTAAGAGGGTATTTACATCTAGCTAACAAAAAAATAAGACAATTTACAGGATTTGTTTTTCAAAGAGGATGCAAATAAAATGCTGCGGTTTTCTCTCAACATATTTATTAAGTATTTAGGCACAAAAACAATTTTTTTTTTATTCAAAATGATGTCATGGTGGCCAGTTATATGGTGAGCGCCGTCATCATTTTCAAAAAAGAGGTCTACTTGGCGTAACCTGTACAAGTCGTAAATTTAATCCGAAATCAAAAATTAAAAAAAATTTTCTGAAAAATACTTCTGTAGTTGGAGCTATAAATATAATCAATATAACCTCGAACAAAAAAAAAACGGGGAGTATACAAATTTTTAGTCTCGATTTTTCAAGATTTTTTTTACCTTGAAAGTGTTAAAAAAATATAAAAAATATATTTTTCCCTATTTTGTTGGTATAAGCTCCAACGAATTTAGTTTACTTTAAACTAAAATAAAATTAAGTCGATAGCTTATTGGGTTCACGCTCTAGAACTTACGCCGGTTCGCAAAACGTAGTTTCGAGAAAAACACGTTTAAGGTTTTTTTTTTTACTTTTTGCCATTAGAAATCCATAAAGTATGTGCCTAAATGATACGATAGCTCACGTATAAAGTTGATTTCGGAAAAACCGTTTAAGTAACATATTCTACACATGTTTATCTAACGAAATAAGAAAAAAATTTCGATTTATAGATTGAGTTTAATGTAAATACCCCCTTAATTCATTCAGTACTGGCCACAGATACCGCTTCAGTACTGCGAATCCAATACTGCTCGGATTTCGTATAAAAGGTGAACTTTTATAATAATACATGTTAACTTTATGTAGCAATTTTTTAAATTGATTATTTTTCTTTTCTATTTTCTATAAAAATGTAGGGCAACATGTGTGTATTATGTGTTAATAAATAAACTTACTTATACCTACGAAGGTTTTGAACCGAGGCCTGTATTATTCTGAAGGCATGTTAGTAGGAAATATTATATATCATCACCCTTATGCAAATTTTTCAGTTTTGCACTAATGTGGTTTTGTTTTACAAAATGGTTCAAAGAAGTTATGCCAGAAGCACGAATGTGATATCTGAAGTGTGGTTTAACGAGCAATAATCAGGGGAGATTGAAAGCGTTTAAAAAACATATTTGAGCAACAGTTTGAACTTTCAAATAGCTATAACTCAAATTCACTGGTTTGCACTTTCGTGCCTCTGGCACAAGGTTGACGATATGATGAGGTTTCAATCTTTGCCTAAAGTATGTACTGAAAAGAAAGAAACAAATTCCAAAGTTTCACTCAATTGTCTTGTAATTTTTTTTCCATTTTGGTTTACGATTATATCTTTTTTTAAGAAGTGATGTTGTACCTAGGCGTTAGAAGAGTCATATTTGAAGACCACCATATGGAATTCCATACTGGACATTTGAAAAACCTCGCGAGTTTTAAAACTCTGTTACACTAGGTCCGAAGTAGCTGTTTCATCATGTGATTGCATATAAATGATTAGAGGGTATATTATGCAAACGATAAACATCCTTAAAGCCTTCAACATCTACGTTACTGAACTGAACTTAATTTCCACGAATTATAACAAGCTGAAGCTTGCCATAGTGAATGTTTTATTACATACATACACTAAAGTTCACCTCATATATAAACCAATTTTGGTTGTTCACCAAGGGCGCCCCTAGAGGGGATTAAAAGGGGGCACTTGCCTCCACCTGTTTTCTTTCCTCCAGTATTTTAAAAACACCATTGTCAGAATTTTTTCTTCATAGAATTTTGGTATGACTTATGGAAAAATACTGGAAAACCTAAAGGTCTTAATGGTTTCCTGAGATAAAGTACCCATCAGCTCATATAGTTTTTTATACATCCTTTCGACTTTGTGCTGGGAAAGAGGGTGTTTTCAAATATGCAAAACTTTAAGGTATGTTCATTAAAGTAGCAGGATCAGAAGGATATTAGTAACATTAGTACGTTACGTTTTGTTAAACCTCGGTTATCACATTTTAGTTGCACTTTCTTAAAAAAATGAATTGCTCAATTACGAAATGGTTAAAATTAAAGGTGGATAACTTCGAAAGTTTTTGAGCTAGAGCGATTAATTTACCCTACTAACCCCGCTGTTTCTTACCATTTACAACAGCTTGAACACGGTTACAACTGATTCCAAGACTTGAAGTCTTGGATGGTTGATGGTTGGTTGACTGACCAGAAAGCACTATTTTTTTAAGGACTTTTGTATGGCAGCGTAAACAGTATCTTCATTTCACTCTGTTCTCCAGTTTTGATGCTTTCAAAATAAGTGTAACTACATAACACCCCTCCCCGACAATTTTGTCTTAACTTAATCACAAAAAAAGCTTTTAAGCCCAGTACGTTCCGTTCTGTAGTTATCGTTATATTGGGAAAAAATAGAAACCATTTTTATTAAGAACTTTTGTATGGTAACTAATTGAAAGAGTACCGTAATATTGTCAGTTCCTGCAATATTTAATTAAAAAAAGTTATATCATGCGAAATTTTTTAATTCCAGAACATAACTGTCATACCACAGCTCTACCATTATAAGTTTCATTCTCGTCCAAATACCTTATCTATACCATACAATTGTCACAAACTTTAAAACGCCACGAATTCCCAGATTTATTCACAGTACAAAATAGCATTATTCTTTTCAGTTCTGCTTCGGTACTGAAAATAAAATTTGGTTCTTAACTAGTTGGTATGGTAAATTTTGATACAATTACAAGCTAGTATTGTTAAAAAATGTTAATGCAATTACAAGTCAATATTGATAAAACAAACTAATACTTGAAAAAAAAAAAAAATTCCAAAATTCTGTTCTCTTTTTGATGGTACCTAACCAGTACTGAAAATTTATATTTACTCTCTAAAGTTCGAATTTAGTTTAACGGTTTTCATTCCAGCGCTTTTCAAAATTAAATTCAAATTAAATTAAAATTGTCAGTACTGCATGGCTCAGTATCTGAAAATCTTTTATGTTTTTTTAAATGTGAAAAGTTTTCGAAAACTTCCCTGTGTAAATTAATCTTCATTGCGGGGATAGATATTTCCCAGGGAGTAGTTAACAGACAGTATGATTTTCGTGATTCCGGGTGGGTTTGATGCAAAGCCCCTGAATCAATCAACCAGAGTAGAAGATGCGGGTACAATCAATGTAATGAACTCAACTGAAAAACAACCGGAAAAATTAATCCATTACAGATTATACAGTATTCACCATTGCAACATGCCAGTGCTTTCACTCAAATTACAAAAACATTAAATTTAATCTGCGATTGTTTGATGTGTTCTAACGCGACCAAAAAAAAAAATACGCAACGCTTCAGTTGATCGCCTCCATTACATTTTGCGGTTATTTACCTTGTAGTAAAATAGGTTCCCGGTCTGCACGCTCTGCCAGCTATACGTACATATAAAATATTATTATTTCGCTGCATACAAACAATACCATTCCGCTACGAATAATACTTGATTTGATGTTACATTTTATTAACATATTATTCAATGGAAAAAATATTAAAATGTGTGGTAATGCGCACTGTTATCCCCATGCTTATCTCTTCACACACTGAATTACTTGCTATCGATTTGATAGTAAGCCAATGCTGAATTAAAATTAGTATGAAAATGAAAGTGAAATTAATTTCATATTCACGTATCATAATGCTGTATCAGTGCTCCGCAACCGTTTCGCGGTTCGCGAAATATTAATCCTGCTATTTATTTAACAAAATTAATTATAAATATGAACCTACTTGCGGCTAACGTGATAGCTATTTTCATGCTTAGGCGGATTTATAGTAAAGGCGATGCGAGCTACTCACGCGATAGCACAATCGCGTCGCGTCGTCGTGCCATTTCGCACTTACAATGCACCTTGAATGGCTTACCACATCGAAGCGACGCGATTGGAGTGATGCGATATTACTGTAACTGATTACACTCATTCACGTACATTCTAGTTAGTTGTCATCACGTCGCATCGCTTCACGCGCGCTCGTTGCGTTCACTATAATTCCATCTTTATTTCAGTGAACACAAATGTTTCATTTATTGAGAATATATTAATGAGCACAATAAGTGCAATATCGGGTTCTTCCCACTAACAAGACCAAGACTTCAGTGTGAAAAACAAGTACGAGTATGTGGTTGAAATTTACAATACCAATCTATTATTTTCTCTCTCCTTGCGCTAGGTGATGAATTGGGCGCGATTCCAACTAATGACCTTAGTAGAGTAGCTACTACGTTACAGAGGCACGCCCTTTAAAATGAAATTAAGACTGAATGTGCAAGAGTTCCTTATAGACCAAAGTATAAGTCCAGTTCTGGCCGAGGCCCTTCAAGGAACAATTATAGATCTTGGAGTTTAAAAGCTTGGTTCACACAAATAATTATGATCTCCAAGGTGGAACTGGATGAACTAGAAGTTGTTCAGTGCATGTGAAGTGTAACAAAAACTTGGAGCCGTGAGCTCAGCATCTTCACATTTGGGAAGGGTTGTTGAAACACTTCACAGATGGGCTCAAACAGTAACCCTAATGTGTGCAATGATTTCAGATGTGATTCGACAAGCATCTTTCTAATTGCGTTATACCCGTTTAATTCTGATGCTCTCTTCCTGGAGAATGTCTAGCATGTCTGTGACTATCTAAGTCCTGAGAGTGAGTTCCAATGGTCTTCCACCTGAAGACCTACCCACTTCACTTCTTAATGAATTCGTTACTTACTCCACAGAATGGTTTCGGGTCAAACAAGCTCCTTGCTTAGCAAGCTGGTCAGCCGATTCGATTCTCATAAAACCTTCATGTCCTGGCATCCACATCAGGATTAGGCTGTTATGATGATGTACCACTCTTTTAAAAGAGAATGACAGTCCACATAAGTCTAGAGCTCAAACAATATGATTTCAGCCTAGAAATCATTTCCAGCATTTTTTTTTTTAAATATTCAACTCATAAGGGATGTGAAGGGTTCACATACGTTTTTATGAATTCCGCCATATTTCTTAGGTCTGATCAGATATTGAATTGGTTTTTACTTTAACGGGCTTATCAAGTGCCTAAAAATTTACATATATCAGGATTTTTCGATATTCAAACCTTACGGGCGTGTAAGTGGGTAGTATTCAATTTCACGAATTCCGCTATATCTCTTTAAGTTTGATCAGATATCGATTTGGTTACTATTTGTATGGACTATTAATTTCTGCTATATTTTTACTTACATTTTTATATGTAGAGCCAATAAATGTTGAAGGTTGTTTCTTATAGTGACGAAATTAACTTTTGAAATATCCTCCTTGATAACTTTTTAGGGAGCTTGACTCGAAATAACTTGGGTAACTAGGATTATACTGCGTACCGGAGTACCCAAAATCGTAATTTGAGTTTTAAGTGGGGCAGTGTCGGTACACCGCAACTTTAACCGCTTCCCGGACTTTCTCCTGGATAGTAATAAAGTTGTGTCCACACATTTTTCAGATTTTGTAAGATAAAATCATAGAGTAATATAAGTTTAATCCAGCACGATTCAAACGGAGAGGAATACCACGGCTATTTTGGCAAGGGCATGGCATATTCATGGCACCGGCATTCTTCTGTTTCCTTCAAATTATAAGATCCTGGAACCGATGGGACCGTGGAAATATAACCGACTATGAGGTTATCATTCCCGACAATTTGGTCTACACCATGGATAATTGGCGATATTGTTCGAATTCGGATCGACGTTATGCGCAATGCGATTCAGCGGTCGGCGACGGATTTTTAACGAAAGAAAGACCTGCCCGGAAAATTCAGGGAGGCATTTTATGATTGCGAAGAAGGGTTTTATAATCCAAAAAGCGGACTACTGTTGTCGTCTGAACATCCTTATACACCAGTTCGCTTTCTATCCGTCGAGGAAGACTTTTGGATATTGGAGAATTGTCGAAAGGACGAACCGGAGATGGTCGGATTCTAGAATGCGATTGACATTATCCAGAATATGAAAAAATTCGAACAGAATTATAAAATCAGCGATAGTTTTCAGTACACGGACCAGTCGCAATACGATTTGTATTCGGATTTGCTGTTGCGGAAGAGTCCTGGTGACATCGTGGGTAATTTACCAGTCAACTATGAAGTATTTTCACTGATAGTGTTATGGGTAATTACCAAGTAGCCAACCATCGAATATATTCACTGGTAGTTTTTTGGGCAATATCGGGTATTGTTAACGAGAAGTGAAGAAGATGGTAATTGGCAGTATAGAGAGATCAAAACACAAATGTCTACTGGTTAACCGGTTCAAGGTATATTAGTAAATTATGTCCCAAGGCGTAGACTTTAACTTAAGATTTATCGTAAATGAGCTACCACCTACTACGGTACTAACTGGTGAAAGGCGTACGCATATACTTGCAATGAAGAAAATCTGGCTGATCTTACCAAAATCCCTGAAAACGAGATTAGATAATGTATCAAATACTAGGCTCTATAAGACGACTTTGAGCTGTAGTTCTGACTTTCGCACGAACGTTAGGCTTGTGTTATGCATTTAAATTCGGTGGAGACATAACTAATAATATTAATTTTCTCGAAATATTCTTTAATGTGCAACCTTTACTCGTTTTTATTGCGTTTATCGTTTATCAACTTATTTCCAAGTAGTCGTGACCTGAACCAGCTCCCATATCGTATGAATCAAGCTTTCTTGTCAAATGGAATTTCATTCACATCAAAAACTTTATCACTCCTCTTGGATCCAACATTTTTCAAGAAAAGACTCGAAATTAAAGTTTGAATTGAAAAACACTACAGAGATTTGCAGTAGCGAATGAACAGCTCGAACATTTTTTTTTGAGTTGATAGACAATTGCTAGTATTGTTGTGATTCTATGAATGAATGGCGATTATCGCGCGAGAGATTTATGTTTTATCGTATGTAGTCGAAATGGTACCAATTTCCTTGCAATTAATTAAAAAATTAAAATGATTTTCAGTTAGAGTTATCGTCATGATGACTGAATCAAATAAAAATGGGTGTGCAGACAATAAAGTATTTTTGCCGTCCTTTATTTCCAGCGCCCTGTACAAGTGTACGTTGTTTGCATATGAAAGAGCCGGTACTGACAGTAGCAATAATAGAGGTAAGTATCTTTTGGAATTAATGATTATTCTCAATTTGATAGTTTGTAATATTTTGCAGAAATCGAAGTTCAGAACTAAATTCATGAAGTAGGTTCTGGAACTTTAAGTACTGGACATCTCAATATTGAATTACTTAGTTAGTAGTCCTGATGCGAAGGCTAGAAATTATGTATTGCATGGAGAAAAGGATACAACCCAAAAAATGATAACCGTTATTCTAGGCTACGCTTTTGTCCCTAAGTATTCTCTCAGATAATTCAAGTCAAGAGAATGATTGTGTGTCTAGATCTACATATCGTAGACTACTTGCTTAATCAAGGACAGATATCTTACTAAACAACATAAATTTTAAAAACAGAAAAGACAGAGAGATAGAGGGAGTGAGACAGAGCTTCTGTAAAAGAAGTAAAGAAACCTGCGAAAATGAATTGTATGGAAAAGTGCAAATAAGTAAATAGAATTGCTGTGACATGACAGTCTGCTAAATCTGAATTTTACAAATTCTCACCTGCAGCAGCAATTCCAACTAAAGCGAATATACCTCACACGAAAGCTATCTGCATTAAAAATCTTTTGTAATGTAAAACACACAGCTAGATAATATTCGTGCAAATGATGTCATACCAATGAATCGACCGCCTGCATTAGCACCCACAACCCCGGCATGAAAACGCGACTAGTAAGACAAACAATGCGATGAGAAACAATACCATCTAAATGTATAACTTATAGTTGTCGCAAGTCTTAAATGAATAAGGTAAGTTTTTCGTTCACATCACATTTCACGACTTAAGTGATAATTCCAGTTTACAATTTTCACCCACAGTTCGTCACTTTACATTCAAACAGGCATATCCATCCAATTATATCACCCTGTACACCTTTGAATACACTGGCCGGGATACGCCTAAGGTTAATCAGAAATAATTGTCTACCTGAAACAAAAAGGAAAAAGTCACAATCAAAATCAACTCACCTGGCACCGTTCGAGCGCCTCCTGTTCAACATCTGCACTCGATTTCCGGGACTGTAGAATTTTTGACAATTGTATTGAAGCCATAGCCGTCTCGGTCTCCGGAACGTCGGAAATCAAATTTTCTTCGTCTTAACTTCACACTTAACCAGCAGCAGTAGCAACAACAACCAAAATACACGACCTAGAACAGCACACCATAGAGAGAAACACTGCACAATCTCGGTACACTACTATTTCGGGTAATGTAATTTGTATTTTAAGTGGCTATGGCCATCGAATTAACACCTTCTTTTACGGACACTACTAGGTTTCACACAGTTCAGAAAATTATTGAACAACTTATTACAAAACGCAACATTGCATAGCAGAAACCGCTGATCAAAAGGAACAGAATACTTTATATTATATGAAAATTGACCAAGTTTGGTTGGCACGGCACCAACACTATTCCAACATTATTCGAGCAACGCTGCCGGATAACTCACTCTACAACTATGACGGGAACTGTGACGAGTTTGTGTAGTTGAGCCTAGCGAAGAGATCTCGATTCTCGTACAACGAACATCGGGGAAACAACCAGCTGCTTGAAATATCTGATTTGGATCTCTTGTACTTATAAAAACGGAGAAGTTGTCAGTGTTACTACCTGAAGGTTGTGAGCTAAGTCCCATAAAGAGGAAAAAGGTATTTTGACTATTGTGTTACCTACCTTCTTAATTTAACCGTGAAGAATTATCCTTTTTTCATGGCTCTAAAATCGATTTGACACGTGCGAGACTCAACGATTTTTTTTTGTAGATAGAATTGATTCAGGACCACTCACTTTATGAAGGTTTTGCAGCAACAGCTTTAGTTTTTCCTGACTTTGAATTTGTTTCAATTGAAAAGGATAAGTTAGAATACTTTCGATTTAATAGTTTCTTATACTAGTTCTATTTTTTTTGCTTCTACACGATATCTTTTAATGCATAATGCAGTAGCATGACTCTTGCTGATGACACTGTCGTTATATCTAGTATAAGACAAAGCGACGACCGTTATGTGCGGCCAATGATTGAGTTGGGTTGAAGATTGAAATTTTTTTGAATAGACGGGATTCAAATTCATTCAAATCCAACCGTAGATTGATTTCACTTTAATTCTTTTGCATTTAAACGAATAGAAAAACCGCTGCATGAAATGAATCATAGGTTCATGAAGTCTTATCTCTGCCAATCCCAGATATAACTTCAATCCACTGGTAACACTCTGCTTCCTACATTACAAGCTCACTCTTTTCGAGCCGTCGACAGCGCAAACTCCCGGCCGCTCTCCACTTATATTCCATCATTATTTTTTTTAATAAACATGTTTTATTTGCGGCTTCTTTTGTGCAATAATATTCCATAGTAGGTATATGTGTGAATATAATACACACGATTTACGCCGCTCATGAGATCTATGAATGAAAATATTGTAGGCGGCTTTTAATGGAGTACTGTGCGAGTGGCCATAATATGCAGGGAAAAATGTGGGATGTAAGGTAAATATAAATGAACAGTGGACGTACATGTCGCCATCACCTGTAGAGAGATGTGATAGACGATATTTTTTAGGTTGAATAGAAAGTTGTATTATAAATTATAGGACTAAGAGGCCCTGTAAAAATTGCGTCGTGCGGTGTGTATATCGTAAGACGTAGAATTGCACAGTTAAGTCGCGTGTCCGGAGTGAAAAGTAGTTGCGCTAAAGATTGAAGCTGAGAATAATCCTGAAATAAGGGTGCAGAAGTGGGCAGAGTGGAGGTCATTCTTTAACCATTCCTGTTTGCCCTTTCTCTTGGTATTAACTGCTGATATCAAACAATTGAATTTTTGTCCGACTGGTTATCAGAATCTTCTATCGACCAGTAAATAGAACTTTACGGAGATATATTCCAGAATGTACTTTAATTTTCGTTTTACGTTCGATACTGAACAAAACGTTTATGTTAAGATTGTCTAACGGTCACAGGGCACCGGACTTTTTCCTGTCGACTCAAAAACTGCCAAGTTTAAATATTCTCTCACAGCTAGATGGTACTCTTGTCGTAAAAGTTCAGTTTCCAAATTTATTGCGGCGGTGATTGTATGTGATTCACTGGTTCGTGTACATGGACGATTTGGGAAATGGTGCAGCTTTTCGAAATGCGGCGATGGTGAGAGTGCGAACTAATTCCTTACTTCCGGCTGAAAGCCCAAATTGGGCTCTAAATGAAATCGAGTACAAATTGAATCAGTTTAAATATTGTGTACAGAAATGTTTAAATTCAGAAACAAAAGAATGTAGTAGTGGTCCGAATGCTCTACGTCTGTCTGAACGACCGATAATTCAAGTACGCATTGTGCGTGAAAGTGATAAAGAAAATGGAAAGCGGATGTTCTGTTCAAATTTATGAGGCTAAGTTCGTTATCGGAGGCGGACAGATTCCTCCAAGCACCGCGTGCTATACCTCATACATCTTTCTCCAGTTTCAACCTAGTGATACCCGTACAATTTTATTTCTCTCAAGAATCTTTCTGATTGTTAAGAGGTTTCTACCTTCATTTGGCAGAACCTGCACAGGTTCTCAGTTTTGATTCCTATTTTTTTAAGATGATCCTTAAAGCGCAAATGGCCATTAGTATTCCGGTTAGTACCCGTGCTTCTTGTTGAGTGGTTCGGTATGAATTTCATGTCAAAGTCTTAGCAGTGTGGCCCAGTATTGGCATTTCTTTTGTTCCTCCCCTCTCAACCTACTCGATAAAGAGGGGCATGATCGAGTAGTTTGAGATTCTACAAAACGGCTCTAGTCGAGCTAGCGAATCCCTTCGGAAGCTCGTAGATCACTAATCATCCCCAAAATACCCCAGATCCTTGATAAACTTGACCAGCTTGTCATGCCCTATCGACCTCAGATCCTTCAAATTGTTAAAGAAAAGACTGCCACCTCAATCGCCTCCTTGCAACTGCATGACATACACACATAATGTGGGTAATGTCCTCCTCAGCATATAGGTTAGGTTAGGTTGAGAAGGGTGGACTAAAGCAATGTGCCACAGTCCATCGCGAGAGATCACTGTGGATCATATAACTCGAGGCAGTTTCTGTACACGTCAGAGTCAGAAAACCCCATTCACACAGCATGCTTCCCTAGCAAGCAGTGCCCCGTCAGTATTCAGACGAGTAACCGCAAACTTCCTCTATTCCATACCAATATTTCCCTGAACTTATGGTTTCATAAGTGAGAAGAACCATGAGGTGGTTTTAATTTTTCTTGGAGGTCATTACACCGAGAGGAGAGTTAGTCGAGAGCTAGATTTTATGGTAAGGACCTATGTCAAGGAGGATTTTGCTAGCATGAACTGCTATACGCTGAACTTGATGGGAAGTACCGAGTTTACTTTTCCTAATTTGAAGACGCATCACATTTGGACTAAGACCTCTTAGAGGACAAACAATTTAACAGTTTTATTAATTAAATACAATAATTTAGTTCAATTTCCGACATCGGTCACTCCATTTCGATTTCTCTAGCCAGAGTTGCTACTCGCGTCTGCAATATCTTGTCCATATCTGGTTCTATTTTCAAAATGTCTACAGCCTCTTTTAAGGTTGCCATAGTTTCCATTAATTTTTCCTATTGAATTTTAAAAATATGAAAAATTTTCCATTCATCCTAGTTTGGTCAGCTATCTTCACATACCTGAGTTGCTTCCTTGGTCAACAAGCCTGTAATATATTCCCGTTTGGCTTGGACCGCCATGATTTCTTGCAGATCGAGAAGAAGCATTCCACGAAATCGGCTCCATCCTGGTTCGAAGATATCTGCAATATCTAAGAGTTCTAGGCAGAGATCGGTTTTTCGCTTGACTGCCGCATCATTCAGTTCTGCAATGAAAAAGGAGATTCGTTAAAATATTGAAGTATGCGTTTGTCGTATTCATGCCCTACCGTGCAATCGGAATCCTTCCACATTACCATAAAGCTGAACTAGAGCGTATTTAATCTGAAGGACATGCGTGTTCTTTTCGTGCAAAGTTTCGCGATACTTGAAGAGAAATTCTTCGAATCCTCGCGGTGACGATCTGTCGATTGTTTCCATTTCCTTCAAGATCGCATTGTTTCCCCACTTGATCTGTTTTCCTTTGATTATGTGCGAGCAGATTTGGCACATCCAATCCGATGAAGCATTCAAAGGTTCCAGGGATAAGATCTGAAAAGTTTTTTTTTTAATTTGTGATCTACTAACCTCTTCACCTTCAAACCTTTCCGATTTTACACTTGGAACAAATAATAGCACCGGTAAAGGTGTCTAACTCGGTTGGGTCTGCACACCGATTGCAGCAACACTCGAAGCACTTTGACTGTAGCAAGTGTTCTCTTCGCAGTAGCGTACTCTTCAACGCTTGCGTGTACGACGTGCAAATCACTGATCCTTTGGGAATATCGACAGTGGCGGTAAAAATGATGTTCATATTTGCATCAAAAATGTGCCTTGTATTTGGGATGCAGTTGTGTGACATCATGGCGGCTTGTAGGAACAACGCTCGGACCTTTGAATTTTTGGCGTTCAAACGTATTTCAAAAGAGTTCGTGTCGAGGATGGCCGCAATGCGAAGGATCTCGTTCTCTTCCAACTCTTGAAGGCCGAGAATTGTTCGCACGAAGGTTAATAGGTTTGCTTTGAGGATAGCGTAGATTGGAGATTCGCTACGCTTTTCTAGATGATCTTCCAAATCCAAGATTTTCTGATAGAGTGCAGGATTCGACGTTTTGGCTAGAAGACATCGAATCGGCACTATCACACAATAGGCGGACTCTTTTTTCGCGATATTGCGCTCGTAGTTGATGTTGCAGTTAAATTTCCGTCGAGACATCAGCTCGCACTCGCCTTTATGAGCTTTTGAATTTTCACAGGCCGGACTACATAGCGGCCAAAAGCAACGACTACACTTGTAATAGTTGCGTTGACCCGGCGAAACGTCAAGAGTCTGATTGCATCCCAAGCAAATCGGGTAGGTTGCCATTTTCGGGCCAATTAATGCAGGAGTTTCGCGTAGAACAATTTCGCCTTTTTTTATATCTCGCGTGGCTATCAAATGCCGTCCTAAAATGGCATCAGTTGCGACCTGAAAGTGAGAACAGTTCGATATCAATATGGTAGTACATAGCAATATTAGGTGCGTTTTAATGCTCTCCAGAGTAGGATAGGATAGCATAAAAAATTTATATACAAAATAACAACAACATTGCTGTTTTTACGATTCTTCATAACTTTTTTCCATAGATAGTAGGCTACATTAGAGAATTTATCGCGCATAGTTCCCCCAGTGAGCTCACTGGGGGAACTATTCCGGTTAAAATCTATATTCTAGCCTACTATCTATGGAAAAAAGTAATAAAGAATCGTAAAAACAGCAATGTTGTTGTTATTTTGTATATAAATTTTCTATGCTATCCTATCCTACTCTAGAGAGCATTAAAACGCACCTATTATAGTAAAACGTGAGAAATTCTGGATGAAATAGTGATTTCATATTTCAAAAATTTTTTTTTCTAATAATAGTAAGAATTCTTATTTAAGCCCCCCATTGACACGCGAGCATGTTGGCGCAAACATAGGTTTGCGCAAGCCAATTCGCTCGTATATGGCTTTGTTGGTCGTTTGCGCAAACAGGCTCGCCCAAAAATCAAAATATTTTGATTTTTCAGCGCCAACGTACTGGTGTTGGCCGTATGTTCTCACGTGTGTGGTGATGTTTGCGCAAACTTCAGTGTTCAGTTGTTGAATTGCAGTCGTTGAAGGTAGTGTACAGTCATTATCGAGGCTTTATTAATGAATTAAGGATATAATATAATATTATTCAATTCAATCAGTGTTTATTAGTTTTTTCTTCTTATGCCTACCATTTAATAATTTATAATGTAAAGAACATATAACTTTATTGTCGGGGCTTGTCCGAAACAACAACTCATCCGCGCACGGAAGAGTTTTACCAAGGTTGTAAGTTGTAATGCTTGGTATGGCGTTACATGTGCCTTGTTTCTTCTACTGCCTTCCGATAAAGAGCTTGATACAAGATCGAGTTAGATTTTCTATTTTAAATTATTTTTTGAAATAAAAGATGATAGTTTTATTTCACTGTAGTTTTTATTTGTGTGGTCTTTGGTCACTAGTTGGCGAAGATCTCTCTTAAATATTGGTTAGTTTCCTCTTTATAGGATATGAAAAACGTATTATGAAAATAAAATGCATTTAAGTAATAACTGAATATGGATAATAAAAAGGATTTGGGTAATAAAAAGAAGGGGCACAAAAACGTTGAAAGGCGGGACATAAAAGAATTTTGGTCGCCCATAATTTTCGTTTCTTCTTTTCGTTTTTTGCTCTACTAGTATAACTAGAACGGCACAGGGACACGTTGTTTCCATGGTGGAATCCAATAAGCAACTGAGGCTCGCCAACACGCAAGCTAGTGTTTGCGCCAACATGCTCGCGTGTCTATGGGGGGCTTTAGAAGTCCATTTCATTTTGGTCACTCGAAGTAGACCAAATGATCCAACTCCTTCGCGTTATTTCCGTATAAAAGTCCTTAAATCACGTGGTTGTTCTTATTGTTTATTAACAGAGAACATGAAAACTAGAAATTTAAAATTAAAGTACTCCTCCTTCGTGTAATTAGCATACAAATTGAAAAACAAGTTTTCTGTGTAAAAATACTGCTGTTTTACTTACTTACTTTTGAACTCGATTCAGTCCTTTATCTAGCTGCAAACATTAAACGTCACACTAAATAAGCACAACAGTAATTTTATTCGCAAAAACCACCAAACAATTCGGAAAAAATTGCTGCTTATCTAGTGAAATAACTCGAGCATTAAGTTATCCGACTGATATTGTATGTGTTTAAGTTTATACAGAAAGTTGATGCGTGAATGGGTTACAGTTCTTCATTTCCTTGTGACGGTGATTACCATACAAAAGTCTTTAAAACACGTAATTAAAATTATGCTCACTATATTTTTTCATCATTTGAAAGTATGTATTAATTACATTTTCAACAGGTAAAATCAAGGTACAACTGCCTGTAGCTTATCCTTGATCCAAATATCGCGTCCATAATTTCTCGAGTTAAAATCATCTAGAGTATCAAAATGATTTATTTCTGCCTACCGTGACTGTTTTCCTTGCATTATTTATTTGTCAATTGCAATGTATTTTTTTAATACGAAAATGTAGTCTCCTTTTTCTGCACTCCCAAAAGCTTACACTGTATACCACTATGTCAAATATTTGACAATTTTGGCTGCCAAACACAGTCAGATAGTGTAATCGTCAAATTTTTGTTTGCCACATTATTTTTTCGTCCTATTTTGCAAAAAATTTAACTGAACAATTCGTCAAATTTTTTTAGTCAAATATTTGACAGCATGGCATACAGTGTAATACTAGCTTAAGTCTAAATAAAAACGAATTGACAATCAAAACAAAAACATCTGAAAAGAATACATTAGGAATACTCAGATGGGATTGGCTCAAAAGTATTATTCTCGATCTGGACCTAACATAACCAACCGCTGCTATACCCAGCTCTAAAACTAATGTATTTGCAGTTTTTTTTTGTCGTGGGATAGAAAGGGTGAGCAAAAAGGGCGCTAAACATCAAACGTCCGCCAAACTCGCGATGTCGCACAGTAACACGTTTATTAATAAAAAATATGGTCTGATATCTTGTGCACATTCTACCCACGTTCCCAGCTAACTTTATAACTTTTTCAAATCAAAATAATCACTCCTTGGTCTCAGTTCACAACAGTTTTAACCCGGTACTGAACGCATTGATATCGTTGCCTAGGTGCTATTACGAAAAGACAGAAGCCAGAAGCCAGGTCCTAAAATTTTCCAGTAACTGGAAGAAATTTCATAAAAACCTAATCCATAACAACAATACAACTTCCTGGTTTTATTTTCTCAACAAAAATTATGTTTTGATAATAGCTTCAAATTTTTTCTCTGCTTCAAATACGTAAAACGAAATATTTTGCTGCTGTCGTCATTAATCATTTTTACATATAGAAAAACCACTTAGGTGCTCGAACTTGTTTTCATATTTTGCATGAAAATGCGTTTCACAAATAATAACAAAATTTTTCGCATCTCTTTAAATGTTTTCACAAAATAGGTTTAAATGCACTCGCGGCTATTAACTTTTGGCTTAATTTTTTTTTTAAACTTAAAAATAGACTGCAAATTTATTTTTGACTTAGTTTAGCCTCGTATTCGTAATTATTTAATTCACAAATCACAAACCTGAAAACATTTACACAATCCTTTATGCTCCTTTCGCCAATGCTCTTTCTGGTGTTCTTTTCCGCAATAAACAACATTTTTACAGCCACCACACTTTAATGTTGCTGGAATACCGCAAATGGGGCAATTTAATTGATCCGGCATTAAAAAAATTTAGCTTTATAACACGATTGATTTAATTAAAATAAATAAATTTAGCTTTTTAGTTCCGATCTATTTCGAAACACAATCAACGATAGACTACTCGATCGCACGAGTGGCTTCTTTAAACTTTTGATATTAAAGCGAAAGAAAGTTTTAATCAATAGAGGCAATATAATTAGATACCGAACCCGAAATAGATATCCTATACACTTCGGCGATAATGCATAAGCCATGTACTACACACTCTAGATCGTATTTATTAGCAGAGGTTGGATAAATCTTGTGTGGCAATTTTACATGAAGATCGTAATGATCTGTAGAGCGATCTTACACAAAGTGAATTCAGAGTTGGAATGAAAATTGTGGGCATAATTGTGCGATCGGGACGAGTGCTACTGTATCTCAAAGGTAAGAAATTAGAATTTTCAAACTACGAAATACAATTAATTACATTTAATTCCTTACAGGCTATACATTTGCGCCCTGAAACAGATGTGATTTGAACTGCGTTCGTAAAAGTCCCTGTCCAGCATGGGCATCGGCAGTAGCGATATAAAAATCATTAGTAAAACTTGGATCAACCCAGGACTTTCTATTAATCCTGACGTAAGGTCCGTTTCGCGTGGAAACTGGAGGCCATCGCGGAAAGCCATCGGCAACAGGTATTCCATTTTCGACGAACGAAGTCCATAGGTCGACCATTGTTCGAGCCATTGTAGTATCGGGCGGATTTAAGTTAGCCGCGTAGTCGGGATATGGGAACAAGTAGATATTTTCGTTGTTATGACATACTCCACCGTCATAAGGATTATTGTTCTTGTTGTCGCCATATCCAAATCGAGTGTAGGTTCCCTTGTAATTGAAGCTGTAGAGGAATGTTTTGTTCGGCTGTTCCTTAGAGTTTTGTTGCGCCATGTAAAGTATTGGAATTTTCATTGTAATAATTCCAGCCAGCTACGAGGAAAGGATTGCATTACACCGGTATTATTTGTGTTATACTCAAAAGCCTTACATCAACAAAGTCTGGAATTAAATTGAAAAAGTCCGCTTCCGATAAATAGAATTGCGAGATCAACTTCTGGCGGATGAGACCCTTTAAGGCTCCGGTAGTATCTTCGATTCCAAAACGGGTCATTAGATCGTCTAGTAAATTATACGCTAGGTAGCTATGATTTCTTCTACCGTTATGGTACACCATTACCATGTACTCATCTGAAATATTAAATGAAAAATGTTATCAGAATATCTGGAACTAAAAAATTTTTGGTTGTTTTATCTGAGAGGGACATATGCCCAATCATTAAGGCGAAACACTAGTGCACAATCTTTGTGAATGTGAGCGCCTCAACTTACAAGAAGCTTTGTCACTTGGATCAGGATTTTATGAAACCAGAATATTTGATTATTGCCTTTCGAAATTTCCTGTGTTGCATCAGAAGCGCCGGAATGGAAGGGGAGTATAGACTTGGCAAACTTCACAATGAACCAACGCTCTCTAACTCCATTAACGCATATGCAACAAGCAGGTAATTTACTCGGAACTAGGTAGTAGCGGAGGGGAGAGGTGCTATTAGTTCAGTAGTCAACAGTATCCTGACTACTACTACTACTATCGTGCCAGGTGGCGGAGGTATTTGCATGCGCAGATGCCTTAATGACATGATAACTCTAATAATTGGACGGTTTTTGTCCAGTGTCAGCGATCTATTCGAGAAGCTGTAATCCTAGATGTTGGCCTCCTACGCTTCCAAAACAGAGTTGGCGCAAAATTCCAGAGATCAAACTTCCTAAAGTAAAGGTATTACTATGGTAGACTAAAACGGGCACTTTCATGGAAAAATAATCAAGTTCTCTACGCTTGTCTGGAATGGATCATTCGATGTACACGGCACAAGATGCGATCCTGCATCTGCTACCGCAGAACATTTAAAAGTGCTGCTATACGTGAGAAGTTGGAATCCAGACCTTTTGGGAATAGCCGCATATTGAATCTGTTTAGTGACTGCAATCTAATTCAAATTTAAATTTTTCTAGTTAATTCTCAACCAGGATCCCTTGTAGAGCAGGATGAAATACAGATCATCCTCAGAAAGGGGAACGGGGGGAACTGAACGGACATTTCTAAAACAAACGAAGGTACATGAGGGCATAACTTCTCTAGGAGTCGTTTAGATTAGCGTATTGTTGGAAAAAAGTCGATGCAGAATAAACGCTGCGTTCAGGCGCGTAGCGTGAATCTTCGTAGGGCTAGCGCAATGATACGATCGCTATTTTTTGATTACTTCCTGGAATTGAGCAATCGAAATTTTATTTCTAAATGAAAATTACATGTTTATGGTTATAGAATTCATAGAATTTGATGATCGTGTTATTGCGCTAGCCCTACGAAGTTTCACGCTACGCACCTGGCTGCGTTACCCTTACGGACAGTCAAGTGGCGATTAAGGTTCATGAGTCTAGTTTTGTTGTAAGCCCGTTTTGGACAATCCTGAGCTGAACAACGTGAATACTCAATCTCACCTGCGTTCTGACTAAGATTGGCGGGTACGCCACACGGCTGGGTATAGTAGATGTGACAAGTTTGAGTCACGTCTGTGGAAATGTAAAGAACGTCCATTGAGCATTTTCCATATGCTATGCAAAAGCCCCGGATTGACAAGGAGGCATTATCGTGCAAGAGTATGCGCTTTGCCATTGATGTAAATAAATTATTTTCGACATAAATCGAAGGATTTTGCGCCAATACTTAATTATTAAATTAATAAAGTAAAATCATTTTTGCGACCTTTAAAATGTAAGAGACTGAATCCTATCTCGACCTCTAGGAAAAGGGATACCCTGAGCTTAAACCGTTTCTGGCATATAGAAGGTCGTATATCGAATCATTCTTGAGAAGTGGGACTCGTAAACATTCAAGCGTACAGGGTTCACGGATTGTTATCGATACTCTTTTATTCTTAATGTTAAATTATAATTCTCAGTGCAATTTGTGTCGATCCCTAAAATGTTGGTTCTTATGGCGATTTGATTATTGTGGACAATGTACTTGAGAAGTTGTTGGAATGGGATTAGCGAAAATTAAACTCACCATCGAACGCAAACATGCCATCATGAGCTGTTACCCCTGTCAAAAGCGGGTACTTCCTACTGGATTTTATCAAACGAGCGGGTTTCTTCGGTAAAAGACCATTAGGATCACCAATTGTTAACTTCACTCCAACATTATCCGGAATTTCACTGTCCTCCAGAATCGTCATAATCGAGGAGAAATGTGTTAAATTTGTGACTGGATATTGAATGAGGCACTGATGGATTGCCCTCAAATCAGGCTCGCCCGGACACGCTATATATTTCGCCAAATTCCGAGCGTATCGTAGGGGATCCTTTCGTACTGCAATCGGCGAGATGGCCGATCCGGATTGAAGAATTAGTTGATGGAATAGAGTAGGAGGGACCTGAAATTGGTAACTTAAAAAACAAGATAGCGAGGAAAATCCGAGAACCTTACCTTGGGACTAATACTCAACGCGTGAGCAATAATTGCTCCACCTGATTGTCCAACAAGTGTAACACGATCGGAATTACCGCCGAAGTACCGAATATTTCGTTGAACCCATTCCAAAGCCAAGGCTGCATCGAATGCACCAGCATTTCCGGGTATTTCTGGTGTCATAGTCGATAGGAACCCCAGAATTCCGGTGCGAAATTGCGGAACGACGAGGACAATATCCTTCTCCATAAGATAGTTGGGAGGCTGTCGCGAACGTGCCGATTCGAAATACATTTCACCGTTCAGAACGACCATTACTGGATAATTGCCGTAAAGCTGGAAATGAACAAGAGTAGAATCAATACGTCGAATATTTTTGATTCGGTCAAGTTACATACATCTTTCGAATACACGGCTAAATGGAGACAATCTTCGATATCACTGCCATCGGTACTCTGCGAATAAGCGACAGTCGGGCATCCCGACTTGTCGAGCGTTGCATCCATGACACCATCCCAAGGTCGTTTCGGGATCGGTGGACGAAACCGATTGTATCCCGCCGTACTTTCGGCATACGGAATAGCCAAAAACTGATAGAAGTATTTTTGTGACCATGCTGTTTCGCCATAAGCTCCACGAACTGAACCCTGATTGGGAATATCCACACGAATCTCTAAATTATAGGATTGAGCCGCGATCGAATTAAAGACGTTCGCGATTATCACCAGCACAAAATACTTCGCAGAACACCTCATCTTTTCGAAACTTGAAAGATAACTGGAGAGTCTGAAGATCGACGGTCTCGAAACAAGATGAATGGTACTATCTATTTTTAGTGTGATCTTTGATCTTGCTGGATGAAAGATGTGATCATATTGTGGCTGTTCATTGGCATTTTGAATGAAGATAGGTCAGGGGTTCGGTGTATGGCATTTAAATGTGTAAATGAGTGGATAGTCGCAAATAAAACATCATCTGCAAGATCGGTCGGCAGAGAGTGGGCATCAATTATTATCATCTTTAATTGAGAGTTTGTCATTTCTGCTAGCGATTATTTAGAGTGTTCCTATCTTAGCACCGATAACCTTAAAGCGTCCAAAGAAACGATCTTCTAGTTATAGAATACTTATTCCAATAATCAGTATTCTGTCGAGAGTTGTTGGAAAAACATATAGAGATTTGAAGATGGGCTACTTGCCACAAGCGATAGTAGTTTTCGGTATAATATCCACTGTGGCATCATATCAGCCAACTGTAAATATCCCAGGATTAGGAAGTGTAGTCGGGACAACATCCTCAACAGCTTGGAGTAGACGGCCAATTTATCAATTTCTTGGTATAAAATACGCGCAATCTCCTCGTGGTGTAAATCGTTTTCAAGTAAATAATAGACGTGTTGAATTTTTGTGCGAGTTCGTTGCAAACTTTTCTTCTAACAGCTTCCTGAAGAAATTCCAGCCTGGGATCATGTCTTGGATGCAACAAGACCGGGACCTGCGTGTCCAACTTTTACAAATTTAGCCGAAATAAAGGATCAGGAACGTTACCGAGACGTGGAAGATTGTCTCAGCCTGTCCATTCATACACCCAGTGTAAAGCTTTAATATCTACATATTTCGGAAGTGATTGTGTATAATTTTTATCGTAGCTATCCGGTCGCTACCCCGTTATGTTCTACATTCATGGAGAATTTTTCTTTGACGGTAGTTCTGAGGAGGCGCAACCCAACTATTTATTGGAGAAGAATGTAGTTCTGGTGGCTGTGCAATATCGTCTGGCTCCAATCGGATTTTTATCGACTCGATCGAAAGGCATTCCCGGAAATATTGCAGCTATGGATGTTCTGTTGTCTCTTGATTGGGTACAAAAGCATATCCGATACTTCGGAGGGGATAGTAATGAAATGACGGTTTTTGGACAAGGATCGGGAGCAACACTGGCACATTTGTTGATGATAACTCCCTTGGTCAGTGGAAGAGTGAAATTTTATATTTTAAACGAAACGATGTAAGCTTTCTTCCGTAGATGCCGGAACAGATCTTCCGCCGAGCAATTCTTCAATCCGGATCGATGTTGAGTCCTTATTTCTTGACCGAAGATCCTATTGACCCGGCAATGGATATTGCACGACAAGCAAAATGTCCGGGTGCTGATACTGTTGAAGCAGTCAATAACTGCTTGACCAGATTGACAACAAGTCAATTAATCCAGGCCTTTGCCAATCATGCTGTAAGATATTGGTGAATAAGCTGTTGAATTTATTTACTTATGACATATTTGTTGGATAGAAATCAAAGGAAACTGACGGTTTAGGACAGTATGGAGGGTTCCAATGGACAATTGGTGATGCGTTCGGTATTCTACCGCACCATCCGTCCAAGTTGATACGACAGGATGAAAATTATCATTATCCCGTGATGGGAGGTGTGACGAAAAATGTTGGAAGTTATTTTTTTACACGTTAGTTCTTTTCCATTCGCCCAATTAATGTCCTTACTATTCTTCTTCTATTGCGCTAAAGCTCAAATCGGACTTAGGCCCGATACCGTTTTTTTTTGGGATCTCAACGTCCTTTAGTCCGATTTCAGTTTTTTCGTGGAGCTTTGCAACATTGTTCATTGAAATATTGATATTTTTCTTCAACTTAATTTAGGTCAAATCTTAAAACGGATTGTTCAACGTGACTATGAAAAAGTTGATGTCGAAGAACTTGTGGATACAATTCTTCGACATAGCATCGGTGACGATGATTTTGGAATTTGGAAGACTCTTGCAATTGAGAATCTTTTCGAGCCAGAACAGATTAAAAATTCAACGTTAGGTGTCTTATTGCCGGGACTGATTGATGTAAGCTACTTACTATACCATAATTACTTAATTTTAATTTGTTTGTTGTTGAAAATTCCAGCTGATCAGCAACATTCTCTACAAGGGCCCCGTTCTTCAGGCTCTACAAATGAACTCAAAATACCTAGCGAACGATACCTTCCTGTACACCTTCGACTATCACGGTAGATTCTCTCGATATGCTACGGTTGAAAATAAACAACGGGGAGTATCGCTGAGTGATGATAATCTATACTTATTTCCGTTTCCGCCCGAATACTCGCAATTGAATGCCGAAGAAACGTCTGTGGCGCGAAAAATGGTCGATCTGTGGACTTCGTTTGCGATCACTGGTATTCCGGAATCGGATTTAATAGAAGATGATTGGCCGCCAATGACTCTGGTTACTGGACCCTATCTGGCTATTGATAGCGAATATAAGATCGGATACGATTTTATCGATGAAATGGTACGAACGAATCAGGAACATCAGGTACCATCAGAAGGTGATGAAATATAAAGGAGTTTGATGAAATATAAAATAGTTTAATCAAAAACTAATCGGAGTTTTGGATTTTGGAATGTGTATAAAAAGACAATTGCACCTTGCGGGCTGAACCTTCTTTCAGCGGAATAAGCCAAGTAATCTGATTCACGATCAAAAATATTGATTTCATACTGGTTGTTCTACTGGTGATTTTTTGTGGTCATAAATTCGATGACGATTGGGCGGTTGTATTTGGCATTGCAAAAGCGTTTCATAGAGTCTGGCATTAATGTCTATTAGCTGAACGTAGGGCGTTTGGAATTTAGGCGTGTTGATCCGATTACCTTGTTGATGTTGTTGTTTGAAGCGGAGGAAGATACGCAGCAAGGCAGCGCATCTTGAGCACTCAGACAATTATTGCTCATTGCACTCGAGTCCCCCAGTTTCTACCCGAACTTTTTCGTCCTCAATCCGATTACCTTAAGATCGCAAAATGTGGTCCCCTGTTATTGATCCTATTTATAAATGAACTTTCCCATGCGTTCGATTTTCCTTTTTACGCAGGTGACTTGAAAGTGTTATGTTGCAGCTTGGTGACCTCTAGTTTTCCCAACTTTAAACATCGCGTAAGACTTGAGATTTTTAGGGCCATTATTACAATCTTCAGTTAAACTCTAACTGGAACTTTAACTGGAAGTTTTGTATGAAAATCTGTCAGTTAAAGTCCCAGTTAGAACATAACTGAACATCGTAGTAATGAGCCTTAATGAATTTATTGTTTCTTTGCATACTTTACTATAGTGTGTTAATGGAAATTGTTATGTTCACTTGGATAAATAAATAAATAAAAGGGTAGAACAATTATGTACTTCAAAGCACATCATGACTTCTGTATTTGAAAGTGGAAAAGTTTTAACTGCATTTTGTGGTTGAGAAGTGATACTATCATATGTTTCCTCAAATATGACACAAGAACTGATGAAAATTTCGTTACCAAATCAAGAAAATACTAGTATTTTTGATAAAATAATTTAGTTATAGTGGGGTGTTGATATTCTTCGTGAACAAACTAATTTATACCATTCCCATTTGACCTGACCTTTCCGAGCCCATCATTTCATAGGTACAGTTCGTTTAATTTTGATTAGTTTTGTTCCGATGATCCGTTTTCGATCCGACTGAGCGGACGTTATTATTTCTTCCCCCTTTCCAATCGGCTCCTACCACTAGGCACATAACTATCTCTCATTATTTTTCTTGTCTTCATAAGCGACCTTTTGTCGGTCAATTCTCAATCTTCTAATTCATATTTTTGCTACTTGCAGATGAGGACATTTCTACAAGATGACAACGATCCAAAACATCGAAGCCGTCTTTAAGCATTTTACCAGTTACCTCCAATTATAACTACTAAATTAACCACGCTGCATACCTATAGGAAAAATCGGCCAACAGTCTGGGCGCAACTCTTTTTTTTTTGGGTAGAAGTCCGGAACGCGTTTAATATTGAGAAGCGATGTATGCGACTGACATCCTCAAAAATGCCGTTCCAAATAGCTTCCTGGTTATTCCTTAGTTTGTCAGTCGCATAGTCACCTACCCCGCATCTCAGCATTAAACATGTTTCGGACTTCTACCCATAAAATAATAAAGTTGCGCCCAGACTGTTGGCCGATTTTTTTTTAGTTTTAATTACTCTAGTAACACATGTAGGTACTAAGTTTTAACTTTCTAGCATAAGCCGTTTATGAGATATAAAAAATCACCCCCACCCCCGTACCTTGCTACTCCTATCAACAATTTATTTTTCTGGGATGCCTCTATAGTAGCTCTTGTAGGATACTGAGTTGACTGGGAGTTTGGTTTTGGTTATTTTATCGAAAGAACGAGTGTTCGGTTTAAAGGTTTATTTCCAACTAAAACTTAAAACTAAAACTTACTATTAACATCGACTAGATTTCATGATTTTACATAACAAAATATTATACATAAAATTTACCGTGCATTTCATTTTCGGTGCATTAAGCCAGGCTTTACCGTAAAAGGTTGCTTTGCTGAACAATAGCGAACAATTCAATATTAAGGCTATCAACATTTCGGGCGTATTGTTCATTGCAATTTTACTTCTTTTTACAATTGGAATTTTTGGGGCGTATTTCTCTTTTATTATTAATTCGTTTTTATGTTCGATTTTAAATTTTAAGTTTACCGATCCAAAATATCGGTCTAGCCATATTGTTTGAATACAATACTGAAATTTGCCTAGCGACAACTTTGAGACGCTACACTCTATACAGTTTAAAATTTTTAGCTTTCTATCCTTTGCTGCTTTCGAGAAATAAAAATCAGAATTTTTTCATTTCCACCTCCTCCCACCATCACTAACTACACCCACACCCTCAACATTTTTTTCTCCGCTAGAGGTCTACTTGTCCTAACTCCTGTAAAATTTTCGAGATCATATGAGTGGTTGAGTGGCAGAGTGGCCTAAGCCACATTGCTGCAAAATGAGATATCGGACTGTAAACTTAGACGTAATTTGAAAAATTACTCTCAAAAAGAAATAATTTCTATTTTGTTAAATGTCCAAGCAATGTATACTGATATTATGGTAAATAAATAAGTTTGGAACGCATATACGTAGACATGGTTATTGTGGTCAAACTGAAAAAGCCTAAGCATCAAAAAATGCAATGCGGATTAGGCTACTCTTCTACTAAACCACTCATATATAATACGGTTCTTGAGATTTAAAAATTGAATTTATTGAAAAATGACTGTCCCCCACTTCCGCGCTTAACCTCCCCCCTCAAAAATTTTACATTCAGTAGACTCCACTGGTAATTCTATATACAGAAACCAAATTTTATCTTCCTGCCATAATTGAGTCGGAAGATATTGTAATTCAAAGTTTTTCACCCCCCTTAAAAATGTTAACCCTTTTCTAATCTCCTAGTATCTCTTAAGGCAACTACAAAGTTTGAGCCATCTGACATCAATCGTTCAGGAGATATGGATTTTAGAATGTTTCAATCCCAGCTTTCAAGCGTTTTGGGCGCATTGTTTGCCCCCCACTCTCACACTCCTCGACCCCCATCAACCATTTTTTTCGAATGGGTCCACTATCATAGTACTACATAAGTTCCAACTGTCAGCCTCCTAGCATAAGCGGTTCCTGAGATCTAGAAACCAACATTTTTCATCTAAAACGCTCCCCCCTCACCACTCCAAAATATACCGCTCGTAGGGGTTCACCCATTCTACCTATCATAAAAATTGCAACTTAATATCTCATGGGGCTTGTGAGCTACGCACCTTCAAGCGGTTTTGCGGACGGCGTCTACGGCGGACAGACGGACATTTTTTTTTTGCTTTTTTGGGGTTTTACTAGTTCTAAAACGTGAAAATACAAAATTTCAGGGTAGCAAATTTTTTTGAAATTTCTGGTCGATCACAATACTTTGTTATTAAAAAATAATAAAGTAAAATTTATTATTACGCAGAGCACCACCACCTGAAGCTGGATGGCGTGTGTGTAGCGTGCATGATAGTGGACTTAGGTAGTGCCTTCTCACAGTGACGGTGACTTACTGGATTAACCGCCACATTCATCAGATTCAAATCGGTGAACGTCAGCATCTATTTCGACATATTCGAACCTCCGTTTGACGATATCCGGCACACGGGCCTGGCCTACGCTATTTTAGTGGGATTGATGTAAATGTTTGCCCCATAGAGATATATGTACTGGAGATGACGAGCAGCGACTGTTTTGAAGCCGGACGATTCCTCGCAAAGGACCGGCAATAAACACTATGCTACTATTAGCATCTTACTCACATTTATGTTATACTCCGGTCTTGAACACAAAAAACGCCAAACATTTGAATACTAGGCTACTATTTACATTTCACTGTCACCTGGCATCAAACGCTCTATCCAAAAACGTTCAATTTGGCTTCAAAATGCTTCAAAGTGTTTCATACAAAATCGGCGTCTTGTCGTCTCCAGTATTTGTATCTCTGTGGCTTGCCCCAACAGAAGCCTTTTTGTTTTCGTTTCGTTGACGCCCCCTTAGTAAATTTTTTTGTCTAACCATTATAAAACATGAAACAAAATAATTTAGTTTAGAAAAAGTTTTTTGCAATATGTCAACACATCTTTTGATTAGAAAGTTTTTCGGGTATAAATACTGTTGTTTTTGCTTTTCGCGGCTTTACAGAACTAAACCCATTTTCAAAATGAAACCACTTTCTTGAAAAAAAACTTATTTATCACATAGGTTTAAGTTTTGCTTATAAACCATCTATGGGCAGATTGTAATTAAACCTTATGATGAATTTTGATCATTTTAGAAGCGTTCAAATTGTCTGTAAAAATGTACAAAGTGCCAAATCTCTGTTTTGAGAAACAGCCCCTATCGTGCACCATTACTAAATGTTTAGCAGTCCGCTGAGTCTTGTTATGTTGATACGCCGGGTAGAAAGAACCCACAGTAAGAAGCTTCGACTGAAAAAATTACGTTCTCCCAATCGTGATTCAAATCTTCTTTCGTCCAATCGTACCTTGAAATTTCGCATAATCGCATTCGGTATTACAAGAATTAGACCTATTTTTTTTACGAAAAATCGCTTACCACTTCCCAATGATAGGCGAGTATTCTTTTTGAACACCCGTATAATCATTTTGTCCTCCGTTTTCGTAATTTTGTTTGACCTTATTTAGCAGCGGGCTCCATAGGACATTTTTGGTCCTTGCGGATGCTAACTCCGGAACATGACTTTTGTGACTAAAGTCGAACAAAAACTAGCACATTCTATACAAAGGGTCACACTATCTGTTTGCTTTTGAATCTAAAATCTATAGGTTTTCAGAAAGGAAGAGAGTTGTGTCCGTGTCCCATTTTAAGCTACTGTAAGTGGCGGCATATGCTGACCTGTCCACGAAAAGGTTTAAATGATTTCCGGAACCGTAATGTACGAACTGTTTGTCTAATCTAGTTGGTTGTTCGCATTGTTTCCGGAATATAAAAATTTACGTAGGTACGTTATTCCAGCAATTTTAAACACCCACTTCTGTTCGTTCCACACATTTTAGTTTCCACTACGAATTTCGTCCACAATACTCCATTTAACGAAGACATTTCTCACATTTTAACATGGCTTCATTCCAAATGCGAAGAAATTACGGTATGAGGCGCTGAAAGCATTTTTTTTTAAATTACAAACTGATTTTAAGTGGTTGGAGTCACGGATACCGCTTACAACTTATGAGAAATCTGGTGCGAAATATCCGTCTTTTCATTGTTTAAAAAATCTTTAAGCAATCTTTAAGTTTAGTGTTTTCTTTGAAGTAAGCAAAAGGTCCTGAAGGTCATCCTGCAGTAAAAAGCACCTGCAAATCTGGGTTGAAGTGCTCCTCGGCTTTCGAAAACTGTTTGTTGCAAAGCTCTAGAATCCTGTTCTGTAACTGGTAACTGTCCACCGCATCTCAGCGTTGAACGTGTTTCGGACTTCTACTCAAAAAATAATAAAGTTGTGCCCAGACTGTTGGCAGATTTTTTTTATTTATTTGCGTATTTTTTTCAGTAGAAGATTCAATAGAAGTAAAATCGATCTCATTAAACCTAAAAGATTTTCGGAGTTCGTGAAAACTTGGAACAATATCTTACACCCCCCATGGGGTTTAACATCAAAAAATGCTTAAATCGGTTTTTCCCGTTTATATTTAAAGCCTTTACAAGTGAAAGTGAATTCGATATTTCATTAGACCTAAAAATATATATCGGAATTCGTGAAAATGTATACAACCACTTGGCACCCCCTTAGTGGTTGGATATTGAAAAGTTTGAAAAAAGGTTTCTAGGCGCTAATATAAAGAGCGTGCAGAAGTAAAATTGATTTGATAACTCGAGATATCTAAAATATTTAACGAAATTCGTGAAAATGTGGAAAAATCCCTTTTCACGAACATTTTGTACTCCACCTCCGTACGCCAATAAAAATCTGAACTTTTTTTTACATATACGTAGGGGAATATGGGGAGACTTGATCACCCTTTTCTATTTTGTGATATAGCTCAAAAAATATAAGATAAATTAAAATGGTTTTAAACTATGTCTTAGAGCATTAAATAAAGTAGAATAGTCCAGGTAAACCTAACAAAAAGGAATTAGAGTTATTTTTTTCTTTTTTAGTATGTAGTCCAAATGAATCAAGTCTCCCCAATTAAGGGAGACTTGATTATAGGTTAGCGTAGACTTGATCCAAGGAGGATCAATATTATATGGTTGTAGATAAAAAATAGATATGATTAACACAATTAGATATTTATTGTTAAAGTAAAGTATTAAAGTAACAGAAACATAAGTTCTTTTCTTAAAATTAGTAGTTTTTTATGAAGAATAGGTTTAAAAATAAAAATTCAGTTCTTTTTAAATAGTGGCAGCTCATCTTCATTAACGTTCATAGCTTACGCTTCGCTGTTCTAGCTACGTGCTGCCTTTTTGTATTTTCTTTCGATTTTATACGCCTAAACTCTTCTTCGATGATTTTTTTTTCAGGTGTTCTTGTCAGTATTTTTGTAGAACCGATCTTACGCCCTTTTAGACTATCCTTTCTTGGGGTTGCTTTCGGAAAGGGTCTTATATCTTCTGGAGTCTGAAAACTGCACCCACGTGACGTCGATGGCTGAGGTGTACAAGGTGTTTCGAGAACTAACTTCTGCGTGCATTGTTCACTCTGTGGAACAGGCTGCATTTCTTGAGGGATATCTCCGTCTTTAGGAAATTGACTTGTTAGATTTTCTTCAGGTCTATCAGTTACATGGGACGAAAGATAATCATCTTCTGTGAATATACGAGTATTACAGTTGAATGGAAAAATTCCTGAAACACGAAAGCCACTGTGTATATTCTCAGGAGTAAATGCTCTAGGAAAAGCTTGTCCGAAACACGCTGATATATCGTAAATAGTAATGGGCTTTTCAGGATTATTGATCATCCAATTGTCACATGCAGAGTTATAATATGCTTTTAGTGGCCCAAACACTGTTCTGTTTAATGGTTGGGTCTTGTGAGATGTGTGGGGAGGTATAGTGAGAAGGTGTATCCCATTTTCCTTTGAATAATTTAAACATTCAATACTAATATGACTGCTGTGACTATCCAAAATATTCAAGCAAGGTGACTCCAAAGAACACTTGCTGAATTTTTTGAAATGCTGCAAAAATTTTACGAAATTGTCTACCGTCATCCATTCCGTTGGATATGTGGTTCCATGTGTGCCTGCTGGGGCGTTCTTAATCATACGATCTTGCCAATTTTTGCGAGGAAAGATCATGAAGGGGGGGATGTGATTCCCAAGAGCATTAATGGCACAGCATGCTGTAACTAGTTCCCCACGTTCTCCGGATGTCATTTTGCCAACTTGTTTTAAGCCCTTCGTAGCAACTACTTTCCTGGGCTTGTGGACCGTTGTTAGTCCAGTCTCATCAATATTCCAAATGGAACCTGGTTGAAAATTACACTTTGTCATTAAAGTGCGTAAATTTTAAAAAAATTTGGATATGTTATGCTCATTAAAGCTAGATGATCTACTCAAACTTGTAGCTTCTGGGACACGCAAAGAAAGCTGAGGGTTTCTCCGCATGAACCCATAGAACAAATCGTGAGTGGCTATTTCCTCAGTCCATTTGGCAGTGATTCGTTTATCATTTGCTACTGCAAATTCGTATGCCAATTTGCGAACAGAGTGCGATGATAGACCATGGTTTAATTTGCTAGCCTTTTCTAGGTAATTTGCTAGCGAGTTCTCTCCCATTTGATTTATAGCTGATATCCTCGTCTTGTGTTTTTTGCCGTCGATAGTATCGTTTTAATGTCATTATATTAATTTGAAATTTTTTTGCTGTACCTCTAATTGAGTTGCCATCCATTACATCCTTCACAGCCTGCTTCAACTGATTTGCGTCTATTGGAGTGCGCTTTTTAGCACCTTATTTGCGCTTGTATACTCTCGGCATTATCTGCATTAGATAAAATAATCAAAAATTGAATATATACATATTCTGGGAGACTTGATCCATGAATCAAGTCTCCCTTGTTTGATGTGGATCAAGTGTACTCATTGTATACTTTTTTTTACTAATATATATATCTAGTTTATAAGAAGCGATTTTTTTAACAAGATCAACGAATACACTTTATAGAAACAACCCATTTTACAAGGCATTAAATACATCTGGTCCACCGTACACTATCGCACTCAGTTAAAACAATTTAATATACTTACGGAAAAGAATTTGAGCACTAGATATTAGAAAAATGTCACCACACCTTTGTTCGTTCCGTTCGACTGTCGAAATGACATTTGGTGCTCTCGACGGGTGGAATGGAATAGCGTTAACAGCGTGAAAATAAAATGAATGTTACAGTTGCGAAAATAATGGCTATGAATCAAGTCTCCCAAAGGATCAAGTGTCCCTATGTTCCCCTACTAAGTTTCAACTTTCTAGCATAAGCCGGTTCTGAGATATTAAAAACCATCCCCCACCCACGTACCTTTGCTACCACTATAAAAATGTTCTACGATACCTCTATAGTGGCTCTATATAGTAGTAATTTTTAGCTTCCTATAGTTTGCAGTTTTTGAGAAATAAAACTCTGAATTATTTTCTTTCCACCCACTCACACCGCCACCCCCTTCACCAGCACCCGAAAATTTTTTTCCCTGCTAGAAGTCTAACTTCTGTAAAATTTCTTAGATCATATCTGGTACGGTTGTTGAGATATAAAAATTAAATTTATTAAAAAATGGCAACCCCCCACTTTCGTGCTCAACCTCCCCCTTCAAAAATTTTAATTTTTTATTTTAATGTTTTTTATCCCCCACCCGTACACCCTACCACTCCCCTTACAAATGTTAGCCCTTGTCTAATCTTCTAGAAGACAATTACAAAGTTTCAACCTTATACCATCTACCTTTCAAGAGATATGGATTTTAGAATGTTTCAACCCTAGCTTTTGCGTAGGGCGTACGGCGGACAGACAGACATTTTTTTTGCTTTATGAGGTTTACTAGTACTAAAACGTAAAAATGCGAAATTTCAGGGTAGTAAATTTTTTTGAAATTTCAGGTCGATGACAATACTTTATTATTAAAAAATAATAAAGTAAAAAATAATAAAATTAAAAACATAGTGGCACACAACTAATTGATTTTGTTAAATCATATAAAAATAAAATAAAAGGCATGTATTAATTTTCTAAGAACTTACTCCATGTTATACCAGGAAAATAAATAAATAACAGCCCCTTGAAAGTTCATATTATATGAAAACCAGAAGTAATTTTATTTTGCTTAATATCAAGATACATAATTGTGTTTTACATCAAACAATAAAGCGGATTTTTTTTTCATTTCATAGAATGTAAAAATTAATTTGGACCTACTTGGCGTTTAGACGGGTACTGCTTCAGCCTCTTCAATGGAGTATTATTTTTCAGTATATTTTGGTCTTTTGAAAAAATAGTAAATAAAAAAAATAAATATAAAAGGAAATAAGAGGTAGTAAAATAAGAGTAGCGAATAGCCAAAAATGGCAGTAATTCTTTCGATTTCGTAAAAAAATTGGGTTTTTAATTTGGTTTCTGTTTGTTGTAAACTTATTCAAATCACAAATCACAAATCGCTATAATTGTGTTAAATCATTGACAATATGATATCCAGCTGATGAATGCCAAGCCAAAGTTTTATACCCATTTTAAAAGCTGACAAACGTTTGCCAGCAAGCGAGTCTTGGGTAAATGGTTTGAAACTACAATAATTCTTTTATGTTTTGAATGAAATGTATAATCGAAATTTAAAAAAAAAATACATTAGTAGAAAAAGGTAAATTTCATTACTATGTACACGTAATATATAAGGATATTATGTATTGTATAAAATACTCATGTGTACAATTCTACTTCGTCAAGTTCAATATAGGGGAACAAACCATGTTCACATGCACACACAGTTCCCTGTGGCCGTTTATCATCCGCGTTTGTTTTGGATTACGAACCTGAAGGATAAGGTCATACTGGCTGTTAATGCTCCGACGTAAAAATAATATCCAAAATTTTAATATTAAATTAGAAATTTAAAAAAATTTCTGATAAAATTTCAACTTTGTAAACTTATTAATGAGAACAGGTTAATCAAACTAATTCTAGTCGCATAACTGCCATTAAGACCATCCCTTAATTACAAACCGATCTATTAACGTATTTTTAATCTGAAATTATTGGTAAAATCCCATTTTAAATTAAGACGGCGATAACAATAAACTAAACTGACTAAAACCGCGTATTTAAATAAAAATGTAAAGCTAATTTACACTAATCCTTATTTATGAGGAATTATTATTTGTATATATATTTCTTTAAATACCAATATCTTGAAGATTATTTTCTTCGAATATCGTTTTTAATGAATGAACGTGTGGTTCTCTCTGGCTACAAACACAAAATTTCAAGAACTTAATGTTTTACGGATGTTTGGATGGATCTTATAGTAGATTGGCTGCGCACCTTTCATACATGGATGGGATATAATTTTGATTTGACGATCCACTTATCATATCTGTAAGAGTATTTTTTGATTGTTATTAATTTTATTGCAAGCTTAGTTAAAATGTGGTTTATGAGACCTGTTTTATGCATTTCTGAATAGCCATAAGTTGACTTCAATGGGCAGAAGATCGTAGCGCTTTGGTCTATTTGGGAGTCTCTAAATAATGACAGGCAATTTATTGCTGTTCTAAAGCTAGTTGTTGAATATCTCTAAAAGTTCGCATAAATCAATTGAAAACAATTGTGGTTCTATCTAAGAAACATACATCACTAGATAACGAATGTTATTTTAGTTGTCAATTTTTGAAAATTTGCTGGCAAACGTTTGCCAGCTAGAGGGTCTTTGTTAAAATTCTTTTACATTATCAAATTTAATATGTAGTGTTTTATTATAATGTAACTAAGAAGATATGTTGTAAGACTAAAAAAATTGAGTGGAATTGAGTGGTAGCAATATGCCCGTTTTGTACCGTTTTCGAGATATGTCGTCATTAAGAAATTTTTGGTGTTTCTGATTTTATAATACCTTCCAAATCATTAATGCTACTCAAATTGAGATGAATGGAAAATATTTGGGGCTTTTCGAAAAACTTCTTATTTGTTGTTTTATGTTATGGTATAGTCAAAATATACCCGTTTTAGAACTAGAACTTTGGTTTATCGCCGTTTACCTAAATAACTGAATGGTTGACTAAAACTTTTTTCTTAGTATTATAAAATCTCAGTTTGTCACCTTTAAAAACAATTGTTTAATTAAATCTCCCACACTAGACCTTTTGTTTCGGAGAAGTAGACTGAGTTTGGCGTAACTAACGAAGGAGCCAGGTAGACGTAGAGGCTACTGATCCCCTGAACAGATTCCTGGAAGGTGGGACCCATCTGCCCTAACTATTCTTTGGATATATTCTTTCAATACCATGTTAGGAAAGAGGGTTTTGACGTACAATTTGACGGTCGAAAGCTCCAAATAGTAAGACCAGAATGGAATACGTTGTTTTACTTTATTATTATCTAATAATACAGTATTGTGATCGATTTAAAAAAAAAAAAAAAATTTGCTACCCTGAAAATGTTTTTTTTCACGTTTCATGACTAGTAGACACGAAAAAAGCAAAAAAAAATTTCAGTCCGTCTGTCCGCCGTACGCAAAATCGTTTGAAGGCTCGTAGCTCCCAAACGGTTTGATATATTAAATTGAAATTTTTTTTATGAATAGACTGGGTAGGCCCTTTGAAGTGACAAATTCTGAGGGTTTAGGTGTGAGGGGGGAGTACGAATTTTGGTTTCTATCTCAGTAACCGCTTATGCTAGGAGGCTGAAACTTGGAATTTATGAAGAGCTTTGATAGTGGACCCATTTGTATAAAAATTGTCAATATGGGTGAAGGGGTGTGGGAGTGAGGGGATAAATAATGCGTCCGAATCGCAAAAAAGCCGAGATCGACATATTCTAAAATCCATATCTCCTAAACGATTAACGTCACAAAATTGAAACTTAAGGAATATCTGTAGGTGTACTAGGAGGATAGATCGGAAACAAATTTTCGAGTGGGGGCAGGGACGTACGGAGGTGAGGGTTAAAAAATTTTAGATTACGATGTCTCACGAACCAATTGCACCAAGCAAATAAAATTCGGTTTCTGTATAAAGATTGATAAATGAAGTTTGCTGAAATTAAAATTTTTTAAGGGTGCGGTGGAGCATAAAAGTGGAGGCGATTCGAATTTTTCTAAATTATCACGTCTCATATCTCAAGAACAGTGTTAGGTAGATGCTTAAAATTTTTACCACAAGTAGGCCTAATAGACACCTAGCAGAAAAAAATGTTTTGGGTGAGGGTGTAGAGGGTGAGGGTGAAAAGGAAAAGGTTAGGATTTTTATATCTTGAGAACCTATAATGATATAAAGCTTAAACTTGGTATTTAGATAGAGCTATAGTATTAGCATGTTGGAAAAAATATAAGTTTTAATAGGGGTAGTATGGTACGGAAGTGGGGGGTGTTTTTCCTAATTAGAGAACGGCTTATGCTAGAAAGTTGAAACTCAGTATGTATATGTAAATCAACTAGAAAAGTAATTTAGAAAAAAAAAAAAAATTTCAAATATCCATTGGCGTTCGGAAGGGGGACAAAAAACATGATCAGCGAAAATGGAATGCATATATTTTTACGGTTTTCGTCATATCTATTGGGTCTTCTCAAATATTGAATTCATTTTTATTCTACGGCTTCTTCATATAAATACCTAGAAAGGGTTTTCAGGATTTTTTGAAATTAGACCCCTAAAGGGGTGGAAAGGGGGTTGTATACTTTTACACGAATTCTGCCATATCCCTCAGGTCTGATCAGATATCGAATATCTTTTCACTTTCAAGGGCTTGCGTAATAATCACCTAAGACTTGTTTTTAATTTTTTTTTTCTTTTTCAGCCCCTAAAGGGGTATAAAAGGGTTGAAAAAGTTTTCACGCATTCCGTCATATCTTTTAGAAGTGATAAGAATTTGAATTGGTTTTTACTTTCTCGTGTTGTCTTCATATGTATCTATTAACTCCTTTCAGGATTTTTGGATATTCAACCCCCAAGTGTGTGTAAGGAGGTTGCATATCTGATGATATATCGAATTCATTTTTACTTCCTAAGGTTTCCTATATAAGCGCCGAAAAGTCATTTTCAGTATTTTTAGATATTCAATCCTAAGGGGTGTTAGGAGGTTGTATGCTTTTCAAAACTTCGACATATTTCTTAGGTTTGATGAGATATTAGATCGCTTTTCACTTCTACAGACTTTTTATATAATCGCCTACAAACCCATTTCTCAATATTTTGATATTCAACCCCCAAGGGTTTGCATATGTTTTCACAATTTTTCCCATCCCGTTCTGATGAGATACGGTTATTACGGCATTTGATGTAACGACCTAAAAACCAATTTTCACAACTTTTCGAATCTCAAAAACCAAGAGGGTGTGAAGGGTTTGCTTACGTTTTCACAAATTTTTCAAAATCCCTCGTATCTCATGAGATATCAAGTTGCTTCTTATGAAATCGTCTAACAACCAGTTTTACAATTTTTTCGAAATTCAACCCCCAATGGAAGTAATGGCTTTATATATGTTTTAACAATTCGTCATATCTATTAATTCTGATAAGGCAGCAAATTCGTTTTTACTTCTATGGGCTTTTAGTTTACAAAATATACCGAAATTCGAATAGTGCACACGGGCTTTTCCAACGTTTAATCGGCTAAAAATCTCTTTTTTAAATATTATTTTTTTAAGAACAAAACTAACTTTCCAAGAAACCTCATAATTTCGAAACAACTGATGATATACTCCGACTTTGCCCGCTCCCGAACTTTGACCCGAAAATAATAAAGTTTCGCCCAGACTATTGGCAGTTTTCTTTCTCCTTAGCTCCACTTTGTTAAAAGAAAAGAATTGTTCAAGTTGTAATTAAAGAAATATAACTTCGAAAGTGCTTAAGGTAGAGCAATAAATGAACTGTAGTATAAAAGGCAACAAAATAGGCTCTTATAATTCCTGGAAAAAATTGTTGGTCAGTGAACCAGTTTTTCAGTTAAATAGTCGAGAGCAAAAAATGTCCTTTGGTATGTAATAAAAACGGCTATAAATCTACTATCCCGGCACAGAAAAGAATAATCAAGGCATTTTTAAAAAAA
This sequence comes from Beris morrisii, assembly GCA_951812415.1. Lineage (NCBI taxonomy): Eukaryota > Metazoa > Arthropoda > Insecta > Diptera > Stratiomyidae > Beris > Beris morrisii. The sequence continues at coordinate 63,436,540 of OX638310.1, forward strand.
TTTTAAGTAACATCAAAACAATATTTTAATGGTATTGACGGTTTGGATGATATTATATTGCGGAACTACATTCAAAAACGGACACGGTCATGTTTGTACGGGTAGTTTTTTCATTTTACTTTATTATTTTTTAATAATAAAGTATTGTGATCGACCTGAAATTTCAAAAAAGTTTGCTACCCTGAAATTTTGTATTTATACGTTTTAGGACTAGTAAACACCAAAAAAGCAAAAAAAAAAAAAATGTCCGTCTGTCCGCCGTACGCCGTCCGCCGTACGCAAAATTGTTTGAATGCGCGTAGCTCCCAAACCCGTTGAGATATTAAATTGAAATTTTTATGGTGGGTAGATTGGGTGAACCCCTACGACTGGTATATTTTCGAGGGGTGGTGGTAGAAGGGTAGAGGAGAGGGGAGCGTTTTAGACGAAAAATTTTGGTTGCTAGATCTCAGGAACAACTTATGCTAGGAGGCTGAAACTTGGAACTTATGTAGTACTATGATAATGGACTCAATTGCAAAAAAACGGTCGATATTGGTTAAGTGGTGTGGAAGTGGGGGGGGGGGGGGGGAAACAATCAGTCTTTAACGCATGAAAGACGGGATTGAAACATTCTAAAATCGATATTTCCTGAACAATTGATGTCAGAAGATTGAAACTTTGTTGTTGTCCTTAGGGATACTTCAAGATTAGACAATTGCTAAAATTTTTAAGAGGGGTGGTGGGGTGTGGGGGTGGGGGGTGAAAAACTTTGGATTACAATATCTTCGAAACCAATTACACCAGAAAGATAAAATTTAGTTTCTGTATATGGGATTACAAGAGGAGTCTACCGAAACTAAATTTTTTGAGGGGGGAGGTGGAGCACGAAAGTAGGGGGACAGCAATTTTTCAAAAAATGTAATTTTTATATCTCAGAACCCGTATCAGATATGATCTTGAAAATTTTACAGGGGTCGGTAAACTTCTATTAGGGAAAAAAATTTTGGTGGTGTGGGTGTAGGGGGTGATGGTGAAAGGGGGTAGAAGGGAAAACTTTCTGATTTTTATTTCTCGAAAACCATAATGAATAGAAAGCTAACAATTTAGGATTATATAGAGCCGCCATGGATACATCCTAGAAAAATAAAATGTTTGATAGGGGTATCAAGGTACGGGGGAGAGGGATGGTTTTTTATATCTTAGAAACGGCTTATGCTAGAAAGTTGAAACTTAGTGCGTATATGTAGATGTACTATTAGAGTAATTAAAGCAAAAAAAAAGTTCAGATTTTTATTGGCGTTCAGAGGTTGAGTAAAAAAAATGTCCATGAATCCACATTTTCACAAAAATCGTTAAAACTTTTAGACATGTCGAGCTATCAAAGCAATTTTACTTCTGCGGGCTATTTATATAAGCGCCTAGTAACGATCTTCAAAATTTTTCGATATCCAACCCCTAAATAGGTGTAAAGTGGCTGTGTACATATTCACGAATTCTGATATATTTCTTAGGTATATTGGGATTTGGAATTCACTTTTACTTCTATAAGCTTTAAACGTAGTCGGGGAAAACCCGATTTAAGTATTTTTCTCTTATTAAACCCCCTGGGGGTATTGTTCAAGATTTCACTGATTCCGAAAATCTCTTAGGTTTAATGTGATCGAATTCGCTTTTACTACTATGAATTATTCTATTAATAAAAAAATACGTAAGTAAATAAAAAAAATCTGCCAACAGTCTGGGCGCAACTTTATTATGTTATGGGTAGAAGTCCGAAACGTGTTTAATGATGAGATACGGTGTAGGTTACTATGCGACTGACAACCTAAGAAATAACCAGGAGGCTTTTTGGAACGTTATTTTTTAGGTTATCAGCCGCATATTAACCTACACCGCATCTCATCATTAAACACACTTCCGACTTCTACCCATAAAATAATAAAGTTGCGCCCAGACTGTTGGCAGATTTATATTTGATAGTTGTAACACATTTATAACAAATATGCCTTAAATTTATGCCATACGTTTGTCACGCGTGGTCTAAGTAAAAAACAATATTTGAAGCAGTAATAGTACCTCAAAAGAACACTAAACTTTAAAAGAAAAGTTTAAAGTAACATTTTGGTTAAGAAGCGCATATTTATTTGTCCATCGAGCCGAACTTGAACTAGCGATATATTATCACCGAAAGAAGTGAACAAATATTTTATAGTGAATCTGAATTGCAAAATTGTTTATAATTATAACTATAAGTTTTAAGTATAACTTTTCTCTTATTATAATTTGGGCAAATGTGACCCCCTTTAAAGAGTGCCCTTGACTACTCCCGTTCTCTATCATTTAATACTAGTTTTTTACCTTTTTAGTTCGACTGTTTGGAAAGCTAAAACGGTTTTATGTTGCCAAGTAAATATACTGGATGGCTTTCAAGCGAAATATGTATTTAAATAAAGTGCCATTGAATATACTAGATGCTCTACGTACACGATTCTTCGGAATAACAAAACAGAACTAAGTATTGTAAGTTGATTAAGATTTCAAAATATATTTTACATTCGTTAGTGATTTACTTACAACGTTTATTTTGCTGAAATAGCTTTCTTATGAAGATGAAACTCGAACACAGCCAAATAACAAGCAACTTATCTCAGAATATGCAAGTGATCGCAAGTGAATCGCAAACGATTCATCTAGATGAAATATATGTTCACAGGTGAATACATTTATGATTCTTAGGTGAATCGTTGACCGTTCTGTTTTGTTACTCGTAAGAACGGTAACGTAGATCGTAACTGTCATTTAGGTGGCTTCTACGGATAGAATTTTGGTGCTACTTGGAATGCGCGTTGTGCCAATATTCCTCATTTAAAATGATATTTTTTGGATTTTTGTTCTGAGTTGCGAACACGATATGTTTTTCCTACTATTGACTAAAGCTAGTATTACACTGTTTGACCAAGTGGCCAAATTGCAGTAATAGGCAATGCGAAATAGCGAATTTGACAGAGCGGATACTGTGAGATTAATTGGAATTCGCTATATCGCATTGCTTATTACTGCAATTTGACCACTTGGTCAAACAGTGTAATACTAGCTTAAGTCATATAAAATTTAGCTTTCATCTGCCGCGAATTTTCGTCAAATTGTTTGCTGACATGTTCTCGTGCTACAAAGTGATTAGACGGACGGACTAATCAACATTAAGTAAAAATCAAAATTTAACAATTATAGATTCCTGAAGGTGCTATTTCTCTATCAAAACCCTTATCCAAAAATTACGTAAATATGTCGCAATATTACGCGAGAAGAAGTCTGCACAGAAGTGCGCATATAGTGAGGGAAGCGTAGTAGTGGTTAAGTGAATTGAAGGATGAACCATGACACCATTCAGATGATTGAGAAACGGAGGTCGCCAAAAATAGAAAACCTCCAAATTGGTCATTCCAAATTATTCGCAAATATGTAAGGAACGATTTTAGATTGCAAAGGAAGAGTCATGACCGAACTGGTCAATACGGCAGAACCTGCAAACGAATAGGGTGACCACCTGGATCAGGTATGTCCTTTTTCCAATCAATACTCCGTTTAATACGTTAATATTAAAAGTTTCATAAATAAAATAATATAATATATTGTAAAACTCATCTAAACTTTCAATTTGCATTATTCAACTTTACTTATTCTGTTCGCTTCTCTCGCTTACAACGAAAATGAACGGAAAACTGTGAATAAAACAAACCTCTATAGCGATCCCATACAATAGAAGTAAAAACTTTTTTCTTAATAATAATAAATTATTGTGCGCCTCTCATAATATTGCACATGGAGTAAGAACAAACACAAGAACAAATAATTGTTCCACAAAGGATCCTTAGTCCTGCAAACGAAAGCTCATCTACACACATTCAAATCCACTTTAAAAATTTCAACAAATACCTCCATTCTAGAGTTTCTATGTGCATTGTGAATTATTTCGCGAACAGTTTTATTCAAAAAATGACAAAACAGTTTTGAAAATTTCCTCTCTCTCTCGCAGTAGTGCACTATATCAGGGTACAATGAACGGCACAAAAGGATACGTCGCTAGAGAGTGTGTATGGTTTTTGAAAAGCTTAGAATCGAGACTATAATGCATCACACAGGACGAATACATCCAACGGATATTCGCAACAATAGCCAACTTCACTTTGGATACAATTTTGTTTCTCTTCCTTCATTCACTCGCAATTCATTGCTCTTTGAGAGTACGGATGATAATAAGGAGCATATTGTTTCGACACACATACAGAGATGATCTGAAAGTAACATGAAGTGAATGGTGCGAAATTAAAGAATGCATAGAAATAAAAAACTCAAAACCAGGAATTTGACTATACGAAGCTTTGTGAGATACGGAGTACAAGGAGAGTTGTCCTTATTCAAGTTTCCCTCCTATAGTACGTTCATTGCCTGGCTTAAGACAGTGCGTCCAATGCTGTAATAAATAACAATAAGGATATACTCGCAGTAATGAATTTCGCTACAGCTATGACAATCAAAGAGTTGTCTTTAGTGAACTCAATTGCCATTAGAGGTGAGCTGCTTTTCTTACGCAATGAAAGTGAAGTCCTTCCACTTTTTTAATAACGCATTAATCTCCACTTTTATCGATAACGCGTTTACAGAAAAATTATATCGTCAGTAGAATACTTATTATAAAAATGAATTTCCATTTGACCTTGTTTTTGCAAGAGTACGAGTATGTCCCCTCGAGTCAGATCTCCATTGTACCTCCTAAGAAATCATTTAAAAAAACTTCTAGGGGATCTTGAAACGAGGTCTCTCATGGGACTAATTCTGGAGTACTCGTCGAACTAGTAAATGTCCCGTTATTAATCCTAGGAGTACTCTTCAGGGAGGTTCGAAAACCTCTTTTTCTCCTCCATTTGACCTCCTTTTTGCAAGAGCATGTCCTCTGAAATCAAATCTCCATTGTAACTTCCAAGGAATTATTTAAAAACTGATTTAAGAGTGCATAGAACGAGGTCTCTCGCACTTCTTTAGAGATGCCAGAACACCTCGCTTTGTTCTTTTTTTCTCCTCCTTTTTTTCGTTGCAACGTGATCTTCAATCTAAGTGCAGTGGAATTATTCAAAAAACATACTGCAGTCACGATCGGCTGCAAGCCAATTGTAAGATACTCTAGATGAAATACTGAACTCCGATTTATATTGTAGTTGGGGATAAAGTAGAATCAAAAGTGCATTGTCCTTTATTAAGGAATCTCATTTGGTTGCAACTCGAAACTAAAAGACTATATCATAAGTGTTCAATTTCATATCTATAACTAGGTAAGTTACCGAAAGTAAAGTTTTCCATTTTGAAGGAATTTCACATAGGAATTGCAAAAAGGACTCTCTTTTACCTGTAACCAAGAGCGACGACACAACGGAACATTTCCTTCTTCAGTGTCCAGCTTACTCTTTTGCGAGAATGCACGTATACGGCGTTGACGTTATGAGGATGGAGGGACTCCGTTCTCGCTCCCTACCTGAGCTCTTGAAATTCGTGAGGAGGACGAAAAAGTTCGGGTAGAGACTGGGGGATTCGAGTATAATGGGCCATATTGGCCTGAATGCTCAAGATGCGCTGCATTGCTGCGTGTCTTCCTCCACACCAAACAACAACAACAACAACAACCTGTAACCATTTAAAAATTAATTTGTACAAAATTTCAAATTCCTAGTTTGAAGCATTGAAAGCTATCGGAAAATAATTTTGAACGCATGTCTTAAGGACTTTTTGTATGGAAGCTTCCCAGAGGAGTAGAATGATTTCGCTGACTAGTAAACTTTCACTGAAAACTAATTTGTACAAAATTCCGAATTTGTCACTGAACGATTTCTTGATATATAGTGAGTTCCGTAATTTGAGTGAAGACATTTTTACAGGATTTTCCTATGGCAGCTACTCAAAGGACTCGTTGGAACTTTGATATTCATTCATTTAACTGCAACGTTTGAAAAACCAAAGTATACAAAATTTTAAAATCGTACTTTAAGGCGCTCCAAAGTTATTGGTCAATATTCTTGAACACGTATCTTAAAGACTTTTTGTATGACAGCTACCCGAAGGATGCTGTCAGGCGCACAGCATGCTTACATGAGAGGGAAATCTGTAGACACAGCCCTGCATGATGTAGTAGGGTCTATAGAATCTAGTCTGGAGTATAAGGAATTTGCTTTATCAGCTTTTCTGGACATAGAAGGGGCTTTCAACAACGTGACAGTGGAAGCAATTAGGGCGGCGTTGTATAGCATAGGATTGGAGGAGGTATTGACAAGATGGCTAACGACTCTTCTGAATACCAGAATCGTGAGTGCTAATATGGGGCAAGGCAATGTTATAAGACAGGCCTCGAGGGGAACTCCTCAGGGGGGGGGGGTGATATCGCCCCTTCTTTGGCTCCTTGTTGTGAACGAGGTTCTCCTGGAAATTGAAAAGCAGGGAATAAAGGTCGTGGCATATGCAGACGACATTGTGGTAATCGCCAAGGGCAAGTTTTTGGATACGCTGTCGAGCATTTTGGAATCTGCACTCCGCATACTCAGCCAGTGGGCTGGAAGATGCGGCCTGGGGGTGAATGCTTCTAAAACTGAATTGGTGCTATTTACAAGGAAGCATAGAATTCCGGCATTTAGGCTGCCGAAGCTCGAAGGCGTGGAGCTTAGACCATCGGAACAAGCTAAATACCTGGGTCTAATTCTGGATAGAAAGCTCAGCTGGAAATTGAATATTCAGGAGCGCATTAAGAAGGCAAATAACGCGCTTTTCGCGTGCAAGCAGACCGTGGGCAAAAGCTGGGGTCTCAAACCAAATATAGTACACTGGTTGTACACGGCGGTTGTGAGACCTATTCTGACCTATGGGGCAGTGGTATGGTGGAAAGCCATGGATAAAGAGTACAATCTTAGGGAACTAGGAAGAGTGCAACGGACTGCTTGTGTTATGATCACGGGAGCCCTCCGCACAACGCCTACTGCCGCGTTGGAGGTGTTTATGCATCTATTACCAGTGGATATCTTTGTGAAACAGGTAGCGGCAAATACAGCAGTTAGGCTATCGAGCTGTGCACTTTTTAAGCGGAGCTCTAAAGGGCATAGTTCAATTCTCAGCGAATTTCTGGGAAGCCCGGCGGATATTAGTACGGACTACTTAATTCCAGGGATGGATTTTGTGACGCCATACGAAATTGTGTATCCTAGTAGAGTGGACTGGGAGAACAATAGGGTACTACGTGAAGGGGAAATCGCCGTATATACGGATGGATCGAAAATGGAATGCGGCACTGGTGCGGGCGTCTTCTCTGAGCAGCTGAGTGTAGGGAAGTCGTTTAAGCTGCCAGATATGTGCAGCGTGTTCCAAGCGGAAATTCTGGCGGTGTTGCAGGCATCAAACATCCTGTTAATGGGGGAGATATGCGATCAGAATATTTCACTCTACATTGACAGCCTGGCGGCCATAAAGGCGCTGGAATCGGTCACCATTAAATCCCAGTTAGTAAAGCGCTGTCGAGAAGTGCTAAAGGTACTTTGTAGTCAGAACAAAGTACAGATTTGCTGGGTGCTAGGGCATAGTAATATTCTAGGGAACGAAAGAGCGGACGAGCTGGCGAGATCGAGATCGGCATCGAATGGTAGGGTTTAGTAGGATGTTTGTCCACCGATATGCGGCATCAAAGCGCAAATTGGTGAGCGATCTAAAAAGACAGCCAACTCTAGGTGGGCAGGACTAGCAAGCTGCAGGATTTCTAGATCCCTGTGGCCCGAGCTGGATAGTCAAAAGACTAGGTATATATTGACTTGGGATAGAGGAAAACTGCGACTGCTCGTCGGAGCACTAACGGGGCACTGTATGCTGAGGAAACACGCTATGCGGCTAGGGATAGCGGAATCGGACATGTGTAGGTTCTGCCATGATCTGTATGCTGTGGAGGACATCACTCACATTCTGTGTGAATACCCGGGGATCGCTAGGAGGCGTCTGAAATGGTTGGGTAGCCTTTTCTTCGAGAACATCGAGGATATGAGGTCGTTAGGGTATGACAAATTAGTCAGGTTCTGCAGGGAATTTTAGTGTTTCTGAGGTGATGGAATAGCCCACGAGGACCTGAAGAGATCGCAATGGGCCCGTTTGGCGCCTAGTGAGCGTGGTGGTTTTAGCGCTGCGCCCCTCTTAAACCTAAACCTAACCTACCCGAAGGAGTAGTACGATTTTGCTCGTTAACGAACTTTGCCTTACAAATTCGACCAAACAAACTTTTTATTATCGTGGCATTCAGTTCTCACTAAACTGAAAAAATCTCGCAAACCACTTTCAGAATATTGCCGGACCTAACTATGTATAATGAAATATTCATTAAAATACATTTTATTTTAACTTCCAGGAAGCACAGGATGTTTCGCTATAGACTTCCTAAATGTGAAATTTGATACAATTTCCTACATTTAATTAAAAAAAGCCCTAATCGCGTTTTTGGCGTAATATGACTGTATATTAACAACCAGAACGATAAAGTTAAGATTTTACACCACAAATAATCTCCTTAAACCACTTTTCAAAAAATTAGTTCAAATCAGATATTTTTAAATTGCGACTGCGTGGTAGAATCGACGCGTTCGATGGAAATTTTCAAACCGAATGGCGATTTAAAATTCTATTTAATGTTCTTCGTAATCCCATTTTCATCCATTTGGAGCGAAAAAGAGAAGTGGCGGTTTTCTCCATAATTTTGTTAAAAATCTCTTTTTTTCTCAATTGATACTAATACTAGATACCTCTATATTTGCTCCCTCATTGAGTTCTCCTCGAACTTCCTACTGGGTAACTATCACATCACTACGTTTCCATTTCCATGGTGAGTTAATTTTCATGGAATTACGAGTTGACTTGAAATTCGTAAGAAAACTACAACTTAACTCAGCTTAAGTAATTAGTATGTAAAATAATTTACGCGTCTATTGTATCCCAGAAAATCTGAGTTGTTGACGGAAAACAAACTGCTGGTATACAATTCGGTCATGCGACCTATCCTCTTATACGGAGCACCCATCTGGGTCAGTTGTGCCAAAAAATTTAAGAAAAAACTTTAAATTATCCAAAATAAATGTTTAAAAATAATCCTGGACAAACTGTGGCACTTTTCCACTAGGGAATTACATAAAATCGCAATTCTATCTACGGTTGACGACATTATTTCTAATATTTCATCTAAGTTTTCCTCAAAATGGTGAAACTCGGAGAACCCGCTGATTCTCTCTAGTATCAACAATACATTAGTTAGATAAGCTATTGAATTACTTCAGTTAAGTTAATTTTAATGTTCGTTTTAAATCTTAGGTTTTAAGTCTAGCCTTAAATTCTATAATAGTTGAAGTAATATCCATGAGGTTTTTATACTCTAGATGAAATCATATAGAGTATTATAAGTTTAATCCAGCCGAAAAGTTTGTAACGCATAGAACCAAGCCTCGGACGAAAAAAAGTTATATATTATTTTTTGTTTATTTGTGCCCAAAAACCGCAAATCCGCTTGACGTCCGTCCGTCCGTCCGTCCGTCCGTCCGTCCGTCCGTCCGTCCGTCCGTCCGTCCGTCTGTCCGTGAACACGATAACTCAAGAACGCCTTCACCTAGGATCTTGAAATTTTGAATCTGGATGTTTGGTTGAATTTGTAAGGCTAAGTTCGTTAACGGGCAAAATCGTCCTACTCCTTCGGGTAGCTGCCATACAAAATGTCCTTAAAACACGTGTTCAAGAATATTTACCAATAACTTCGGAACTCCTAAAGCTACGACTTTGAAATTTTGTATGTGTTACTTTTTTAATAGTTGGAGCTAAATGTATGAATATCAAGACAATCCTGTTAGTCCTTCGTGTAGCTGCCATACAAATATCCTGTCAAAATGTCTTCACTTAATTTACGAAACTCACTATAACTCAAGTAATCTTTTAGGTACGAAATCGAAATTTTGTACAAATTAGTTTTTAGTGAAACCAAAGTTCCAGTTTACTAGTCAGCGAAATCCTTTCACTCCTTCTGGTAGCTGCCATACAAAATATCCTTAAAACAGGTGTTCAAGAATATTGGTTGATAACTTCAGAAGGCTTTAAGCTACGACATTGAAATTTTGTATGTATTATTTTTTCAATAGTTGGAGCTAAATATATAATTATGAAGAAAATCCTGTTAGTCCTTCGTGTAGTTGCCATACAAATATCCTGTCAAAATGTATTCACTTAATTTACGAAACTCACTATAACTCAAGTAATCTTTTAGCTACGAATTCGGAATTTTGTACAAATCAGTTTTTAGTAAAAACGAAGCTTGAGTTTACTTGTCAGCGAAATCCTTTTACTCCCTCTGGTAGCTGCCATACAAAATGTCCTTAAAATACGTGTTCAAGAATATTGGCCGATAACTTCAGAAGGGTTTAAGCTACGTCTTTGAAATTTTGTATGTGTTATTTTTCCAATAGTTGGAGCTAAATGTATGATTATGAAGAAAATCCTATTGGTCCTTCGTGTAGCTGCCAAACAAATATCCTGTAAAAATGCCTTCACTTAATTTACGGAACTTACTATAACTCAAGTAATCTTTTAGCTATGAATTGGAAATTTTGTACAAATTAGTTTTGAGTAAAAACAAAGTTCGAGTTTACTAATCAGCGAAATCCTTTTACTCCTTCTGGTAGCTGCCATACAAAATGTCCCTAAGGCACGTGTTCAACAATATTTTCGATAACTTTTGAACGCTTTAAGCTACGATTTTGAAATTTTGTACATGTTCATTTTTAACTAATTCCAAGGAAAAGGATAAATATGTAAGAAATCGAGTAAGTCCTTCCTGCACCTCTCATGTGAAAGTCCTTCGAAAAGGACATTTTTGTTCGATGACTTACCCAGTTTAAGATATGAAATTAAACACTGAATATTGTCTTTTAGGTTTGAGTAGCAATCTAATGGCAGTCCTTAATAAAGGACATACAACATGCACACACGTAATTCTACTTTATCCCCAACTACAATATAAATCGGAGTTCAGTATTCATCTAGAGTATTATACGATTGGCTTGCAGCCGATCGTGACTGCAGTATGTTTTCAATGCCCATTTTCCTCGCATTTTCATATCACCAAATTGTAACTCATTAACTTCTCGTGAAAACTAAACAATAATCACGAATTGAAAAGGCCGCGGGGTCTAGGCATCGCATTATTTAATATATCTTAAAATATAAAAAATGTAACATGGAATAATAAAAATCAAATCTAATCTAATCTAATTTACGCGTCTCGTATTAGTTACATTTAGTTGTGATTTTTTAATTACTTCATTTCGGGGGGTTTGAACCCCCAATATATATAGACTGGGTAGGCCCCTTAAAATTACCACTTTTTTTGTGGGGAGGTTGCCATTACATGATATGCCCGCAGAAGTAATAACCTATTATATAGCTCATCAGAACTAAGGGATGGCAAAAATTGTGAAAACATATGCAATCCCTTTACAGCCCTTGGGGGTTGAATATCAAAAAATCGTAAAATGGGTTTGTAGGAGATTACACAAAAAGACTGTAGAAGTAAAAATCAATTCGATATCTCATCGAACCCAAGAAATATGTCGAAAACTGTGAAAAGTGTGCAACCTCCTTACCCCCTTAGGGTTAAATATCTAAAAATCCTGAAATTAACTTTTTGGTGATTATATAGGAAGCCTTAGGACGTAAAAATCAATTCGATATCTCATCAGATCTAAGAAATATGTAAGAATTTGTGGAAATGTATGCAACCCCTTTACACACTTGGAGTTTGGATATCAGAAAATCCTAAAATTAAGTTGTACCTATATAAAAACTCCGCTTAAACTAAAGGCAATTCGATATATCATCAAACCTAAGAGATATGGCGAAAATTGTGAAAACGTATGCAAAGGTGTTTTTAGATGAATATAAAGAAAGCTCAAGCAAGTACAAACCACTTCAAAGTTTTATCACACCTAAAAGATGTGACGGAATTCGTGAAAACGTTTTCAACCCTTTTATACCCTCTAAGGGGTTGAAAAGGAAAAAAAAATTTAAAACTGTTTTAGGCGAATATTAAACAAGCTTGTGGAAGTAAGTACAGGGTGCGCCATCTTTTATTTGGGTATGTAAACATTGAGGCATTTTTATTCAATTTGGTCCTTTAGAATTTATTTGGATTAGTTTTTGAATACAACATCAATCAAGTGGCTGCCTCTATTGGCCACAGCAAAATGTGCTCTTTTTGCTGCGTTTTCCATTACTTTTTCGAGCATCTCGGTCGGTATAGCGATGATTTCGGCACCAATGTTTGCTTTGAGCTCGTCAATGGTCTGAGGCTTGCTGGCGTACACTTTACTTTTCAAATAACCCCATAAAAAGAAGTCCGGAGGAGTCAAATCTGGAGATCTTAGTGGCCAGTCAATGTCGCCTCTTTTCGACATCAGACGTCCAGGGAATTTTCGTTGCAGAAACTGAATTGTTTCATTTGCAGTGTGACATGGCGCACAGTCTTGTTGAAACCAGTAACCATCCAGACCTTTTTCGCGCATTTGCGGGCAGACATAATGAGCTAACATCCACCGAAATCCAATGATGGTTTTGGCCCAAACAGTCACTTTTTGATCATGCAATGGAGTTTCATGGATCTCGTGTGGATTCTCCGTTCCCCGAATGCGGCAATTTTGCTTATTAACGCTGCCAAAGAGTGTGAAATGGGCCTCGTCGGTCATCAAAATTTGCTTCCAAAAATCGGGGTTCAGTGTCAACCATTTGAGCGACTGTTTGGCCGTATTTCAAGCGACGTGGACGGTCTGTCGGCAACATTATTTGTGTTAATTGCACTTTATACGGAAACAAATGCAAATCATCCTTCAAAATGCGCCGCAAAGTGGTTCCACTGACGCCAACATGCTGGGTGCGGTGACGATACGAGATTTCTGGGTTCTCGGCAACGCTCTCTCTGACCGCTTCAACCAGTTCATTGGAACGGCATGTGAACGATCTCCCACTGTCCCGTGCTCAAAAAAATTCGACACCAAACGACGAATAGTGTTGTCAGACGGTGCCTGTTGGCCACGATATTTTCGACGATATACACGTTGAGTTAACACAACGGAACGACTATTCTCAATGTACAGCGTCACTATTTCGGCGCTTTTTTTCGGTGGGAAGCGATCCATGGTTAAAATTGTACTGAATTGACGTTTCCAAAACTTGTCCAATCAAGTCAATCTGTTGAAAAATGTCAAAGTTATTCAATGTTTACATACCGACATAAAAGATGGCGCACCCTGTAGTTATTCGTCATATAATCAGACCTGAGGTATATGGTTGAATTCGTGAAAATGTTTTCAACCCCTTTACACCGCCCTAGGAGCCGAATTTCAAAAAATCATGCTTTTTAGACGTTTATGTGAAGAATTCGTACAATAAAAATTATTTCAATATTTAAGAAGACCTAAGAGATATGACGAAATTCGTGAAAATATATGCATCCCACTTTCACTGATCACTTTTTTAGCACCCCTTCCGAACGCTAATATCAAGCTTCAGCTTTCCATCTTTATAGGTTCTCGATATTTAAAAATCGGAACTTGTTCTTTTCCATTCCCACCCTCTATACCCCTATCCCAACATTTTCTCTGGTAGGAATCTATTAGGCCCTCCTTCTTACTCCATCAACTCTTTGACCCATACCTAAAATTTTTTTGCAAATGGCTGCTGGTGTAAGCGGTTGCTGAGATTTAGAAACCCAAATTTTTCGTCTAAAACGCTTCCCCACCTCCCCCTCACACTTCCATCTATCGAAAGGTGCCCACTTAAAGGGATTCATCCTGTCTATCAACGAACAAAATTTCAATTTAATAGCTCAAAGGATTTGGGAGCTACGCGCCTTCAAACGATTTTGCGTATGGCAGACGGTGTACAGACGGACTAGTAATCAAACCTTAAATAATTTTTTTAAATGATTACAATACTGTATTATTGAAATAGTAAAGTAAAAGTTTATGATCCTTACGGACTTTTGAATGGCAGTATCCTGAAGGAGTAGAAGAATTTCGTCAAGTCTTATAAGAATTCTATGCTGGGTCAATTTTAAAATTCAGTCTAAACTGTGTAGAGGTGCAAAAAAAATTCTTAAATTTTCTCTACTAGCTTATTAATGCATTAGTGAACTCTCTCTTACACTTCATTGCACCTTGCATTTTCTTATATTTCTGAAGTGACCAAACAATTAACTACCTCTAGTAGTATGATCTGGTATAACATTTGTTGGTACTTAATCCTAAAAATTGTCGTGATGAACCGATCATCAATCGGAGAATCTTGTTAACCATGACCTAATAACCGTTTAAACATCATCCCAAGCCCCTAGGATCAGTCCTTGCTTCAATAAATCGCAACAAAGCTCCACAATCCATAAAAACATAAAAAATCCCACATAACGAGATACTTCCTGTTGTCCAAAAAATATTTCGTTTTCTAGTACAATACTCCCCCTCATAAGATCACTCTAAGTAACTATAGTTTGCCAATACAAAGAATCTCTTTCCATTTTTGATCTTATCACGTGACAAAAGCACTGAAGACACATGCTGTTACCTCTATTGCACCTCAAAGGTATGGCAGACAGTACAATAGGCGACATGAAGAAAATACCGAATTTCGATAATAGTCAAAAGAAAACTGCAATTGCAGTTGGGAGAAGGAGAGGAGAAAAGGTCGACAATGCCAACATTAAGAATGGGCCAGTTTGTTCCTATTTTCGGCTTCAGGAAAATGCAATGAAAAAAGGTGTCAAATGACATCGTCAAAGGAATCTCGACTACAATGCACCGGATATCCATTCTGAGTTCCTTCCGATAATTGTTTTGATAGTTTGAAGGTGTATTGTTGGAATTTTTGTGCGACATGTTACTAGTGTAACCTGTTGTTTCGTCATCTATTGTCCTAGGAGCTAAACTGCTCCTGAAGTGGTATAAAAGAAGAGTGGGTGGACGTAAGTAAAACGGAATATTATAAGAATTCGCTGCCTTTCGATAGTGTAAAAGGATCGAATATTATTCCTGAAGTTTTCAACTTTTCAGGAGTAACGTCGACTAACATTGTAACTCCTGATCAACAGTGCATGATGTTAAAATATTTGTTTCAACTCCTCTTAAAGTTGAGTGTCCTAAATTTATACGTCCAAAACTGTTGCCAACTATTGAACCTTCAAGGGTTCTACTAAATTTAAAACTTCCAGTAAGCCTCAAAGCCAATTTTAATTCAAATATTAGATAATCCTAATATGCACCATGAATTCAATTCCAGTTAAATCATCAAATTGAGGTCAGTTTTTAAATATTCGGGACGATTAACTTAACTCACCCCGTCGGACAAAGCCAATCCCTCTGCAATCTGAAAATTTTCAACAGTTGAAGACACGTGACCACTAATCGAAGAATCGCGTTCAATGGTCGAATAAATTTCGCTCGACTGAATCCTAACTACCGTTCGAACTTGACACGATAAAGGGGTTCGAGAAAAAAAGGGGTTAAACAATACCAGGTTGAATCCTCCACCCCAGGTTCTCCTTAAAGGAACCGAAAAGGGTTACCATAGGAGAGAATAATTTCTCTTTAATGTGACAAAGCCATAAAACCGAAGTTTCCCATCGATTTTAATTGAACTTTTCGCTTAGAAGTGGTCGTAATAAAGATTTCGTCCTTTTTTCATTTCGCATTCGAACGACGAAAAAAAAAACCGAATTTTATTTTTGATTTTCTTTTAACTAAGAAAAATCTGACTCGACTTTACAACTTTACTAAAAGCATTTTAGCTTTTTCTTTTGAATAAACGAAAGAAAGTCCTTTGCTGTTCGGAAAAATACAGAACCAAATCAAAGGATCATATAAACGACAATCAATAAACAGAAAAAAGGACTACAAACGATTTTTTCTCGTCAAAGGACAATGCAATAAAGCAGTCGTGGAATATGGGAAAGAGAGTTTTCTCATTTCGTCCTGGAAATTATTTTTTCAAAAATTGAAAAAGGTTTGAATTGATTTTAGAAGTTCGATGAAAACAAGGACGAAGTACCTCCACCGTATAGTACTTGATGAAAATGCCTGATGAGCTTCGATTTAATGGTTCAAGTTTTCTAGTAGGAAAAAGAAAGAAGTCCTTTTGTAGGCAGGTGTAGAATAAAATGCACGGCATTGTTAGGAAACAATATTCGAACACACCAACCGACATAGAGTAGATAAGGTACGAACCATGTCTAGTGCTGGAAACTCAGACTTAACTTTCGGGTGGGTCTATTCAAGGGTGGCGAACTCTGTTTGTGACAGCAGAAGGTGTTTTTTTTGCAAGGACATGTGAGTGAGGAACAAGTGATTTTCGCCCAGATTTTATTTTTAAACACCGCCTTACTCTCACTCATGCTGTTACGGCTTATGTTTTGTGCTCTGAGTTTTTTTCCTGTACGGGGTGTGTTATTATTTTGTTTGCGGTGATTTTAAATTAGATATTTTATGGTAATATTGTGGGTGGCAATTAAGTTTTTTTGTACTATTGTAACGTATAGAGATAGGGATTATATACCATAGCAGTATTTATGCTTTGTTCATGACGATCAAAAACCCCCCAATCTTAAAGTCCATTCGTCTGTGTATACGACAACTCGATAATGGTTTGAGCTAGAAACTTGAAAATTTATTTGATTAAACAAGGCCGGTACAAGCGGTATCCAGCAATAGGGCGCAAAATTTATAGTGAGAGCAAAGCGTTATCTTTGATTGGATGAAAGACTGTTCGAAGTACTCTATTATTTGCAAGGCAATCTGGGTTCTGAACACATAACTGATGAGCCGAATCAAGGGTGATCATAGAGGGCAGGAACGGGTACTTCCACCTATGTTGCAAAATAGTAAATATTACCGATTGATAAAATATATTTTTCCATCGAAATGTGTTACAACTATTTTGGGATTTAAGTTCACTATAAAATTATTGGTTACTTCCATGCGTTGCTGCTTCAAATCCGGAACGACGGACCAAAAAATGTTTCATCTTTTCAAAATAGGTGTACTCTTAAAATGAACAATACATAGTATCACAAGAAAAAGAGTATAAAATTTAAATTTCTTAGCTCAAATTATATTATCGTAATAAGGTTTCTTTGATGTCTTACTATTTGATAGTCATTCGGTCAAGGGTAACAAGTCTGGTAGGAATGCACGCGGCTACAACTATTCTATCTTTCTTAGTCTTTAGGGTGACTTAAACCTTTGTTCAACTGTATGTCCGACCTATAGCTAGCACTTTTTCCCCTGTGCTGAATAAATATTCGCCACCTGAGTTCAGCTTCTAAGCTATAATTTTGCCCCTCCCTGCAAACTTTTGCATGGGCGCCCTTGAGCCGAATATCGCCAAAATCTATTATGGACCCGATCTAATGGCGAAACAGTACATCGCACAAATAACTTTTGAGAGCTAACATATAGAGAATTTTCTCTGTGAAAAAAGTGCAATATAGACATTTTTGTATTTTGGAGCAAATTAAACAAATTATGCGACTAATTTTACTTTATTATTTTTTAATAATAAAGTATTGTTGTCGATCTGATATTTAAAAAAAATTTGCTGCCCTGAAATTTTGTATTTTCACGTTTTAGGACTAGTAGTACGCCGTACGCCGTACGCCGTACGCAAAACCGTTTGAAGGTGCGTAGCTCACAAACCCTTTGAGATATTAAATTGAAATTTTTATGGTGGGTAGATTGGGTGAACCCCTACGACTGGTATATTTTCGAGGGGTGGGGGTGCAAGGGGAGAGGAGAGGGGAGCGTTTTAGACGAAAAATTTTGGTTTCTAGATCTCAGGAACCACTTATGCTAGGAGGTTGAAACTTGGAACTTATGTAGTACTATGACAGTGGACTCAATTGCAAAAAATGGTCGATATTGGTGAAGGGGTGTGGAAGTGGGGGTGAAAAAATGAGTCTTTAACGCATGAAAGACGGGATTGAAACATTCTAAAATCGATATCTCCTGAACAATTGATGTCAGAAGATTGAAACTTTGTTGTTGTCCTTAGGAATACTTCAATATTGGACAAGGATTAACATTTTTAAGAGGGGTGGTGGAGTGTGGGGGTGGGGGGGTGAAAAACTTTGGATTACAATATCTTCCGAACCAATTACACCAGGAAGATAAAATTTAGTTTCTGTATATGGGATCACAAGAGGAGTCTACCGAAATTAAATTTTTTGAGGGGGGAGGTGGAGCACGAAAGTTGGGGGACAGCAATTTTTCAAAAAATGTAATTTTTATATCTCAGAAACCGTATCAGATATGATATTGAAAATTTTACAGGAGTTGGGGTCGGTAAACTTATATTTGGTGGTGTGGGTGTAGAGGGTGATGGTGAAAGGAGGTAGAAGGGAAAACTTTCTGATTTTTATTTCTCGAAAACCATAATGAATAGAAAGCTTAAAATTAAAGATTCTATAGAGCCACTATGGAGACATCCTCGAAAAATAAAATTTTTCATAGGAGTAGCAAGGTACGGGGGAGAGGGGTGGTTTTTTATATCTCAGAAACGGCTTATGCTAAAAAATTGAAACTTAGTACGTATTTATAGATGTACTATTAGAGTAATTAAAGCGAAAAAAAAGTTCAGATTTTCACTGGCGTTCAGAGGTTGAGTAAAAAAAATGTCCGTGAATCCACATTTTCATAAACTTCGTTAAAACTTTTAGACATGTCGAGCTATCAAAGCAATTTTACTTCTGCGGGCTATTTATATAAGCGCCTAGTAACGATCTTCAAAATTTTTCGATATCCAACCCCTAAGGGGGTGTAAAGTGGTTGTGTACATATTCACGAATTCTGATATATTTCTAAGGTATATTGGGATTTGGAATTCACTTTTACTTCTATAAGCTTTAAACGTAGTCGGGAAAAACCGATTTAAGTATTTTCTCAATTAAACCCCCTGGGGGTATTGTTCAAGTTTTCACTGATTCCGAAAATCTCTTAGGTTTAATGTGATCGAATTCGTTTTTACTACTATGAATTATTCTATTGATAAAAAAATACATAAATAAATAAAAAAATCTGCCAACAGTCTGGGCGCAACTTAATTATTTTATGGGTAGATGTCCGAAACGTGTTTAATGATGAAATGCGGTGTAGGTTACTGTGCGACTGATAACCTAAGAAATAACCAGGAGGCTATTTGGAACGTTATTTTTTAGGTTGTCAGTCGCATAGTAACCTACACCGCATTTCATCATTAAACACGTTTCGGACATCTACCCATAAAATAATAAAGTTGCACCCATACTGTTGGCAGATTTTTTTTTATAAGGTTTCCAAGATCTAAAATTCCCAAATCCTCCATTTACCAAGAACTCACACAATACGTTTTATTTTCAGAATTTATTTTTTATTAATTTATACTACATTAAAGCGTAGTTTATAATATTTGTCCAGTTTCCAATTTGCCTGAAACTTGGATTGCCTTCAGAGAGTTTGGAATTCGAGGGGGTAAAGGGTGCAACAGACAAGTCTTACATCGGGTGTGAAAATGTTTAGTTCCGGCACTGGGTTTCGGGCCGAAAAGTTGGAATATGTTTGTGAATTAGCCAACTCCACAGCACTTCTTTCTTGGTAGCTTCCAAACAAAACTGACACATATTGGACGATAACTTCAGAATACATTAAGCTTAAATATTCCAATTTTCCACATGATAATTTAATAGCTGCAATAGTTGACACAAACAGTTGAAATCGTCACAATCTTTAGAGTAGCTTCAATAATATCCAGCAATTTCATTTTTGAAATATTGCTTATAATTCATTGGTCCATTAATAAGTCTACAGTAACTTTCGAAATACATCGTTATATTTAGCGCTCCAGAAAATCTGAAAAATATTTTAAAAAAATCTGCCAAAATTCTGGGTAATGGTTCCACAACATTGGTTGTTTTGAAGCCGCCACAAAAAATTAACTCTCTAAATTGTATCCTAACAAATTTGTTGGCTGCAACATAGAATACAAATTGAAAAATTTCATGAAAATATGTTGAGACGTGGGCATATTATTTCCACTTTCTAGTGTAAGCCGTTCCAGAGATATTTTCACATTCTTGAGTCATAACTTCTACCCGACATATAATAAAGTTGCGCCCAGACTGTTGGCAGATTTTTTGTTTATTTACTTATTTCTTTTAAAGTGTTTAATATAAACATAATGGATAATGTATCGACATAGCCCTTTAGGGGTTGAATATCAAAAAATTCTGAAACAGATTTTTAGGCGATTATATAGAGAGCCCGTTTAAATAAAAACAATCCGATATCAACGCGGAACACAATTATTTCAACTCTCTTAGGGGTTGAGTATTGCAAAATCCCGAAAATTATTTTCTCTATATATAAAACCCATAGAAGCAAAAGCGAATTCGATCTCATTAAACCAAAAATATTTGTCGGAGTTCGTCAAAACTTGAACAATGATTTACACCCCACAGGTTGTTGAATACCGGAAAATGCTTTAATAGAATTTTTCCTGATAATATTTAAAGCCTTTAGAAGTGAAAGCGAATTCGATATCTCATTCTCTAAGAAATATATCGGAATTCGTAAAAATGTACACATCCACTTTTTACCGGTTTGTGGATGAATATCGAAAAATTTGGAAAAATGTGTCTGTGCGCTTATATAAAGAGCTCGAAGAAGTAAAATTTATTTTGTAACTCGACAGACCTAAAAGATACAACAAAATTCGTTAAAATTTGGACAAAAAACACTTTTCACGGAATTTTTTGTACACCAGCTTTGCACGCAATGCAAAACAGCGCCCCTTTTTTCCTTTGGTTGTTCTTGTAGTACGTCTGAATATATGTACCAAGTTTCAAGTTTCTAGCATAAACCGTTTCTGAGATACAAAAAACCACCCCACACCTTGCTACCTTTATCAAAAATATGAGGGGTTGAATGGCTGTATATAGTCGTAAATTTTTAGCTTTCTATCATTTGCGGTTTTCGAGAAATAAAAATCAGAGTTTTTTCCTTTCCACCCGCTCTCACCATAACCCCTACACCCGCACAACAAAAATTTTCTTCTCTGCTAGAAGCTACTGGGCCTAACTCTTGTAAAATTTTCAAGATCATATCTAGTACGTTCCTTGAGATATAAAAATTGCTTAGAATTTAATAACTATCCATTAAAACAGCCCCGTATAAGAAAGTTATTAATATTTTTGACCATCGCCCTTCTCGAAAGCAGCTGGTAAAACTCCTACTCGTAATGAATTATTGCTTGGCCAAACAAACCAACCAACCGAGGATTGAGACATTAAAGGCTGCAAAAGCAAATAGACTCCATTCCAACTATCCCCTGTACCCACCATCACTTTTCCCTGATAATAAGACGATTATTCTTCTTATCTTGGCAACATTTTCCAAGCCGGTATACAGAACGTCGCGATAGCTCCTTGCAACCTTCTAGCCCCCGAAGATAAGTGAATATGTCGCATTTAAGATTAACATAACAATCGGTAAATGAGGGTAATATCTCAAAACTAAAGCATTTTAGGGAAATCCCCTCGGAATGCATTATATTTCGTCTGGTGGTCCTTTCTTGTATTATTATTGTCCTTAAGGTTCCGCCATATAAAACTTTGGGTTTATTTTTTTCTTCGCCGTTGTCGGCACGGGGCGGAGGTGGAGTGGATTTGTTTGCTAGTGAGATAGAGTTTTATTGGTCGGGTCGCATTGGCAACGCTAAATTTAAGGACAAAGTGCGATTTATGGGGTTTTTAATGGTTTATTTGTGCTCATATTAGTTGGATGCTATTAAATTCAGCGATTGGATGATTGGTTTTATGACGCTTGTAATATGGAGTTCGTTTTTACATGTTTTACCAGTCATATTAATTTCATATCTAATTACGTTCGCAGGAGTTCTTATTGGAGTTATAAGATTGCTATGATTTATTGCCTAGACGTTTTGCGAACTGAAAACTTAACTGCACGTATGAAGATGCATCATGCCAGTTTTTATCCAGCAGCTCTTGGACTCTAGGTACTGATGGTACCAGCGCTGGCTAGTATGAATTTCACTTTGTAATAATGCTAAACTAAAAAGCCTCAATGAATACCTCAATGAACACTTCAATGAATACCTCCAAGCTGTAAGGGGGTTTCGGAGTTTCATTCGGTTCTCGTTCAACACAGTTTTTGAGCTGGCCTTTCTAGTGAAAGTTTTTCAACTGTCCAGTACTCAATTGCAGTAGCCAAGAAAGCGATCGATCTATGTTAGAAAGTTCGCGTTGGGGGCTTGACAGTCTCTAGGTTTAGATTTCTCATCACTCAACTCATTACTCAACTCACAATAGTGGTAGTCCATTAGATATTGTAAATTTTTCTCCTGACTGTGCTACGAAGTGTTGCTGAAGTTGTTGTTCTCTTTGAACTTAAAGTCGTTGTGATTAATTCTGAGTTCTCTGTTTTTCATCAATCTTTTGGTGTCCCTCAAGGCTCCATTTTTGGTATCTTCCTGTTTCTAGTTTCCATTAACGATATATATGTGATAGGTTTAATTGTTGTTTAATACTCTAAGCGAATGACCTACAGATTTATTCAAGGAACAATAGTATTACAAATTACGTTATCTATTCTTCAAAAAGATTTTCTTAGCTTGCAAGATCTTTGTGCCGTAAACAAATTTCATTTTAATATAGATAAATGCTATGACCAATTTTTACCAGAACGAAGCTATCCACATACTTATAAGATTGATAACGTAGGTCTCAAACGATAGACTGTATCAGTTAAATATGCTCGCGTTAGCTCAAAGAAGAATACTGGTATGTTGCAATCACCTGAGCTGGTGTCAAATATTAAGTTTTTTAACCTTAAACTCTTTTTATATACCAGGTGTATAACCTTAAAACGATCGTTTACACATAGATGGCGTTAATGAGCGTGTTAAGCAACCTAGGGACGCCATTTTATTTTTATTTAAGGGTTGGTTAGTTCTTAACATTAATCAGTGCACATCGTCACAAATTTCATTCAACAACATACGTTTGTCCTGTGCTGATCATGTCTAGTTTTTTGCCAGAAAAAGAGCATATGCGGGAAGCTCTGCTTTTTTGAATCGCATCAAATGCTTGTGGAGGCCTATGCTAAAAATGTTTTAGCAAAATCAACGTGCAGGGCTCGGTTTCGTCGATTCAAAGACGGCGGTTTTGACCTGAGCGACAAGAAGCGCGAAAATCGGTCCAGGAAGGTTGAGGACGATCAATTGCAGGCTCTTTGGATGAGGACGATACCCAATCGCAAAAAACGCTTGCCAAGAAATTGGATGTTACTCAAGCAGCCATTTTCATGCGTCTACGTCATGGGAAAGGTTCAAAAGATCGGAAAATGGGTTCCGCATGAATTGAACGATAGGCAGATGGAGCGACGCCAAAACACATGCGAAATGTTGCTCGCCAGACACAGAAGAAAGTCGTTTTTGCATCGGATTTTGACTGGCGATAAAAAGTGGATTTATTTCGATAATCCAAAGCGCAGAAAATCGTGGGTTGATCCCGGCCAACCATCAATATCTACCACACGACCAAATCGCTTCGTACGGAAGACAATGTTGTGCGTTTGGTGGGATCAGCAGGGTATCGTCTACTATGAGCTCTTAAAACCTGGTGAAACTACCGATTCCCACCGCTACCACCAACAATTGATCAAATTGCACCGTTCTCTGAGTGAAAAAACGCCGGAATATCAACAAAAACATGACAAGGTGATTTTCCTCCACGACAACGCACCGCCGCACACGTCAAAACTGGTCCGCAACTACTTGGACACACTCAGCTGGGAGGTGCTATCCAACCCCGCTTATTCACTAGACCGTGCCCCTTCTGACTACCACTTGTTTTCGTCGATGGGCCACGCGCTCGCTGAGCAGCACTTCGGTTCTTACGAAGACGTCCTAAAATGGCTTGATGAGTGGTTTGCTTCGAAAGAGAAGGAATTTTTTTTGGCGTGGTATCCACAAATTGCCCGAGAGATGGGAGAAATGTGTAGCTAGCGAGGGTGAGTACTTCGAATAAATTGGTTTTTGTTTTCTTTGAAAAAAAACATGTGTTTTTCTGACTAAAAAACGATCGTTTTAAGGTTATACACCTGGTATACCTCGTGTGCGCATAAATATGATAAATCTCCTCTTAAAAGAATACAGTATTGCCTCAATCGCTACTTCTGAGTTTTGATACTACATACTGTAGGTATCTAGTTTTTTGAGTTTACCTCACCCTCTTCCTTGTTGCAAGGAAGACTGTTATTCCCACCTTTTACTCACTTTTCCTTGACCTTTTCTTTGAATTAGCTAAAGTTTTTTAGGTCTCTTCATAACTCTCAATTTTATTTCATAGTTTATCTCGTAAAAGTTCTGAATTCTTTATATTTCTTCCTCTTTATAACATAACAAATTTTTTTTTTTTTTTTATTTTAATTTATTTTTCCATATACGTTTACATGTTATTATACTCCACATGAGCTATACTGCTTGTGTGTGGAGTAGTGGTTACTATTATTCATTAGAACATTAATAAATTCATCATTATTTTGAAAGAAATAAGGATCATTAACATTATTTACATAATTCATTAGAACATTTATAAAAAATTCATCAATAATATAAAAAGCAAAAAAGAAACATTAATATTATTCATTTGAACATTAATAAAAATTCATCAATAATAAAATAAAAGAAAAGACGAAAAAAAAGAGGAAAAGGGAAAACAAATGAGAGAAAATACAATATTTATATACATTTTTCATATTCAGCATTTTTTTTTTTTTTTTAAATAATCATATTTATTCTTCCATTACGAAATATTTAAGTTTCACTTTATAGTTCAGAACTGTTAGATTATTTTTAATTATTACTGGTAGAGCGTTAAACAGTCTGGGCCCTATTACACCGGCATGTCTTGATGTAAGCGCTTTCATACATTTCGTTGTGACTAGAGGATTTATTTTAAGTAGTCGCGTGTTATAATTCGTGTTTCGTTGAGGGAAGCTAGACAGGTTTTTGAACATAAACTTCAGAACAGTCAGAGCGTAAATTTGTCTTATGTTAAGTACGTTAAACTCCTGGAAGGCTCTAGCAGTTGAATAGAAAATACTTTGTTTCAAACAAATTTTGATTATTTTGCTTTGTAAATGACATATTGGATTAATCTTATTTGAAAAAGTAGAGCCCCAAGCTATAATTCCATATTGGAGTAACGACTGTACAATAGCAAAATACACTGTTTTCAGTAGATGAGTATCAAGGTAATTTCGTAGAATTATAAATTTATATATCGTTTTACGAACTCTTGCGCATAGGCTCTCGATGATAATTCCTAAGTATTTAATTGTCTCAGTTTGTTTTAACTCCTTATTATTTATAGTTAGACTAAAGCGGTTTGATATAGTCTGAGAAGTATACCCAATAGCCATGAACTGCGTTTTATTTGAGTAGACAGCCAATTTATGGTTGGAGAGCCACTTGTAGACTAACTGAAGACCATTTTGCGCAAGAGTTCTGACAGTCTCCCACTTGTCACTTTTGAAAAGCAAAACCGTGTCATCAGCAAAAGCCACTACATGCCCGAAGGAGTAATTATCCAGGACTTTTCCAAGGTCGTTTATGTAGATAAGGAACAG
The DNA here is from genome assembly GCA_951812415.1 of Beris morrisii. Taxonomy (NCBI): domain Eukaryota; kingdom Metazoa; phylum Arthropoda; class Insecta; order Diptera; family Stratiomyidae; genus Beris; species Beris morrisii. The sequence goes on from OX638310.1 coordinate 63,462,294, forward strand.
AAGCGGTCCTAAGACTGACCTTTGCGGAACCCCACATACTAATTAAAACAATACCATGAATACACTGCTGGCATTGATATCATAATATCGTCAATACCAGCAGTGTATCACCCAATACTAAGCATATACGAGATAAACGAACTGGTATATATCTAGTATTGAACCTGTTTCATGGTATACAAATGCGATAATTTTAGCTAGTATACTATGCATTTTACTGCTAGTAATGCCATTCCCCAATTGTGTGGCGAGTATCGCAACTAAATGTCGTTGCTTGCTTATATCAGATACTGTCAAATCATACCATATGAGCATTGTATCATAGGTAGCTAGTTTCAACACTACGATTTCAATACCATGGTTTGTATATTAGCTGTATATCCATGGTATTTGCTTGGCATATGGTGTTATCTACTGCTTAAAAAGTTAAATAAAAATTAAAATAAATATCGAATAAAATCAAAATCAAAATTTACATATAATATTTAAGAAAAAAAAAGAGATTGCAGGTATGATTTTAATTTCGGTGTTTGGTGATTTCATGAAATTATGCAAAAATGGGAATGTTTCATCCTATTCCATTATTTTAATATTTCGGCCTTTAAATTGCAGGGTGTTTTTTTTCTGAAATATGTTATTAAACAAATTAAAATACTTTATTATTGAAATAATAACGTATAATTTGCAATTTATAAAAATTTAAAATTATTGAAGAATTTAACCAATTATTTTTGACAACGCAGTTTCTATTTACATTGTCGTCCAGCGTCCGTCTTTATATTAATTAAAGTACTAAGTTTTTACATTGCTTAGGGCATCTGCTTTCCTTAATCCGGCTGAGGGCTCTAATAATATTGTTGTATTCAGAGTGTATTGCTATTTAATTAATTAATTTAATTTAGGATTGGGACATATGTTGCGGGTTTTGAAAAGCTGAGTAAAACGCACATCCAAACATATCCTCATTTTAATACTTTTTTTCGTGTTTCAGTATTTTTACCTTCTATGTATTTAAAACAATAATTTTTGAAACGGTAATGTATTTAAAGAATTTTTCTTATCACTGATGAAAATTAATTGAAGTTTCTGATAATAAGACGATTATTTCTTTTTGCTTTTTTGTTTATTGTTATGCGTAACGGGTAAGACGAGAAACAAGAAAACAAGAGCATTAATAGATTTTGTCTTCCGATATTATAAAAACTTATTTTGTCGCCTTTCATACAAGACTACATTTATTGCTCTGGCTTAAAAACTTTCGAAGTTATTCACATTTATCCTAAGGCTTTTTCGCAATTGAGCAATTCTTTTTTTTTATTAAAGTGACTATTAACATTCGGTCTATATCAATTGCGTATGCTTTCTTTCTAACTACAAACTACAAAGTCGAAAGTATATGTTCAATGTTCTATTTCAAACAGACGAGCACCTCCTATCAGGAAACTATATAGGGAGAAAACAATGCGTCCAAAACGATTGAAAGCTGGGATTGAAAGATTCTAAAATCCATATCTCCTGAACAATTGATGTCAGATGGTCAAAATTTTGTAGTTGTATTAAGGGATACTAGGAGATTAGAAAGGGGTTAAAATTTGTAAGGGAAGTAGTGAGGTATGGAGTGGGGTGAAAAACTTTGAATTACAATATCTTCCGACTCAATTGTGCTAGGAAGATAAAATTTGGTTTCTGTATATATAATTACCAGTGGAGTCTACTGCATGTAAAATTTTTGAGGGGGGTGGTAAAGCGCTGAAGGTGGGGGATAGCCATTTTTTAAAAAATTAAATTTGTATATCACGAACCGTATCAGATATGATCTTGAATTTTTTACAGGAGTTAGGACTAGTAGACCTCTAGCGGAAAAAAATTTTGAGTGTGTGGATGTAGGGAGTGATGGTGGGAGGGGGTGGAAATGAAAGAAATCTGATTTTAATTTCTCGAAAGCCGCAAAGGATAGACAGCTAAAAATTGATAACTGTATAGAGGTGCCATAGAGACATCCCAGAAAAATAAAATTGCATGGTACGGCAGTGGTTGTGGTTTTTCATATCTCAGAAACGGTTTATGGTAGAAAGTTGAAACTTAGTATATACATATATGTGGAAGTACTACAGGAGTAGTTAAAGCAAAAAAAAGTTTAAGATTTTATTGATGTACAGAGCTGGAGTAAAACAAATGTGAGTGAAAAGGGGTTTTTCCAACATTTTCATGAATTTCGTTATTTTAACCTAAGGAATAACCAGGAGGCTATTTGGAACATTATGTTTTTAGGTTATCAGTCGCATATTGACCTACACCGCATCTCAGTATTAAACACCTTTCGGACTTCTACCCAAAAAATAATAAAGTTGCGCGCAGACAGTTGGCAGATTTTATACATGTGAAATGGTTTTTAAAGATGTTAATAGTAAGATGTTTTGGATTTAATTTTCAATTGTAAATGGTAAACGGTATCGATTTAATAACTATTTGTTGGTAGTTCACTTTCCTCGGGTTTTCCACATAATCGCTCAAAAATTCAGTGCAGGATTTTTAGATATACAGCCAAGGAGTGTAAGAGGGTTGCATACGTTTTCACAATTTTCGTCATCCCTTTGGTCTGTTGCGATATAAAATTGGTTACTACTTCCAATTCACAATTTTTTGAAATTCAACCCACAAGTGGGTGTGGAGGGAATTCTGATGTTTTAACCTATTTCACAATTTTTCGAAATTCAGCCTCCAAGTGGTTGTAAGGGGTTTGTATACGTTTTCACAAATCGTCATATCTCTGAGGTCTGATGAGGTAGCAAATTGGTTCTCACTTCTATTGGCTTACAGTGTAAATAATGTTCTAAAAATTCGAGTAGTTTACACGGACACGGACACGGACATTATATGTATCTGTATTTTAGATATTTCTCTTTATTATTTTAATAATAAAGCATTTTTATCGATTTTTTAAAAAAAAAATTTGCTACCCTGAACAATTTTTTTTCCACGTTTCATGACAAATAAACACCAAAAAACCAAAAAAAATTGCAGTCCGTCTGTGCGCCGTCCGCCGTAATCGTTTGAGGGCTCCCAAACCCTATGAGCTATTAAATTGAAATTTTTTTTCTTGAAGTTACCACTTTTTTAAGGGTGGGGGTGTGAGGAGAAAGGTGGAGGAAGCGTTTTAGACGAAACATTTTGGTTTCTAGATCTCAGTAACCGTTTACGCTAGGAGGCTGAAACTTTGAATTTATATAGAGCTTTGATAGTGAACCCATTTGCAAAAAAATTGCTGATATGGGTGAAGGGGTGTGGGAGTGGGGGGAATAATAATGCGTCCAAAACGCTAAAGGGCCGAGATCGACACATTGTAAAATCCATATCTCCTAAACGGTTAATGTCACGAAATTAAAACTTAATGGACATTTGTAGGTATATTAGGAGAATAGATTGGAAACAAATTTTTGAAAGGAGGCAGTGGCGTACGGAGGTGGGGGTGAAAACTTTAGATTACGATATCTCACGAACCAATTGTACTAGAGAAATAAAATTCGGTTTTTGTATAAAGGTTGGCAAATAAAGTTTGCTGAAAGTATTTTTTTAAGGAGGCAGTGGAGCATGGAAGTGGAGGGGATGAGAATTTTTCTAAAGAATCACGTCTCATATCTCAAGAACCGTGTAAGATAGATCCTTAAAATTTTTACCAAAAGTAGGCCTAATAGACCCCTAGAAGAAAACAAAATTTTGGAAATGAGGGTGTAGAGGGTGAGGGTGGGGGAGGGCGAAAAGGAAAAAGTTACGATTTTAATATCTCGACAACCTATAATGATATAAAGCTGAAACTTGGTATTTAGATAGAGCTATATTGGTAGCATTCTTCATGTAAATACCTAGAAAGTGTTTTCAGGATTTTTTGAAATTCGACCCCCAAGGTGGTGTAATGCTGTTGTATATATTTTCCCGAATTCAGCCGTATACCTCAGGTCTGATTAGATATCGTATAACTTTTTGTTTAATAATCACCTAAAACCCGTTTTCAAGTCTTTTCCTTTTTCAACCCCTATGAAGGTATAAACGGGTTGAGCACATTTTCACGAATTCCGTGATATCTGTTAGGAGTGATAAGACATCGGATTGGTTTTCACTTCCTCGGGCTTATTTTATATGGTATATATCTAAAAACTTATTTCAGAATTTTTGGATATTCAACCCTAAAGTGGGTTCAAGGGGGTTGCATATGTTTTCACAAATTCCTACACATTTCTTAGTTCTGATGAGATATCAAATTAATTTTTACTTCCTAAGGCTTCCTACATAATCGTCAAAAAGTTGATTTCAGGATTTATAGATATTCAACTCCAATAGGACGTAAGGTTTTCGACATATTTCTTAGCATTTATGAGATATTAGATTGGTTTTCACTTCCACAGACTTTTTATATAATAGCCTTCTAATCACGTAACAACTGATATTATACTACGACTTAAACAGCGTCCCGGAGTATTTTGTAATTCATATGTTATGTGTGGCAGCGGCGTGAAGTATTCTAGCGCGTCCCCATTCCAACCGCTTCCCGAACTTTTTTTTAGGTTTTCAGTCACATAGTAACCTACACCGCATCTCAGAACTAAACGCGTTCCGAACTTACCTACAAAATAATAAAGTTGCGCCCATACTGTTGGCAGATTTTTTACTTCTATTCTAAGGACAAAATTAACTTTCCAAAAAACTCTTAATTTCGAAACAACTGATATTATACTCCGGCTTTGACCGCGTCCTGGGTTACGACCAAATTACGTTATCCATGTGGTGCTTCCCGAACTTTGACACGAAAAATAATAATGTTTCGCACAGACTGTTGGCAAATTTTTTTTATTGTATAGGCACTTAAATTTAAATTATTTGTCGTTTGTGGTCTATTGTTGTAAATAAATCGAAATACAACTATCGCGACGAAATTAAAAAATAATCAATCAAAGCGATGCGATCAAATTAGCTGTCATCGCGTCGCATCGCTTCACGCGGGCGCGTGTTAATAACGAGAGCAAGCTATTGTAGTGTACTGGGTCAATGGGTGAGAGTGCGTGGCCAGAGGAGAAAATGCATGTAAGTTGTGCTAATCAGCAATCAAAATTTAGGACGATGTCTTAACCCATATAGACCCGCTGTACTAATAGAGTGCATTCACAAAAATTACTATTATTAAATTATGATTTCGTGCTTCTACATGATACTAGATTTCAAGACAATTAATATTATGTGGTACTTGATGCGTTAGACAATTGTTTTCTAAGCCATTTTGCGATTTCTGTCGAACGGTTTGTCTATTTCGTGTTTTGTGCACAATTTTGCTAAAATTTTATTTATTTAAATAAAATTGTTATTTCCAGCTGTTTTGTAAAGATACGAATATAATTATTGATACTAAATTGAAGGTAAGTAAGTAAGTAGTTTATAGCTTATGGAATCCAGACGATAAAGTTGCTGTACGCAAAGGATTATACCCACATGTGTCCACTGTCCTCAACTAAGTACACGTATATATAAATCAAAATAAAAACTTAAATTAATTCTGGGCTGCAACGATTTCTTATCAACCTTAAATTAAATCGAAATAAAATATGAAATTTGAATTTTGATCGGTAGTTTTGATTTCAGTCTACCTATATGGTTTAAAGTCTGAATACTGTCCTACTAGTCTAGACCTAATTGTGATTAAATTTTTAGAAACACAAGCCCACTTACATTTTTATCAGATGTTCCTTGCTTACTATAGTAAATGATGACAACACTCCACGATGCGACTTATAATGAGTTCCCATAACCAACGTACCTGAACTATTTACCTCTTTCCTGAAATACAATTTGAAAATTTCCCACATGCATTTTATCAACTGATGTGCACTTCATACCCATTATTTTGTTATTATTATTTAACATTATTACGACTTTAACGTTGTAATTCGAGTAACAAAAGATTGAGAACGGCGACTCCATTCAACGAACAGCATGAAATGATTTTTTTTTCATCCGCATAGGTGCAAAAATCAAGGTGAGGTGAGAAAATTATTTCGCACCTTGATGGAAAAAGGACATTTTCTATGTGTTCCGTATAATCGCGATGGTATATGAGTTGGGTGTAGAGGAAGTGGGCGTTCTCTTAAACGATTGCTTTTGACACATTGCTCCCTGATTTTTTCCCTATTTGCGTGACTACTGCTATTAGGTATGCTATTACAGGCCTCCATTGTACAACGGACGTCATAGAACTTTGCAGATCACTTTTATTATACGGTACCCGGACCCGGTACAAGTAGTTTGCAGCATTTTCTAAGGACTCGTAGCACTATAAGAACACACCACGACTACTGTGTTATTGTGATGTGGAACAATTTTCACACTGGTTCTGTTGTGATTGATCCACCCTTCGGATTTATTGTCGCGCGGACTATCATTATCGCTGCTGCGGTTCAATTGTTGGACCGCATACCTTAAATTCGGCTACCCTTGCAACCACCCAATCATCCGATGTGAAGGGTTTTCTGCATTGTGCCTCTGGGTATGTGTGTGAATTTCTGACAGGTTTTCATCGCAACGCATCTCGCTACAATGCACTAATGCTGCGGTTGCCAAGAGATCAAGGTTAATGGGAATTGGTTTGAATGTGACCGACGGAACTATTGGGGGTGGTAAGTGGGGCGGTGTCTATGGATGTTGTGTCAATTTTTTAGGGTGGATTTGTCAGGAGTTGGATGGAATTTAAATTAGCTTAAGGGTAGAAAATGAGTTGTGAAAAGGGTCAAATCCGTATCGTGGTTTACCTGCACGTAATGGCACTTCAATTTCCTTTAATTTGCTATTCAAAATTATTTAGATTGTTCTAGAATTGAATTTAGTTTGCGTGCCGTATACGTATCCAATATTTCTAATAATTAGAAAATGCTTACTGCATCAGTGAAAGAAATTTGGTGTTCCCCACCCCCGTGCAAAAACTGAAGTAAAGAGTATAAATAAATAAATAAGCATGGACTCTACTAAACTGAAAATGTTCCCAACAGTCTGGGTGCAACAGAAGTGCCGACGCTACTGACTCTATTAAAACATCAATTAAAATGTTGGGTTATAGTGCAGGGCGTGGTCAAAGTCAACGTGTGCTAATATAATAGCTCAATGTATGATATTAAGATGCAGTTCTTCACACAAATAAAAAGCCCGTGGAAGCAAAAACCCATTTACGAGTAATACCTAGTCAGACCTAAATATATGGCGAAATTCGTGAAAATAGATCAACTTTGCGATTACATAACAGGCTTGTAGAAGTAAAAACCAGTTCGATATGAAATATGATGGAATTCGTGAAAACTATGTACTCCGTTAGATATTGAATATGAAAAACTTTTGAACTTAGTTTTCGGGAGATTATATAAAAAATCCGTGGAAGAAAAAACCAACTCGATATCTAATCAGACCCAACAGATATGGAAGAATTCGTGAAAGCGCATTCAATCGCTTTCCATGAATATCGAAAAATCTTAAATTATTTTTCAGGCGATTATATAAAAAGTTCATGGAAGTGAAAATCAATTTGATATCCAATCAAACCTAATAGATATGGCGGTATTTGTGAAAATGTATACGAGGGAAATGGATTGAATTTAAGCAAATCCTGATATTAGTTTTGTGGCGAATACATAAAAATCAATTCGAAATCTCATTAGACCTAAGAGATATTCCCGAATTCGTGAAATCGTATACAACCCCTTTACATCAAAAAATCCTAAAGTTCATCTTCAGGGGTTTATATGGGAATCACTTGGAAGTAGAAAGACATGTCAGACCTCATAAACACGTTTACAACCCTCTTTACACCTCCTTAGGGATTGAATAATTAAAAATCTGCCAACAGTCTGGCGCAACTTTATTATTTTTTGGGTAGAAGTTCGAAACGTGTTTAATACTGAGATGCGGTGTAGGTCACTATGCGACTGCTAACCTAAAAAATAACGTTCCAAATAGCCTCCTGGTTATTCTTTAGGTTAAAATAACGAAATTCATGAAAATGCTGGAAAAACCCCTTTTCACGCACATTCGTTTTACTCCAGCTCTGTACATCAATAAAATTTTAAACTTTTTTTTGCTTTAACTACTCCTGTAGTACTTCTACATATACATACTAAGTTTCAACTTTTTAGCATAAACCGTTTCTGAGATATGAAAAACCACTCCCCACCCCCGTACCTTGCTACCCCTATCAAAAAGTTTATTTTTCCGGGATGTCTCTATAGCACCTCTATACAGTTATCAATTTTTAGCTTTCTATCCTTTGCGGCTTTCGAGAAATTAAAATCAGAATTTTTTTATTTCCACCCCCTCCCACCATCACTCCCTACACCCACACTCTCTCCGCTAGAGGTCTTCTGGTCCCAACTCCTGTAAAAATTTCAAGATCATATCTGATACGGTTCATGAGATATAAAAATTTAATTTTTTGAAAAATGGCTGTCCCCACCCTTCAGCGCTTCACCTCCCCTTCAAAAATTTTAAGTTCAGTAGACTCCACTGATAATTATATATACAGAAACCAAATTTTATCTTCCTACCACAATTGAGTCGGAAGATATTGTAATTCAAAGTGTTTCACCCCCACCCCCATACCTCACTACTCCCCTTAAAAATGTTAACCTCTTTCTAATCTCCTAGTATCCCTTAATTGAACTACAAAATTTCGGCCATCTTCAGGAGATATGGATTTAAGAATGTATCAATCCCAGCTTTCAAGCGTTATGGACGCATTGTTTCCCCCTCCCACTCGCACACCTCTCAACCCCTACCAACTATTTTTTTGCAAATGGGTCCACTGTCATAGTACTTCATAAGTTCCAACTTTCACCCTCCTAGCATAAGCGGTTCCTGAGATCTAGAAACCAAAATGTTTCATCTAAAACGCTCCCCCCTCCTCCCCCCTTACACCCCCATCCCTCCAAAAGGTACCACTCATAGGCGTTCACCCACTCTACCTACCATACAAATTTCAACTTAATATCTCAAGGGGTTTGTGAGCTACGCACCTTCAAACGGTTTTGCGTACGGCGGACGGTGTACGGCGTCTATGGCGGACAGACGGACATTTTTTTTTGCTTTTTTGGTATTTACTAGTCCTAAAACGTGTAAATACAAAATTTCAGGGTAGCAAACTTTTTTTATATTTCAGGTCGATCACAATACTTACTTTATTATTAAAAAATAATAAAGTAAAATACAAAAAATTATTTTTATGCCTTTATCTGACGAGCTTGTGGAAGTGAAATTAATTCGAGAATGTTAGAAGACCTAAAAGATATGATTAAATTTGTAGTAATTTTACCTACCTCTGTACGCTAATAAAAATCTTAAATTTTTTGTTGTTTATAAAACTTTTCTAGAAAATCTAAATGCGTATTACATGTTTCAAGTTTCTACTAGAATCCGTTTCTGATATAGAAAACATGCTGCAGTCACAATTGGCTGCAAGCCAATCTCTAGATGAAATGCTGAACTCATATATATATTGTAATTGGGGATAAAGTAAAATAAGGAGTGCGCCTATAGTTTATCCTTTATTAAGGACTCCAATTTGTTTGGTACCTAAAACTAAAAGACAATATCATCAGTGTTCAATTTCATGTCTGGAACTAAGAAAATCAGCGAAAGTAAATTTTTCCTTTATCAAGGACTTTCACATGGAAGGCGCAGGAAGGACTCACTCAATTTCTAGCATATTTATCCTTTTACCTGGAACCATTTAAAAATTAATATGTACAAAATTTCAAATTTCTTGCTTGAAGCGTTCAAAAGCTATGGGAAAATATTCTAGAACAAGTGTTTGAAGGACTTTTTGTATGAGAGCTACCGGAAGGAGTTAACATATTTCGCTAACTAGTAAACTCAAACTTTCTTTGTACAAAATTCTGAATTCGCGGCTGAACGATTACTTGAGTTATAGTGAGTTCCATAAATTGAGTGAAGACATTTTTACAGGATATCTGTATGGCAGCTACACGAAGGACTAATGAGATTTTATTCATAATCATACCATTAGCTGCAACTATTGAAAAATCAATACATAAAAATTTTCAAAGTCGTAGTTTAAACCGTTCTAAAGTTATCGGCCAATATTCATGAACACATGTTTTACGGAATATTTGTATAGGAGCTACCCGAAGGAGTAAAGTAATTTTACTGACTAATGAACTTGTACTTCATTTTTCCTCAAAACTAATTTGTACAAAATTTCAACTTTGTGGTTTACCGATTTATTGAGTTATAGTGAGTTCCGTAGCAGTGGCAGCTACTCGAAGGACTTATGTAATTTTTTTCTATTCATTCCTTGAACTAAAACTATTGGAAAACCTTTGTATGCAAAATTTCAAAGTCGTAGCTTAAGGTGTTCAGAAGTTATAGTCCAATATTCTTGAACACTTGTTTTACCTGAAGGTAGTGTTGCTTAAACATCGATAGTGTCGGATTTCGATAGAATCGAATTTTTTCACTAAACCATCGATACTATCAAAAGCGAAGTAGAGTGTTCCTTAATCATAGATTGTGTAGAATTTCAACAGTATGGCAATTTTATTTTAAACATTACGAAAATACTAACAAAGGCATGAAAAATACAAAAATTCTTTTGAAAATTTAGGTAGACATGAATTTTCAAAGAGGACTCGGACACCATTTTTGCGAAAACTTTAACATACTATGACTAACAAAAAAAATGAGATGGAAATAAAAAAATTAAATTATATTTTTTTTTCACTAGTTGTTCGAGTAGAAATTTTTTCAAAAGAATCGGCGATGGTAATGTCACAACTTTGGCGATTCTTGATGGAATGACCCATTAGTTATATGCAGGAAAAATTGTTAGTTTTCAAAAACAGGGTATATATACAAACATATGCAAATTTAAATTCAATCAAACATACTTATGTTTTGGTTTAGCAAAAGCATGGTATTTAGATTTTTATTTTTAAGTCTATTGCGTTTCGCAGTCATTATGTCACCAGCTTTGGAAAATATTCTTTACGCCGGAACTGACGTAGCTGGAATACATAAAAATTGCTTTGAGAATTCTCGGAGCATATTTGTTGATTTTGCCCAATATTGCAAAACATTGCAGTGTTTGTCGGTTGGTAGCTTTTCAATATATTGGCGGACGTCAATCATAGAACCAGTTACTGCAGTCGATACCGAACGTGGCTGGCTATTTGGCATGAAAAGTAATTCACCTAATTTGCTTTGTTCAGTAGATGTAGAAGGTTGGGACATAGGCTGTGAAACTTCCGCGTTGGTTTGCCTGGATCCAATAAAAGACGCGTAGTCTTAAAAAGTTACTGTAAACTGTATTTATAAGATATTTCGTAAGATTCTTTCGGGGAAATCCCATGATTTCAAACTCCATCCTTGACTTTAAGGAGCAAATACACTCGCAGCATGTACATTCAACATAACTAATAGATCCTGTTTGGGCCACATATTCATAAATAGCATACATGCTCTGTCTCCATTTCATTGTAAATGCTTAGAAAATAGAAAGCAGAAGACTTTTTTTATTCAGTCATGTAAACGCAATTTGAAATCATCGGCACACTCATTGCAAAAACACACATTCATCTGTTTTCGCATTCATGTCTTTGGGCCTTACGACGTACGGTTAATGCCGTTTATCATCTTTACGCCAATTGCCTTATCGATAGCTTTTAAAACCTATCGATTGTTACGATAGTACAAAACTATCGATACCTGTTAACGAACTTACAAATTCAACCAAACATACAGATTCAAAATTTCAAGATCCTAGGTCAAGACGTTCTTGAGTTATCGTGCTAACAGACGGACTGACGGACAGATGGACAGATGGACAGACGGACGGACGTCAAGCGGATTTGAAGTTTTTGGCCTAATATATAACTTTTTTTCGTTCGAGGCTCGGTTCTATCCGATTTCTCTCTCAGATTTCATCTAGAGTATAAAAACACCCTCAGTGCCGTACCGTGCTACTCCTATTAAAAATAATATTTTTAGAATCTGCTACTACTAATGGTTCACCCACATTTTGTGCGAGTGTCAGGCGGTTGCAAGGAGGCGACTGAGGTGGCTGGGAAGTCTTTTCTTTGACAATTTGGAGGACCTGAGGTTAATAGGGCATGATAAGCTAGTCAAGTTTGTTAGGGATCTGGGTTGTTTAGGGGAAGTTTAGTGACCTACGAGGTTCTGAAGGGATCGCTATGGGCCCGTTTGGTGCCTAGTGTGCGCGGTGGCTCAGCGCTTCGCCCCTTCTTAAAACTAAAACTAAAACTACTACTAATGGTTCTCTCTATAGATGTAAAAATTAGAATATTTGGCTTTTGACCTTCCTCCATTTTATTAGGCACCGAAATTCTTTTACTTCTAAGAGTAGCTTCTAAACAGAAAGTCCTTGAATCACGTGTTCAAGAATCTTGGTCGATAACTTTAGAACGCTTTGACTTAAAAATTGGAAATTTTTCTAAAATTTAATATCCAATTCCAATAGTTGCATATAGAAGATTTGATATAAAGAAAGTCCAGTAAGTCCTTGGTGTAGCTGCCATACAAGAAGCAATAAATAGGCTGGCAATCCCGTGAGTCCTTACTGCAGACCCCATGAAAAAATCCTTAAAAAGGATAGTTTTTTTTCGGTGGTTTTCCTATAGTTTCGTAAGATGCGAAACTGAACACTGAAGATATTGTCTTTATTCTTTTGAAAAACTACCGAACAAGAATCTTTAAAAAAGGGCTGACTATATGCAGACCAAACTGCAATATAAATCGAAGTTCAGTATTTCAATAAAGTGACATATTGAAAAGAATGATTCGATATCTTTCAAGTGATTCTTAACAAGAAGACTTATGTGAGTATTGTTGAAGATTCCCGAATTTTAATGCACAAATCCTCGAAACTGTAAAGAAAATTTCCAACAATCCATATCAGGGCTTCTTATAAGTCCCAAAACATTGCAGTTAACTTCTTAAATAATACTACCTTCACAATTAAATTCAATTATTTTCTCCAATACCGTTTCAAATAATTTTCAAATAATTAATTTTGTACGTCTTTCTAGTTTTTCGAATCATATCGGAGGCACAGAGAAACATTTAGAATGGACGCCGTGTCTAGCGCTACTTGATACTGCGGCTTTTGAAACTTGAGATTTAAAATCGGATTGAGGAGCGAGATTGTAACGTCGCTATAAGCTGATGGTACATTTCTATCCCCTCACCTCTAGAACAATTGTTGTACTAATTTGACTTAAGTTACTTGCTGTTTAAGTTTACTCCTGTTGTTTTTGAACCACCCTCTATGCAAAAATTAAATACAGGCTATTTCAGAAAATAACATCGGCTGTAGTAGATACAAATATTACAGATCATGAACTGGGATGAAATCTATGAACTGGGATGAAATACTAATGGATACGAGTGTAGATAAAGCTTCCTTATTTTTTCATAATATACTTTTAGATCTAATTGAAAAACATACAAAAACTAACCTTCAGTCAAATAGTAATAAGAAAAAATTAAAGCCTTGGATAACAGTGGGTCTTATTACCTCAATCAGAAAGCGAAATAAACTCAGTAAAGCTTTAAAAAAAAATCCATCCAATGAAAGACTCAAAGTATACTATAAAAAATATAGAAATAAACTCAATCAAATTATATATACTGCTAAAAGCTCTTATTTTCAAAAAATGTTACATAACTCTGGTAACAATAGCAAAAAAGTATGGAAGACAATTAATGCAGCTATAGGTAAACAGCACCAATATAAAACAATCACCAGTATTGTTCACGAAAATTTACAACTAAATGCAAGCGAAAATCCTAAAGAGATAGCTGACGTTTTTAATGAATATTTCACTCATGTAGGCCAACGACTTGCGAAACAAATTTCAACTACCCCAATAACTACAAATGCTAAGATTATGACTAACAATAACTCTGCAATTGAAGATATTTGCGAAAGTGATATAAAAAACATAATAATGGACCTAAACGGAGGCACTACCCCGGGGTTTGACGAAATTACAGTTGAATGCTTAAAAATTATTTGTAACTATATAACAAAACCACTTACATATATTATAAATTTAAGTTTACGAACTGGGATATTTCCAGATATTTACAAAAAAACTATAATTACTCCCATTTTTAAGGGTGGGGATAAAACAAAAGTAAGCAACTACAGACCAATATCTCTTATTTCTAATGTGGCAAAAATTATAGAACGAGCAGTAAAACATAAGCTCACTATAGAAATAGACAAAAACAATTTGCTCTTTAACAATCAATTTGGTTTTAGATTAGGTCATAGCACACACGATGCTATTGCATTACTGAGTAAAAAAATAAATATATCTATGGACAACGGTAATAAACCCTGCGCAGTTTTTCTCGATCTAGCAAAAGCTTTTGACTCTATACCTCACTCTAATATAATAGAGAAATTGCATCGAGTTAACTTAAAAAAGGGATTAATAGATTGGATTTTAAGTTACCTAAGTAATCGTAAACAAATTGTGAAAATTAATCATGAATCGAGCCAGGAACGTTCCTTCTGCTACGGAGTACCACAAGGAACAGTACTCGGTCCAGTACTATTCTTATTATATGTTAATGATTTGTATCAGCAATGATACATGTTAATGCATGTTAATGATTTGTATCAGCAACAAATCAAAGGAGATTTAATATCTTTTGCCGACGATACGGTTCTATTTGTAGAGGACAATAGTTGGGATGGAGTTAAGATTAAAGCCAACTATAGCGTTTTATTAATAAAAGAATGGTTAGACAATAATTCTATTACACTTAACATGGAAAAAAGTACCTACATAACTTTTGCGTATAATAGTGGAGGTATTCCTCCACCCTTGGGTGTTACGGTCCATTCAAAAGATTGCTCTTTTAATTGCAAATGCAAACCTCTTAAAAATGTAGATCATACGAGGTATCTAGGGGTAATTTTTGACCAACATCTTAGGTGGGATGAACATATTGCCAGCATCGTAAAGCGTCTAAAGATGTTACTTCCCGTATGTTTCACCGTAAGGTCATTCTTGACAAAAGCAGCAACACGAATGTTCTATTTTGCTGTAATACATTCAGTGTTACAATATGGGATAATTGCTTGGGGAGGGGCTACAATAACTGCATTAAAACCACTAAAAATTGTGCAAAACATGGTACTAAAAATATTACTAAAGAAACCGCGTAGATATAGTACAGAACAAGTTTACTCTATAATAAATGTCCTCGATATTGATAAAATATTCAATGCTATCGCTAGTATACAAATTTACAAGGAACTGCAAAGGGGAGATATTAAACGTAACAGCAACCACACTCGTGGTGTATCATTCAATGAACTTTTATTGCCGCTGAGGAGGACTAATTTGGGGCAAAATCACTATTCTTACGCTGGAATCAAATTATTCAATGAGCTACCAGATCAAATAAAAAACTCTATTACTCTAAAGAAATTTAAAGTTAACATTAAAAACTACTACTATAACATATAGGGTTGAAATGATGAACAAACAGGAAGTGATATGACGTGTTAGTAATATTGATTTGAATTTTATCTGCATTTACCACATCTACACTTTATTTTATAAGATAGGTTGAATTAAGAATATAAATTTTATGTGTAGTGATATGAATAAAAAAAAAATTTAAATTTTGTGTGTAATGATATTAACATTGAACTCCTTACCCCTAACACAAGGTATGTTACCTTATAAGGGGAAGAAGTGCAACATATGTATTGTAGAAATAGATTTAAGTTACAAAAATGCATCAAAATAAAAAAAAAAAAAATATCATGAACTCATCGAGATATCGCCATCAAAATTTGGCAGAAGGTAGGTCGTTAACTATTAGGGGTGAATTTTGGGGGGATGATAGTTTTCCGAGACAGATTTAAAGAAGAAAATTCTAAATTCCTGAACCAAGTTACCATTATTTCTACGGCCGACTTGAAGTCAATCTTACGAATTTATAACATAAAAACCTGAATTTTATAGCTCATTTTTTCCCAAACAATCAAAACTTCTTAAGCAAATCACAGCAATACCTTTGAAGGCCCTCGACTAATCACAGTGCAAATCACAAGACACTCGAGACCATAGCCGATCGGCCACTTCAGCAATTAAGACCCTTGCCCAGGGGTTGCAAGGCTCTAGCACTAAAGAAATCGATAGGAAGACTATAGCGAGCAAATAAGAAAATTTTCGAATAATAAAAGGATAAATGATTTTGCTCTCATATTGCGCGCGTATATTAGCTAAGTGGCCACTTATTCGCCGCTGCTACTGCGGTCTTTTTGCTCAAGTGGATCCCACGGTTTTTGTACAGCCACAGACCATTGCTGGGGGTAGTGGAAAGGGTAAGGATCTCGGATAATTGTCGAGTTATGTGTGCATTGTACGGTGTTGGTTATTCTTGGCTGCACTTATCGTATTACTTACAGTTTTTTTTTTAATTTTTCTTATTCAAATTGACTTGACTTCCCAACCTTTAGGTTTGCTTATGAATTGTGAAAAATTTTTTTTTGTTCTATTGAAGTTTGAAGTCATAATTTTGGACTTAAGGTTTTCGTGAAAAGTGATGAAGTGGATCAGTTTCAGAATAAGAGCTTCACAATTTAAGAACAAGATTGAAAAAATGGCGGACGAAAGAGCGACGTAAAAGATGGGGTATTAGCGAAGTTACCAAACAATTCCAACTTAATAAAAAAAAATGATATTTAAAACAATGTCTCAGAAATGTCGTTGTTATTGTCTATGTTTTCGTTCATGTTTTAGGACTAGTAAACCTCAAAAAAGAAAAAAAAATTGGCGTAGAGGTGAAAATTCAGCAAATCCGGAACTTATCGGTACATTAAGTTTAATCACGACACAATTTGCAAAAATTGCTTAAAGATATCGCGAGTCTGTGGTTAATCACGTAGATAATTGTTCAAAATAAGAATGGTTGAATGATCACAGATTATAAAAAAAAATTGGTCATCTAAGTTGCCGTGAGTTCTTTAAAATCGAATGTTGGAATCCAGTTTGGACTTGAACCCACGACCTTTCGACTCAACACATGCAGTATATACGCACGGCGAAGTATGCAGCCAAAGACAGTTTTTCATACACAGCGAAAGTATGTATAAAACGATTTGTTAAAATATGGAGTGAATAATTGCAAAGGAAAATGTCCTTGTTAAAAATTATATAACTATGAAATACATTGATCAGTTTTCTTAGTCTAGTAGCAAGGTTAGTGACTTGTACCAATATGAGATACGTTTCTTAATAGTACACAATATAGCAATCATGTCAGCAAGTGAATAGTAGGGATCACTGTATTAGCTTGGTGTTTGCAAAAGCTATATACGAACTCTTTCTACATTTACGAGTACATACATACATACATACTTTATTGATCAAAATTTGTTAGATGTGTCATTTAAATTCGAAATACATGGGCAGGAGATAAGAAATCAAAATCTTTACAACCATATTAGCTAATGAATTTTGTCATTGGGCGAATATTTTGGTAATTACTGTAATTAGTTTTCAGTTTAATTAAAGGAAAATCTTTCTACATTTAGTTTCAGAGAGTTTTGGTTTAACCAGTTCCTCATTGGAAGTATACTATAATTTACTTTATTAGTGCCACCTATCCAATCATTTTCTTTCCTCCCTAAAGGAAATTATGTTCCCATTTATAACAAGCTCATAAACGTAATTTACTTATAGAAGGAACAATAATGGCCAAGTACAGTACCTTGAGGTGCTCCGTATTGAAAAGATAATTTAGTATTACGGACCTGATTCTGCATAACTATTTGCTTACGATTCTGTAAGTGACCAGCAATCCAATCTTTCCACAATATGCTCATATTCATTTTATTTAAATTATGTACACAGTAAAAGAAATCCATTGAATTTTACATCTTTTGGATAGGAGGTAAATACTCGTATGCCACACCTTTTCAAGTAAATTTACATTGGGATATAACTTTCAATTTTCGGTCAGTAAATTTCAACTTCGAAAGCAGCAAATTCACTGGATATTCTCTTGAATTTACAATCTAAAAAAAAAGTGTATAATAAACATTCTTTAAGATACACTAATTTCTACTTCTAATATTATTTCTTACTTAGTTACTCTTAATAAAAACCCTTGGCTATATATAGGAATCGAACCCGCGATTAATTCTGCTGCGTAAGTTTGGCGCGCGTAGCCACTGCGTGACCGAAGACGTTTTATTTTCAATTCAGTAGAAAACGAAATCGAACGAAGCGTGTATTCATATATTACATGTTTTTCGTCGTAAAATTCAAATCGATAAGTAGAATTACACGAAAAAGAGCGTAATATTGAATTCATATTGTTACATGTAAACCTGGCAACCGCGCAACCGTGCAACTCGATCGTTTCACATAATGAAAACAACAACAACCGAATACCTAGTTGCAAAATAACCCAATCAGAAACCTAGCTGAAGATAAGGCGAAACAACACGATTGTATCTCCCTTCTTATCGAATGCTCTCCAATATACTAGAACCCTTTGCATACACCACTGAACGAAGATCGAAATCGAAAGCTCTAAAGCTTTCGAGAAGATTCCACACTGAGCGAACATTCAAGTACATCCTAGACTGCAACCGGATAGCATAAAAGCAGGTGAAGCTTTCAGCGAGAGACATAGTAATTTTGATTACGTCGACTGTGACAGCCAGCGTGTATACGCGACCGTGTTGGTAGAGAGCGAAAGTGATAGAGTCAAGCGATATATGGTGTAAGCGGGCGGTATTGCCATACAGTGCGAATTATTGTGCGAATGGAATTGAAGTGCGATTAATAAATAATCACTTATCTTTTATTTTAACCGAATTGTGTTTTACTTGAAATCCCGGCGAACCCCTAGCTCGCAACAATATATACTCGTAAATATAGTTAATTTTACACGAAATGTAGCGTAATTTTGTGAGCATTTTCATGTAAATTCTACGGTTCAGTTGATAAGTACGTGAATAATTTACTAATATCAGTAATTTCGAGTTAAAGTGCTTGAAATGATTGAAAAAATGAAATATACTGGAAATTTCACGTAAAAAACGGATTGACAATTAATTTTTTTTTTAAACAGTAAGGTTATTTTTATGCTGTATAGAATCAAACGAAATCCATCCTGGTGTTTATAAAGTAAGTGCCGATTTTTAATTTCATGCATAGTGTTTGATTTGAATGGTCGTTCCAAAAGCTTTGCTACATTAGAAATTACTGAAATAGGTATGTAATTTTCAATATTATTACTATTGCCATTTTTAAAGATAGGTGTAACTATAGTTTTCGTATAAATGTCAGAAAATATGCCATGATGAAAACTGATATTGATCAAATAAGACAAAGGTTTTGCAAATATTTTTTAAGTTTTCGACAATATTATCAAATACTGCTGCATACATATTAAATATTAAATGTTTAATCCTTACTTCATCAATTTCAATATAGAGGAAGCCTACATGATCGCAGTGATGCCACATTGATACTAATATATCTAAGTTGATACATTTTGCTGTAAGGAAAACAGACGGATACATTGATATATCTTTATACTCTAGATGAAATCATATAGAGTATTATAAGTTTAATCCAGCCCAAAAGTTTGTAACGCATAGAACCAAGCCTCGAAAGAACAAAATTTCTGTATTATTTTTTGTTTATTTGTGGCCAAAAACTCCAAATCCGCTTGACGTCCGTCCATCCGTCCGTACGTCTGTCCGTCTTTCCGTTAGCACGATAACTCAAGAACGCCTTCACCTAGGATCTTGAAATTTTGAATCTGTGTGTTTGGTTGAATTTGTAAGGCTAAGTTCGTTAACAGGCAAAATCGTCCTACTCCTTCGTGTAGCTGCCATACAAAATGTCCTTAAAACACGTGTTCAAGAATATTGACCAATAACTTCGGGACGTGTATACGTTAATTTTTCAATAGTTGGAGCTAAATGTATGATTATGAAGAAAATCCTATTAGTCCTTCGTGTAGCTGCCATACAAATATCTTGTCAAAATATCTTCACTTAATTTACGGAACTCACTATAACTCAAATAATCGTTTAGCTATGAATTCGGAAGTTTGTACAAATTAGTTTTGAGTGAAAACAAAGTTCGAGTTCACTAGTCAGCGAAATCCTTTTACTCCTTCTGGTAGCTTCCATACAAAAAATTCTTAAGACACGTGTTCAACAATATTTTCCGATAACTTTTGAACGCTTCAAGCTACGAATTTGAAATTTTGTACACATTAATTTTTGAATGGTTTCAAGGAAAAGGATAAATATGTAAGAAATCGAGTGAGTCCTTCCTGCACCCCCCATCCTACAAAAGGAAAAATTTTTTTCGGTGACTCACCCAGTTCAAGATATAAAATTAAACACTGAATATTGTCTTTTAGTTCTGAGTAGTAATCAAATGAGAGTCCTTAATAAAGGACATACAACATGCTCACATGTATTTCTACTTTATCCCCAACTACAATATAAATCGGAGTTCAGTATTCATCTAGAGTATTATACGATTGGCTTGCAGCCGATCGTGACTGCAGTATGTTTTTGAAAATGGATATAATTTGATTTACATTATATCGTTTATATCAAGCCATTGTATCAAGACAAATATACAAAATATTTTAAATAGTTGAAACTTGAAAAAATGATACGTATTTTATTGAAAAAAAAGCTATTATCGGGTAAAATATGTACAGATTAATTCGTAAATAAAAGCTAAACAGTATTTAAAAACATTCAAAAAACACCTTTGTACTTTACTTTTTTCTATTTTTAACTGAAATGTCTAACTTAATTGAAGCTGTGATATATTTTGGTAATATGTGTGTTACATACATACTCGTATATGTATATTACTTTATTATTTCAATAATACAGTATTATTATCGATTTTTAAAAAAAAAAAATTTGCTACCCTCAAAATTTTTTTTTTTACGTTTCATAACGAGTAGACACGAAAAAAGCAAAAAAAAATTTCAGTCCGTCTGTCCGCCGTACGCCGTACCCCGTACGCTGTACCCCGTACGCCGTACGCCGTACGTCTACCGGTGTACGCAAAATTGTTTGAAGGGTCGTAGCACCCAAACCCTTTGAGCTATTTAGTTGAATTTTTTTTCGTGGATAGAGTGGGTAGGCTCCCTTTAGTGACCAAATTTGGAGGGGGGGCGGTGTTAGGGGGGAGGAGGGGGAAGTGTTTTAGACGGAAAATTTTGGTTTCTAGATCTCAGCAACCGCTTATGCTAGGAAGCTGAAATTTGGAAATTATATAGAGCTTCAATAGTGGACCTATTTGCAAAAAAATTGCCGATATAGGTGAAGGGGTTTGGGAGTGGGGGGAAAAATAATGCGTCCGAAACGCAAAAAAGGCGAGATTGACACATTCTCCTAAACGGTTAATGTCACAAAATTGAAACTTAATGAATATCTGTAGGTATACTAGGAGAATAGATCGGAAACAAATTTTTGAGTTGCGCGGTGGCGTACGGGGGTGGGGGGTGAAAAACTTTAGATTACGATATCTCACGAACCGATTGCACTAGATAAATAAAATTTGGTTTTTGTATAAAGGTTGACAAATGAAGTTTGCTGAAAGTAAAATTTTTTAAAAGGGCGGTGGATCATGAAAGTGGAGGGGATAAGAATTTTTCTAAAAAATCACGTCTCATATCTCAAGAACGGTGTAAGATATATGCTTAAAATTTTTACCTGAAGTGGGCCTAATAAACCCCTAGCAGAAAACAAGATTTTGGAAGTGTGGGTGTAGAGGGTGAGGGTGGGGGAGGATGAAAAGGAAAAAGTTTCGATTTTTATATCTCGAGAACCTATAACGATATAAAGCTGAAACTTAGTATTTAGATAGATCTATATTAGTAGCATGTTAGAAAAATATAATTTTTTATAGGGGCAGTATGGTACGGGGGTGGGTGGTGTTTTTCCTATCTATAGAACGGCTTATGCTACAAAGTTGAAACTCGGTATGTTTATGTAGATCAACTAGAAAACTAATTTAGATAAAAAAAAATTTCAAATATCCATTGGCGTTCGGAGGGGGGGCAAAAAAATTATCAGTGAAAATGGAATGCATATATTTTCACGGTTTTCGTCATATCTATTAGGTTTACCCAAATATTGAATTCATTTTTATTGTACATCTTCTACATATAAATACCTAAAAAGTGTTTTCAGGATTTTTTAAAATTCGATCCCTAAGGGGGTGCAAAGGGGGTTGTAAACTTTTTCACGAATTCTACTATATCCCCAGGTCTTATCAGATATCAAATATCTTTTCACTTTCGCGTGCTTGCGTAATAATCGCCTAAAACTTGTTTTTAAGTTTTTTCCTTTTTCAGCTCCTAAGAGAGTATAAATGATAAGAAGAAAGAAATTTTCCAATGTTTAATCGGCTAAAAATCGCTATTTTAAATATTTTTATTTTAAGAACAAAATTAATTTTCCAAGAAATCTAATAATCTCGAAGCAACTCATGATACACTCCGACTTTGACCACTCCCGAGCTTTGACCCGAAAAATAATAAAGTTTCGCCCAGACCATTGGCAGATTTTTTTTAAATGAATCATTATATACACAGTAAATTTTTTTCAACTAGATTCTAGTTAAACACCACTAGAATTTAGCTCCTAGATATTCTAGTAAAGATCTAGTGAATAAGTACCCACTAGAAAATCAGGGAATTGTTTTACTGAATTTCTATCAGAATCCTCTCAATAATCTAGTTCTATTTACTAGATTTACAGGAAATATTTTTACTGAATTTCTATCAGAATTTGTCAATAATCTAGTTGTATTTACTAGTACTTCAGTTGTTTTGATAAAGAGGCAAAGCACTGGTAATCTAGCAAACGAAACTGAATAGATAGTAGAACTTCATATAATCGCCGCTCCAATGCATGCAGAAAGGGCGTAACTAACATTTTGTTCAAAGCCAAGTTTCTGGCACAAAAGACAAAACGTTCACTCAAAAAAATGTTATTAACGTCCGTTGAGCGATAATATGTAGATTTTTAAATCAATTTCTAATTAAATATGTAAACAAAAAGTTTTCCAAAAATCCAACCATTTATATTGTTCATATAGTATAATATATGTTATATCATTCATATTACATGATATATATTACATTATTTTAGAATATTACCATATATATTTAATTTTAGACAAAATATTTAATAATAGAAAATTCATGAAGTCAACTTTTTTTGAAGGATGCTTGCGAGTCCTACAGGTTTGACATTTTTCATTTTATAAATAAAACATTCACATAATCACACGTAAAACAATGCATATCTTTTGGTGACTTAAATTAAAACTACATATATCTACAAATTTTATTAATTCTAACTTTTGATAATTTCCGAAGTATCGGCATCCACTCCGTTTTGTAGCAGGAACTGATGAAATTCTTTAATATCCATTATTGAAAATGAATTTCAAAGAGAAAATCTGCCAATAAAATAAGGCCATAATAAATTATTTCCGTTTAAAACACATATTCTATGAAAGGGTCTTTTCACTTTATCCATTTTCCTGCCAGTCTGCATGGAAACGAAATTTGAAGTTTTTTTTACTTGAGTTCTCATGGAGACTGGTGCAGAAAATCCCATGATTTAAAAAGTCCCTAAACTGTAACATTTACAATCATCAACTAGCCTTACCGTTATCCAGAGCCAAAACAAGAATTTGCACTAGTAAAATATTGACACATTCACAATCATTTTTTAGATATAACTCACTTTGCGATCTCGTGCCTCCGAATGCATAGACAATAATGATGCCTGACCACTTGTCTTTATCACTGTTTTACATCTAGTTCTATTTTCACTAGATTCCCAGTAAATTTATCCACTTTTCTAGTTGCAATACTTTTTTTTACTAGAAACAGAGTGATAAGCACTAGAAAAACAGTTCAATTGACACTGCGAACTGTACTTCTAGTTATTTTCACTAGATTTCTGGGGGTAGGAAATTTTTCACTAGATTATCAGTAGAAAATTTTCACTAGATTGTCTCTAGTTGAACTTTACTAGAAAAAAGATTTGCTGTGTAAGTTTATAAAAAAATGTGTTTGGTTATTTTTTTTTCGACTTTTTCTTGTACGTGCTTTAAAATATTTTCTCTATAGTTTTTCAGTGAGGTATAATTTGAAATCATGAAAGACTTAGTGACAAGAAGTTGACACATTCACAGTAAATTTTTTTCAACTATATTCTAGTTAAACACCACTAGAATTTAGCTCCTAGATATTCCAGTAAAGATCTAGTGAATAAGTACCCACTAGAATATCAGGGAATTGTTTTACTGGATTTCTATCAGAATCCTGTCAATAATCTAGTTCTATTTACTAGTACTTCAGTTGTTTTGATAAAGAGGCAAAACACTAGTAATCTACCAAACGAAACTGAGTAGACAGTAGAACTTCAGACATAATCGCCGCTCTAATGCAGAAAAGGCGTAAGTAACATTTTGTTCGAAGCCAAGTTTCTGGTTAATTTTGATAGGTTGCTTACAAAATGCACATCCATTATTTCGGTTGATACATCGTATTTCTATTAAAGCTTTTTAACATTTTTAAGGATGGCGTGTTTTAAGAGTAATTTATCATAAAAGACAAAAAACTGACTCCAAACAATGTCAGTAACGTCCTTTGAGCGATGATATGTATATGTTTAAATGAATTTCTAATTAAATATGTAAACAAAAAGTCTTCCAAAAATCCAACCATGTACAATATTGTTCATATATTATATGTTATATCATACATATTACATAATATATATTACATTATTTTCGAATATTACATATTTAATTTTAGACAAATAAATGAAAAATATTTAATCATACAGAATTCAAGAAGTCAATTTTTTTTGTAGGATGCTTGCGACTCCTACAAGTTTGACATTTTTCATTTTATAGACAAAACATTAAAAAAAATTTAAAAAATTTTGCAGAGTGCTATCAAATTTGATATTAAGAACATAATGTACTTTAAACAAAGTATCGAAAGCATATAACAAATCATTTTCCATTTCGATTACTTTCTTGTCGACAATAACATAGTAATTCGACGATGCGGAATCAAATTTACTGTCGCTCCTGCACAGAATAAACGGCTGTCGTTTCTGCAAATCCACTATAAAACCAGGCAAAACCTTTCTACACATAAAACAATGCATATTTTTTGGTGACTTAAATTAAAACTACATATAACTACAAATTTTATTAATTCTAACTTTTATTATAATAATTTCCGAAGTATCGGCATCAACTCCGTTTTGTAGCAGGAACTGATGAAATTGCTCAATATCCATTATTAAAAATGAATTTCATAGAAAAAATCTGCCAATAAAATAAGGCCATAGTTAATTCTTTCCGTTTAAAACACCTATTCTGTGAAAGGGTATTATCAATTTATCTATTTTCCTGCCAGTCTCCATGGAAACGAAATTTGAAGTTTTTTTTTAATTCAGTTCTCATGGAAACTGGTGCAGAAAATCCCATCGTTTAAAAAGTCCCTAAACTGTTCAAACATTTCGGTGGTAAAAAGCGATAACAGCGTAAGTCGAGAAAATAATTAGGCTGTTACGTGTATCAAAATTGATAAATAAAGTAGTAAAAAATATATTAGGAGATCTTATTTTATTGAATTTAATAATACAACATAATAATAATATAATATATGAGATAAAAATCTATCAAACAATGGCAATTTATTTGAAAAAATTCAATTGAAAACTTTAAAAATGATTTTTTCTTATCTCGACATAAGCTATTATCGCTTTTTACCACAGATTTAAACAATCATCAACTAAGTAGCCTTACCGTTATTCAGAGCCGAAACAAGAATTTTCACTTGTAAAATAATCACACATTCACCTTTACTTTTTAAAATATAACTCACTTTATGATCTCGTGCCTCCGAATGCATAGACAATAATGATGCCTGACCACTTGTCTTTAGCACTGTTTTACATCTAGTTCTATTTTCACTAGATTCACAGTAAATTTATCCAGTTTTCTAGTTTCAATACTTTTTTTCACAGAAACATAGTGATAAGCACTATAAAAACAGTTGAATTGACAAGTGCGAACTGTACTTCTTGTCATTTTCACTAGATTTTTGGGGGTAGGAAATTTTTCACTAGATTATCAGTAGAAAATTTTCACTAGTTTGTCTCTAGTTGAACTTTACTAGAAAAAAGATTTGCTGTGTTCATTAATACATTTTTATTGTTTTTTGGGTTACATAACATTTTTCATCATATACGTATTATCACATACAGCATAGTATAAAACCGAAAAATGCCATACTAGAAATTAGCTGACAAATGTTTGGAAGCTAGTGAGTCTTGGGTTAGCAATGGTTTGAAACTACAATAAATCGGTTTACGATTTCAATGAAATAGGGACCGAAATTTTTAATAAATCACATTAATCAAGAAATTGCAAATTTATTTACGTTTGAATATAAAAGAATTCAAAAGTATTAATGTCTGTGTTGTTCTTTATATCTTACAGGGTTCGTATATTGGAATCCTTACTTCTTCATCAAGTTAAATATTTAGGATTGAAGATATTTCATGTATGACACATTTCGCTATGGTCATCTGAGTATTATATGGTCCGTGTTATGGTTCCAAATAACGAAAGGTAACATAAAAATAAAAGAACAAATTAAATATGTTAACTGGACTAAATATTTTGGTATCATGTTTGACAAAAAATTTAATTTTAAAACTTTGTAAAATAGGTTTGAACAATACCCTTATTTTCTGCACTTTGACTATGTTTTAAAACTCATTTTTCCTGCAAACTATATTAGGGAATTAGGCAAGGATTCGAAAGTTATTCAATTTAACTTCACCTCTGTCATATAATTTTCTAGGTGTAATAAGTGGCATATCTAGTGCGATCCCATTTAATGTTGAAAAAATAAATCAAAAATTCGATTTAACTTTCTTTTATACATATTATTACATTTTATTTTATTTTCCATTTTCGAATTAAACATGAAGTTTTTACTGTGCAGCGTACGCAAGGGACTGGTATGGGAATGCGGACCATATAATTTTCTTTACGTCTTCTAACTTTGTGTTAAGTGTAAATTAAACACGGCAGCAGGTCTATCCCCACTCTCGTTTACCAAGCAAAGTAAAATTATTTACCGCGATACGGATTTAATTCAATTTTCCCAACTTTTCTCTATGCCAGGAAAAATAAAATGCGAGGTGATTTCATTTTCTTTCGCGTTTTCTTTAGCTACTCAAATCTATCGCTAGATGTCTGTCAATATCGTTAACAGAAATTTACCTTTGAGTTTCTTAGTATACTTTAGGTACTTTACCTTCATCTTCAATCAAGCAGTCCAATAGCGGGTGTATTTGGTGACGGTGGAAGAGTGGCAAGTTGAAGGAAAAATCGAATCAATATTATTGCCATCGATAGGAATATAATTCACGAAAAGCAAACAAAAATGAATGGTTCGAAAAAATGAGGTAACCGAAGTTGTGATGGGCTAAGGGATGGCAAATGGGGATGAAACCGCTATATAGTCCTGGATATGATTGTTTTCAAACGAAACTCATTGCTTTGTGGGTTCTTTTTCAAATTAATTAAGTGAAACACCAGTCAGTCTTTGTAAGGTACAGAACAAAGAATTCATTTCTTTGATGGTAAGTTCATATTTAGAAAAGTTTGTATGCTAAAGTTTTAATTAGAGGTATGAAAGAATAACGACATTTTATTATTCTTTGTTTTGAAAATATCAAGAAAGTTCTGCTCCAAGTGCCACTGTTCCCTTTTCGACTTTATTATTTTTCATTTCAATTAACAAAAATCCCCTAAATCTACCTTAAAACCGCAAAAAATTAAAAAAAAGTCCGTCTGTCCGCCGTATACGCCGTTCGCAAACATGTTTGAAGGCTCGTAGCTTACAAACCCGCAGAGATATTAAATTCAAATATTTTTGGTGAGTAGATTGTGTCAACTCCTTTAAGTGATGAATTTTGTGTAGGTGGGAGTGTGAAGGCGAAGTAGCAGAAAAGGTGACGAGCCTGAGCTAAAAACTGAAAAAAATAATAGTTATCTGAAGTGGGAGTTACCACCTGGTGAGTCCCTTTCAGACAACTTAGTCTTCTGATTGGAAACAGCTAAAACTCTCAGATCTTCTTAAATTGTAAAAATTGTTATTCATATAACACATTACCTTATTTGGTTCAATATAGAAATATATATTTTACTCCGATGTAATTTGAGAAAAAACAGTTTATGATTGTGTAACCGAAATCTCGACAGAACATCTCCAAGTCTAACACTTTGACTGCCAAACTTTTTCCAAAAAAATTTGACGATGCTCTTTTAAAATGGTTAAAATTTTAGTCTGACGTGAGGACTCGTTGCTGGCACTGAACGTGGTAAGAGCGGTTGATAATAACAAAAATCCTTCAAGTTTTAAGGGCATTTGGTGGTTTTATGACTTGCCAGTTTAAATTTTCACCTTGTTATGCTTAATATCTTGGAACTCTGTTTGACGTCTTCTCCAGTTGCAGTAAATGTACATTAGTTTCTAAAAAAAACCTATACTATAAATTATTACTTGGAATTTATGTTAGTCGTTCCTATCGAGGGTTGTCAAAAGATGTAAAAAGATCGTGTTTCATATTTGATATGAATTGCTTTACGTATTTGCGAACCAATAAATTGTTCGATCTTAAATTACCGTGGACTTTACTATAACTTTACCAATAGAACAAAATCTGCCAATAATCTGGGCGCAACTTCATATTTTTTGAGTAGCAGTCCGGAACGCATTTAATGCTGAGATCCGGTGTATTTTACTATACGACTTGTACTTCTATGTAGAGAAACCAAATTTTATCTTCCTGGTACAATTGGTTGGAAAGATATTGTAATCCAAAGTTTAATACGGTGCATTTCCCTTCACTATGCTGATGTTATTGGATTTATTAAGTGCTTCACTATCAGGTAACTAACTGGTAGCGTAAAGGATGCTTGTAAACTAAGCCTGGATGGTTTTCCCATGTCCTTTCGTTTGAAGTAGCAAGGTACATCTACGTGATCAAGAACTCGTTATTTCATCCTTTTTACAAAATTTTTGGAGGAAAGCCAACCTTACATCGTAACTTTTTAATCTAGTTACTAGTTCAAATAAAGTAATAAAGTTACAGCTCTACTACCTACAACCAGCTTCGACCCTATCTCCTCTACCTAATCTACGAATTTTAGGGTCCTTTGTCCAATTTGAGCTGTCATGAATCGCCTTGACTAAGTTGCTTTTTCTGGGGATAGGTGTGAAGCCTATTGCAGATCCCCTTATGGAAATATATCCAAATCGTTGGACAGAAAGGAAAATGGGATTGAAGGAAAAACACAGGTTGCGCAGGACCAGATTCGTACCCATCGAAGTATCATGCTAACACTAGGTAGCCGAAGCCAATCGATCTCCATTAGTAGCTTCAATAATTTACGAGATTTGTTTTGTTCTAATTACTACAAATAAAAGTATAATAAATTTCCAAATAGAAATCGTCATCCCTATGCAAGAATAGGGTAGTTTAAAGGACGCGAGAATCATAATGATGACGATAATACGTGTAGAAAGTAAAAAAAAAGAATGCGTTCATCCCCTAGATTTCCGGCGTTGCAAGAGTCCTCTCGCATACTCGTTTAAATGGGAAAGGAAGTTGTTATGAGACCCCGTATTTAGTGGAGCCGAATGAGCAAGCATATGGCCAATGTCATCATCAACGCTACGAAAGTAACCCCCACAGTAATAGATGCCCCGCAGCTGAAATAAGTGTTTCCCTGATGACTTCAATTCGCTTATGATAGCCATAGCTAAGTGGTTACATTTTGCGTATGTTTAGATGGGATTTATCGAGGGTGAAAATTTTGTACGATTTTTTGATTTATGGTATCTATATATTGTGTTATGGTGGAGACTGTACTATACAGATGGGTTATTCTTTCATTTTGCAAACTTTGTCGTTATTAGATAATTTTCTTAACAAAAAGCTGTGTTGTCAACTTTACTTACTAGTCAACGACTTATTACCGGTGGTGAGATGAAATTAGAACCCATAACAATGCTCTAGAACAGTTAGATAGATTGGAAATAGGGGTTGGTATGGTTAACTTCTGTCACTGCAGCCACAGTTGGGCTTATTGTGACGTCCCCCGGATTGACTATGATTCCTCTTCACTCCCTGCGCTTTCAATGAAGCTTAGTATTTTGCGAAGAGGAATGGTCAGGAATTCCGATGGGTCCATGAAACCCTGACCGAAGTGACGAAGCCTTTTGCGAGTTAAACTCTCACATTCACAGAGGATATGCTCTGGTGTTTCGTATTCGTCATTGCATATTCTGGAAATTTTAGTCTCAGAGAGACCAATCCTATTGAGATGCTTCCTCATGTGACAATGTCCAGTCTGAGCTCCCACTAAGGTTCGGGTCTGATATCTGCTTAATTTTAGATAATCAGATGTTCTTTTTTCCGAATGTTTTGGCATAAAAAGCTTTGAGTGCCTGTTGCCCGGTGCCCCAGTGAATGCTACTTTGTGATTTTTGCCACATTCGGATGTTCATTCTGGCTGTGCGTAATGGTATCCTACAGAATGGATATGGTCCCATGAAGTCAGCTTCTGAACCTTTCCTAGCCATTAAGTCGGCCATTTCATTACCTTCATAGCCGCTGTGTCCCGGAATCTAAATGAGGTTAACTCTGTTCTTATTTCCGAGCTCAATCAGGCATTGGGGGCAATTCAAAACAAGTTTGGAGTAGATTTGAATGGACTGAAGTGACATTATTGCTGCCTTGCTGTCCGATAGAATATATATTTATTGGTTTTTGTAGTCCCGTTTGATATTTTCTCTAATACATAGTTCAATAGCATGAGTCTCCGCCTGAAAAAACATGGATGTTATATGCATGCTACAGTAGAATTTGACATTTGGGCGCACTCCATAAACTCTTGCTCCTACACCTTGATCTGTTTTGGATCCGACTGTGTACCAGATTATGGATCCTGGTTTTGGAGTGGGTTTTTTTGTGGCCCAATCCTCCCTTTCAGGTAGAACAACTTTGAATGGCCTTGTGAAATTAAATTTCGGTACCATTGAATCAGAAAGAGGTATCGCTAGGATGGGGTCCTTGTTGAATTCCGCGGAAAGAGTTGGGCAAGCTGTTTTGCGCTCTGACTCATCCTCCGAGCTCAAAAGTTTATATGTGGTGAACATAGCTTCTTTCTGTATTTCTAAGTGTAGAGGTGCTAGGTTGAGAAGCACCTCTAAGGCAACTGTGGGAGTGGTGCGCATCGCTCCTGTAATACCCAGGCATGCCAGTCTTTGTAATTTAGTCAGCTTAAGCTGGTCAGTTTTCTGCTTTGTTTTCTTCCACCAGACGGATGCCGCGTAAGTTATAATGGGACTAGCAACGACGGTATATATCTAGTAGATTAGTTTTAGACTCAGTCCCCAGTTTTTGCCGAGAAGGCTCCTGCAGGTCCAGAGAGAGATTCTGGCCCTTTCAAGAACTTTGCCCAAATAAGCATTCCAAGTGAGCTTTTCATCCAGGATGATTCCCAGGAATTCTACCTCACTAGCATACTCTATGGATTCTCCAAAAAGAGTAGGCTTAAAAAACTTGTCCTTACACTTCCTTTTGGTGAATGCAATAATTGTGCTTTTCTTCGGGTTGATACCCAATCCTGCTTTGGTGCACCAGGTTGCTACCTGGTTTAGGCTATTCTGAACTAGATCTGTCACCGTCTCCTCAAATTTACCTCTAACAAGGATGGCAAGGTCGTCAGCGTAACCCTGTACCGTGACTCCAGATTTTGTTAGGTCTTGAAGAAGGTCGTCCACTACTAAGCACCAGAGGATGGGTGATAATACCCCACCCTGTGGACAGCCTTTCGCAGCTGTGACTGTGACTGTTGAGTTGGCTAGTGTCGAAATTATTTTTCTGCGTTCTAGCATGACCTTGATCCAATTGCAGGTTTTTGGTTCAATACAACGCTTTTGTGCAGCAGAATAGATACTTTCGTAGGCAGTGTTGTCAAAAGCCTCTTCGATATCTAAGAAGCAATCCACAGATATTTCCTTGTCCGTAATCGATTTCTCGATTTTCGTGACTAGATTTTGTAAGGCGTGGGTTGTAGACTTCGCTGGTTGATATGCATATTGATTGGAGTGTAAGGGTTGAGATCTCAAAACCCTATCTTTGATCTCTAGAATAGCAATATTACTGTTCTTTACCCAGAATTGCTGGTGGAACAGGTGATAAATTAATAACATAGAAGAGCTTCATTTTCCAAAAATTTTGGACGACGTCATCACCGTTTACTATTAGTTCTTGGCAAATGTGCGACTTCTTTGGCCAAACCTCTTCAGTAAGTCGTTCCTATCTTTTTTAGCCATGAAGTTTTCCCCAGTGCCTGGAAAATTGCGAATGTCCTGCCGACACCAAAGAAGAGGATCACAGCGATCGCAAGAATTATGAGTCCATAGCAATCACATCAATCTTATCAAATGTAACGAGAACTATTATCACTTGCAGCTATTTAAATATCGTGAGCAAAAAAAAACTTATTAATGATCGCCAAAACAAAAAAATCACCTCTTTCGCAGAATAGATCCATAGTACTATTTATGGCTTTGAAGAGACCGAGCTACCTGCCTTAGATATTTCCAAGGCTTTTGATAGGAAAAATTGAACTGTCTGTTTTGCTCCAAATCAACTCAACTCAAATTAAAACCAAAATTCAAATCAAACTCATTGGCAAACTCAAGCTTAAATTTAAAGTCAAACTCAAAGCCAAACTCAATCTCAAACTCACACTCAATCTCAAACTCAAACTCAAACTCAAACTCAAACTCAACCTCAAACTCAAACTCAAATTCAAACTCAAACTCAAACTCAAACTCAAACTCAAACTCAACCTCAAACTCAAACTCAAACTCAAATTCAAACTCAAACTCAAACTCAAACTCAAACTCAAACTCAAACTTAAACTTAAATTCAAATATACGTTTTTTCATTTGAATTAAAACTCAACTCAAAAACGAAATTGTCAAATACCCAAATTTTAGATAGTGGAATGATCGTTTCCCGATTTAATCTGACAGTACGATAAACGATATGTGTATCGATCGGGAGCAGAAAGACTTTCTTTTTATCCCCTTGAATTCGTCCTTGTTTTCCGAATCACTGTCATATAGACTTTGAGTATTCTACTTTATGATCCTTTCAGTAAATTCGTTTTCAAAATTATTTTTCTTTATTACACCCAACGTCCTGTTCTGTAACCGTACTAAAACTTAAACACGACCATATTTTTGACTTTTACGCCACAAAAAACTCAATACCAAAAACACGGTTAAAACAACAAAACATTAACTCAAAACAATAAAAACTTGTTCACTTTTAATAAAATTCGACCCTACGTTTGACCTGTTCTAGACCCTTGCACAGTTTCGTCGAAAATCATTACCACGGACCAGAAGAATAAAATATTTTCTGCTTTCAAAGGAAAATTACAGGTCATTTCAATAATGGGAAAGAATTGAGAGAAATCGTCCTTAGATCCTTTTTCCGGTTTTTAACCCGACAGTGATCACATTTTTGGCTTGACCATATTACAGCTACTGAATTCATTTTGGGACCAAAATATTGCGGCAATACTTTTTTTTGTGTTCGAGTGTGATCCAGGACTAAATGGAAAATAGTCCTTTCATCAAACATATTCTATGAACTTATCCTTAATCCATATCCCATTATGGAATACACATAGATATTATGCATTTTTTTCTACAACAGAAAGCAACAAGAATATCAAAGAGCGGGACTACATGTCCCTTCTGACTTCCTATTTTTCTTCCTCAGAATGTCCTTATGCCGTCACAATCACACCCTTTTTGGTCAATATTTTCCATCCTGATATTTATACTGGGTTACCTTCCTTTGGACTTTGTGCACTCCTACTAAATTGAATTTGGTTTTTTTGTGTCCCTTTATAGTCATTCTCGTCGAGATTTATTCCTTTTTTTCGATTATCCTGAAATCCTGACATGTACGTGATGATTTGAATATGGAGAAAAATAAAGAAAAGATTTTCTAAAATGATAGCAAAAGTGAATAAAATAGAAAGGATGAAAGAAAGTGTGAGAAAAAGGAATTCGTTATGTCATTCTGGAGGTGATGAATGAAACACCTTGTAGAAAAGTTGGAATGAATGGGGATTAGTTGTAATTGTTCTGTTTCAGAGCTGTCTAGCTAATTTCTACTGATGCGAAGCAGTTCAAAATAACAATATTGAAAATTTTTCAGAAAAAACTGTAGAAGCAACTTCTTTTTCGAATCGAACACTCGATTTCAGTTCAGGTAGATTATCTTACTCTGAACCGCTTCTGCTACATGCGAAGAAAGTACAACTGAATATGAAGCTAAAATCAATAGCAGACATTTTTTTTTTTAAATTTAAATTTATTTTCGATCGATTCTTCAATTCGATAAACGACCAATTGAAGAAATGTTGGATCCAAGGCGGACAAAAAAGTTTTTGATGTGAAGGAAATTCAACTGAATTCATTTCCAGTAGAAAGTTCGCACTTATGGCATGAGACGAAGCCACGCACCACTTATCGGGTTCGGATCTAGGCTACTTCGTAATGGAATTGGAAACAATTAGTCTAGTCGCATACCAAGCGTGTTTCAATTTTTCAGCAACTTTCATTCTTGTATGGTGATTCCTCTATACTGTTTTTACATTCTGCCTACGATTCATCTATGTTTGAAGTGATAATTGGCAGCACGAAATTTCTATGAATATGTTTAATGAATCGATTGAAATATCTCTGCTTTGAGACAGTTTTATCAACTTACTTAACTTGGGTTATGCAAGTTTTTTTTTATAGTCGCATCGGTAGTCTAATGTAATTATCCGATCATCAACTCGTTTGGGTGAAGAAACCTATCCCCGGAAAAATCATCAGTATAACAGGGCTTCAGATCGAGTAAGGAGACGTATCATTGACGGGGCCAAAGCTTGAATTCTGCTGTAGCACCATAAAAGGAGAACACAATGGTTTTTAATAACGAATGTGGTATATTTTTTACTACATTGATTGTAGGCGATTCGATGCGTCAACATTTTTTATAGTACTAATTTTACTTTATTATTTTAATAATAAAGTATTGTTATCGATTTTTAAAAGAAAAAAATTTGCTACCCTGAAAATTTTTTTTATACGTTTCGTTCGCACCAAAAAGCAAAAAAAAATTTCAGTCCGTCTGTGCGCCGTACACCGTCCGCCGTCCGCCGTACGCAAAACGTTTGAAAGCTTATAACTCTCAAACTCTTTGAGCTATTAAGTTGAATTTTTTTCTGTTGGTAGACTGAGCAGACCCCTTCAAGTGGCCACCTTTTGAGGGGCGGGGGTGCGAGGGGAGAGGTGGGGCTAGCGTTTTAGACGGAAAATTTTGGTTTCCAGATCTCAGTAACCACTTAGGCTAGGAAGCTGAAACTTGGAATTTATATAGAGCATCGATAGTGGACCCATTTGCAAAAAATTATGATATAGGTAAAGGGGTGTGGGAGTGGGGGGAATAATAATGCGTCTGAAAAGCAAAAAAGCCGAGATTGAGATATTCTAAAATCCATATCTCCTAATCGGTTAATGTTACGAAATTAAAAATTAATGAACATCTGTGGATATACTAGGAGAATAGATCGGAAACAAATTTTTGAGAGGGGGCAGTGGCGTACGGAGGTGGGGGGTGAAAAACTTTAGATTATGATATCTCACGAACCAATTACACTAGAAAAACGAAATTCGGTTTCTGTATTAAGGTTGATAAATAAAGTTTGCTGAAAGTAAAAATTTTTAAGGGGGAGGTGGATGTGGAAGTGGAGGGGATAAGAATTTTTCTAAAAAATCACGTCTCATATCTCAAGAACAATGTACGATAGATGCTTAGAATTTTTACCAGAAATAGGCCCAATAGACCCCTAGCAGGAAAAAAATGTTGAGGGTGAGGGTGTAGAGGGTGAGGCTGGGGGAGGGTGAAAAGGAAAAGGTTCCGATTCTTATATCTCGAGAACCTGAAATGACATCAAGCTGAAACTTGGTATTTAGATAGAACTATAGTAGTAGCATGTTGGAAAAATATAATTTTTATAGGGGTAGTATAGTACGCGAGTGGGGGGTGTTTTTCCTAACTATAGAACGGCTTATGCTAGAAAGTTGAAACTCAGTATGTATGTGTAAATCAACTAGAAAAGTAATTTTGATTAAAAAAAAAATCAAATATCCATTGGCGTACAGAAGGGGGGCAAAAAAAATTATCAGTGAAAATGGAATGCATATATTTTCACGATTTTCGTCATATCTATTAGGTCTTTTCAAATATTGAATTTATTTTTATTCCACGTATTCTTCATATATATACCTAGAAAGTGTTTTCAGTATTTTTTGAAATTCGACCCCCACGATGGTGTAAAGGGGTTGTATACATTTTCACGAATTCAGCCGTATCTTTCCGGTCTGATTAGATATCGAATATATTTTTCCTTCTACGAGCTTGTTTAATAATCACCTCAAACACGTTTTCAAATTTTTTCCTTTTTCAACCCCTAAGAGTGTATAAACGGGTTCAACACGTTTTCACGAATTTCGTCATATCTCTTAGGAGTGATAAGACATGGGATTGGTTTTTACTTCCTCGGGCTTTCTTTACATATATCTAAAAACCCATTTCAGGATTTTTTAATATTCAACCCCTAAGTGGGTACAAGGGGGTTGCATATGTTTTCACAAATTTCTACATATTTCTTAGTTCTAATGAGATATGAAATTCATTTTTACTTCCTAAGGCTTCCTACATAATCGTCAAAAGTTGATTTCAGTGTTTTTAGATATTCAACTCCAATAGGACGTACGGTCGCTTTCGACATATTTCTTACGATTGATGAGATATCAGATTGGTTTTCACTTCCACAGACTTTTTATATTATCGCCTACAAATGCATTTCCGATTTCATGAAATGGCCCAAAACCAAATCACTAAAAATCTCATAATCACGTAACAACTGATATTATACTACGACTTAGACCTCGTCCCGGAGTATGACCCAATTATGTAATTCATATGTTATATGTGGTAGCGGCGTAAGTATTCTAGCGCGACCCCATTCTAACCTTTTCTGAACTTTTTTCTGAGTTTTCAGTCACATAGTAACCTACACCGCGTCTCAGAATTGAACGCATTCCGAACTTCTACGGAAAAAATAATAAAGTTGCGCCCAGACTGTTGGCAGATTTTTTGTAATATTAATTAATGTAATTTTGTAATATTAATTAAAGGTGACAATTTATTATGGGACATATTTCAATAGTAGCATAAAAATTCCCAATGAACAATTATTTCGCCATATTCACAGCAGAAAGTTTTTTATTTTGATTTGCAATAAAAAATGTTTCAGTCTACTCTTTCGTTGGTTTGATCAGCTCTTTTAAAATAAGTTCATCTAAGCCAAGACGCCAACCAAAATTTAATTGTGTCAGGAATTTCCTATGATTGACGTCATAAACTGTTAGACGTATGCAAACTTGAGGTACTTAATAATCAGTATTTTATATTTCAATCAATACAATGAATGTTTGTTTGTTTGTTTGTTCCGTATGCGTTCCTATAGCATTCGTCCGATTGCGATGAAACTTTGGTGATTTGTTGAGCGCACGACCGCGAAGGTTTCTGAATTAGTAAAACAAGTCTACATATGTAGGTGGCGCGCGAATCATATATAGAAAAAAAAAACGTTTAGGGATTTTTTAAAGAGTAAGTAAATGTGAAACCGAATTCTATATCTAGTCGAACTTAGGGGATATAACAGAATTCATGAGTCAACTCCTTTTTAAATACTTCTGTAGTCCGCCAGATGAAAAATATATGGCGGAATTCGTGAAAACTTATATGATCGATTTACAATATTACATCCAAGAGAGGTTTGGTGACTTTTGATCTCTATTTATAAAACATATACACAAAATAAAATCCATTTAGTAGTTTACACCATGCACAGTTAACTAAAGTTGGATATACCTATATAATTGAATAAAATTTGGTAAATTATTAGTTAAACAATACCAATTGTAATTTAACTGTTAATGGATTTTTATAGACCGGCTTTTTTAACACATTTTTAATTTTGTTTTTAAATTAACGAACATATTCGATTTAGACATTGAATAAGTTTCTTGGAATTCTTGAATTTACTCAGTGATTCGATAGTGATTCCACGTGTTTGAAAGTAATACTCACGTTTGGTTCTCAGCCATCGCACACACAACCATGTGGGGGATTTATATCTAAATCCGGAAACAATTTCTAGATCTAGATTATATCAGGAGCACGCAGAAGTAAAAACAAATTTTAAATCATCATACCTACGAAATATTGTGGGATTTACGAGTATATAAATTTATGGGACCTTTTAAACCAGCTTACGGGTTGAATTTCGAAAAAGCCTAAAATCTGCTGTAAGCTGATTATATAAAAAGCCCACTGAAGAAAAAAACAATTTGATATCTCATCAGATGAACCCATATTAAACCCTCTTAGGGTCGAATATTAAAAAATGTTGAAAAGGGTTTCAAGGCGTTTGTATGAGGAGCCCAAGCAAATAAAATTAAATCTTTGTCTCTCATAAGAGAAAATTTCGATATTCGTCATATATCCTTCATACACACACATACGAATATTCAAAATTCTAGAACAAGCTGTTCCTAGGTTAGGTTAGGTTAGGTGGGTAGCTATTGACAGAGATAGCTAACACATAGACCGCTAGATGGGTCCGTTGTGATCCCACTGCACAAGCTGTTCCTAAGACAGTAAAAAACTTCTACTAAAACTTCCTCCACCGTATTCCGCAATACCTAGGAAATTTGCCAATGAACTAGACATAAATAAATACCAATTTCAA
The DNA here is from genome assembly GCA_951812415.1 of Beris morrisii. Classification (NCBI taxonomy): domain Eukaryota; kingdom Metazoa; phylum Arthropoda; class Insecta; order Diptera; family Stratiomyidae; genus Beris; species Beris morrisii. The sequence continues at coordinate 63,501,401 of OX638310.1, forward strand.
GGTTTTCATTGACAGTGGTTTTCAAGGTGTAAAAATCATAAGGTTTCGCTGTATATCCTATTCCACCCTCAACTTTTACACAATTTTTTATCCTGATAAAGTCCTTTGTCTCAAAGTATTATACAAATACCTAGATCCTATCGTAAATACTTTTTAGTATGTACGACGTGATGTTCTGGAATAATCCATAACCACCTAACATCAGCTCTACTGCTTTCCAACCAACCCACCCTCCACCCTCTTCAAACATTTCATATGCATCATACTAGTGGAGGTTTCTAACATTTTTATTTCTGATATACTCCCTTAATATGCCTATAAATAATCACAAAGTTTCAGCTTTGTGACACAGCTCAAGAGACGAATTTTCGAATGACTTGAATACAGCTTTCTATTTTACCGGTCTCATTGATCCCCCCCCCCTTCCACCCCACTCTCATACCCCTCTACCCAAAGTCACCATTTACGCAAATGGATTTACTATCAAAGCTTTACATAAATTTTAAATGTCAAGTTCCTAGCATAAGCTGTTCTTGAGATATAAAAGCAAAATTGTTCATCTAAGCCGCCTCCCCCCGGTCACACCCACACACCCAAAAAATTTACAACTTAAATGAGTTCTCTTAATCTGCACATCAAAAAACTAGAACTGAATAGCTCAAAATATTTCTAAGCTACGAACCATCAAACGCGTTTGTGTGTGGCGGATAACTGATGATGCACGGCGGCGTACAGACGGATAAAAAATTTGTTTTGTAATTTTCACTAGCCCCAAAATGTGAAAATAAAAAAAGGGGAGCTTTTTTAGTTTTAAATTGAAAAGAAACTTTATTCTTAAAATAAATAAAGTAAAACAAAGAAGGTATCTAAGCTACGTACCTCCAAATGCGTTTGCGCACGGCGTACAGACGGACAAAACACTTGTTTTGTCATTTTAGGGATCTACTAGGTCTAAAACGCGAAATTTTAAAAGGGTTATAATTTTTTTTTAATTGGATCAAAAACTATTTTTCTTAAAATAAATAAAGTAAAACAAAACAATTAATTGAAATAGTTATAATAATTTTGAAAAATGGAGGCTGATGAAATTTAAAAACAAATAAAAGAAATGCATTATTTTCAAAAGAAATGCATTTCAAATTCCTTAAATTAACATACAACTACTATCCATTTGGAAGCTGTACGTGTGAGCTATAATTTTTAACGTTACCAACATTATGAAGTAAAAATTTTTTTTTAATAATTAAAAAAATCTGCCAATGGTCTAGGCGAAACTTTATTATTTTTCGGGTCAAAGTTTGGGAGCGGTCAAAGTCGGAGTATATCATCAGTAGCTTCGAGATTATGGCATTTCTTGGAAATTTAATTTTGTTCTTAAAATAAAAATATTTAAAATAGAGATTTTTGGCCGATTAAACATTGAAAAAGCCAGTGTAGACTATTCGAATTTCGGTATATTATTTACATAAAAGCCCATAGAAGTAAAAACTAATTTGTTGCTTTATCGGACTTAAGAGATATGACGAATTGTTAAAACGTATACAAACCCATTACTTCCACTTGGGGTTTGAATTTCGAAAAAATTGTGAAACAGGTTCTTAAACGATTTCATAAGAAGGAACGTGATATCTCATGAGACACGAGGGATTTTGAAAAATTTGTGAAAACGTAAGCAAACCTTTACACCCTCTTGGTTCCTTGAAATTCGAAAAATCGTGAAATTGGTTTTTAGGTCATTACATCAAATGCCGTAATAACCAATTTTATATCTCATCAGAACTAGGGGATGGGAAAAATTGTGAAATTCAAACCCTTGGGGGTTGAATATCGAAAAATTGAGAAATGGGTTTGTAGGCGATTATATAAAAAGTCTGTGTAACTGAAAGCGATTTAATATCTCATCAACCCCCCTTACACCCCTTAGGATTGAATATCTAAAAATACTGAAATTGACTTTTTTTGCGGTTATATAGGAAACCTTAGGAAGTAAAAATGAATTCGATATATCAGATCTAAGCGATATGTAGGAATCTGTGAAAATATTTGCAACCTTCTTACACCCACTTGGGGTTGAATATCCAAAAATCTTGAAAGGAGTTAATAGATAAATATGAAGACAGAACGAGAAAGTAAAAACCAATTCAAATTATTATCACTTCTAAAAGAAATGATGGAATTCATGAAAACGTGTTTAACCCATTTATACCCTCTTAGGAACTGAAAAAAGAAAAAACTTAAAAACAAGTTTTAGGCAAGGCCGTGATAATGAAAAGTTAGTCGATATCTAATTAGTCCTGGGGGATATAACCGAAAATGTAACTGATAAAGTATAGAACCCCTTTACACCCCCTTAGGGGTTGAATTTCAAAAAATCCTGAAAACGCTTTCTAGGTATTTATATCAAGAATCCGTGGAATAAAAATTATTTCAATATTTGGAAAGACCTAATAGATATGACGAAAATCGTGAAAATATATGCATTCCATTTTCACTGATAATTTTTTTTCGCCCCCCCCCCCTTCCAAACGCCAATAGATATTTGAAATTCTAAATCACTTTTCTAGTTAATTTACATATACATATTGAGTTTTAGCTTTGTAGCTTAAGCCGTTCAATAGATAGTAAGAACACGTAATTTTTTAGACAAATTCTACTTCCATGCTCCACCGCAACCTTAAAAAATTTTACTTTCAGCAAACTTTATTTGTCAACCTTTATACACAAACAGAAAAATTTTTGTGTCGGTTTTTTTCATGTCTACTAGTCAAGAAACGTGGAAAAAAAATTTTGAGAGTAGCAAATTTGTTTTTTAAAAATCGATCACAATACTGTATTATTGAAATAATAAAGTAAAATAAGATGTTTCTATTAAAATTTCAGTAAAACATAAACTCCTTATCATGAACGTTTTTTCTACGTTTCTCATCAACTTTTCGATTGACGAATGATGAAAATTTAATTGATTACATGTAATTTACGTTTACGTTAAATATTACATTTGCATATATGGACAGGTGTAAAAAACTGTATTCATGTTGAAAATCACGAATTTCTTTTATAGTTTTCGATTTAACAACAATTATCTGTTATTTGGCACGAACTTGTACATATCTGTATTACTTTATTATTTCAATAATACAGTATTGTTATCGATTTTTAAAAAAAAAAAATTTGCTACCCTCAAAATTTTTTTTTTCACGTTTCATGACGAGTAGACACGAAAAAAGCAAAAAAAAAATTCAGTCCGTCTGTCCGCCGTACGCCGTACGCCGTACGCCGTACGCCGTACGCCGTACGTCTACCGGTGTACGCAAAATTGTTTGAAGGCTCGTAGCACCCAAACCCTATGAGCTATTTAATTGAATTTTTTTTCGTGGGTAGAGTGGGTTGGCCCCCTAAAGTGACCAAATTTGGAGGGGTGGGGGTGTAAGGGGGGAGGAGGGGGAAGCGTTTTAGACGGAAAATTTTGGTTTCTAGATCTCAGCAACCGCTTATGCTAGGAGACTGAAATTTGGAATTTATATAGAGCTTCGGTAGTGGACCCATTTGCAAAAAAATTGCCGATATAGGTGAAGGGGTTCGGGAGTGGGGGGAAAAATAATGCGTTCGAAACGCAAAAAAGGTGAGATCGACACATTCTAAAATCCATATCTCCTAAACGGTCAATGTCACAAAATTGAAACTTAATGAATATTTGTAGGTATACTAGGAGAATAGATCGAAACCAAAAATTTGAGTGGGGGAAGTGGCGTACGGGGGTGGGGGGTGAAAAGCTTTAGATTACGATATCTTATGAACCAATTGTACTAGATAAATAAAATTTGGTTTGTGTATAAAGGTTGACAAATGAAGTTTGATGAAAGTAAAATTTTTTAAGGGGGCGGTGGAGCATGAAAGTGGAGGGGATAAGAATTTTTCAAAAAAATCACGTATCATATCTCAAGAACAGTTTAAGATAGATGCTTAAAATTTTTACCAGAAGTAGGCCTAATAGACCCCTAGCGGAAAACAAAATTTAGGAGGTGTGGGTGTAGAGGGTGAGGGTGGGGGAGGGTGGAAAGGAAAAAGTTCCGATTTTAATATCTCGACAACCTATAATGATATAAAGCTGAAACTTGGTATTTGGATAGAGCTATATTAGTAGCATCTTGGAAAAATATAATTTTTTATAGGGGTAGTATGGTACAGGGGTGGGGGGGTGTTTTTCCTATCTATAGAACGGCTTATGCTACAAAGTTGAAACTTGGTACGTTTATGTAAATCAACTAGAAAACTAATTTAAATAAAAAAAATTTCAAATTTCTAATGGCGTTCAGAGGGGGGGCAAAAAAAATGATCAGTGAAAATGGTATGCATATATTTTCACGGGTTTCGTCATATCTATTAGGTCTTCCCAAATATTGAATTAATTTTTATTCTACGGCTTCTTCATATAAATACCTAGAAAGTGTTTTCAGGATTTTTTAAAATTCGATCCCTAAGGGGGTGCAAAGGGGGTTGTAAAATTTTTCACGAATTCTACTATATCCACGTCTTATCAGATATGGAATATCTTTTCACTTTCACGTGCTTGCGTAATAATCGCCTAAAACTTGTTTTTAAGTTTTTTCCTTTTTCAACCCCTAAGAGGGTATAAACGGGTTGAACACGTTTTCACGAGTTCCGTCATTTCTTTTAGAAGTGATAAGAAATTGAATTGGTTCCTACTTTCTCGTGCTGTCTTCATATTTATTTATTAACTCCTTTCAGGATTTTTGGATATTCAACCCCCAAGTGAGTGTAAGGAGGTTGCATATCTGATAATATATCGAATTCATTTTTACTTCCCAAGGTTTCCTATATAAAAAAGCCAAAAAGTCAATTTCAGTATTTTAGATATTCAATCCTAATGGGTGTAAGGGGGTAGTATGCTTTTCAAAGTTTCGACATATTTCTTAGGTTTGATGAGATATTAGATCGCTTTTCATTTCCACAGACTTTTTATATAATCGCCTACAAACCCATTTCTCGATTTTTGGATATTCAGCCCCCAAGGGTTTGCATATATTTTCACAAATTTTGCCATCCCTTAGTTCTGATGAGATATAAAATTGGTTATTACGGCATTTGATGTAATGACCTTAAAACCAATTTCACCGTTTTTCGAATTTCAAGAACCAAGGGGGTGTGAAGAGTTTGCTTACGTTTTTACAAATTTTTCAATATCCGTCTTGTCTCATGAGATATCAAGTTGCTTCTTATGAAATCGTCTAAAAACCTGTTTCACAATTTTTGTTAAATTCAAACCCCAAGTGGAAGTAATGGATTTGTATACGTTTTAACAATTCGACTATCTAATTCTGATAAGGCAACAAATTCGTCTTTACTTCTATGGGCTTATAGTGTACATAATATACTGAAATTCGAATAGTCTACACGGACTTTTTCAATGTTTAAAATCTTGTTCTAAAAATCTCTATTTTAAATATTTTTATATTAAGAACAAAAATAATTTTCCAAGAAATCTAATAATCTCGAAGCAACTCATGATACACTCCGACTTTGACCGCTCCCGAACTTTGACCCGAAAAATAATAAAGTTTCGCCCAGACCATTGGCAGATTTTTTTAGATGCGTTTACCTTAAATGTACGTCCAACCTGCATCTTTACAAAGATTTTATGTAAAAGTAGACAACGTCAAAACAAGTGCTTCTAAAAGAATTGTTTACTGTGATGAGGGTACAGAAAGCATTTTGAAATATTTTCGAAGAAGAAACTCTCAATTGGAAGTCTGACAAATCCTTACGGAAAATAAATTTGATGTAAAATTGCATCATCGATACCACCTTTACTCCCATATTAAGATCAAGGGTTGTAATTATCAGAGTTGTAATTTTTCGGGTCTATGACGACTGCATCCCCTTTTCAAACGTTTAGATAACCGTAATCGCTACCGATTCATCAAAAAAATTCCACTTTTCATAAAATATAAACAAACAGGGTGTTAACAAAGGAATCAATCAACTTGTACCTAACTAAATAACGTCCTCGCTGTTCGTACCCTCGATGCCTGGCGAATAGAACCTTTAGCCCGTTTCCGATTGAATTAAAACCCCACGGGAGACGTTGCGGTAAACACTTGGAATAATTTTTCTCGCTTCTATTTTTCGCAAATAAACTCGCTTAGTGAAAAACCACGTCTCGTATTGACAATCATTCTCGCCCACCTACCACCCTGTCAACATTATCGGGTGTTTATGCAGAAAATAGAAATTATGCAAAAAAAAAAAAAAAAATGAGTAAATAAATCTCTGCATCCCTCTACAAAGACCATCGTGCTCGTGGGGTACGTGCCTCTATAAGATCCTAACCTGGTTATACCCTAAGATGTAGGTTGGATTTGGAGTGAGTCCTTCTACTCGCGCTCCCCTATTCTGTACAAGAACCAACAACTGAACAAACACTAACATTTGCGTTCTTCTAAGGATACCCAATGGAATCGGTCTGCAGACGACGTATAGAAGTTCCTTCTCTGGCAGGACTATGAAGGACTCTACGACGGAGTGTGAGGATCCTATCCTAAAGAATACAAGAAGTAAATTCTTAAAAATCATTCGATTTTTCTTTTCTGTTGCTGCCCTCAATTCCTTCACAATTTTTCGATTTGAATCCTGAAAAATATTCCCAGGCGATTTACACTTTTGCCATAGTCGCGTCCTTATAGTCCTTCAAGTGAATGGAATATAATCCGAAAGTTTTGTGGGTGGGGTGGGTGTGGGCGATGGATGTATGGTGTCAGAGTTCGGAATATCAATGAGCGAGAGAAATTCTGTTACTGTTGTGATAATCGTAAGGATGGTAAAGGTAAATCGGGGGCTGATTGTTATTTTTTTTAATGGAAAATTCATCATTTCGTAAGGATAATAGAAACGGACGGTGCATGGTGACGCAGCAATGTAACTGACCACTTAGATGGACAATGCACTGATAGGTTCATCGGATTACTAAATGCGAGGAGGTAATGCGTTAAGGTGTACTTTTTCACAGTGACTTGGTTTAAAAAAAAATCTTAAATTGGGATTAGGGTCTGCTGGAAATCGTAGGGTTTTTAATTCACAGTCCATTATATCTATGCCAGGCAGTTTTAATGGATCCGGAACCTTACTTTATTCACGTGATAAGCTGTTCTGGCAAATACCGTCAATACCTTCACTATGCATCCCTGACCCTGCCATAGTCCGGAAAAGAACTGGTCGCACAAATACTAAAACAATAATTTTTATGTGAAAATTATATTTTCTAAGAGCCATAAGTACAAGTCTAACAATTCACAAAAAAAAAATTAATCCAAGAATTCAATTATGAAGTTATTTTTATTCGATTAAAGCTATCTATGATTGCGGTGCAAATGATTGCTGCATAATATACTGGTATTGCAGTAGGTACTGAAGAGTTTAGTTGCATATGAATTAAGTTCTGAAAAAGGTCAGAGTGAATACCGTCTAACTGAATTCGGGCTTTGTCGATTTTTAGTATTGAATATCTTTGGAAATATGTCAGAGTTTCTATTTGTGTTGTAGTTGGGGCAGAATAAGAAGTGGGCATGCAGTTTACCCTTTACCGAAATTTACGAATAATTTTTACAAATTTTACAAATAAACGTTTAAAAGAAAGAAAAAGATCGGCTGATAATTATTTTATCAATACTCTATCGGAATTGTGTCAGTACTTACAAACTGGTCCTGAAAAAAAAATGTGTTTCAATACCGATGTAGAACAGCAGAGAGTGATAACTACTCATAATTACTTGAGAAATCTGTTCAGAGACAAGGCTGAATGAAATCGTGACAATCGTAACGTTTAGAACGGGGGTAAATTTATGGTAGATATTGTTAACAAAAATATCTCGAAAGGAAATAAATATATATAAAATATTGCTTCTTGGACTAAAATATGGAAATATTTGGGACATACACAGTGCGACAAATATGTTTCGAGACTGGTCATGGAAAACATCATTAAAAGAAAAAATCTGGATATTTTTCATTTTTTTTATTCAAAATATTCTCCTTCAGTTTCAATACACTTGTTACAGCGATTCAACAGTGATTCAAATGCGTGTTTTAGCTCATTTTGTGGAATTGCCTCTAGTTGCTGTTTTGATGGTCGAAATGTCATTAAAAAAAATTCTTTCAACTTCAATTTCAATTTAGGGAATAGAGAGAAATCGTATGTGGCCAATTCGGGTGAATACGGTGGATGATTCAACACACAGACTTGATTCCGAGCCAAAAATTTACGAATAATGAGTGAGTTGTGACTCGGTACATTATCCAGTTCTCTGGATCACGATATTCGGGTCGAATACGACTGATTCTGCCCATCACACGCTTTAAAACTTCGAGATAAAATGCTCCAGTAATTGTTTGGCCAAATGGAACGAATTCCCTGTGGACAATTCCTTTGCTATCGAAGAATGTAATGAGCATTATTTGAGCAACATTTTAATATTTCAACATCGACAAAAAAGTTGTTTTGGGAGAACTGTCATAGCTTTGCTATCTATCAGCCGATTTAAACAAAATTGGAATTACCGGGACAGCTTTCAAACGCCGGTCTGTAGACATAGATGGCCCTATTAGTTACTCAGATATGGTTCGAGTCTCGGAACTTGTTTATCGCACTGTGTACGTCCCTACTTTCCACCCACTTTCAACCTAGTAGATTTCTGAATTATAGACCCCGTAGTAGAGAGTTTGTATAATATAAAGTGCAAGAAATATGAATGCAAATTTAATATTTCGTCGGACTTAAAAGATATGGCGAAATTCGTGAGTTAGCTCTTTTCACTCATTTCAGAGCTGAGTATCAAAACATCTCGAAATTGAATTTTATGTGATTGTACGACAATGCTAGGAATTAAAAAACTAATCCGACATTCCATTACACCTAAGAGATTTGGGGAATTCGGAAAAATTATGCTCCCCCTTTACAACTTAGAGGATGAATATCAAAAACTACCGAAAACAGTTTCTAGATCAAGTAACAATAGAAATAATTAGAAATTTCATCAGACCTTAAAGATACCTGGAATTCAGGCAAAATATTTATAACCTCATTAGAAGCTGGGGATGAAAAGGCTTTAAATTAATTAAATAATTATAATTAAGCTTGAAGTTAAAACCAATTCGATATCTCATCAGACCTAGGCGATTTGGCGGAATTTGTGAAAACATACAACAACTTTACTCCCCTTAAGGGTTGAATATTGAAAAAATCTGCCAAAAGTCTGGGCGCAACTTTATTATTTTATGGGTAGAAGTCCGAAACGTGTTTAATGATGAGATGCTGTTGGCAGGTTTTTATACTCTGGATGAAATCATATAGAGTATTATAAGTTTAATCCAGCCCAAAAGTTTGTAACGCATAGAACCAAGCCTCGGACGAAAAAAAGTTGTACATTATTTTTTGTTTATTTGTGCCCAAAAACCTCAAATCCGCCTGACGTCCGTCCGTCCGTCCGTCTGTCCGTTAGCACGATAACTCAAGAACGCCTTCACCTAGGATCTTGAAATTTTGAATCTGGATGTTTGGTTGAATTTGTAAGGCTAAGTTCGTTAACGGGCAAAATCGTCCTACTCCTTCGGGTAGCTGCCATACAAAATGTCCTTAAAACACGTGTTGAAAAATATTAGCCGATAACTTCGGAAGGGTTTAAGCTACAACTTTGAAAATTTGTATGTGTTACTTTTTCAATAGTTGGAGCTAAATGTAGAATTATGAAAGAAATCCTGTTAGTCCTTCGTGTAGCTGCCATACAAATATCCTGTCAAAATGCATTCACTTAATTTACGAAACTCACTATAACTCAAGTAATCTTTTAGCTACGAATTGGAAATTTTGTACAAATTAGTTTTGAGTAAAAACGAAGTTCGGGTTTACTAATCAGCGAAATCCTTTTACTCCTTCTGGTAGCTGCCATACAAAATGTCCTTAAGACACGTGTTCAACAATATTTTTCAATAACTTTTGAACGCTTCAAGCAACGAATTTGAAATTTTGTACACGTTCATTTTTGAATGGTTCCAAGTAAAAGGATAAATATGTAAGAAATCGAGTGAGTCCTTCCTGCACCTCCCATGCGAAAGTCCTTCAAAAAGGACATTTTTTTTCGATGACTTACCCAGTTCAAGATATGAAATTAAATACTAAATATTGTCTTTTAGTTTTGAGTAGCAATCTAATAGCAGTCCTTAATAAAGAACATACAACATGCACACACGTAATTCTACTTTATCCCCAACTACAATATAAATCGGAGTTCAGTATTCATCTAGAGTATTATACGATTGGCCTGCAGCCGATCGTGACTGCAGTATGTTTTTTTTGCTTTTTTGGTGTTTACTAGTTCTAAAACGTGTAAATACAAAATTTCAGGGTAGCAAATTTTTTTTAAACTTCAGATCACAATACTTTATTATTAAAAAATAATAAAGTAAAATTCTGAAATTTATTTTTAAGGATAGAATAGAAACTCTGTGGATGCAAATACCAATCCGATATTTCTTCAGACCTAAGAAAAATGGCGGAATTAGTGAAAATTTATACAATCATATAACACACTATATAGAATATAAATGGAATGATTTTCAATAAAATATTGGGAACTGTTTTGCTTAGGGTATCAGGTGTTGTCTTCAAATATACATATATCATCAGAAGTTCAAATTCCCGAAACAACAAAATTTTTCAGCTATAGTTGCTATAGAGTTAAAATTATATAAATAGTATAATAAGTGCAATTAAGCTATTTACCAAAGCCGGCACATGTAAAAAGAACTAATAATAGTTTAGTGAACGCAATTTTTTAATTGAAAAACAAGTTTTCCAAGTTCAAAAATGTTTGGGTTTATTTAGTATAAGATGTGAGAGAGGATTACATTGGGGAAGTTCTATATGTTGCGTTATAGCAAAAAATGAGGTGAATTCTACAAAAAAGTTTATCCGCTTTCCAGGAGAGTGATGAAAATGCTATTGTCCTATCTACCAGAGCTCATCACTAAAACACTTTGCGATCTTTTATTTAATAGGGGTACTAAGAGCAAGTTCGGCTTAAGATCGCGTCTGCCTGCCTAACAACACTGCTACTGTTTAGCTCTTGATTTTGTTGTCAATTGAAAAATTATTTTGAAATACAGAAATTGGAAATATATGAAATTCTATGACAGAATCATTCTTTTCGCTATTAATATTTTTTTTAGAATAGTCCACCTAAACCGTTGAAAATTATACCCCGAAATTTTTTTAATTAAAAACTGGAAAAGGCATAAATTTAATTTATACGTTAAAGTTATGTTGATTCTTTTATTAGAAAATTATACATGTGAATGAATAGTTTATCATTTGATTCATTTAAAATCAATGAATAGATGGAAAATATTGAATTTATAAATTGCTAGTAAATTTCAACTCAATGAGAGGGAAGTTTTGCTTGGAGTTAGTTCTTATGTTCATTTAGCTTCCATTACTCTCCTGGGTGGGCGCAAATGAACTTATACAATTTTAAGAAGAATGGAATGTTATCATAGTAGTCCCTAATTATACTCTAGATGAAATCATATAGAGTATTATAAGTTTAATCCAGCCCGAAAAGTTTGTAACGCATAGAACCGAGCCTCGGACGAAAAAAAGTTATACATTATTTTGTGTTTAGTTGTGGCCAAAAACCCCAAATCCGTTTGCTGTCCGTCCGTCCGTCCGTCTGTCTGTCCGTCCGTCCGTTTGCACGATAACTCCAGAACCCGTTGGCCTAGGAAGTTGAAATTTTTTCAGCACCTGATAAATGGAAAAGGTAAGGCTAAGTTTGTTAATAGGCGATATCCTTTCACTCCTTCGGGGACCTCTTATACAAGAGTCCTTAAAACACGTATTCACAATTATTGCTCGAATGCTTCAAGTTAGGAACTTGAAATTTTGAACACTTAAAGTTAACAATTTTTGAAACGAAAGTTTCGAATATAATGCAAATCGAATGAGTCCTTCGTGTAGCAGCCTACAAAAATGTATACAAGTTACAGAATCCACTATAACTCTAGTACAAGTTAAAGCAGGGATTTAAGATTTTACAGGAATTAGTTTTATATCAAAAGCAAGACTGATTTCATTAATTAGTGCAATCCATCAACTCCTTCGGGTAGCTGTCATACAAAAGTTCTTAAAACACGTGTTCACCAATATTGAACGATAACTTTAGAACGCTTTAAGTTACGACTTTGAAATTTTGTATACGTTGATTTTATAATCGTCGCAGCTGAAGGTATTAATATGAAAAATATCCCGTACGTCCTTCATGTAGTTGCCATACAAAAATTCTGTAAAAATGTCCCAACTTAATTTATGGAACTTACTATAACTCAAGACATCGTTTAATCATCCATCGAGTAGCCAATACAATAGTTTCTACCTGTAAATAAAAGGTCATGCAATAATTGTATGTGCACTCCTCATTCTTTTGATATATTCCCAACTAAAATATAAATCGGAGTTCAGTGTTTCATATAGAGTATCCTAATTGCAGCCGATCGTGAATGCGATATGTTTTTTTTTAAAACTTTATTATTTTTATGAAAAAATCGAGGTAAGACAGAACTTCCAATGCTATTAAGTCACTTAAAACACCAATTACGATTTTGTGTTATAGTCCGGGATGCGGTAAAAGTGATACTGTTATTAAAATAGGTTTTTTAAGATGTAACTTTCAACATTTATCAGTTGTTTTTCAAACCAATAAAAGGTTGAATAATCCCTAAATTGATTTTTATGCGACAATACAAAAAGTCAGTGGAAGTACAAATCAATTCGATATCTAACCAAACCTAGGAGATATAGCGAAATTCGTTAAAAACTATGCTAAGAAGTATTCTTCTACGGATTGAATTTCTAAAAGTCTTGAAACTCAGTATTAGGTGATTATATAAGAAACATCTTGATGTAGAGCGCAGTTCGTTATCTAATTAAAGCTAAGAGATTTGATGAAATTCGTGACACCGTATAGAACCGCTTTACATCACCTAAGAATTCGAATATCAAAAATTCTAAAATCTGTATCTAAGCATTTATCCGAAGTGCTCGTGGATGTGAAAATAGTTCAATATCTGAGAAGACTTAAGCGATATATCACCAACCACACATCTTTATAAATTGATACTGAATCCGTGCTGAAATGATGCTGGACTACTTTCAGCCGATGTATGAAGGTTGTGAAAGTTTGTGATACCGACTCTCGTTTTATGTTGTTCATAAAATTTTCGTCATTTGTCGCTCGAGCAGCCAACTGCAAAACTTCATCCTTTAGCGCAAATCACTGAGTAGCAGCTCCTACACTGGTGTTTGTTGATGAAATTTAGCATTTAAGGCACTATAAACTTTCCACTTCAAGATGTTAAACTGAAATACCAAGCTTCAGATTCTGACTGAGTTTGAGTTGGATTTACTCTTCTTGTCCTAACACCGCCCATATCCCGAATCCTCCTGTAAATGTTTTGAACTACTTACTGCCTCACAATACAATCTGGCAGATACTGCCGACCGTCGCGGTCAGCAGTAACTGCCAACCTTAACTGCTCACCACTGCTTTGCACTCACAACCGTCAACTGCCGAGCAGTGGCAAACAGACATGAGAGCTTGTTTGTGACTGAAGCATTAGGCAGTTACTGCTGACCGCGAAATTAAATTAAATTAAATTTCTATTATAGATAATTAAACTAATAATAATGGGCAATAAAAATATTTATATGTAACCAGAAAATTAAACAGTTTTGTTACGAGGTTAACTTTATGGTGTGTTAAATATTTAACTGTTACGAGTTTTCGCTTACCTGCGAAATGTTAAAACCTAAGTCATACATATTTAAGCATCTTTTGTAGGTAACGATATGGGATATAAATAAATTAAAATATCATTTTAATAATGGAGTTTTCTGAGAAAAATTACATAATTTTTAGGGTTGTCATATGAATTTTGAAGTAAATTTCTCAATATCGGATACAGCTAAAATTTTGAATATAACATAAAATGAAAGTTTCTCCCATTCCCTAAAAATCAAGCTACAATATCTTGGTTTCTAATTATTAATTTTGTAGATATAACGTTTTACTAGAGTGAGCGTACAGGTCTGAAAGAGTTTTCGTTACCAGCCCATATATTCGCGAGTATTGAAGATTGACCCTCCCTTTTGAACATTGTTTTTCAAAATATATAAAGCATTTACTCCTTGAGAAGTTTGAAGCCCAGTTCCGACATTTCTTAAAGTTTATAAAGCTAGTATTACACTGTACTCCTGAGCAGGATCCGTGTGGACGTCTCTAGAGTCACGACAGTCAGCACGGGTCACTGGCCGATCGGCGGCCAGACTGGGTAATCACTTTAACGTCAATTGCCGCAGTTGTGGGGATGGTAATAAGAGAGAAACTGTTGTCCACTTTCTTTGCGAGTGTAAAGCCCTAGGCAAACCCTTCTTCAAAAACCTTGATGAGATTTCGAAAAACAAGATTGGAGAACTGATTACCTTCTTGAACAGTTCTGGATGGATATGATAATTCATTCAAGCCCCAAGTGTCTGTAAAACTATGTATCTACTTCATCAGCCTTCAAGGACCAAGTTAAACTAGTTGTGGTATCAAAAGGGTGCTTCCTGTGCTAATTGGGCCCTGTTTTCGGCAGACGGGCCACCACGTAAACCAACCAACCATTACACTGTATACGAGTATTTACGAAAAGTTCTGTCAAATTTTTTCCGTCAAAATAGATTTTGTGTACATCAAAAATAATTGGGCAAACAAAAATTTGACGATAACACTGTCTGACAGCATTTGCCATGGAAATACCATAGTCAAATATTTGACATGGCATACAGGGTAATACTAGCTTAAGCTTTACTCAATTTTAACGAATTCTTTTAGTGGTTGCCTTGTTAACTCGAAAGCTACTGAACTTAAAAAGAAAATGTTTTAATATGACAAGTGTTCCTGACCAGGCATATTCCAAAAATATGGTTAACTAACAAACCATAATACCCCTAAAACTCAATATTTACCTTAAATCCTAAACTGCACAAAAATTTTTACAACTTCACTAGAACAATATTTGGTCAAAATCTGTAGGCACAGTCCGTAATTTCAAACTTCATTAGCTCCAGGATACCATAAAACACCGCCCAGTCATAATATCGACAAAGGCATTAAACCTTTCTGAGAATTGTGTAAAAATGTTGGCCTTATCTGTACAACCGCGACCTTGTTTTATCTGTTTTTACAATTTGACTGCAATTAAGATAGATTTCTGCCTCAAGGATATTAAGCAAATGCACGGTATAAGGACTACGCAGGACTATGCGTTCGTAAAATGAAAAACACACAGTCAAACTGCAATTTTCGAAACTAATTCAGGGCTTATGCGTTTCGTCCTTCTTTAAACAATTTTCGTAGTAGTTGTTAAAAATTCATAGAAGTTAAGAAACAACACGATGGAAGCGAAGGTGTAACCCAGAACAGGTATATTTTTATTAGTTGATTGGCTTTTGAGTCCTTTTGATAATCCGCCGACTTAAGTAAATCTGGTGGCATGGATATTTAACAGTTATCGCCAGGTCGTTTGGATGGACAATGGTCGGTTGTTTGGTAGGTCAATTTATCCGATTGTTCCTGTTTTGACTTCTTAAATTAGGACGTACTGCTTGAAGGATGTTTGGATTGGTATGTTTATTATTTTGGTTCAAATTGTTGGGAATGTTAAATTTTTGCAATTGTTTAGAGGTGGGACTGTCCGTGGTATAAAGGAGGCAATTTTGGATATAAAGGACGATTGTCGAAAAGTTAAATGGTTGGAATTATGTCATTTAAGTCTAGGTGTTATTTAAACCGGTTTGAGAGGGTATTAAGTTGCGTTAATTTTAAGGTCCTTAAATGGACTGATGGGAGTATGTTTGGGAATCAAGTGGGGAATTATTGATATGGTGAACGACGGGAAAAGTCTTCCTCTGGTGGTAAGATACGAGGGACGATGATTTTCGCTTCCATCTTCACTTAGACGTTTCTGTACCTCAATTATACTGCCCGTTGTAGATGAGTGCGGTACCAGTAATCTCTGTGTTGATTTTTCAAAATTTATACCGAGATTGAGAATTATTGATATGGTGAACTACGGGAAAAGTCTTCCTCTGGTGGTAAGATACGAGGGACGATGATTTTCGCTTCCATCTTCACTTAGACGTTTCTGTACCTCAATTATACTGCCCGTTGTAGATGAGTGCGGTACCAGTAATCTCTGTGTTGATTTTTCAAAATTTATACCGAGATTCTTGAGGAAATATACACCAACGTTTCGTGTTCTTATTGTCGCGTAAAAAATTAGCTCTCCACTATAGTAACAAATTTTGCCCCGGTCAGCTAAACTATAAATTTTAAAGGAAACGGGTTGGCTGAGATTCTTAAATCGGAAAAATCTGTCAAACATGCATTTTCCAATTACAGCAGTCTATAATAATATAAGACTCCGCTAAACCGACCAAGAATACACAACCCCAATTTTCACTCACCAGGACTTTTCAAATCCCATTCAAGTCCTGTAAAAATCATTCAATCAATTTCAATGTTTACCAGTCGTGTAAATATACAAAACGGTCCCAAAACAATTATCCGTAATTGTCATTAAATGATTTTGTGGTTTAAATCCATAGCCAAATAGAAGTATACAAGTAGGGGTAACAAATCACCCTGTTCACCCCCACTTTCAAACAAACAATCAAACAAAACACACACACAGAGTGTAATTTGGGCTTAATCATCCGAATAGGATACCACTTGAGGTCACTTGAGAATTTATCGTCCTGTGCGAAATTAATTTTCAAATTAAAGCGCGCGCGAAACACAGGACACATTGCGCACTGCAAGTAGGGTAGGTAAGGAAGGCATTTTTTTAAAGGATAATTTTCTCTATCCTTAGTTGATATTAACAGATTATTATTAGTCCTTCATTCATCCAAATCCTTTTTTTTTTTGAGTAAATTGTTAAATCCTGAAAGACGAAATTGTTATTAAGATGTCGTTTGGATTCTGTTCGGGGAATGTAATTGAGTTTTGTGATGGTTTGTTGTCATGTGTTCAAATTTCCAGGACATCATTCATAAACTGGGGCTTACAAAGGATCAAAACACGTTTGACAGATGTTGTCGATGTACACAACATCCGAAAGGATGTGAAAGGACGATTTCGTTCTTCATCTTAGCTCTTTTGAATTATTTTTGAGATCATCAAATATTGACGGATCGCATGGAGGTTTCAATGGGCGATAAAGTTAACGATGAATGCGAATTTGTTGTCTGTTTAATGGGATATTGTCGCAAATTTCAAGGATGAAAAAAGGCAAAGGTTATCTTGATACCCGGAAGAAATGAAATCAGGTTAGTAAGTAAATGGTAGTGGACAATTAAAACTTGTAATTTTTTTCCAAATATTCTGAAATGAATGTTGAATATCTTTTCAAGGAATTTTTTTCAAATTTCTATTACAGACATGGAAAATTTCCTGATAGAAGAAATAGGCTTATACCTTAAATTTGAAACTTAAGTATATTATTCATGTAAAGGGCGAGTGTTATAAAAAAAATTGTTGCGGGTGGCTGCATAGCGTACGGAAATGAGAGCGAAAACCATGACTATCCAAAGTAATTTGTTTGTTTTCAGAACAAAGTTTTCAATTTCAGTCTTTAAAACATTATAATGCCTATCCGTTTTTTCCGGACAGGAAGTAGAGCCCTAAAACATATGAAGAAATTCGTGAAAACATGTACAACCTACTGAAATTTATCTAAAAAATCTGCCAACAGTCTGGGCGCAACTTTATTATTTTTTCGGTAGAAGTTCGGAATGCGTTCAATTCTGAGACGCGGTGTAGGTTACTATGTGACTGAAAACTCAGAAAAAAGTTCAGAAAGCGGGGGTAGTAGAATGGGGTTGCGCTAGAATACTTACGCCGCTGCCACATATAACATATGAATTACATAATTGGGTCATACACCGGGACGAGGTCTAAGTCGTAGTATAATATCAGTTGTTAGATTTTTCGTGATTTGGTTTTGGGCCATTAAATGAAATCGGAAATGCATTTGTAGGCGATAATATAAAAAGTCTGTGGAAGTGCAAACCAATCTAATATCTCATCAATCCTGAGAAATATGTCGAAAGCCTTATGTCCTATTGGAGTTGAATAACAAACATCCTGAAATCAACGTTTTGACGATTATGTAGGAAGCCTTAGGAAGTAAAAAATGAATTTGATATCTCATTAGAACTAAGAAATATGTAGGAATTTGTGAAAACATATGCAACCCCCTTGTACCCACTTAGGGGTTGAATGTTAAAAAATTCTGAAATGGGTTTTTAGATATATGTAAAGAAAGCCCGAGGAAGTAAAAACCATTCCCATGTCTTATCACTCCTAAGAGATATGACCAAATTCGTGAAAGCGTGTTCAACCCGTTTATACACTCTTAGGGGTTGAAAAAGGAAAAAATTTGAAAACGTGTTTTAGGTGATTATTAAACAAGCCCGTAGAAGTAAAAATATATTCGATATCTAATAAGACCGGAGGGATACGGCTGAATTCGTGAAAATGTATACAACCCCTTTACACCATCGTGGGGGTCTAATTTCAAAAAATCTTGAAAACACTTTCTAGGTATTTATATGAAGAATACGTGGAATAAAAATAAATTCAATATTTGAAAAGACCTAATAGATATGACGAAAATCGTGAAAATATGTGCATTCCATTTTCACTGATCATTTTTTTTGGCCCCTCTTCTGTACGCCAATGGATATTTGATTTGTTTTTTAATCAAAATTACTTTTCTAGTTGACTTACATATACATACTGAGTTTCAACTTTTTAGCATAAGCCGTTCTATAGTTAGGAAAAACACCCCCCACCCCCGTACCATAGTATCCCTAAAAAAATTATATTTTTCCAACATGCCACTACTATAGTTCTATCTAAATACCAAGTTTCAGCTTGATGTCATTTTAGGTTCTCGAGATATAAGAATCGGAACTTTTTCCTTTTCACCCTCCCCCAGCCTCACCCTCTACACCCTCACCCTCAAATTTTTTTTTCCTGCTAGGGGTCTATTGGGCCTATTTCTCGTAAAAATTCTAAGCATCTATCGTACATTGTTCTTGAGATATGAGACGTGATTTTTTAGAAAAATTCTTATCCTCTCCACTTCCACACTCCACCTCCCCCTTAAAAATTTTTACTTTCAGCAAACTTTATTTGTCAACCTTAATACAGAAACCGAATTTCGTTTTTCTAGTGCAATTGGTTCGTAAGATATCGTAATCTAAAGTTTTTCACCCCCCACCTCCGTACGCTACTGCCCCCTCTCAAAAATTTGTTTCCGATCTATTCTCCTAGTATACCCACAGATGTTCATTAAGTTTTAATTTCGTAACATTAACCGATTAGAAGATATAGATTTTAGAATATCTCAATCTCGGCTTTTGAGCGTTTCGGACGCATTATTATTCCCCCCACTCCTACACCCCTTTACCTATAACATAATTTTTTTTTGCAAATGGGTCCACTATCAATGCTCTATATAAATTCCAAGTTTCAGCCTCCTAGCCTAAGTGGTTACTGAGATCTAGAAACCAAAATTTGCCGTCTAAAACGTTTCCCCCACCTCCCCCCTCACACCCACACCACTCAAAAGTTGGCCACTTGAAGGGGTCGCTCAGTCTACCAACGAAAAAAAAATTTAACTTAATAGCTCAAAGAGTTTGAGAGTTATAAGCTTTCAAACGTTTTGCGTACGGCGGACGGCGTACGGCGGACGGCGGACGGCGTACGGCGGACGGCGGATGGCGGACGGCCGACGGCGGACGGCGCACAGACGGACTGAAAATTTTTTTTGCTTTTTTGGTGCTTATTATCAGGGTAGCAAATTTTTTTTTTTTAAAAATCGATAACAATACTTTATTATTAAAATAATAAAGTAAAATCAGTTCGATATCTCATCAAATTCATGAGATCTGGTGCAATTCGTGAAAATATATTCAAATACTGTACATATCCTTAATGGTTGAATTTCAGAAATTCCAACGGTTATATAAAAAGCTTGTGAAAGTAAAAACTAATTTGATATCTCTTTAGACCTAAGAGTAATAGCAGAGTTCGGAAATGGTTTAGAACCTCCTTACAAACTCTTGGAGGGTGATTGTAAACAAATGGGATTATATGAAAATCCAGTGAAAGTTAGAAACAATTCAATATGTCACTACAGCGTTAATAGCTTAATATCAAAAAATCCGAAAAATGAATTCGATATCTTACAAAAATGCCTAAGAGATATGACAGAATTCGTGAAAATCCGTGGACTTTTTTTTCACGAACCATTTTGCTGTCCACCGATCTAAACTCAGTAGTGAATGTTTAATATATACACAAACTAAATTTTGTGAGCACCTAAATGCCTCATGAGATATCGTAAACCACATTTTTTCTTCGTGAGTAGAACGCCATTGACATTTCTCCAAATTTGATTTGAAATTAATGATTGTGTACAAATCACCAAGTACCGGAGATATGAACTTTAGAACGTCTCCAATCAAGCTCTCAAATTCCCTAGATAAATTGTTTTTGGCTCACCGCAACAGTCCAAGCCCCTCACCCATGCTGACCATTTTACTTTATTATTTTTAATAATAAACTGTTGTGATCGTCTCTTGCAATTTAAAAACAAACCTTGGATTTCAATATCTTCCAAACCAATTATACCACAAAGATGAAACTTGGTTACTGTATAAGGGATTATATGTGGACTCTATTGAGCATTTTGGAAAGGGTTCATATTTCAAGAACCGTACCAGATATTACCTTGAAAATTTTACAGGAGTTAGGACAAGTAGACCTCTAACAGAGAAAGCTTCGGGGTGCTGTTGCAGGAGGTGTTGATGTGAGGGTGCGAAAGCAAAAATTCAATTCAATTTTTATTTCTCGGAAACCGCAAAGGATAGAAAGCTCAAAATTTACGACTATATAGAGCCACTATAGAGGCATCATAGAAAAACTAATATTTTCATTTCGGGTAGCAAGGTACGGGGTGCGGTGTGAGCATTTATATCTTAGAAACGTCTTATGCTAGAAAGTTGAAATTTAATACATTTAGCACTAATTAAAGCAAAAAAATAGATTTTAATTGGAGTACATAGGTGGAATAAAAAAAATAACTATAGAAAGCGGTTTTTACAGATTTCTACGAATTTCGTTATACTCGTATCTTTGAGGTATGTCGAGCTATCAAAATAATTCAACTTCTGCGGGCTCTTTATATAACCACCTACAAAATTATTTCCCAATTTCTTCGACATCGAACCGCTAAGAGGGTGCAAGTGGTTGAGTACATTTTCACGAATTCCGAAAGATTTATTGGGTCTAATGAGATTTCGTATTCCCATTTACTTCTAGGTTTTAAATATAATCGGGGAAAAGTTGATTTGAGTATTCTTCGATTTTAAACCCCCAGGGGTTGTAATATCTTGTTCTAGTTTTCACGAATTTCGATAAATCTTTTAGGTTTAATGAGAACGAAATAGCTTTTACTTGTACGTGCTTTATATATATATAATGATAAAAATGGGTGTAAATTGATTGTGTACGTTTTCACGAATTCCGACAGATCACTTAAGTCTAATGAGATAGCGACGAGGCAGGACTTGTTTCAAGATAGACGCACAGTAAATGTGTTGGCAACAGGCGCGTAGCGTGAATCTTCGTAGAGTTAGCGCAACGATACGATTGCTAAATTTCGCGGAATCTTTTCATTACTTCCTGCAATTTAGCAATCCAAATTTTATTTCTGGATGAAAACGACGGTTTATGAATATAGAATTCATGGTATTTCATGATCGTGTTATTGCGCTAGGCCCACGAAGTTTCACAGTACGCGCCTTGTTGGCAGTCTGCGGGACTAACACCAGGGACATATGAACATATGTATATTTATATATAAAAATATATACAAACATAACATCTTGCCCCCACCCCTAGAAAAAACTGAAATGACGTCCCTGACTAACGCTCCCTAATGGTGGTTCAATCAACGTGAAGAAATTTTTTCTAAATCGATCTCTGTCCGGAAGGATTAACGATTCCCCTGGCGAATGGTGATAGATTTTTTAGTCCGCTGAGTCAAGTGGCTACTAGAAGGAAACAGCCATTTCTACTGGACACTCTGGCATACCTCTAGGCGTTACAATTTTTGAATACCCAACCTTCAATAGAGTGTAAGGTTTATTTACAAATTCTTTACATTCACGGGCTCTTTATACAAATATCTCATTTCTCTCTTCATATCTCAGTTTTAAAAGCTTCCTGGACTTCTACCTAAAAAATAATTAAATTGCGCCCAGACTGTTAGACGATTTGCCATATCTCACAGGCCTAATTAGATATCGAATAAATTTTCACTTCTACGGGCTTTTTATATAATCGCCTAAAATCCGTTTTCGAGCTTTTTCCTTTTTAACCCCTAAGAGGGTACAAAAGGGTTGAACACGATTTCACGGATTCCGTCATATCTGTTAGGAGTGAAAGGACATTGAATAGGTTTTTGCTTCCTCGGACTTTCTTTTTATTTATCTGAAAGCTTATTTCAGGCTTTTGGATATTCAACCTCCAAGTGGGTGTAAGGGGTTGCATTCGTTTTCACAATTTTCGCCATATCTCTAAGGTTTGATTAGACATCAAATTGGCATTAACTTTGACAAAGTTTTTATACAATCGCCTACAAACTAATTTTATGATTTTTTGATAACCAACCCCCAAGGCGGTGTAAAGGGGTTGCATACAATTTCACTAATTCCTAAATATTTCTTAGATCTTATGAAGAAACCCGGAAAAAGTGAGCTGGCAGAATGGGTTAGGGTGGAGGAAGATTGAAAGCAACGTTCTAAATAGCCTCCAGGCTATTCTTTAGGTTGTCAGTAGCATAGTAACCTACACCGCATCTCAGCATGACTTCTATCCAAAAAATAATTAAGTTGCACCCAGACTGTTGGCCGATTTTTTTACTGTGACTTTGGGTATTCGCATTATTTTAAAAGAAATTAAAAATGAAATCATTTTATTTTTTAGTTAAAGAACTTCATCAAGAAATTGAACCAGCTTGGGGAATGTGCATGAACACCATTAAGTTAATAAAAACACCATTCTCTTAATAAAAAAACAGAGTGATACAATGTTCCTCTTTCGTGGCCTAAGTGTATAACCTTGCCACGCTGGTGTCACCTTTCATCATCATTAAACAATTCTACAATTAGATACATTATTATAAATAAATCAGAACTTAAGTTTAAAAACTGCTTTTATTAATGATATATTTTTTATATATACACAAAGTAAAAAGGGGTGTCAAATGTTTCATTATTCTCCTACATAATTACATTATATTGTTAAAAAATGCAGTTCGTTTCACCAATGAAATTGTTCCACGTACTAAAATACTTTGAAAAAAAATCTCTATTTATTAAATCTATCTATCAATCTAATTTTCAATTTTATAAGGTTGTCATTGTGAAAAAAAAGATAATTGCCAATATATTGTTGAAGTTTTTCTGACTGTTAAATAAAATAAAATGACGGTTAGCTGAACTTGATCAGGTCCATTAAACAAAGAGAATGCACTGCCATCAATGACTGACATTCGAAAATAATAAGTGCAAACTTTTTTAAGCACCCATCCCAAAGTACTTATTCATACTCACCTACTGTGTGATCCACTCGACAATATTTCGTGTATCTACCAGTTACCTACCTTTATTTGAAAAACGAGTACAATCTAATTATAAATGCGCTAACGGGGGCCATAGTATCTATCCGAAATAGGCCATTTAAATGGTTGTCTTGTGTTGAATAATTAACACGCTACTTCCCATCCATTATTACGATTCTAACTGCCAGATAATAACCTAACAAAACTCTATTACAAATAAAAATAATAGAGAAACAGAGAAAAAAAACCCGAATCTATAGATACTATGAAAAACAAATACGACAGTGTTACCGAAGTGAACACTGAATTTCCGAAGTACGACTGAAAAAAGCCCATAGGTATCCGAACACTTAATGTACCCAGAAGCCGAAACCATGAGAAGAATAAGCGGTAGCCGTACTGGAACACAAAGTCCAACCTATCTAACCATATACCTACCAGAATTAGATAATCATACTTTAGATACATTTCCCTACCAGAGAGACGACTGGAAGTCGATTACCCCTCAAGACTTTTTCCCCCAGACTCGAATTGTGCAGGATTGGCCAGAAACCAGTTTTCTTGCACCACTTCCATTTCCCTTAATCCTAACAAGGGGCGGTTATATCAGTACATAGTAGAAAAACTGAGCCTGGGTAGTGTAGCAG
Organism: Beris morrisii; assembly: GCA_951812415.1. Lineage (NCBI taxonomy): Eukaryota > Metazoa > Arthropoda > Insecta > Diptera > Stratiomyidae > Beris > Beris morrisii. The sequence continues at coordinate 63,525,856 of OX638310.1, forward strand.
GCCAACACCCTCCATGCTGTATGGGTTGAGACATTGGATCATTCTCTAGCATGGAAATGAACCCTCCCTGTTTCATGCGCGCGTGTTTGTTTCGGTTATTGTACCAAAACCCCGAAACTATACAAAATCCAACAAATAATTCCATTGAATGCGAGTGTATTGTCGGTATTGTGTACCCCTCACAATCCAAAATTGTGTTTCATTTCTTTTTCTTTGCCAGTGAGTTACCTGGATTTTTAACACGCCGCCGTCTACTACACATGGAATATATAGAAATCATCTTGTAGATAGACGGGTTTTGTGGGATTTAGTGTTGTTGGGATCTGTTCTTTTTTTTCTTTCTCATTTTTGGTTCATTCATGAGTCGGATGAAGGTAGTCGAGGCCATTACCAATTATTGTAGTCAGTCACAGAGTTTGATTTGACGAGGAAAGTTGTTTCATTCAAAAGCGTTAATACAAGAATAAAATAGCTTGTATCTATTCTAGTTATTTGTCTAAGACTTTCCGTTCTCGATTCTTTTTCTTTTCGAAAAAATCGCGCAATTTTCGAAACAGTGCCGTGTGTTTTGCTTTTTGCTTAATAATCGATAATATTAAAATACAAATTTGAAAACATGAGTTTTGTGGAAAATAAATGATTTGAAAACGAATTTGAGCAGTGCTGAAAGTTTTTTATTATTTTTTAGAGAAATCTATAAAGAAAATTTATTGAGACCAAGTGCACCTAAGTGATTTTATCAAAATTATTTACAATAATAATTATATTATGGCAACACTGTCATCCCATCCGCACTACGGGTTTCAATTACCCGGCGGCTTGGATATTCCGACTCCCGGTGACTATGCCCCGCAGCCCACTATGAGTCCTTCGGACATGAAGCGAGCTATGCACTTCTCGCAATCGAGCAGTTTGGCGGCCGTCGCTGCTGCTATGGGTGGCTCTCCAACAGGACATAGTCCTGGCAGTAATTCCGGAAGTGGTCTAATGGGAAGTGCTGGTGGATTGGGTGGCGGACATCATCATCATTCTGGACAGCCTGGCGGTCATCATTCAACCTCACCGGGACAGGAAGGACACATCAAGCGACCGATGAACGCATTTATGGTATGGTCACGTTTGCAGCGTCGACAAATCGCCAAGGACAACCCAAAAATGCACAATTCGGAAATTTCGAAAAGATTGGGCGCCGAATGGAAGCTTTTGTCGGAAAGTGCGAAACGACCGTTTATCGATGAAGCGAAGCGTTTGCGAGCGTTACACATGAAGGAGCATCCCGACTACAAGTACCGGCCACGACGAAAACCAAAGAATCCACTACAAGCGGGTGGCCAATCGCTTCAACTGGGCATGCAGGGCGGCAAATCTCTTAATGCTGCGGCTGCAGCAGCCGCTTACAATCCGTTCCATCAGTTGCCGCCATACTTTGCCCCGTCACATCATCTGGAACAGCCCTATCCGGTCCCATATTTCGGGAGCTTCGATCCACTCGCCCTATCCAAATTGCATCAGACACAAGCAGCCGCGGTTGCCGCAGCCAGTAATCAATCCTCTAATGCGCTCGAAGCACAGAAGGCACCTCAACTACCCCAATCGGCCTTAGGGTCATTCTACTCCGGTATGTACAGCGGAATATCAGCCCCATCCCTGTATGCCGCCCATTCGAACGGAATCTACAACAATTCGTCGACATCATCGACATCACCCGGTTCAAGTCCGGGAGCGGTAACCCCCAACGGTGTCGATCATATGGACAGTAGTACCATCCGACGGCCTGTTCCTGTACTATACTAGAGTAATATATTTTATTTGTTTCTGTTTTAATACCACCCACCCTGCTATTTCTAATCTATTCACTTATTATTTTCTAGTACAACTTCTTGTACTTAATCTGCCCTTAGTAACTTTTTTATTTTATTTCACTAGACAAATTGTTGTAGAATTCTAAGAAAAATTTATTCACAAATTATTAAAAAAAAGCAAACAAAGCAGTATTATGCAATTATTAAGTAAACTCCCGTACACACTTAAGATATTGTTGAACAAATACAACTGTATATAATTTATTCCATCATATTCTCCAAAACACTTAAAATTATTAGAAATAATCGTATTGTTAGTGAAAAGATGGAAAATTGTAAAATTAAAAAATTAAAAAAAAAACAAAAGATTAATCCGATTAAAATACTCGTGTATTGATTTAATTTATATGAATTTTGAGATAAGGAGAAAACAACAATGGGAAATTAAAAAGAAAACTCAACCAACAAAATGTTTAATTTAATATTGAATAAGTATTTTAGGTTTAAGAATAAAGTTGTAAATAGGAAACAAAAAATTTATGAAATATTCTAGCGAACTAGTAAAGTAATGATGAAAATATATGGAAAATAAAATCTCCCAAAGAAATTCGAAAATGAAATTAACAGATCGATTTGATTTTGCAGTAAGAAAAATTTTTAATTTTCATTTTACGTATATAATTATTTCTGTTCTTTCCAATATTATTTTATATTTCGTGATTGTTCCCATATTCTGTGTATAAATGACATTTTTTTTGTGTTGTACTGATCGCTTCAAGTATATATTTAAAGAATTATATAATATTTTTATTATTTTGTTATGATTATTATAATTAATTATTATTTGAAAGAGAAGAAAAGGAAAATAATAAAATTGAGACATGTCTGTTTTTTTGAAAGAAAATTGAAAATAGAAGTTGTTACCGTTTTTATTTCTTATTGAAGATGAAGTTGGATGTTGGATACCGACGGGGTTTTGTGCTGTGAACTCTCTTTTATTTCATTTCGAAAATGTCCCAATGGCACACGTATGATTGAAGGACAATATCTAATCATGTTTTTTGGGAATCAACCGTTGAAAGGAAGAATTAAGCTCCCAATAAATATGTGATTTGAAACATACCGCAGTCACGATCGGATTCAAGCTAATCGTATGATACTCTAGATGAAATACAGAACTCCGATTTATATTGTTGTTGTTGGCGCAGGAGGGACTTACTCGATTTCTAGTATATTTAGGGTAGTATTATTCACCTCGTGTTATTTTCGCCTTAACCAGCTGTTAACTTATCTGGGGTATTAACTTTAATCACTGGTTAATTTCTCTGGGTATAAAATGGTATTATTCCCCTCAGGTTGGCGACTTAGTAGGTCGGGTTATCTAAACGGCTGGTTTTCCATTTTTCCATTATTTTTCCAGTCAAATGTCAAAAATTTTATTAATTATTTACAGAATTATACATTTTTCTTTTTTGTGAATATTTAAATTTGTAATTTCAGGAAAAATGAGCATTTTTGGCTGCAATTTTACTTTATTATTTCAATAATACAGTATTGTTATCGATTTTTAAAAAAAAAAAATTTGCTACCCTCAAAATTTTTTTTTTCACGTTTCAGGACGAGTAGACACGAAAAAAGCAAAAAAAAATTTCAGTCCGTCTGTCCGCCGTACGCCGTACGTCTACCGGTGTACGCAAAATTGTTTGAAGGCTCGTAGCATCCAAACCCTATGAGCTACTTAATTGAATTTTTTTTCGTGGGTAGAGTGGGTAGGCCCCCTAAAGTGACCAAATTTGGAGGGGTGGGGGTGTGAGGGGGGAGGAGGGGGAAGCGTTTTAGACGGAAAATTTTGGTTTCTAGATCTCAGCAACCGCTTATGCTACGTGGCTGAAATTTGGAATTTATATAGAACTTCGGTAGTGGACCCATTTGCAAAAAAATTGCCGATATAGGTGAAGGGGTTCGGGAGTGGGGGGAAAAATAATGCGTCCGAAACGCAAAAAAGGTGAGATCGACACATTCTAAAATCCATATCTCCTAAACGGTTAATGTCACTAAATTGAAACTTAATGAATATCTGTAGGTATACTAGGAGAATAGATCGGAACCAAAAATTTTAGTGGGGGAAGTGGCGTACGGGGGTGGGGGGTGAAAAACTTTAGATTACGATATCTCATGAACCAATTGTACTAGATAAATAAAATTTGGTTTGTGCATAAAGGTTGACAAATGAAGTTTGATAAAAGTAAAACTTTTCAAGGGGGCGGTGGAGCATGAAAGTGGAGGGGATAAGAATTTTTCAAAAAAATCACGTATCATATCTCAAGAACAGTGTAAGATAGATGCTTAAAATTTTTACCAGAAGTAGGCCTAATAGACCCCTAGCAGAAAACAAAATTTTGGAAGTGTGGGTGTAGAGGGTGAGGGTGGGGGAGGGTGAAAAGGAAAAAGTTTCGATTTTAATATCTCGACAACCTATAATGATATAAAGCTGAAACTTGGTATTTAGATAGAGCTATATTAGTAGCACTTTGGAAAAATATAATTTTTTATAGGGGTAGTATGGTACGGGGGTGGGGGGTGTTTTTCCTATCTATAGAACGGCTTATGCTACAAAGTTGAAACTCGGTACGTTTATGTAGTTCAACTAGAAAACTAATTTAGATAAAAAAAAATTCAAATATCCATTGGCGTTCGGAGGGGGGGCAAAAAAAATTATCAGTGAAAATGGAGTGCATATATTTTCACGGTTTTCGTCATATCTATTAGGTTTTCCCAAATATTGAATTCATTTTTATTGTACATCTTCTTCATATAAATACCTAGAAAGCGTTTTCAGGATTTTTTAAAATTCGACCTCTGAGGGGGTGCAAAGGTGGTTGTAAACTTTTTCACGAATTCTTCTATATCCCCAGGTCTTATCAGATATCAAATATCTTTTCACTTTCACGTGCTTGTGTAATAATCGCCTAAAACTTGTTTTTAAGTTTTTTCCTTTTTCAGCTCCTAAGAGAGTATAAATGATAAGAAGAAAGAAATTTTCCAATGTTTAATCGGCTAAAAATCGCTATTTTAAATATTTTTATTTTAAGAACAAAATTAGTTTTCCAAGAAATGTAATAATCTCGAAGCAACTCATGATACACTCCGACTTTGACCACTCCCGAACTTTGAACCGAAAAATAATAAAGTTTCGCCCAGACCATTGGCAGATTTTTTTCATGGTTGCGGATCTGGGGACAGTAGAAACGATGTGTGTGATGCACAGTTCACATGTTCCACGAGAACCATCCCATTTGATTCCGAGAGTTTTCTGAGTGTGTGCTACCGGATGATTGGATTTCACATTGTGTACAGTCGATTGAAGGCTTGCATCTCCCAAACCCTTGGCTATTCAAGCTTACTGGTAGGGTAGATTGAGTGGACGTCTTCAAGTGATAAAGTTTCTGGTAGAGGGGTGAGAGGTGATGTGGGTGTCGTTTTAAACGAAAAACTATGGTTTTTATGTTTCAGGAACCAATTACGCAAGGAAGTTCAAATTCGAAATTACATACATAGATCATACATATTGTATACCAACTTGCAATAAACATCTTTATATAAGTGAAGGGGTCGGGAGTTCGGACAAAAACAATGTGTCTGAAACGCTTTAAAGCTTAGATCGAGATATTTTAAAATTGAAATATCCTGAACGGTTCATGTCACAAAGTTGAAACTTGATACTTACTTGTAGACTAGGAACTGGGCGAATAGGTCAAAAATAAATTTTTGGTAGGTGGGTGGTAAAAAACCTTGCATTGCAATGTCTCACAAACCAATTAATCCAGAAAAATGAATGGCTTATGTTTAAAGATGGACAATAGGAGGTTACTGAATATATTTTTTTAGGAAGGCGATGGATCATGGAAGGTATAAGAATTTTTATAAAAAATCACTTCTCATATCTTGAGTGCTGTTTTACAATTAATACGGGAGTTGGGCCTGAAATACCCCTAGCAGAAAACTATAGGGAGCGGGTGTAAGGGGTAAGAGTAGAGAACGGTGAAAAGAAAAAAATGCTGTTGGCTTTCTAAATTGGAATCGGCAGAAACAGTCTTTCTCGTCCCATATGTCGATGTCGATTCCTTGTGCCATTTTGTATTGGCGAAGCTCTAGTCGTCTTTTTCGTCAGAATCTCTCCAATTATCCCGCAAATGAGATCTTGCCATAACTTCAATCGTGAATAATACAAAATTTGTCAAATCGCCGGTTAAATCCCTGGGTATCGTAGTAAACTGGAACTTTTTCACCGGTTAAATTTTTCCCTGGGTAACTTTAATCACTGATTGCAAAACCAGCGAATCACCGGTGAAAAACGATAACCGGACGTGAATAATACCAAATCTCTGGGAAAACGGGAATTAACCAGAGGTTATAAATAACCCGAAGTGAATAATACGGCCCTTAGCTTTATACTATACTTGCAATCATTTTGAAGTTAATGTGTACAAAATTTCAAATTCATGGCTTGAAGCTTTCAAAAGTATTAAATATTGTTGAACACGTGTTTTAAAAAATGGGAGCTCCCCAAAGGAGTGAAGGAGTTTTGGTAACTAATGAACTCGAACTTAATTTTCCCTCAAAAATAACATGTACAAAATTTAAGCTTTGTGCTTAAACGAGATCTTCAGTTATTGTGAGTTCTGTAAAATGAGTAAGTACATTTTAACAGGATTTTTGAATGGCAGCTCCGTTTTCAAAGTCGTATACAAATACAAAATTTCAAAGTCGTATCTGATGGCGTTCCGAAGTTCTTGGCCAATATTCGTGAACATGCTGTAGGACGATTTTGCCCGTTAACGAAATTAGCCTTACAAATTCGACCAAACATTCAGATTCAAAATTGCAACATCTTAGTTCAAGGCGGACTTGAGTGATTGTGCTTACGGACAGACAGACGGACAGACAGACGGACGTCAAGCGGATTTGGAGTTTTTGGCCACAAATAAACACAAAATACCATAGAACCTTTTTTGGTCCGAGGCATCGTTCAATGCGTTACAAACTTTTTGGCTGGATTAAACTTATAAGTTTAATACTCTCAGCTTTCATCTAGAGTATAAAAAGCATATTGAATTTTGGCGATTAAAATTTTCATACCTTGGACACAGAATGAAATGTTGCTGGACTGAAAATTCATATGCCGATATTGGGCACATAGATCCGGACAATAGTACTCTGATAATTCCCAAGTAACAATTTAAAAATAACGACATGATCTAAACCAAAAGTGGGTTTACGTGAGTTTTATTAATGTTGTTTAAGAGTAGTTGACTTGTTAAATTTTCCAGCTTTACTAATTACGGTTGTACTTTTGCATGTCACTGCGAAAAAGGTCTATTATGGACGTCACTGTACGTTACGTCAACCTCATTTGAGTGACTTGTGAAGACGGTCGAAAAAATATATGACTCGCGTCAATTGTAATTTTTTATACTCTAGATGAAATCATATAGAGTATTATATAAGTTTAATCCAGCCCGAAAAGTTTGTAACGCATAGAACCGAACCTCGGACGAAAAAAAGATAAATATTATTTTGTGATCAGTTATGGCCAAAAACCCCAAATCCGTTTGCTGTTCGTCCGTCCGTCTGTCGGTCTGTCTGTCCGTCCATCCGTTTGCACGATAACTCAAGAACTCGTTGGCCTAGGAAGTTGAAATTTTGTCACCAACTGAAAAATGGAAAAAGTAAGGCTAAGTTCGTTAATGAATGTTAAAAAACGCGTATTCACAATCATTGCTCGAGTGCTTCAATTTTCAAAAATGTGTGAATTGGATATTTCATTAGACCTAAGAAATATATTGGAATTCGCGAAAATGTACACAACTACTTTGTACCTCCTAAGGGGTTGGAAATCGAAAATTTAGAAAAATGTGCTTATATAAAGAGCCAGCAGATGTAAAATCAAATTGGTAACTTAACATGCCTAAAAGATATAACGAAATTCGTAAAAATGTGGAAAAAACGCTTTAATAAAAATTTTTTTACACCACCTTTGTACGCCAATAAAAATTTAAACTTTTTTTTTGCTTTTCTTACTGCTGTACTATATCTACATATATACATACTTACTAAGTTCCAACTTTTTAGTATAAGCCGTTTCTGAGATACAAGAAACCACCCTCACTCCCGTACTTTGCTACCACTACACTGAACCAATCTACATCATCATAATGAAAAAATCATTGTTTTTGAGCTGATGCAAGTATTCATTAATATTATGCAAAACCGTTTATCATTTTTCGGTCTGATTTGGACACTCACACAATAACAGAAATGATGTAAAAATTAATTGTTACAATGAACAAGTTCACAATATTGATGAAATCAGTAATTCGTATTCAAGTACTGATTCATTATTACTATTAACTGTGTCACTCTCAGTATAATATAAGGAACGAATTCATAATATTGATGAAAAGAGTAATTAATGTTATTAATATTGTTCCTCATATTAAAGTATAAATTCATAATTGCGATTAATCCTGTCACCGTAATCCATATTTCGTTCATAATATTAATGTACATATTGATATTAATATGATGAATTTGAATATCAATATTATGAACGTGGAAGTGGATATAATTTCGGCTTTTTATCCCAGACACTTTTGTGCTGTTGCGACTGTTTCTCAGCGGAACAATTGACACCATTTGATTACGTTCCAATGATTATATACTCTGTTATGGGAACATTAACAAAAAATTGCAGCCAACAGAGGATCCGAAACCTTGAGTTGTGCGATGGTAGTTTTCTTCATTATAATAAATGTGTTCATTATTACTATAAATATAATCAATATGTTTTACGAATACCAAGCAAAGATGCCTTGTTTATTAGAACCTTTTAATCAATATGATGAAGGCGTGCATCGAAATTCCTAGGTGTTAATTTCTGAGAGTATATGTGCTTCCATATATACAAATTGATGAAATTATTTTTAATGAAATGAGATTAATACGGTTCATATATCATGAAAAATACGAGTATTTGATGATTTTCTACATTGTTGTAACGATTTTTTCATTAATCCTAAGAATTTCGTGTAATGAAAGGCATTCATTAATATTAAGAACAGTATCTTTTTCAATGTATATACACAAACCAAATTTTATCTTTCTGATATTATTGATTCGAAAGATATTGTAATCTAAAGCTTTTCACCCATCATTCCCACACCCCACCTCACCTATTGAAAATTTTAGTCCTAATCAAACAATCATTTAGTTTCAATGATTTGACGTCAACCGTTCAAGAGATATTGATTTTAAAATGTCTCGATTCCAGCTTTTGAGCATTTCAGACGCATTGTTTTTTCTCCACTCCCACACCCTTCACCCATATCGATATTTTTTTTTGAAAATGCTCCACTATCATTGGACTACATAAATTCCAATTTCAGCCTTCTGGAATAAGCGGTTCCTGAAATCTTGAAACCAATTTTTGTCTAAAATATCTACCTCCGCCTCACACCCCAACCATCAAACGATACCACTCGAAGGGGTGCACTTAATCTACCAACCAAAAAAATGTTAACTTAATATCTGAATGGGTTTGATAGATAGATAGATAGATAGATGTTTATTTCGTTCCAATAAACATTTATAAAAGTATTTGAACAATATTTCTGTTGATTTGGTGCTCAGATCGCATATCTTTTCAGCCATAGTAATTCAAAGTGTTTCTTTTGTGCATAAATTGAAGCTATTTGTGTTTAATTTGCATAAGGAAAATGATCTCAATGGTTTCAAACGCGTACAGCGTTCGGCGTACGGTGTTTTCGGCGGACAGATGGATAATTTATTTTTTGCTTTTTTGGGTCTACTTGTCCTAAAACGTCAAAATATAAAATTTCAGGGTAGGAAATTATTTTGAAATTTCAGGTCTTTTATTATTAAAAAATATTAAAGTAAAATTAATCCTACTTTGAAGCATTCTGAAGTTATTGGCCAACTCTCGTGGACATGAGTTTCGAGGACTTTTAAAGGAGAGTTACCCGAAAAAACTAGGGATTCAACTCAATAGCAAACAGGATACTACTTTTGACTCAAAACTAATTCCTATAAAATTTCGAATGCACATATTTTCTGATGATCTTTGAATAGTAGCTACACGAAAGACTCAATCGATTTTCTTCATACTAATTCGTCTGTACGCAACCTTTGAAATATTAAGTTGGCCACAATTTCAAATTTCTAGCTTGAAGCGTTCTTTACTTATCGACCATTATTCTAGAATTCGTGGCTTTTTCTAGTTATTGTGAGTTCCGTAATTTAAGTGACATTTTTACAGGAGTTTTGTATAGCAGCTACACGAAGGACTCATAGAATTTCTTCATATTCATACCTTGAACTGCAGCTTTTGGAAAATGAAGGCAAACAAAATATAAAACCTCGGAATGCAATAAGTACAAAATATCGTAAATATAAAATACCCAAAATCAATTCACATTTTTTTTTTATTCATGGACATGTTTTGGACACCGGTTTTAATGGAGACTAGTTTATAATAGACTCAAGACAAGAGCTTTGGAATAAATAACATAACGTAACATAAATTTATGTCAATTTTTAAAAATAGTTCGTACAAATATCTACAATTTCAGTGATCAGATCTTCATCTTTGCATCTGTAGTTACAATTTGAATTTTTACTAAAATTAGTTCTTTGCTTATTATTTTAATTATTTAAATCCAAGGAAAAATTTGAGGAATAAATAAATTCAGTTCATTTAAACTGAGTTCTAATGTTGCAAGATACATGCAGACATTGTAATTCGAAATGCGGGATTTTTAAGACCCATTTTTTGAATGTTGCATTTTGAAATTAGGGATTATATACCCCTTGAAATACAGAGCAGTGTCCATATGGCTCTTCGGACGAATAGACGGATAGATTGACAAAAATCCTTTCGGGTTCACAAACATTATGCAACCTAGGACTGAATTAAATTTAATACTCTTTCTTTGTCAATTGTACAAGACTCTTACCTGTCCTTTTAAAAAAAAAGTCCAAAAAACGTCGTGAAAATCAAATTGAATCACACTATCTGCTAAAAAGTGCGGTATGGCATCTAATCTAAATACAGAAGCTTTTCATGCATTCTTCAAATATCTCGCACACTAGAGTTCTGTGGCGTTTATTAAAATGTCCTTCCATGAGCACCCTACTTCTACCACCACCCCAAAATATATCTCGCCCCCATTAAAAAAAAATCAAATTCATTAACATATTGTTTGATGCATCAAACACTTATGAATGACTGTAACCCCTATTATAAGGGAAGCACATACGGCGACGGAATCACCGAAAGAAAGAGATGGCTAATATCGTCGCCCGAAAAAAGGAACATTATCCTTTGTAGCAACCAAACCATTCACCACGATTCAATCATTCATTGCACCAAACTTCAAGTAATTTCATTTCCATGGTCACACACTGAACCTTGCTTCCAGGCTTTGTACTGGGTGTATAGTCACATACTGTCCGTATAGGTTGTTTGACGTCATCAACAATTGTAGTAATATCAAAGGATAGAAAACATAGGGTTGTGATACTGTTTATAGTGCTTCCTGTTATAGCAGTTCGAGGGTTGTATGCGAGCGGGAGGTGGAGGTTACCGATCGAAAATTATAACAACTCTGCTAGACCGTTAAGAGATTGTGGTTGATTCAAAAGGGTAATCGGCAACAATTAAATTGAGTTTTTGAAAGTGAAACAAGGTGGTAGGTAGGATGAGGTAAGCTGAGTTTAATCTAGTCAAAAGTAATGAATATTCCAGATGGAGTATTTCAAGTTGAATCTGGATTATTATATCCGTCCTTAATACCAGGAAGTCCTTATTATTAGCAAAGAACCGGTTTTTGAAAGAAGTTCAGACCGAGGATTAAACTAAAAAAATTTCACGATTTTCATCGAACAATGGTCCAAAAATTTTAACAAGTTTTTAGTCACAGAGCAGTCCTTTGACCAATTGAGTAATAAAATTATCAGCTATACTGATATGAATACCGAAATCTTGTGGGAAATGCAAAGTTTGTTGGACATAAAAGGTGGCCTTGAGAGAACGGAAATAATCCATAGTTTTAAGTGATTGATCGACCCTTATTGCCGAAAAATAAGAGATTTCCATCGAGGAACGCAAATAATCCATTGTTTTACGCAAGGAATCTTACACATTTGGTGTGGTAGAAAAAAAGTAATTAAGTATACGTGGATTCTTGGGAAATGATTCAATGATTTATTTTATAAAAGTTATATGTAGTGATGGGTCCATACCGATATATGGTGATATCACCTAATACGAATATATTCATTACGCGGTATTATAATATCTAAAATAATATTTGAATATTACTAATATCTACTGTATCATATCGAGCTGGTGCTTGTTGGAAAACAGTCTTCATGAAATGATCATCGAATAGAGATTTATAACTATTTTCGGTAAAGTTAAGCTAAAGAAAAAATTACGGTATTTAAATTTTAAATGTCAATATGATCGCAAAAATACACTATTATTAGCAGCTTATTGCAGAATATTTAATTGCTGAAAAAATTTTAACTCGGTATAGACCTATGAACACAAAACCGAAAATACATGAAAATCAAAACTAAAAAAACTAACAAAGATGTTAAACGTTACGAACTTACCCCATTTACCCTTGCTCAAACTTACGAGGTGCGAAATCACTCGGATTTACTCTACTATCCTTTTCATTGTCCAATATATGTTAGTTATATTTAATCCAATTGTTATTTCCAAATATAACAACACCCACCCTTTCCTCCTTATATAACGCATAGATTTAGCAATCAATTTCGCCTTTTCTTACTAGGATCCAAATTGCACTAATTTACCAATCTACTCTTCTTTTCCTTATGCAATAAATTTCATACATTGTCATTTATATCTTCAAAGCAGACAGTCCTTTCTCTTCCGATAAATGTTGAATTCGTTGTTTAAATCTACCATAATCTTTCCTTACTCATTTACACTTTCCTTATTTAATGTGTAGGTGGTAGGTGCGAAATTGCATAGGTGTATTTTCCCAGACCCTTTCCTTCTTAAAGTGATTGCCTCTTTCTCTAGAACGTGCACAATATAGTCGTAAATTTTTAGTTTTCTATCCTTTGCGGTTCTCGAAAAATATTGAATCAGATTTTTTTCCTTTTCACCTTCTCCCGACATCGCCCCCTACAATCACACCTTAAAATTTGTTTTCCCTGCTAGAAATCTACTGGGCCAAACTCCTGTAAAATTTCTAAGATCATATCTGGTACTGTTCTTGAGATGCCCATGCCCATGTAATAACAAAATGCAAAGAAAGTACACTTCTTTAAAAAAATTGAATTTTCAATCCAATTTTTATTTGAAAGAAAAACTATGTTTATTCCAAGGTTGCATTGACTATATTAAAGTTCTTCTAACTATTGTAAAACGGATATGTTTCCAATGATCATTGATATGGTGCTCCTAGCCATAGCATATAATTCGTAAAAACATAGTATGGTTGCATTAAACATATATCTGTACTGAAATTTAATATTGTTGTACCAATCATTCTCGTTACATGATGTAAAAGTATATTATAATCACGACAACAATATTCTATGATCAGTGGAACCATGAAATTTGATGAAATAATTCCCACAAAAATACCAGATATGGTAAGATATTAGATATGATTGTCGCAACCATACTATAATTGACATAACTTTGAACGATCAGTGCAACTATAGCGTTTGATTAGAGATGGTCAGTACAATCATGTAAGTTGACATATTATGATTGCCGTAACCATACTGTGATTGTGATAAGCATGAATATGATCAGTGGGACATTAGAATTTGTTAAAGTATGGTGAGTACAATCATGTAAGTTCATATTTGGGTCATTCCATCAAGAATCGCCAAAGTTGTGACCTTACCATCTCCGATTCTTTTACAAATTTTTGTACTTTAAGAACTAACGTAAAAAGACCTATTTCCGACCACCTAAGACCCTGCAAATATTTTTTATTCATATAAAGCAAACAATTATATGTTTCTTCTTAAACATTTTTTTTACGGATTCATAACATGCTACCGATACTCAATAAATTCAATTTTGGTATGATATATTTATATATTGATATAAAACATGGTTGGAAATAATTAATTTCATAATGATGGCAATCTTCCTAATTCCGACCACATAAACAACTATTTCCTTATACCGACCGCACATTAGCCTATTTCCGACCTAGGTGTTCTATCATATAAAACAACATTGTTGTTGCATATTATTAACGATATTATTTTTTTTTTATTAAATTTGATGAAGAAAATAGAATAATAAAATAATTAATGCAGATTCCATTAATTTTTTTTATTAAGTGTATAAGATTATACTAACATAAAATGTATATAAGCTTTATATAGATAGGAATATATAACATATTTGAAATGATTTCAATTAATGATTCCAAGTAATGAAAAAATACTTTATTATTAAAAAATAATAAAGTAAAATATGTTTTAAATTTTATCTTTATCTGATAAAGGGAACATGTGGCTCAAGGCCTTTTAAAAAATAAAAATTGTACAAGATTCTGAAAAAGCCACTAGGGGAGGCTGACTAAATATTGGATACGTTCGTAATACTGGATACCGGTCATGAGGGTATAGAGACCAATAAAATAGTAGATAAGAGACGGATCCGCTGTTCGCCCAAGTGGACATTTCTGTGGAATCTCAACCTAATCCAACAAGATGGAGGCATAAGGTTCAGGAAAAAAAAAAGAAGTGTCAATACTAGGCTACATTGTCCAGTCTCCGAAAGGCCAATACCGAATCACTTGGGATTTTGCGATACCAATTTTGTGGTCGCATATCTTCTTAACAGAGTATATAACCTAAAAAAATATTTTAAGGAGTAGTGTGACTATTATTTTAAAAATATTTGTGAAATCTATCGTGTTGTTTGGATCATCTATTTTTCAGGTTCTGTGGTCAATAGCGTCGACAAAAGACAAAATAACAGGCACACACAAACAGTTAATTTGACACAGGTTCAAATTATATTCAGCTGTTTCGTTAAATTATCAAAAATGGAAAATTTAACAGTTACATCAAGTATGCGAATTTGCAATCCCATGTTAGCAATAGTAACTGATAGTCTGTGCAGGTTCTGCCAAACGGAGGTAAAAACCTGAACACATTCTGTGGTATTGTGTGCAATTCCAAATATGCTATAGGTACTAGCCGCGTCCCGTGGCTAAGTTCTCGTGTGTACGGTACACCTCCAAAACTGTATTAAAGAACATTCTACTACGATCTGCATTATTGTACTGCTTTCCCCATACATCATTATGTTTTTTTGTTTGCGAGCACAACGAAATAATATCCCGACACGCATTGCAGTACGAGCGGTGTTTCCATTACTTCCTTTGCTTCAGTGCCCGTATTATTCCCGTTGCTCCGGTGAATGGGGGACAAACAAACAATCAAAACATTCATTAAAAAAATTATTAATTTTCTGTGGTCCTGATCATAAAATTACACACGAATCGTAATGCAACAGTCAGCTGCCAAAAATTTGTCTATCTTGGAGGATTGTTTTAATTTCACATTTGTATTTGTCAATGGCATAAATAATACACCGAAAACGCACGAACTGCCTCGAAACTACAATATATAAAAACAGTCAATTATTGAAACGACTCGCGTACCACCAATAATTGTAAAATGATTTTACTAATTCAGAAACATTCGCGGGCGTGCGCACAACAAATCACCAAAATTTCATCACAATCTGATGAGTGGTACAGAAACTCATACGGGACAAACAAACAAACCTCAAGTTTTTTATATATAGTTTGATTTATTAGATAAATAGCAAAATTAAAATGTAATTTCCACTGAGTAAACTTGTTATCCTGCTGTACGGCTACTAGGTCGGAAATGGGTAAACCGATCAAATTGGATGTCCTAATTACCGACCAGTGATATTAGTAGATTTAATCTAAGGCAAAACTAATATAGAAACATAAATTTCGCATCAAAGAACATACTGCAGGTATTAATACTTAAATATAAACCAATTTATTACTTAAACCGTCAAATAAAGCCAAAACTCTTAAACGAAAAAGGTATGGATTCTGCAATATATATCAGTTCAAGAAGGTGATAGGTCCGTTTCATGTGAACTTTCGAGATCTAAAATATATATATTGAGTAGGTCGGAATTGGGATCAAAGACAGTAAAGACAATAGTATAATCATAAAATATCGATTTTTACTATTTATAGTATATAAACATAATATTTTAATTTTTTGAAACATTCCCGAATACCGACCACTGGTCGGAATAAGGACATTACATGAAATCAGAAAAGCCTATTTTCGACCACTTCATTTTATTTGTTTGTTTCACAAATTCTATGAATTTAAATTATTTTTTTATATTTCAATACAAATTAAATGTTTATAAAGCCAATAAGACCTTAATTACTCACTCTGATGAAAGCTAGTCTTTTAAATTTACGAAAAATAATGAACCAAAAATTTCGATTTTAGGCTTAAAATTCATGTTTTTTGGTCCACCGCCGATTAATTTAAACCACAATGTAAAGAAAGGACATGCAGATCCCTTTGTGCACAGTAAATGGATAGAGAACACATGTGGAAATATATTGATCCTAGAATTTACCTTATTACTCGCGATAATAAAAATATATTAATAAAAAACCAAAATGGTCGGAATTAGGAAGGTGGTCGGCAATAGGCCACTTTACGTTAGTGAAAAAATAATTGAAATTCAATTTTTTTTTCTATCTATTTTTTTTTTGTTAGTTATACGAGTATGTGAAAGTAGGTTAAAGTTTGCTCAAAAATGGTGTCCGAGTCCACTTTGAAAATTCATATCTCTGGTAATTTTCATACTTTCATTATATATTTCTAGGAACCATGTCACATGATGTTTATGATTGGCGTAACCGTTCTAATAAATAAGAAGGTTGCATGAATCACATAACTAGGTTTCCACAACCATAATTTTGATTGAGCCAAACATAACATGTTTACTAAAAACATAACTATGTTTCTAGTAACCATGTCACAGTATTTTTATGATTGGCGTAACCGTTCTATTAAAAAAGAAGGTTGCTTGAATCACACACCTAGGTTTCCACAACCATAATTTTATTTGAGACAAACATTGTATGTTTCCTAAAAACAAACACCATAGTTCTAGTAACTAAGTTGTAAAATTTTTGCTATAGACCTATAGTTATTACAAACATACATTCAGTTAGTACAACTGTGTTACATGTTGTAACATGGTTGTGGCAACTATAACCTCAATCATAGTAAGGTTCTCCCAAAATATGGTGGCCATAATCATATTTTTTCTTTGAGTGCAGTATATTTCTTTTTTTCAAGTGAAAGTACACATTTCAATCACTTTTACTTGAAATTACTGGTATTAGTAAATTATTCATGTACTCGTACATTTCAACTGAACCGTATAATTTACATGAAAAGGCTTACAAAATTACGCACCATTTCGTGTAAAATTAACTATATTTATATAGGAATTGAAAATTACGTTCTTTCTCGTGTAATTCTACTTATCTATTTGAATTTTTCGACGAAAAACATGTAATAGATAAAACCACGAAGTTGGACGCTTCGTTCGATTTTTTTTGAAATGAAAATGTAATGCCTTCGGTGGCGCAGTGGCTATGCGCACCAAACCTACTCGACAAAAACCAGAATTGATCGCAGGTTCGATTCCTACCTATAGCCAAGGGTTTTATTAAGTGTAAGTAAGTAAGAAATAATATTGGAAGTAGAAATAAGTGTACCTTAAAGAGTGTTAATTATACACTTTTTTTAGAGTGTAAATTCAAGAGAGTATCCAGTGAATTTGATGCTTTCGAAGGTAAAATCTACAGATTGCAAATTAAAATTTATTGACCGAAAATTGAAAATTACATTCAAATTGACTATTACATCCCAATGTAAATTTACTTGAAAAGTTTTATCATATTTGCCTACTATCCAAAAGATGTAAAATTCCATGTTTTTTTTTCCATGGATTTTTTTTTAGTGAAATACAGTAGTCTTAAAGGACTATTTGTAATCGTTCAAAAATTATGTCCATGTGTTATAAAGCCTTAGTTGATGAGAGGTTCTTGAAGGGTGGTTCATTTGGCTCAGTTTTAAACTTCTGAACTTCTGCTTATTTTTATCACGAAACTAGTATTTATAAAGCACCAAGATTTCTTAAGTTGTTAAAACTATGAAACGAATGAACACATTTTAAAAGACTTTCCTATAGAAGCACCAAGATAGACTTGCTTGATAATTCACAGATTCATTTCCAATCACAGAAATAGTATAATATATATTTTAAATTTCCAGCTAGAACCGATATCCAGCTATATGGCAATGGTCGTGTATACGTATGTTAAAGAATTTTGCTCGCGTACTACAGGCGGACTAGAAGAAAATTATTATGGAACCGATAGCGATAAAATTAATAATTTTGCTATAGGTACCCATGGATGTACAAGAACCTCATAAGCTCGTTGTATCAAAATTTTGGTGGTGTTTAAAATTCGACCCCCGAAACGTCCCTGCATTCTGCGTCTTATAAATGGACAAGACTTACAAAAGCCTGCCAAATTTAGAGATAACCCGAAGGGGTAAACGGAGTTCGGAAAAATTACGAGGAGGCAGATCTATTATTAAGTATATTATAAATAATATCTACCAGCATTGAGCGATAGTGTTAGTTTTTTATTTTGATATTAATGAAATTAGAAAAAATATTTATTATTTTAAAGTGTTTAAGTCCAGTTCGATATCCTTAAAAAAAGCTTACAAATACTTAACGAATCAGACGATCGTTTCTAATACGATTGATGCAGAAAAATTAAGACATTAAGCTGGTTCTAAAACAAATAATAAACAATTAGTGCAATATCCTTTCATTTTACCGTGTTGCCTTAACTACGGTTCAGTTCCGTTCCGTAAATTTAATTTAAAATTTGTTGAGGTATGTCCAATTTATTTATTGAAAAAATAAGTTTTTAAATTAGATAAAATAAAACAATAAATTTAAAGTTTCTCAATTATGATAAAGAAAATTACACTTTTTGATTTTCATCTTAACACAGAGATATTGAAGTATCATGTCTGACATATAAAATCACAATTATTTATATTAACAGTAAAAACTGCGTCACAGCTTACTTTCACATTACGAATCATGCTTAATCGAAATACTAACGTTTAATGTTTTAATCTTAAAAAACAATCAATTTGTTACAAGTGATATTTCCGTCATAGCTTATGATTACATAATGATCTAAAACCATCAACTGAATTCAGACTTTACGAATGAACATCGATGTTCAGTACTGAATGCAGTCGGTAAGAAACCCGATTTTTTTTTATCTTTTGTGTTTTGAAATATTTTCTATTAATACTGTGATACGGTACTGCATCAGTACTTACAAGTTAATTGTAAAACATTTCTGGGTTTCAGTACAGAAGAATAATGGTAAAGACTAGTACTAATTATTTGACTTATTTACAAGCTGATCTAATTCAACTTTCCCAAATACCTCGCCAAGATAATTAGTAGTTTTCTGGCCAACCGATTTTTTGAAGTATCAATACTCAACCATCTTTCAAGCAGAAAGGAAATACTTGCAGGAGTACCTCAAGGTTCAGTATTAGGACCAATTTTGTATTTGATATACACTGCTGATTTTCCACACCTAGCCAACTGTGATACTGCTTTTTTCGCTGACGATACTGCTATCTACTGCTCCGGTACGTTAGCATCAAATATTTGCCACTCATTAGAACGAGCGCTTGAGACAGTTATGAAGTATATGTGCAAATGGAAAATCAAAATGAATTCTGCCGTTAGTAAAGTGAACAAACTCGTTAAAGTAATGTATCCATTTATTAATAGGAAATCAGATTTAAGTTTAGAAAACAAGCTCCTCCTATACTCAATGATATTTCAACCTATTCTTTTATATGGTGCCTTCGTTTGGAAGGATTGTGCTCAAACCCACATTAATAACTTACAAATTGCTCAAAATAAAATTCTTAAAATGATACACAACTTGCCTCTATATTTCTCGACCTCGCTAAGGTAGAACATATTAAAGTCAAAGTAGAATCTTTATATCAAAAATTTATCAATAAAATTGAATTTTCTGAAAACAATCTTATTAATGAATTAATTAATAATAATTAAACACATTTAATATTATAAGTTTTACTTGTTAATAACGACTAGGTTAAGTTTTAGATATAAGAAAAAATTGTAATTCATAGAGGTTTTTTTTCGTCATTTTTCCTTTACCTAATTTTTCGATTTATTACTTAAGTTTTCCCGTACTGAAATTATTATCAAAAGCTGTATAGTCAATTGAAAAGACTGATCTCTTAAATATATTATATTAGCGTTAAGTCAAAAATTGAATCAAGGCAAATAAAGATAATAATAATAATAATTATTTGAGAAATCAGTGCTTTGAATGTGGAAATTTTCGTCTTTTTGAATTTTTAATAAATATTTCACGTCTGTATGCCTGATATTACAATAGAAGGCCATAATTTTAATTTACACGATAAAATAAATTCTTATAATTCACAATTTTCTTCTAAAGCTGTGGTATGTTCTTCATCAGCGTAAATAATAATAATAGTAAAATGCTTTTAACTATCCTATCTTGGTCCACTATAAAATATAAGATATCTACCTATCTATCTATCTAATGTTGCAAATGTTTAGCTTCAATAATATTAATTTGTATTTTAATGTGTCTAATACAATACAATATCTGATATCTGGAGCTAGACCAAATTTCTTGCTTTTCTAATTTTCCAAGTGATCTTAACTTTCAACAATTGTCAAACTCGGTATAGTTTTTTACAACTTAACAATTTCGAATACTTAAAGTCGGTACTGTGTCAGTACTACTATGGATTGAAAGTATATGCACAAAAGTGTAATGATTTTCAATAAATTTATCGGTGCGAGTGCTGTTCAGATTAGGATGTAAGGAGTTGTATTCAGATGAATATGGTCACGAGTTCGAATCTCCGAAGTCACAAAGCTTTCATCCATAGTAGCCTGTTCCAATTTTCATAATACTTAAGATTCAAAATTAGGGAAATAATTTAAAAACTGAAATTAACGTGACATATATAATAAGATATAAGAACTGCCTCCCTGTAGAAGGAGCGAGTTAAATTTTTTAAATTTCAGTACAAGAGGAGTACTGAAATTCGATGTTAAATAGATTCTCAGTAGCAAAATGTATCTACAGTTCGTTGTAAAGTGTGGTAAATGCTGCTTTGTGGTTTATTTCTGCATTTTTCAGTACTCGAAGGGCCAATGAGTTCCACTGGAATTACGCTTGGGTACCGATGTGTTCGAGCACTGCGACACTGAAGGGTCGGTTCGCTTAAACATAGTAAAAGATAGTGGGTGTATTTAAGGGAAGCGATTGCAAAAAAAAATTAAGCAACCCCTTCACACTACCTTTGAAGTTGAATTTTAGTAATAAGGACTAGAGTTCCATTTCATTTTCTACATATTAACTCAGCCCAATCGTTTTAATTAAAACATTTTGGAATTGCGTTCTAATTAACTTAATATTTAAAAATTAATTTATTTAAACAAATTTTTACTATAAAAATGTTCTTCTAATTTTAAGTACAACTATAGCCAACCAATGAGGTAAGTTAGTTAAAAATAAGTTACGAAAATCGTTTAAAAAAATGTTTTTATGCTACATTTTCGAACCCCAAGATTGTTAGCTCATATAGGTACCTTATTCATTCCCATTTTATGCAGTTATAACGTTAAGTACTAAATTGAATGAACATTACCAACGACTAGGTATAAAACAAATTAAAAAAGAACAACAAAGTTTTCTATTTAATGAATTACGGAGAGTGGAAGAATGAAAAAAGGACAGGGTTGTTTAAAAAAAATTGAAAAAAAATACGAAACTTTTCCCATTCGGTACAAATAATGGAAATAATTATTCTGTTCTAAAGGTTTTTTCTTCTGATGAATAGCGACAAAGTCAACCCTGCTCCTTGTTTCGCCTTCATATACATCAGAGCCATTCGAGGCTATTCTACTTGCGTACTCTATGTATAGTATACGTCATATACGCCAGGTCTTTTCACTTAATATTCTACTTGATCCTGAGCAGTCCTTTTGAACCCCACATTGTACGCTATACGTTTGTATTTTATACTTAACCCATTGAAGCTGTTTAACTGGAAAAACTTTTCATTTGTGATAAATGTGTAGGTGTATCGTCACTCCAAATGATTTAAGGAGCATACTTGACTTTTATATCCTTGTGATCGTTTCTGTATGCCTACACTACCTTTTAGTCTTTCAATTGCAAAATGTCTCGATAGACAGATTTTTATTTATTTACCATCATTTAAGCTGCTCTTGCGCTCACTTCCCTCAGTCCCGGCCTAGTGGAGACTAGCAACTCAACAGATCGAGCTGAAAACTACCTCCCTGTAGATGGGGCGAGTTGAATTTTTTACATTATTCAAAAACGAAATAAATAAAAAATGAAATCCTTTTTGAAAAATACTTGAAAACAATTACGAAAACGTCAAGTATTGTGAAAACTGATTTTGTGTACGTTTTTAATGGGCTCTTTATTAGAAAAGCGTACAACAGGAAACCAAGGGGTGTTGGGGACTAACGGGGTTTGAAAAAAAATTATGAAATTCGAATTGAAATTCTTTCGGCCGCATAGCAAAATGAAGAGGTTCTCAAGGACTCGGTAGAGGTATTTAAAAATTGCATAAATGAGAAGTGTATATTACACGTCAAGTGGACTCCATAGTGCGGTGTGTATGCGCTGAATGGAATTTTGTTAAGTGGTCCACCAGGACGTTTTTTCTTGAAAGCAATGAATCAGTTAATAAAGGTTCTGGTTTTTTTGGCAGTGGTCGGTTCTATTCAATCCTATTCTGGAGTGAGTTTTATTGGAACAGTTACAGCATTCAAAAATAATTTGGTATATTTTGCATCTACTTGAGTACGCACCTTGAGACGATTACGGTGTGTTTAAATAAAAGAATACATAAAAAAAAATTATAACCATTTAGGGGTTGATTTGTTCGTTCAGTATTCAATGGCGGCTTTTCCTCTGTTGTAGTTGTAACGTTGTGTTTCGACTACCATGTTCATACTAGTCTAAAAACAAATATCAAGAAAATTGGAAGTAGCCTATTTGAAACTTATTACATTCTGGCGGTATTTTATTTTTAAATCTTGAATACGGCTGTATGGCACGATGTCAAGAGAAAATTAAAAAAAATTAAGTCAAGTATTTTAGGTCCAAATATGAACAACGCAACAAGTTCTAAAATATCAGAAAAAACTATTTTAAATAGGTGAGAGATGCTTCACTTTATTTCAGATTTGCTTCCAAAACTTAGAACAGTTACAAAACATCTAGTTATAAAAATTGGATTATTAGGTTTTATTAGATAGTTTTGTAAGGCTTCAAAAAATTTAGGTTAGTTACATATCTGCATTCTTGTAAACCCCTTTTCTGGAATTTCTTCCGAATATGCCGGTATAACTTTGTCAGAAAGAGATGTCGGACCAAAAATTCCATTTAAGAAAGCTATCAATTTAAACAAATGATTTCTATTAGTATTAGTTATAAAAGTATAGAAGTAGTATTATATGATATAAAAGTTACTGAAATTTTTATTCCTTGCGATGCGATTTTTTTTAACATTTATTGGCGCATCATATTTATTTTTCGTTGAACATAGAACAGAATTTAATCTAACCGTCCACTACTTTCGTTTATAATTAGTAGAAATTGTATTTAATTTAAATACAAATACTAGTTCTTGAGCACATTAATAAATTGCATTATGTTTGCGCCATCTCTACCAAAAATAAATATACGTTGTTTAACTTATACTCAGGGGTGAGATGCCGCAAGTCACTAAGAGTTCTCCGCTTTTGAAGCATATGGAAATTGTTTTTTAAACACTATTCTCTATAGTTTAGGAGACTCGACAATTCTAAAAAAACTTCCATATTTTAAGTTATTTTCCAAATTTTTACACATCTTGTACACACGCATCCACCCTCTCGAATCTGTCAGCTCGCTATGGCAAATGAATGACAGAATAAACACAGCGCCAACTGCTGTGTAATACCTTAAGCCAAGTTAGCCTTAGCTTTTCTTGGATATGTTACTGCAGTTTTAAAAAATATTGAAATATTAAAATCAAACAAATATTAGAATATGTATACTTGGTCAAAAGTTGCCTCCTAATAATGGGTTTTTATACTTTAGATGAAATCATATAGAGTATTTAATCCAGCTCAAAAGTTTGTAACGCATAGAACCAAGCCTCGGCCGAAAAAAAGTTATACAGTATTTTTTGTTTATTTCTGCCCAAAAACCTCAAATCCGCCTGACGTCCGTCCGTCCGTCCGTCCGTCTGTCCGTTAGCACGATAACTCAAAAACGCCTTCACCTAGGATCTTGAAATTTTGAATCTGGATGTTTGGTTGAATTTGTAAGGCTAAGTTCGTTAACGGGCAAAATCGTCCTACTCCTTCGGGTAGCTGCCATACAAAATGACCTTAAAACACGTGTTCAAGAATGTTGGTCGATAACTTCAGAAGGGTTTAAGCTACGACATTGAAATTTTGTATGTGTTATTTTTCCAATAGTTCGAGCTAAATATATGATTATGAAGAAAATCCTGTTAGTCCTTCGTGTAGCTGCCATACAAATATCCTGTCAAAATGTATTCACTTAATTTACGAAACTTACTATAACTCAAGTAATCTTTTAGCTACAAATTCGGAATTTTTTAAAAATTAGTTTTGAGTAAGAACGAAGCTTGAGTTTACTCGTCAGCGAAATCCTTTCACTCCTTCTGATAGCTGCCATACAAAATGTCCTTAAAATACGTGTTCAAGAATATTGGCCGATAATTTCAGAAGGGTTTAAGCTACGTCTTTGAAATTTTGTACGTAGTATTTTTCCAATAGTTGAAGCTTAATGTATGATTATGAAGAAAATCCTATTAGTCCTTCGTGTAGCTGCCATACAAATATCCTGTCAAAACGTCTTCACTTAATTTACGGAACTAACTATAACTCAAGTAATCTTTTAGCTATGAATTGGAAATTTTGTACAAATTAGTTTTGAGTAAAAACGAAGTTCGAGTTTACTAATCAGCGAAATCCTTTTACTCCTTCTGGTAGCTGCCATACAAAATGTCCTTAAGACACGTGCTCAACAATATTTTTCGATAACTTTTGAACGCTTCAAGCTACGAATTTGAACTTTTGTACACGTTCATTTTTGAATGGTTCCAAGGAAAAGGATAAATATGTAAGAAATCGAGTGAGTCCTTCCTGCACCTCCCATGTGAAAGTCCTTCAAAAAGGACATTTTTGTTCGATGACTTACCCAGTTCAAGATATGAAACTAAACACTGAAAATTGTATTTTAGTTTTGAGTAGCAATCTAATGGCAGTCCTTAATAAAGGACTTACAACATGCGCACACGTAATTCTACTTTATCCCCAACTACAATATAAATCGGAGTTCAGTATTCATCTAGAGTATTATACGATTGGCTTGCAGCCGATCGTGACTGCAGTATGTTTTAATGGTCAAATTAATCAATCAAAATCAATCACAATAATTTTACTTTATTATTTTTTAATCAAAAGAAAAATATCCGTTTGTCCGCCGTAGACGCCGTCCGCCGTCCGCCGTTCGCTGTACGTCGTCTGCCGTACGAAAAATCGTTTCAAGACGCATAGTTCATAAACTCCTTGAGATATTAAATTAAGTTCAAATTTTGTTGGTTGGGAGAATGGGTGACCCCCCATAAGTGGTATCTTTTGGGGTGGTGGGGGTGTGAGGGGAGAGGAGGGGGAACGTTTTAGATGACTAATTTTGTTTTCTCAGTCGCATAGTAATCTACACCGCAACTCATCATTAAACACGTTTCTACCCATAAAATAATAAAGTTGCGCCCAGACTGTTGGCAGATTTTTTTTTATTATTGGGTGCATGATATAACAATAATTTTATTGGCACAATTTTCACTGGAACACAGTGTGACCATTTTGATATTTCTTAGGGTAGCAAATTTGGGTAACAATTCCTAGCTTACGTAACAAAAATATTTTCTTATACTTCCTTTTCTGTAAATGGAACTAATTATGACATCATGTAATGTTTATAACAAATATAAATGGAATTCAATAGAGGATACTCCAAAATTACTGTACAATATAGGAACATTTTAAAATAAAATATCACAAAAAATACAATAATAATGGTAATAATAATAAAATACAGCAAAAATTTCAGTTAATATCCAAGTCTTGTCAACTTGTTTAAATTTCAGTAAATCTTGTATTACATCGTATGCCGCTGTCAGTAATGAAGTAATAAGCAATGCAACATAGCGAATTTGATCGACCGGATACTAGTAGATTAATTCGAATTCGCTATTTCGCATTGCTTATTACTGCAATTTTGATGGCGTGGTATACAATGTATACGCTAGGTCTTGGTATATCAGTACAGTACAGTAATATTAGAAAGCTATCGAAGTATGTGCGATTCCGAATGCAAGACCAGAAGCGTGCATGAATACAGTGGCGGTCATATTGCTTGTTCAAGGGGGGGGGGGGGGGGGGCCATTGAAGTTCAGTAGATACTGTAGAGAAAATAGGTGAGGTAGCTACCCGTTAATGCAGCGTGGATGAAGGAATTTCAGAATATTAAAAAGTATTAACATTGCTCTGAAGGGATTTCTTTAACATCGCTCAATTTATCAACTAATTGTATGATATCAAAAATTTGAACCTATGTTGTATGATTGTAAGTCCTTAAGCAATGGAAAATTGAATAGCACGGGTAGGAGCTAGAAAAAAAAATTAATTGATTTCGAAGCTTGGTGAACATAATTTTCGATTTCAGTAGAAGTCGATGTCGATCTCGATTTCGGCAAAATTTAGAAGCCCAAACAGACTTCAAGATCTCTTACATGTATGAGAAAATTTCGAGATTTCGCCAAATCCAGTTTGAAATCTTTGGATGTAAATTAGCTGTTTTTTGAGACCACTAGAA
This sequence comes from Beris morrisii, assembly GCA_951812415.1. Taxonomy (NCBI): domain Eukaryota; kingdom Metazoa; phylum Arthropoda; class Insecta; order Diptera; family Stratiomyidae; genus Beris; species Beris morrisii. The sequence continues at coordinate 63,552,887 of OX638310.1, forward strand.
AAGTAGTGTATTTCATTCTTATAGGTTCTACTATCATACATATTTGATGAAACTCAATACTGGGCATTAAAATCCGAACCCTATATCTCATAATCTAAAGACTTCAGGCCCGACGAAGAAGTGACCACCCCAATTATTAAGTTATCCTACAATACTTAAAATCTACGAAAGAAATATTTTATGTCAATGTTATTTATTAGGTTTATATACATATTCACTGAGTCTGCTTATTGAGTCGATCTATAGTTAAGATGACTGCCACCATAACCTAACCTAACCTACTCTCTTAATTCAAAAATTTAAAAAACCAAACTCGGAAATTCTCTAAAATTATTTTCAATTATAATAACTTCATAAGCAGTATCTTATACCTGATTTACATCGCAAGATTTTGGCAAGTAGATTTTGAAATCTCCAAAAGCGTTTACAACGCACTGAAGACATTTGTTTGACAACGACTCTGATGATAACATTTTTAATTTATTTTGTAAGAGGAAACAAGGAAATTTAAATTTAATGAACAAGAGTCGAAAGCTTGCATTATCATGCAATTTGAAATTTTGTAATATTTTATACAGGTAGTTGTGGTGACAGATAATTTGAGGGCTGTTCAGTGACTATTATTTGTATTGAGGATTTTTTTCCCAAAGATTTTTTTCGCGGTACCTCTTATAATAATTCTAATTAGTGTAAAAAATATATGTTTTAAGTTTCACCCCGATCAGAAAAAAAAAATTTAGATTCCGAAAAATGGGTCCCGATGTATTGACAAAACGTCCAAATAATATTATTCTATGGATGGTTGTAGTTTTAAATATATAGGTTATGTACCATCGGAAATACCATCTAGTGGTCGTAATGAGAAAGTGAAGTTTTTCATATTCAATCGATTTCGACCGTATTTTTATAATGGTTAATAATACGAAGTTAGTATCGTCGGCAAAATGATCTGATTTCTAATGCTCAATATTATATTATAGAAAGAGAAAACGGTTCAGAAAGCCCTTCATCAAGTACGAAATCAAAAACATTGACGGATTAGTGATTAAATGTAAAACATCATCTTTTTCGTCCTTGCTGAAGGACTCCTTTTTTTCATAACATTGAGCACTCTAAAAGACTTCGTATCGTTTACCGTTCCAAAGTTATGCTCAAAAATTTATTTTTTAAGAAAAACTTCAATTGCTGAATTTAGGCACTAGATAGCATTTTCGATGGTACACCACCTATAAATATTTAGAGTTCGATATTTTGGGAGTTTCCGGAATCTTATAAAATTTTGGTTTCTTTAAGGTTCTTGAGGCACGTATTCCCCATATATTATCGCCATGAAACTAAAAACGTATTTACGTTAGTTACTGTAAATATTCATAATTAAGTTCTTATAGCGGATTTCTCTCGTGATTTCGACAAAACTATTAAGATTACTGGATTACCGATAAATTTGAATAAGTTTTATATCTGCTCTGGTCACTACGTTTTTTGAAAACATAGTTCAAAAACCACTCAAAACGACCTGGACAGCAATGATATTGTGTTTCGCTGCATTTACCACAACTTACGTTTTAATCTAGGATTAGGAAGCACATAATGACGATTGTCCAAGCATAATCCAAATCCAAATTTTTCAAAATTAGTTTCAAACAGTAAAAGCTACTTCCTTAACAGAATACATCACAACCCACCGATTGATTATATATATATTTATATTCGAAATTTTATTACTTTTCGATTGAAATATTTTTAATTAGACACAGTCTTCTTTTTAATCAGGAGACAAAGACAAAAGAAGGATTAAAGAAAGACATAAGGTGGAATCCGATTTAATTGCATTATACTTTATTAAGTGCATTATACTTTATTAAGTGTATCTATTAATCTTATAGTCTCATATAATTTTTCTTTAAAGCAAACGGGATAAAGTAATCACGGGTTACGAATTTGTTAGGGGGGGCCATGGCCCCCATGGCCCCCCCCCTATGACCGCCACTGCATGAATATAACTTTTGATAAGTTTGCCAAAGTAGCATATTTTTGGCGTACATAATTTTTTAACGGCTGACTCCTTTTTTAACGGCGGACTCTTTTTTTTTTAATTTATTGGGTTCTATTTTGATTTTATTGTACTTTTATATAAGATATACAATCTTGTAGTACTATATATATAAATAAACATAAACATAAATATTATCAGCGTAACAAATTTATACATGTAGTAACATAGTAACAAAAAATTGTCAATAGTAGCATATTGCCTTCGTAGCACTTGTGATCACACTGCTGGAATATATTGTATTTTAAATACAAATTCTTTATTTATTAAGTAAAAATTATAGTATTGTTTACAATTAAACAATAAAAAAAAATAATGTAAGTCTTAATTTCTGTCTATTTTCTTTGAAATTAATTTTGACGTATTCCTTTAGATTGACCTTAAATTTAAAAATTTTAAGAAATTGAAAACATATTTCAGTCCATCACATAAATAATTTAAACAATATTTTATTTCATTTTGAAAATTATTAGTATCAAAAATTCTTAAAATTTAATATGGTAGCCCTACCATGAAAAAATTAAATTCTTGTTAGTATGAATATATTAATTTTTAATAATTGGATTATGCGAATCCACTTTAGATTACTTATCAGTTGCTATTTGGTCTGTATCCATTAAATTTCACAATACTCGTCATTTAGCTATTTCGAAATCTCAAAAGTTTAGTAATTAAAGGATAAAAATGGAATTTTTTTAATACAGGTTTTTAGTTAGGATTAGGAACAGTAATATGTTTTCTCTCAGTATAACTATTTTTTTTTATTGATAATTACTTCTACGACGTTATTTATCTTTATAGTGATGTCGTGTACTGTATTATTTATAACTAAACATGTTTATTCAATTTAATTTTAGTTGAGAAGTACTCGTGTATAAAATAGATAAAATTTAAATTAAATGGAAAAGGAGCAGTGGCTGAACGTGTTGTGGATATCACCTTTCCGTTGACGTAAATATCAAGCAGAGTATAAAACTAGAGCTTTATAACTATTAAATTATCCGGGCTACTCTCTCCTGTCACAACATTTTTTAAGTTTCAGTATTTTGTGACGATAAATATATAACTAACTAGAATAGGAAAATAGCAGCCATTAGGATATTAGGTCACCTTCTCACGGCCTCTTCACTATGCAAAGCTGCAAACTTTCTCGGCAAGCCCATATTTTTCTTTTTACACTTACAAAAGACATTCTTCACCTTCTTTAAAAATTCCAAAATTTTTTCGAAAATTTTAACTGAACTTTTGATCTACACTCGCTTTATACGACTTGTGCTCCACCGAATTGTAATTTTTTTTAAAAGTTAAAAATAAAAATTGTTTTGTCCCCAAACCAATTGATCCGATAAATTTTCACTTCTTCGAAATAAAGCTACAATACCTCCAAAATCGAAGTAAATTTTTTTTATTTTGAAAAATAGTTTCGATCTGAATGAAAATAAAACCGGCCAAACAATTCAAAATCAATTGTGACAATCAGTGGGATAACAATAAGCGCGGTCGAGTACCGGTGAGTATCTCTCCAGCTATTTAAGCTATTGTCCGATCACAGGATCGGACAATGAATAGTCCGAATAATTGTCTTCGATGTTTGAAATTGAATGAAAATCCGTACGAAAATAGGTTTCCCCCTAACACCCACCCATATTCACTGTACGCTTGAATTGTTAATCCACGATCATTGTCCGGCAGTTAAACATTACCGATTACATAATATTCTGGCTGCGATGATCACTGTAGTATCTAATGCTCAGTGTATTTTGTACTATCGTATCTATTGCTGGGGTAGATCAGCGCGATCGACTCGCTTTGAATAGATCGTGGCGACTAGATCGCTTTGATCGCTCCAATAATAACAATAGCTTGCACAAAATTGAAATATATCACACAATAAGATAAATTCCATTTACGATCGCTTTTGTATTTTCTGCTAATCTGATCGTATTGTGATCGGATTTTGTTCAGTTTTATGTTCAAAAATTTCGATTGACTAAATTTTAGGTTGAATTGGGATTGATCGCGCCGCTTTGGCTCCAACAATTTTATCAATAATATTTTTTTAATTCATAATCAGTTGTTAAATACCGGTATACTAAACTCTCATTTTCGAAATAAATACAGCAAATACAGCAATCACAACCAAATTTACAGCAAATAGTTGATCTTGTGAAAATTTGAAGACTTAGATGTTCTAATTATTTCGTTTAAATCCGATTCGTTTCTATCGTCGACCGTTAAATTGGGAAACGAATCGATGATTGAGGTAGTTTGTGATTTATAGTAAATCTTGAAAAATCTCAGAATTCTTTTTCACTTATTTTCGATTGGTTGATCAGAAGATGGTTAGATTGCGATAGACTAGGGAGGAGTGTACTTTTGATAAATCGATAAAACGAAACGAATTTAATTGAAAGGTGTTATAAGAAAATTGGATAGAAAAGCGATTTTCTTATTTCCCAACGAGCGTGAAATATAGTCGAAAACTACTCGTGTATTGACTACCCAAAAAGTAATCAGATACTGAGTACAGGATACCGAGTAGCTACATGTTTATTATTCGACGTTGAGGAATGAAGTGGCCAAGGAGCGCTTCTGAGGCTTCAAATAAGGATTTAGGGGACGGTTCACATATTTATTCTTTTGGATATGGATCCAGGTCTTGGAAAAGGGATTTGCTGAACTACTAGAATGGTGAACAGGTGTATCCGTCGTATATTCAATTATCTATGGTCGATTTAACTTTTCGGTTTCATGGTTAGTCAAATTTTAGCTGAAACTAATCAAATTCAAACACTTTCATTAATCAGCCCCCTCTGAACCCTTAATCTTACGTCTCTTCCTAGATCTATGGTTTTGCGCTAGTCGGACAAAACCTATAAAAATATTATTTTATCAGAACAATCGGGAATTGATAACGCTAGTAAGTTGAAACTTGGTATTTACATACATAGATGATATAACAACAAGTAGTGTGCTGCAGGAGTAGAACAGGACAAAATGTCTTCAGAATCTGAATGTTCAACGATTGGTGAATATATGCAGACGCAGCAAGAAAATACACCCATTATGAATTAAATTTTGATGGGGTATTGGTGTAGTTGTTTGGGGGAGCTAAAGACTTTAGTGTTCAATAACGTATGTATAAATGACGGCAGAAAGTGAGATTTTCCGTATAGTATAAGTACCTATACAAGTGGAGTATGTCGAAAACCAAATTTTTGTGGAAGGAAGCATAGTGAAATCTCTCAAGAACTACGTCTCAATTCTCAAGAACAATAATTATAAATGTGATGTTGGAATTCATGCAGGACTTCCTCTTTTTTTTATCCCAGAATTGATTTATACTGGAAAGATTAAATTTATATCATACCTATACACAGGTAATGCAGTTCTACTTGATTGTATAATAGATTCTGCATAGTTCAGGAAAATCGGCATCACGATTTACTACTTCTTTTGCTACCACTGTTGATATTCCGAAGAATAGCAATGGTTCCATAAATTTTATATTATTTGCCGGGAAGCGTTTTAGACGGAAAATTTTGGTTTCTAGATCTCAGCAACCGCTTATGTTAGGAGGCTGAAACTTGGAATTTATATAGAGCTTCGATTGTGGATCCATTTGCAGAAAATTAGTGATTTGGGTGAAGGGGTGTGGGAGGGAGGGGAATAATAATGTATTCGAAACGATCGAAAGCCGAGGTCGAGACATTCTAAAATCCATATGTCCTAATCAGTTAATGTCACGAAATTAAAACTTAATGAACATTTGTAGGTATACTGAGAGAGTAGATTGGAAACAAATTTTTGAGAGGAGGCATTGACGTACAGAGGTGGGGGGTAAAAAACTTTATATTACGATATCTCAAGAACCAATTGCACTAGACAAATAAAATTTGGTTTCTGTAGTATGATACGGGGTGGGGAATGTTTTTCCTAACTATAGAACGGCTTATGCTACAAAGTTAAAACTCGGTACGTATATGTAAATTAACTAGAAAAGTAATATTGATTAAAAAAAATTTAAATATCCATTGGCGTTCGGAAGGGGGCAAAAAAAATCATCAGTGAAAATGCAATGAATATATTTTCACGATTTTCGTCATATCTATTAGGCTTTTCCAAACATTGAATTCTTTATTATTATACGGATTCTTCATATAAATACCTAGAAAGTGTTTTCAGGATTTTTTGAAATTCGACCCCCAAGGTGGTGTAATGATGTTTTATACATTTTCACGAATTCAGCCGTATCTCTCAGGTTTGATTAGATATTGAATAACTTTTCACTTCCACGGGCTCTTTTAATAATCACGTAAAACCAGTTTTCAACTTTTTTCACTTTTCAACCCCTAAGAGGGTATAAACGGGTTGAACACGTTTTCACGAATTCCGTCATATCTCTTAGGAGTGATAAGACATCGAATTGGTTTTCACTTCCTCGGGTTTTCTTTATATATATCTAAAAACTCATTTAAAAATTTTTGGATATTCAACCCCAAAGTGGGTTCAAGGGGGTTGCATATGTTTTCACAAATTCCTACATATTTCTTAGTTCTAATGAGATATCCAATTAATTTTTACTTCCTAAGATTTTTAGATATTCAGTTCCAATACGACGCAAGGCTTTCGACATATTTCTTAGGATTGATGAGATATTAGATTGGTTTGGCGACCCCATTCTAACCGCTACCCAACTTTTTTTTTAGATTTTCAGTCACATAGTAACCTACACCACATCTCAGAATTAAACGCGTTCCGAACTTCTACCCAAAAAATAATAAAGTTGATAAAGTTGCGCCCAGACTGTTGGCAGATTTTTCAGATTAGAACCTGTTCTAGTCCTTGCTGACTGATTACTTTGAACGGTGTGTAAAAATTGTATCCTGGTAGGATGTTTTGCGATCATGGAACATTGTGATTGAAGTAGGTTAGAAGTCATAACTTTGTGATCTTGTCTTTCATACTGAGTTATACAGGGTCCGGCAGTGAGGGGTGGTGGGGGATCTCAGGTGGTGGGGGTCGGTCTCGTTCCCTTCTCCTGATGTGGAAGTTTAGTTACAATGGAGCATTGGACCAGTTGTCGTCGAGACGTTCTTCAGGAATAACGATTCTGTGACCCTAACACAGCGGCAATTTCGCTTACGTTTTAATGATTCCGATTCCATCGCGGAACACTATTCTTTTGTGGGTTCGAAACTTTCGCAATACACCTTTCGGAACAACATTGGGAAGAGGGGGGTCCCACATGACGGCAAGGTCACCTGCAAACATCGAGGCTGTACGAGTTGCTTTTGAACGGATTCCCCGGCGATCAGCTATTCGTCATGCTCAGGCTTTAGGGATGTCCGATAGGACTGTTCGGCGGATACTTCATGAAAACTTGAATTTTCACCCGTACAAAATTGCTGTAGTGCAAGAATTACAGCTTCAAGATTTCCCAAGAAGGTTAGCTTTTGCAGAAAAAATGTTGGGGATGATGAACGAAGACCCTGAAATGATTGATAATGATGTGGGGTTACCTCAAGGGAAAAGTGTACCTTGATAAGCCTAAAAATTTGGCTGAACTGCGAGCGAATATTCAGCGGGAAATGCCTGCGATCCCGCGCCAAACCTTGGAAAGAGTGATGACTAACTTTGCTAACAGACTTGAGCAGTGCAGAGAAATTGGAGGTCATCATTTGAGTGATGTCATTTTTGCTTCATATAGCTTTTTCGAATTTTTTTGTATACATCTTAAACTTCCATTCTTTCTTTTTAAAACAAAAAAAATTATAACAAATTATCTTGAATATTCATTGAATTATTCCATTTCAAAAACCGTCAGGTTTCACTGCCGGACCCTGTATAAAGACGAGTTATAGGACGTATTGTGGAAAACAAAACTTCAGTTGTAAAGTGCCGTACGAAGTTCAGTGTAAAAATATGCTCACTATTTCAAGGATGCTTTCATATATAACCTTCTAATTTGCCTAGCAAATTGTAGTAAAGCCGGTTAATGTTTACAAGGATTACCTTGTATTCTTAAATTTGTATATTAGCTTACGCAAATTTACTTGAGACATGATTCTTAGATCTGACTATTCCAGTCGAACATTCTTAAAAGAAATATTTTTAGACAGTGTCAATAGGCTCTGGTACAAAGGATAAAAATAAAAAATATCCTTTAAAATATCCCCACTATATAACGCAAATTGAAGAGTATTAAAAAATTTATTAAAACAATATTATTTCCGGATAAGTTCAAGATCAATTATATCCAAGCTTGTGAGAAATATAACCAAAAAAATAATATATGTTTTTTTTTGCAAATGTGCCCAAAAGCCTAAAATACGGTTGCTATTCGTGCGTTTTCACGGTTGCACAAAAGCGTCTTCAAGTTGAATTTGCTTTGTACCGGTCAAATAGAATTCGTATGAAGAAGTTAATAGGTGTAATGCCTTTACTTCTTCGAGCAACCCAAGAGTCCTTAAAATATGTGTTCACGATTCTCGGTCGGTAATTTCAAAATGCGTCAAGCTAGGGGTTTCAAATTTTGCATACATCAGTTTTGTAATAGTTGCATGCACGAATGTGAATATGAAGAAAATGAAGCAAGTCACCTGTCATACAAAAGTCCTTTAAAATCTGAACCTATTTTCTTCGAACTTCACTATAGCTCAAGAAATGATTCCGCCACGAAATCATACGATTACTGACCTGAAATGCGTTTTTTCGACTCAAGATTACGTACTTTTATTTTGTATATTTATAGTAAATAGGAATTCGAAGCTCATGGGCTGAAATCCACTCAAGTGGGCCTATAGGCTGGTCACCCGGAATAAAAGCGGACATTTTTTTTTTATCAGGATTGTTAAATTATGTCTCATTGCTACCTAATCAGAAGCCATATACGACCTGTTGAAAGCAATGGCTGTATCGTGAAAAAATAATTTCTTCGCTATTAGCTTAATCAGTCAAGGATTTAAGACCCATTTGTGGTGTTAGTATGGTCGAACATGCACAATTGAAGAAGTGGGCAAAACCAAGGAGTACTTTGAGGGTGAAACTGGAAAGTTCGTCAACTGTAGTTGAAACTAGATCCGGAATTCCGAAGACAAAGCAATTCTTTGCATAATACATAGACGTAAGGAGGTTATGTGACTTCCATTCTCGTAGAATCAGGTGCCCGAAGCGTCATAGATTTGACGAGTTCGGCGTTGACTCTGTGTGAACTTTAGGCATAGTGGACCGCGTTTCCCATCAAATCAGTATAGTTGGCATTTCTGGTGTTTTTCCGCTTGGTTCTAGGCTAGGCGAACAATAAGCCCCTTAGTGCCTTCGTTGCATGAGGAATGTCGTCCTTTCCTGTTACATAATCAAACCAATTATGTATGCTTTCAAATTTCTAAAAACCCATGTTCTATTAGCGCAACCTTCCAACTACTTACAATCGTTCATCAGAAACATAGCCTACCCGCCAAAGAAAAGGATCGAAAATTCTGCCACGTCATATTCAAAGTATTAGTAGGCTGAATTAAATTCGATATCACTTCCGTTCCTAATCGTCCACTCAAAATCCGAGAGATTTCTCCATTCAGCAGTAATCGGACGTGGAACGATCCTTTCCTCGAGGACGTTCACTCGCTGCCCGAATGATTAATAGATTGCCCAACGATTACAATAGTCAAATCACTGTGTAGTCGACTCCTATACTTCGTCACTGTTCGTCCTTCTTCCCATAATATCCATATCATCATAACTGAAACAATTAATTCGCCATCATAAATCTTCATATGGAGTATGCTGGTCGCACTATGGTCTAGAGACACTATGTACTTCTTGATGAGATGATAGTCGTAATGCGAAACAATTGCGGATAGTTGTGGATTTTCGTTTGTTCTGTCATACGTGTCCTTTTTATAGGGTCTCGAAAGAACAGAGCCGAGTCTGATGGATATCTCCCTCATAGTTTCTTCTGCTCTTCCTAAAGGCCTCGGGCGAGATGAAACCTAGTTGCACACTTTACAGGGAGTGGAAAATGATTAATGATAAGTCGCGCGTTTACATGGTGATATCATGAAAATCTTTTCAACAATATGTTTGATGACAATGGTGATACTGTATGGTGCCTGGTGGTGGAATATGAATTAATAACATCTCTGGTCTGGAGAGGGTCCTTCTATTTCGGTGGACAAGATTCTAGCACGACGTGGTAGTATTGGATGTGCATCCAAAGATTTTTTTCTACGCGAATTCCATTCTTTATCGTTGTAGTCATCATCATCATAATCATCATCCCCCTTGTTAAAGGACAAATCCCTTTTGTTAATGTTTACTGTAATTTTATTTATTACTTTTACCACCATGTCAGGATGTAGAGATTTTTATTGTTGTTTTCATTTATTATTCCGATATTGCCATGTTTTTAGGGGAGGAAATAATTTGTCCGCCTATTAGGGTGAGATTCATTGGCCAATGTTTGCATAAATTTGTCATTATTTTCAATTTGATTTTTATTACTACGTAGCAAAAAGTGTCTGGCGATTTGAATATTGTTGCGAGACTGCCGCATTTTGGTGAGTTCTTGGATTGATTTATGTGTCAGGTGCCGGCTATGGACATGGACGACTAACTTAAAAGTTGATCATTTGAGTCGCGGGATTTTAAGCGAAAGGTTCAACTTTCAAAAATTAGGTAGCGTGCCGACGAGGACATTATTAACCAAAAATGATCAAATTTTTGAAATTAAAACTTTCGATCACCTTCTACTTAGTTCATTATAATGGATTGGAAGTTTGATACATTATCACTCTTTACGAGATATACCCCATACGATATGAATGTGCATTAGAATTCGGTAGGGCGCAATGGCACATTTGGATTGCAGTATTCTTGCGCCCCCCACATAGTCAAAATTTTCGTGTACGTGTTGCATGAAACTTTATGCAGCCGAGTAGTTCGAGAGGCGCAAAAAGAACACTTTCTGTTTGATGTTCCATCGGTTTGATTCAATTATTGTTTTTGGTTCATGTTTGTGATAGATTTAGGTTTGAGCTTATGATTATTTCGATGTTGAAAAACGCGCACTAACAATCTTCAACTGCTGTTCAAATACAAAATTTTTCGCATAAAATTGAAGAATTCAAAATTACTGCTTAGTATTACAGCTGGAAAAATCTTCCCGTGACATTGTGAAAAATTGACAATAAAATAGAATTGTACTGAGATCAATTTAGGAAGAGATATGTGGTGGAGATGCGGCTACGAAACGATTTCAAGTTAAATTGTTTATTATATTTCAGCAGAATCTTGAATTTGGGTAAGTTTTGATATTAAAAATTATTTTACAGTAAAAGGTAATTTACGAAAAAGGCTATTCACTTTCTTCAAAAAAATATAAAATTTAATTCGTCGAATTTTAAACTGTCAATACTGCTTTCACGGATGATGATGTAGGTAGTTCATTCACATCTGAATATTGCTTTGCAATTCCAACAAATTAGCATAGCATTCTTTTTAAAGGAAAAATTCTGACAAAAAGGTTGAAAAAATGATAATCCGTTAAAAAAATTATGAATTTTAGTAACGATGCAAACTTTTTAAAATTATTTGTTTTTTAGAATATCAATTAAGCCACATACACATATTTGTTATTATTATTCAATCCGTTCTAAAAACTACATTTATACATACATACTTCTCATGTCGTCTAAAACATTTCTTTTAATGTTTATTAAAACAATTTCCCATCATCTGATTTTGCTTAAAAAATCTGCCAATGGTCTGGGCGAAACTTTATTATTTTTCGGGTCAAAGTTCGGGAGCGGTCAAAGTCGGAGTGTATCATGAGTTGCTTCGGGATTATTAGATTTCTTGGAAAATTATTTTTGTTCTTAATATAAAAATATTTAAAATAGAGATTTTTAGTCGATTAAACATTGAAAAAGTCCGTGTAAACTATTCGAATTTCGGTATATTATGTACACTAAAAGCCCATAGAAGCAAAAACGAATTTGATGCCTTATCAGAATTAAGAGATATGACGAATTGTTAAAACGTATACAAACCCATTACTTCCACTTGGGGTTTGAATTTCGAAAAAATTGTGAAACAGGTTTTTAGACGATTTCATAAGAAGCAACTTAATATCTCATGAGACACGAGGGTTTTTGAAAAATTTGTGAAAACGTAAGCAAACCCTTCACACCTCCTTGGTTCTGGAAATTCGAAAAATCGTGAATTGGTTGGCCGTAATAATCAATTTTATGTCTCATCAGAACTAAGGAATGGCAAAAATTGTGAAAACATATACAAAACCTTGAGGGTTGAATATCGAAAAAATAAGAAATGGGTTTGTAGGCGATTTTATAAAAAGTCTGTGTAAATTAATAGCGATCTGATATCTCATCGAACCTAAGAAATATGTCGAAACTTTGAAAAGCATACAACCCCCTTACACCCATTAGGATTGAATATCTAAAATACTGAAATTGACTTTTTGGCTTTTTTATATAGGAAACCTTAGGAAGTAAAAATGAGTTCGATATATCACCAAATATGCAACCTCCTTACACCTACTTGGGGGTTGAATATCCAAAAATCCTGAAAGGAGTTAATAAATAAATATGAAGACAGCACGAGAAAGTAGGAACCAATTCAATTTCTTATCACTTCTAAAAGAAATGACGGAACTCGTGAAAACGTGTTCAACCCGTTTATACCCTCTTAGGGGTTGAAAAAGGAAAAAACTTAAAAACAAGTTTTAGGAGATTATTACGCAAGCACGTGAAAGTGAAAAGATAGTCGATATCTGATAAGACGTGGGGATATAGTAGAATTCGTGAAAAAGTTTACAACCCCCTTTGCATCCCCTTAGGGGTCGAATTTAAAAAAATCCTGAAAACGCTTTCTAGGTATCTATATGAAGAAACCGTGGAATAAAAATGAATTCAATATTTGGGAAGACCTAATAGATATGACGAAAACCGTGAAAATATATGCATTCCATTTTCACTAATCATTTATTTTGCCCCCCCTCTGAACGCCAATGGATATTTGAAAATTTTTTTTATATTTAAATAAGTTTTCTAGTTGATTTACATAAACGTACCGAGTTTCAACTTTGTAGCATAAGCCGTTCTATAGATAGGAAAAACACCCCCAACCCCGTACCATACTACCCCTATAAAAAATTATATTTTTCCAAGATGCTACTAATATAACTCTATCTAAATACCAAGTTTCAGCTTTATATCATTATAGGTTGTCGAGATATTAAAATCGGAACTTTTTCCTTTTCACCCTCTCCCACCCTCACCCTCTACACCCACACATCCTAAATTTTGTTTTCCGCTAGGGGTCTACTAGTCCTACTTTTGGTAAAAATTTTAAGCATCTATCTTACACTGTTCTTGAGATATGAGACGTGATTTTTTAGAAATATTCTTATCCCCTCCACTTTCATGCTCCACCGCCCCCTTAAAAAAATTTGGCTTTCAGCAAACTTCATTTGTCAACCTTTATACACAAACCAGATTTTATTTATCTAGTACAATTGGTTCATGAGATATCGTAATCTAAAGTTTTTCACCCCCCACCCCCGTACGCCAATGCCACCACTAAATTTTTTATTTCCGATCTATTTTCCTAGTATACCTACAGATATTCATTAAGTTTCAGTTTTGTGACATTAACCGTTTAGGAGATATGGATTTTAGAATGTGTCGATCTCACCTTTTTTGCGTTTCGAACGCAATATTTTTCCCCCCACTCCCGAACCCCTTCACCTATATCGGCAATTTTTTTGCAAATGGGTCCACTACCAAAGCTCTATATAAATTCAAAATTTCAGCCTCCTAGCATAAGCGGTTGCTGAGATCTAGAAACCAAAATTTTCCGTCTAAAACGCTTCCCCCTCCTCCCCCCTTACACCCCCACCCTTCGAAATTTGGTCACTTCAGGGGGCCTACCCACTCAACCCACGAAAAAAAATTCAACTAAATAGCTTGTAGGGTTTGGGTGCTACGAGCCTTCAAACAATTTTGCGTACACCGGCAGACGTACGGCGTACGGCATACGGCGTACGGCGTACGGCGTACGGCGGACAGACGGACTGAAATTTTTTTTTGCTTTTTTCGCGTCTACTCGTCATGAAACGTGAAAAAAAAAATTTTGAGGGTAGCAAATTTTTTTTTTTAAAAATCGATAACAATACTGTATTATTGAAATAATAAAGTAAAATTCAAAAGGTGTTTACGCTATTGACTGAGCTGGGTGCTAAAATATTTCTGACCGGACCTGGTTACACCTCAAAGATTTGTTCTAATTCGTTGAAACTTACACAACCACCAAACACCCCGTTCGGTGTTAAATATTGAAAAAAGCTTATATTGGTTTTTAGACGATTATAATTAAAGCCCTTAGAAATGAAAGCGAATTCAATATCTTATTAGACCTAAGCAATTTGTCGGAATTCGTGAAAAAGTACACATCTACTTGGAGCTGAATATCTCAAAATCCGAAAAATGGTTATGTAAATAGCACGCAGAGACAAAATTAATTCGATATCTTAACAGATCTAAAAGATATAACGAAATCCGTGAAAATGTAGGAAAAACCGTGTTCACGAAAATAATTTTGTTTGCCTCAGTACGACAATGCAGGTCTGATTTTTTTTGTAAATTACTTCTGTAGTACATCTACATATCCGTACTAAGTTTAAACTAAGATACCAAAAACCCCCTACCCCTTTTTTTCCTAAAAATCAGAATTTTTGCTCTCCTCCTTCCCCACCCTCACTTTTTACACCCAGACGCTCAATTTTTCTCTGCTTAACTCCTGTAAAAACTTCAAGATCAAGAACTTAAACGCTTATAGAAATTGTTTTTTTTTGCTAGAAATTGGTATCCCTCATTTCCGTGCTCCACCACTTCACTCAAATATTTCAAATTAATTTAATTGTCATAAACCAGAAGATATAGATTTTAGAATGTATCGATTCCAGCTTTCTACCTATATTGACCATATTTTTTTACAAATAGCAATCCTATTTTAGCTCTATATAAGTTTCAAGCTTCATCTTCGTAGCATAAGCGGTTCCCGAGATATAGACATAAAAATTTATCGTCTAAAACGCTCTTTCCATCGCCCCTTATACCCCGGCTTTTGGAGCATCACTTAAATGTGTTAACCTTATCATAAATGCGTATGATACTATGCATGAAATACTTAACTCCGATTTATATTAAGGATGATAAGGAGTGTGCATATAGTGTGCCTCTTTCTTAATTTTTTAATTGCCACTCGAAAGGTAAAGATAATAGCTTCAGTTTTCAACGCTCAAATTTTGTATTTTCAAGTATTTGACTTTCAAATCACGAATTATTTAATATTATTTGATATTCAACAATATTTGATATTCAACCCGTATGGGGTGAATACGTTTTCACGAACCCTGACATAAATGTGATGAGATATCGAATTGATTTTTGCATCCACTCGCTTCATATGTAATCACCTAAAATTTAATTTAACAATTTTTGATCTTGAACCCCTGGCAGGGTATAACCTTATAAGGTTGTATATATTTTCACGAATTCCGCCATATCTCTTAGATTTTATTAGATATCGACTTGATCTTAACTTCCACGAGCTTCTTGTATATTTGCCCCATTACTAATTTCACTGTGTTTTTTATTTAATACCTCAGAGGTGTCAGAAGTGCTTCCACCATATTATATATCGAATTGATTTTTTTTTTCACACACTTTTCACATAACGCCTAGAAATAAATTTAAAAAATTTTCGACATTTAACCCTTACTTTTCCAAATAAACCAACCTCGTCCTGGACTATACCCAAAAATTTTAGTTGTAGTGTTTTGATGATGTAAGTATCGTCGGCACTTCGATCGCACATCTACGCTTCACGGAATTCGTCCCGAAAAATTAATAAGTTGCTCTCTGTTACCTTTTGAATATAAGCAACCACACGTTTTAAGTCACTCAATACCGAATTCGTTCTTACTTTTTCACAAAATTAATTTGTAAAAGATTACAAGTTGAACGGTTGCTTCAGTCATCAACCATTCTGACGTATGAACAAATTTTTTAAGGACTTTGATATGGAGGCCACAGTAATAAATGACTTCTAACTAATTCTGAAATATTTGAAACACCTGCATGTGCTATACGTATAGTAAAACTTTTTCAACTAGACCTAGAGTGGAACACCGAACCAAACTTGTTAAAATGTAGTGAACTAGCTGAATTTCTAGGAAGAAACTTTCCAAATTTTCATCTTAATTACTTGTATTGCTCGCTGAAATACACAAATTTCTGCGTTAAATAACGAACCAGGAATGAAGAAAGTGATATCCTAGTGATATCGAAAAATTTTAATTGTATTTTTTCAATACTATCAACACGATCCGCAATGAATTTTTATCGATTTTCTAGCAGTTGAAACTTAATTAATTGAAATCTTTAATACCATCGCGTTAATGATCAGGATTTGGTCGCAGAACTCAATCATATGAAGGATTTCTAGTTTACTTCAATGAATTAACTGAGTCATCACTAAATTTTGCGGGATTGCAGTTAAAATGCGTTAACAAGAAAACTTCTAATTTAGGTCTACCGCACACTTGAGACTAAATAGTTGAGCAACTCTTTAATCGCATTGAGTGCGCAGCTTTTGTCTGCCAGACTAAACTATTTCCTAAATGTCCATTCACACATTGCACAAACCACCGATATTTACAGTCAATTAGTACTCGTACCAACCTATCACAACCGCTGGCAGAGTAAAAATGCTGTAATCTGCATCACACCAGACATATCTATTTTATTAAAACCGGTTGTAAGAGATTTTTAATCTGGTGCGTGTACATATTTCCATAATCTACTGTACATATAGAGATCTAGCCCGATAGTTTAGTCATGTTTCGATTGAAAGGGAATATTCTTACATATTCAACTATTTAGTGTGGATAAATCGAACCGATTGGTGTGCGCGCCTCCATATAGCTGCATAACCATTAGTCATTCAACTAAACTATCGCCCGATTAAAAATCTCTTGTCTGCGGGTACTCAAAGTTTAACTAGGAAATTATTTACTGTGTACGGATTACGCAGGGATTGGTTAAGGAGAGTGTGGAAGAGGACGGAGGTTTAAACAAATTAATTTTTATAAAAAGTCGAAGGACCAACAGAGATTCTTAGAAGAGAATATATTTTAAATATCCACCTCCTATAGATCAATGCGTTCTTAAGTTATCGTGCGTTCGGGCGTGGTACTTTTTCGAGGTTTAATGCTATGTGGTACAAACTGTTCGCGTTGCTTAAAATAAACTTGCAATAAATAAACTTAATATAATATTTAATTATATACAATTCCTAATCTAACATTTCTATTTCAATTAGTCCTTACAAAAAAATTTGCGCTATTGTCGAAGAGTTTCAGATTAAATCTATCAAAAGGAAACCTCTTTCAAAAAAAAAATACGGATCCTTTAAAAAGGACTTCGCGAAAGACGGAAGAAATAATTTTGTTTTTCTCGAGTCACATAGTACGTGTACTACCAATAAGAAATTCCTCTTAAATCCTATCGAAATGTGAAAATATAGAAAAATCCAACTCCTGAATGAGTCCTTTTCAAGAGTTCCATTCTCCTCCCTTCTTCGGTGTACTTTGCTAGAAAAATAACGATATCACAATCAAATTTAACAATGGATTATAACGAGATATTACAGTTTATGGGGCTTCTCAATTTCACCGAATCGATGGCTTCTTTGGATTAAGGGAGGCTCTTCTGCTGTACGAAAAGTAGCTTATCGGAAGTAGCGACTTGGTTTTAAGATCTCACATTATGATTGTTCCTGTTCGAGATAGTGTTACACACGTATAACGTACGAGTATAGACTTAAGACAATTTAACGAGATCCCAAAAATTGACTTAAGAAATTAGTTGTGTTGTTAAATCGCTGTGAAAAGACGGAAGCTGGTGGCAGTAGCGACATGTGAACCAGCATAACATTAACGATCTGGGACCGATCATAACGCGTAAGTGATGTTTACCAAAATAATTATCTGATGTTGAAACGATGTAGCTTCAATACCCAGACCAAGAAGTTCGTCTTCTCATTATCCATATAGTGATTACAACTGAAGTGCCTAAAAGAGCCTACCGTCTTTGGCTGCTTCTCTTCTAGTCGCCTACAACTGTACGCTTCCATTCTTATCATATCTCAACTTCGTGTTGATTTTCTTATTATAGAGTCCGGCTGTTGTTATACAGTCGTACTATGTCCAGTCTGTTTGGTTGTTGCCATCATACTCACCTGTGTTAACTACCTTACTAAACTTGAACACTTCAGAAAAAGGCTTAACAGTCGCAATGATAAATCGGAATAACAAAATTGTATCTATTTTTCTCGTATGTACTTAGTCTTCAAGACGATTATTGTCCATTTTAATTAACATCTCTCTTATGCGCATGGTCTACCATTTAGAAAATTGTCGAGTAATTGATTGAATCAATTTCTCGAGGAAGAAAAATTTTGTTGTTGTAAAGTTGAAGATAAATAATAACGGGGTGGAGTGGGAGGAACGGGACTTATGTAAATATCAAGAATAAATATAATAAGAAGTTGATCGATATGAATATGGAAGATTACTGATATGAATACTCATAATGCGTATGATTTAATAACTATACACTAAACAGTTTGTCATTGCTCTGACGAGGAGCGAAAATGGGCTATTCTTGTTGTTGGAACGCGCATGTCTTTCATTATTCAGACGATGTGTTAATAAATAAAAATGTGATCTTACTGAAGTCGAATTAAGAGATAACGAGCAGTTGAGAATTTGTCACCTGTACGCGTTTTATTTTTATCTTTACAGTGCCTTATGGTGTAGGTAGATATGTTTAAATTTTATTTGCTACAAATTGCTTGGTAGCTACACCAATTTAAATTAATGAAATTATGCAAGCTTGAGCATGACGTGGGTGACAACTCTTTCGTCAACGAAGAGCACACTTTCCCTACCCGACTCTATTTCTTTCGAAATTTTGTTGACATAAAGCAATTTTCAAAAGTTTCTGGAAGTCATCTTTCTTTCGACAAGCTTATCGATTTCCTATTGCTATTGATACCTTCACTAGTTCTAGGTTTTTGAGTTCCTCCCTTTTCAAGAATTATGCCCAACGTTAATGCTTGCTAGTTCGATTCCTTCAACGAACTTTCATCTATCGTCTTACTTTACTTTATATGAATTTATAATAAAAAAGTCTTAAGAGTACTTTTATTTCACAAGCCTGTTCCACCTCATAGGAAACTTGCATAAGCGATAAGGTACATCCAATCAAGGAAACTGTACATCATCATAATGAAAATTGCATTATATAAACCAATGGAAGTATTCATTAATATTATGCACAGATGTTTATTCTTTTATGGTTCTCCTCTCAGACAATTACTGAAATGGAGAAAAATCATTGTGGCTTGAATATAAATAATTCAAAATATCGGCAGTATGTTGTATAAATTCATTGTTTTTATGAATTCTTTAACCCCAATTAGTACTTCATTCATAATAATAAAGTACGTACAACTTTATCAATATAAAAAGTTCGAGAATGAATATCATTTCTGTTTTGGATTCCTCTTATTGGCAAGCTATTCAAAAAGCGTAAAAATCGGAAACTACGATTGTTCGATAATTTAATATTTTTGTTTTTGTTATAAGCATTAATATTATTTTTATTTATTTTATATGCATTAATATTATTTAAATTCAAGTAAGTAACACGCTATATTCTTTTCCCAGTAAATCCCAGTAAGGACTTCTAGGGTATCAGTAATTACAGATGTAGGTTTTTATTGATAGACCTAAAATATTTGTCGGAATTCGTCAAAACTTGAACATCACCTTACTCGTACATCTCCTAGGGGGTTGACTATCGAAAATGCTTAAATCCATTTTTTTTCTGAATGTATTTAAAGGCTTTGGAAATGAGAGTAGATTCGATATCTCATTGTTATCTAGGCTGCCACTCTGGCGGCTCCATTTAGCTATTAATTTTTGGCTTTCTAACCCGTGCGGTGTTTGGTAACAAGAATTTCCATCCTTTTCCACCGTCATCCCTTACACACGCACTCCCTACACCCCCACTTCTTTTTTTTTCTTTGCTAGAGGTCTACTGGGTCTTATTTCTGTAAAACCTTTAGGGCTAGCGTATACTGGAGACAACTGTTGGACAACTGTTTAATCACATCGCAAACTCTTATCTGCCCAACTAAACTGTTAAGTCTATGCATGGCTTTCGCATACAGTGGACAGACGGACATTTTTTTTGGTTTTTCGGGTTTAATTTTTTGGAAATTTCAGGTCGATCATATCACAACATTTTTATACTCTAGATGAAATTTGAAAGTGTTATAAGTTTAATCCAGCCCAAAAGTTTGTAACGCATAGAACTAAGCCGACGAAAAAAAGTTATATATTTTTTTTTGATCATTTGTGACCAAAAACCCCAAATTCGCTTGCTGTCCGTCCGTACGACTGTCTGTCCGTACGCATGATAACTCAAATATTATAGAAAATTTGAATTTGGATGTTTGGTCTAATTTGTAAGGCTAATATCGTCCTTCAGGTAGCTGCCATACAAAAAGTCCTTAAAACACGTGTTCAAGAATATCGGCCAAAAACTTAGAAACGCCAAGCGAAGGTTTCGAAATTTTGTATACGTTGATTTTCCAATAATTGTAGCAAAACGAATATGAAAAAAAATTCATGAGTCCTTCAAGTAATCAATTTACGGAACTCACTATAACTCATGTAATTGTTCCATTGGGAATTTTGTACAAATTAGTTTTTATTGAAAACAAAGTTTGAGTTTACTAGTCTGCGAAATCCTTTTATTCCTTTCAGTAGCTTCCATACATAAAATACTTCAGACACGTGTTCAACAATATTTTCCGATAACTTTTGAACGCTTCAAGCTAGAAATTTGAAATTTTGTACATATTAATTTTAAAATGGTTCTAGGTAAAAGAATAAATATGCTAGAAATCGAGTGAGTCCTTCCTACACCTCCCATGTGAAAAGTCCTTGAAAAGGGAAAATTTTTCTTTTGGTGACTCACCTAGTTCTAGATATGAAATTGAACACTGACAATATTGTCTTTTAGTTTCGAGTAGCAACCAAATGGGAGTCTTTAATGAAGGAAAAGGACAAGGAAATGCACACTCCTTATTCTGCAATATAAGTCGAAGTTCAGTATTTTATCTAGAGTATCATACGATTAACCAATCGCAAGTAAAATTCCTTTTTTTTCGAGGGAAACACAATGGTTTGATTTGATTAGATTACACCTATTTCCATAATAGGTGTGTTTTTTTGCGCACTTATCCAGAACAGAGTAAGTTAGAAAATGTATATACAAGATAACAACAACATTGCTGTTTTTATGATTCTTTATAACCTTTTCCATAGATAGTGGGCTAGATTAGAGTATTTATTTCGAATAGCTGCCCCAGTGATCTTACTGGGTCAGCTATTCCGGTTAAAACACACCTAATATATGCATGTGTTTAGCTTATATTCTAGTTTTTATTCTACAGTGATCAGACTACTTTATGCTCTTTGCAACTTCAATATTAGAACCACAATGGATCCTCAGTTATCTCTCGTGATGGACTGTGGCATAGTGCTACAGTTCCTCCCCTTAACCTAACCTAACCTAAAATGTTTTTGATTTAATTTTAATTGAAAACGGTGTTTGTTTTAAGTTCAACGAATTATTACCATAGAACCATAAGAGAGTCTTAATTATACTTTAAATAAAAAGGAATTACTCAAGTGATGAACTGCCTTTAGTAGTTTACTTTTAAAGTAGTATAGTTAGCGCGATAAATTTACTTCAAAGGTCACAATATGGGATTTAATATTTCTAAGAAAAAACTTCTAGTCTACGATATAATTTTTTAAGGGCTCATATACCCCTGAAATTTTCAAAAAATTAATTTTTTTTTACAGATTTTTATTTTTTATACTTTTAAGAATTAAAAAAAAAATTAGAATTTAGAACACCACTCCATTATAAAGTTATAGCAATAAATGTGACCAGACATCGGTTTGGATCGGCTTCCTGGCTAATTTCCGCGCCACTTTCAACAGCAGCGTTTAGCATTAATTTTTTTCGCAAAAGCTGGGTTTCATAGAAAACAAGGTCATTTATAGGACCATCTGTAAAAAACACGAAGATACAAGAGGAAGAAGGTGTACAGCACGAAGCTGGAATGGGAAACTAGCCGTAAGTTCACGTTGTACCTACCAAAAACTTTAAACGCGTTTTTCTCGAAACTATGTTTTTAGACATGGTCGGCACGATAACTCAGTCAATTTTCAATATTTTTCAACTTTTTTTTTTGTAAATTTTGATAACTATTTTCTCTATAGTCTGACGAGAGGTATTTTTTAATTTTTGCTTGGAAATTTTCTTATAAATTATTAAACGCAAATTTTTTTAAAAAAACTGATTACTAAAGTTTGAAATACTGTAACTTATTTATTATTGAAAAAAAAAAAAAAAATTCCCTCCGTCAGACTATAACTACTACATTATTTTACAAGATTCTTTTTTATTTTTGGTGAAGTTATGATGCCGACCAGGAAGCGCCATGGTTTTCATAAGTAGTCCATTTATACCCGTAAAAACAATGTTAATATTAAGGTTGTCAGATTGGGCTATTAACCACGATTTGGGCTATTTAAATATTCAATTCGCGGGTATAAATTTCAAAAAGCTACTTGTAGCTTTTTGGGCTACGCAAATTGTGTTATTTTGCTAGTTTACAACAGAGCCGATTTACGAGGAAAAAATAGAAATATAAAAAATGAGAAACTGCATTTTAGTTGTCTCTTGAGTTAAATCTGCTAGTATCATATATAACAAATCATGTTTCCACTAAATTTTCGTTTATCGGTTTTCTCTAATAAAAAATATTACTTCACACGATATCTGGCTTGGTTTTGCAAACTAAAATTCATTTAGAATCGGTTCATTATTTGTTGATATTCTACAAATGAACCACTTTCTTTCAAGTTAAGGACATCCATCGAAATATAACATACAAGAGATAATAGATCTACCAATATAGATGATTGTCGTAGAGTTCCATTTTTTCATAATTTATTAATTACTATTTTTGCTGGATTTTGGTTTATTGTTACATGTGTACTCTGGCAATCCGAACAACTCAGTTCTTATTGGTATTAAAGTTTTCACAAAAAAATAATAACCTTGCAATATCGTAGAAAGGTTCATATACTTCTTGCATGTCTAGGCATTTCTCGCATGCAAGTATGAAACCGGAATTTTTTTATGAAAAATGGACGTTTATTCTACAAAAGTGTTACAACATATTTCATTCGAAGTATTGCCCATCGCTAGCTATACATTTTGCCCATCTCTCTGACAAGTTATGAATGCCACGCCAAAAAAAAATTTGTTCTTTTGAGGCAAACCAGTCATCGAGCCATTTTTGGACATTTTCGTACGACGTGAAGCGCTGCTCGCTAAGTGCGTGTCCCATCGATGCAAAAAAGTGAAAATCAGAAGGAGCAAAGTCTGGTGAGTAAGCCGCATGCGGAAGTATTTCCCACTGACAAGCCTTAATCGTTTCCTTCACCGGTCGTGCCGTGTGTGATGGTGCATTATCATGCAGCAAAATCACTTTGTGTTGCCTCTTTCCATATTCTGGCCGTTTTTCAAGCAAAGTTTGTTGCAGATCGATCATTTGTTGTCGGTAGCGTTCTGTATTAACGGTTTCGGCAGGTTTCAGCAGCTCGTAATAGATCACGCCCTTCTGACCCCACCAAACACAGAGCATTGTCTTCCGTCCATAGCGATTTGGTTTTGCAGTCGATGTCGATGGTTCGCCTAGAGATACCCACGATTTTTTCCGCTTCGGATTCTCAAAATAAATCCACTTTTCATCGCCAGTCACAATTTGATGGAGAAATGACTTTCTTTGGTATATGGCGAGCAAAATTTCGCAAGTGGTTTTTCGGTTTTCCTGCTGTCTTGCATTGAGTTCATGTGGAACCCATTTCCCCATCTTCTGGACCTTTCCATGGCTCTCAAACGTATGGACACGGCTTGGTGGGTCACATTTAACTCATCTGCGAGTTATTGTTGAGTTTGGGTGTCATCCGCATCCAAAAATGCCTGCAATTCGCTGTCTTCAAACTTTTTCGGTGGTTTTCCACGTTCCTTGTTTCCGATGTCGAAATCACCACTTTTAAATTTTTTGAACCACTCAAAGCACTGTGATTTCCCAAGTGCATGATCCCCGTAAGCATTCGATGTGATTCTGCAGCCGTTTTTTTTTAAATGGTAACAGAAAATCAATGCTGTCCGCATATCGTCGTTCCCAGGCACAAAAGTTGACATGTTCAACGCTCGTCAAAACTACACTGTTGTATGAAACCGGTATTGCTGGGTACTTTATATCTTTATCAGATATCCAAACAACAAAATGGCGTCCATGATTTGGTTTGACAGTTACTACTTTGACAGCTAGAGCCATCTATGAGTGAATTCCGGTTTCATACTTGCATACCTGGTATAAGCGCTGCAAAGCCTGCTGCAAGAATGAAACGACGATCAATTCTACGCGAAAGTGTATTTTTAAAGTCATCGATAACAGCGATCAAGTAGTAAATAAAATCGAATTGTGTTCTACTTGAAATCCCGTCGAACCTCGAGCTCGCAACATTAAGTTGAACCTCTTACATGCAACAATGTATGACGCTAATCGGGAGCCTTTAGATCTTGATCTTCTTTAGACTCAGGATCTGATCGCTTAAGCGAAGATGACTATGAGGTGCTTACATTATTAAATATTGATGTGCATCTTGTAACATAAAGTAATATATGTATATTATTATTCATAAAAGCAAAAAGCCCTTATTTTATTTTTGCCTGATAACTTACTTACATGTAGGATGATTCATGCAAAATTGTTGATCCCATTGAATTCTGAAAAATACAAATTATTTTTCATGAATAGTTTCATTATTGCACCTAATATTTTTTCAGACAAGACTTTGATAAATACGAATGATAAATGTGATAAATACGAATTTATATATTCACACACATATTTACATTACAGTGTTCCTTAAGAATTCTGGAGCACCGTTTGTCGTCGAAATCGCAACTATGTTCAGCGCATTTAAGTAGGTCTGATAAATTTCAAAGTTGAGCGCGTATTTGGGCTACAAGTCTTCGTGCGGGTTTTGGGCTATTTCATAAGCTTACTCGGCGGGTTCTGCAGCCAACTATCTGGCAACCCTGGTTAATATTAATAAAAAATTTTTTTTTTATAGTTGAATAGTTAATAAGATATGTGAACTCAACAATTAAATTTTTTTTTCACCATATAACCTTTATAATAATTTTTCAAATTTACTTGGTTTTCAGCGCGTGCAGGGGTAAATAAAGTAATCAAAAATGTTCACCTAGTATGTTACAATTAGAGATGGGCATAAAAGTTCATTTCAGTGAAGTACTTCACAACTAGTCACTCTCATTAAAGAGGAAGTTCTGTGAAGTACTTCAATTGAAGTGTTCTTTTCATCTTTTCTCGACTTGTAGTTCAGTAGTCATTAGTCATTCACTAGTCATTAGTCATGTAGTACTTCATTTGAACCCGCTGTTCAGTAGTCACTAGTCACTCACTAGTCACTATTCCTTCAATTGAAGTGTTCACTTACTTTATTCTCTTTTCTAGCCAGCCGTTCAGTAGTTACCAGCAGAGCTGCCACCATACTACAATTGTAGTATATCTACTACAATTTTGAACTCAAAATTGTCTACTCCGCACTAAAAGAATTCTACTACATTTCTTGGAGCACTCTAATCAACAACACTGAATATTAGGTTTGTTCTTTTTGCCAGGTGAAGTTCACATTTTAGTGTAACTTACACTGAAAATGGGATACAACTTACACTGAAAGTGTAGGGTTTAGATCGCGCAAAAAGAACGGGTTAGTGTAGAAAAATGACAGCTAAAATTCGGAACTTTTTTATTTATTTTATTCTTTCACTTCTATCAATGCAAATTTATTGCCATTCAATATTCTTGCATTTATTCATTCAAAACAGTATTTTCATAAATGCACAAAGTCAATTTTATCTGCATAGAGCCATCAATTCTGACAGATGGCAAAGAAGAAGATCTTACACCGGCTCCCGATCCAGTGTAAGATAGTGTACACTGAGTACACTACACTAGCAAAAAGAACAGCAACCTCTGACGTCACACCGACAAAAAGAACAGCATTAGGGCAGAAAGTGTACACTGAGTACACTACACCGACAAAAAGAACAGACCTATTGTCAAGTTTGCATATCACATTTTGGGTTAGGGATGTTCGATTTCGATTCGATTAATTTTTTTTAAAAAAAATCTATTTTATCAATTGATATGAGTTATGTTGATTAATCGACATAATCGATTAGTTAACGTTAATTAATCGAGCAAATTTCAACAGTAAAACGATTCAATGTTCGACCGTTTTGGCAACATTTTACTAGGAATTTTCTGCAACAGAAAAAAGTTATGCATTCATGAAGATAGGTAGATCCAGCAACCCATATGCGAAATGCCGGAGTCCAACCAGAGTCCCGTACACTGCCCGGAATTGGCATTGAATCGTCCGCCAAGACTTGTCGATCGGTATTGTTTTGGTACTGACAAACCACCAGACCAGTGTCGGGCCAATACTGGTGATCAGTACTCCCACTTGATCTGAGCCGACTTTGGTCCGAGTTGCTGGGCCTATGTCGGGTCTAGAATTGGCTTATTATTGGTGTCTAAGCTCTTTCGGCATTGGCTCGACGGTCGGCTCTGTATTGGGCACATCTTGGTAGAAATATTCAACATATCAATTGATTCGGTTTCAACCCTATTACGAGAACATGTCAGATTGGTCTACTGGGTAGCGTAGCGGACTAATGTGTGACGGGACCATGGTTCGAATCAGAGAGTGTGCAAGGTGTGTAAGTAAAATCAACTCGCATTTTTTAAAAAAAAAAAATAGTAGCAAAATAAATTCGTAATTTAAAAAAAGAAAAAAAAAATTATAATTTTAATTTTAATTTTGTTTTTTTTCTTTACTGAGGCCCAGTATCGGGCCAGAGTTTCACCAAAAGTAGGACCGGTGTGATCAAATCGACATTGGCTCGGCAATGATTTGGTCTAGGCCACATACTGGGCCCGAAACATTAGCCAGTACTGGCAACTCTGGCACCAGTACTAAGCCTGTGCTGTGCCGTTCTGCTTTTCGTACATGGGAACACACGTTTAGTACTAACAACCCGGCAATCAAAATTTTGTTGAGAAAACTGCTTCTTATGTCAAATTATTGGAATTATTTTACTCCTGCTGTTGTTTCGGTCTCAAATTCGGAACTGAATCGCCATAGAGATATATGTACTGGAAATGACGAGCAGCGTGTGTTTTGAAGCCGGACGATTCCTCGCAAAGGACCGGCGATAAACACTATGCTACTATTAGCATCTTACTCACATTTATGTTATACTCCTGTCTTGAACACAAAAAACGCCAAACATTTGAATACTAAGAATGGAATTTTTTCATGGTAAGCTACCATAGAAGCAAATTTGATTTGATTGGTTGAAATATTAGATGATCGTAAATTTGATTTCGAGTTCGATATATAGAAATTATGCTCAGCAATTCCACCAGCTGTAAGGGTGTTTCGGATAGTAGGCATGATACACCCTCTGACGAGTCTATGCCCTCCGATGACGCAACAGCTCCTTCGGACCTAGTCCAACACAATCTTATAAAGACTGGCGTATTCCAGTGAAGTGTTTTCCAACTGTCATGTCCTCAAGGACAGCGATTAATCAACAGTCGGAGATTTCGTGTTGGGGTTTCACACCAGAAACCCTACTGATGCCGGAACACAACCAACATTTAATTTGAATACTAGTCTACTATTTCACACCTATTTCTACTTGCTTTATAAAAAAATTCTAAAAAATTCTAAATTGTGTCAATTACAGATAATAAAATTAACAAGAAATACATTTTAGTGAGAACTATACATTGAAAGGACATTATTGTTGAAGACCATAAATTACAAAAATTCGATGATGAATTTAGACTGTTATTTAATTAATAATTATGTATTTGCAAACAAGAATTATAATGTAGAAGAAGATATAGAAGTGTTTTAGCAAGATCTTTTCTATGTCCAGATAGGTGATCAAGGCTTTTGTAACCTTATGTAATTTTGTATTTAATATCCTTACCTTTCCACATTCATCTGCAAATGTCGAAAATGGTTGTTCATAACCTTATAAAAAGATAGATAGATGGATAAGATGAATATTGGAGTTATTATTTCAGGTTTTTATGATTTACTCCATTATCTTTCAATCTACTCCACATTTTTTTCATTTTCTACTCCGCTAAAAACGATCTTGGTGGCAGCTCTGGTTACCAGAAGTTCAGTTGTGCTGGTATGTGTGAGTTTTCTTTTCTAAACAGCCATAGTCAGGCAGTTCAGTTGTTCTTGTGGGTTGAGAAATAGGAAGAAGAGCGATGTATCCATGTACATTTACTCTTTCTTCTTGTGCTTTCGTTATGTGTGTTTCTGAGAGATGGGCAAAACAGGAAGATTTTGTTGGTAGTCTGCTTATCTTCTCACCGTGTTCGTACAGTTCACTCTGCTTAGCTTTGTTATTCTTTCATTGGTACCTATATTGTTTTTAATTTTTTTTACGTTTCGAATTGAACAGCAGTTCACTAAAATGAGTGAGTTCTTAAATCATTCACTTCAATCAAGTGTTCTTTTAGAGCAATTCACTCGTGAACGACCCATTTCTAGTTACAACAGCACAATTGGGAAAGAACGTTTAAAAATTTCGGGAAAACGGTACGAAAACGGTTATATACACTTACTAGAAAAAGTCTGCGTTCACCTGCTGTCAATCAGTTTGTAACCTTACAAAATCAAAAACAAACAAATATTTTCCAAATTTTGTTTCACATATTTATTAAGTATTTCTTACGTATTGGACACATGTAAGTTCATTTATTTCGCTTTTACAATTTTTGAGATAACGGCTCTTTTCAGAAAAAACATACAAAAGCGAGGCAGAAAAAGTCTGCGTTCACATGTAATAAAAATAATAAATTAGAAAATAGTAAAACATATTTAAATTAGTTAGTAACTGGTGGGGTAACCTCGGTTCTTTATTACCTCTTGGAGCCTTTTCAGCATCGAATTGACGAGCTTGGCTGTCTCTTCAGCACATCTTTTCTCCCACTCCTCTGTGAAAACAGTTTTCAACATTTCCTTACTAGTTATTGAGTGTTGTCGAATTTTCTTCTCTAGCGAATCCATAAGTGTTCGATGGGGTTTAGGTCTGGTGATTGTGGGGGTGTATGTAGCTATTTTGGGGCATGATAGAGTAACCAGAGCCTTACTATCTCGGCTGTATGCTTCGGATCACGATCATGTTGGAAGCAAAAATCTGAACCTAAGCCTAGTTTAATGGCACTCTGCCTCAAATTATTTTTCAAAATGTTGAGATATCCAAATCTATCCATTGTCGATTCGATAAACTCCAACTTCCTAACGCCAGTACTCGCCATACACCCCCACACCATTACTCCACCACCACCATGTTTTACAGTGGGTAGGAGGTTTTCTTTTTGGAGTGCTGCTCCATACTAACTTGCGTCCTTTTATGCCAAAAATGCAAAATTTACTTTCATCAGAAAATATTACATCCTTCCAAAACACTATTGGCTCATTTATGTGCTGCTTGGCAAATGCAATGCGCTTTTGCCGGTTGACCGGTGAAATGTACGGTTTCTTCCGAGCAACCCGTCCGTGGTATCCATCCTTTTTGAGGATTTTTCTTGTAGTATCCGGACGAATATTTTTCTTGAATGTTTCTTTGATTTCAGTTGCAATTTGGAATGCAGTCAGCCGTGGATTTTTTTTACTAGTGACACCATATGTCGTTTTTCCCTGCAGGACAACTTTGATGGACGACCGGAACGAGGTTTGGATGTGAGTTCTCCTGTCGATTTGAAATTATTTATAACCCTTTGGACTGACGAATATTGTCTTCCCACTATTCTTGCTGTTTTTCTGTAGCTGTTCCCTTCTTTCCATAATTTTATGATGATTTTTCTTTCACTTACACTAATTTCTTTCCTTTTATCTTCCATTGCGAAAAAAAGATTATTCACAACACAAACTCTGCAGGAAACTATTTAACCACTTGCCAGAATAGATAGTAATGAATAATAAATGCAATAAAACACTAGAAGAGTGTATTTGAAACGACTTTTTCCGGGGAATCCCATAATTCATCAAGTGAACGCAGACTTTTTCTGCTTCGCTTTTGTATGTTTTTTCTGAAAAGAGGCGTTATCTCAAAAACAGTAAAAGCGAAATAAATGAATAAATATATGAAACCAAATCTGGATTGTTTGTTTTTGATTTTACTTTATTATTTCAATAATACAGTATTGTTATCGATTTTTAAAAAAAAAAAATTTGCTACCCTCAAAATTTTTTTTTTCACGTTTCATGACGAGTAGACACGAAAAAAGCAAAAAAAAATTTCAGTCCGTCTGTCCGCCGTACGCCGTACGCCGTACGTCTACCGGTGTACGCAAAATTGTTTGAAGGCTCGTAGCACCCAAACCCTATGAGCTATTTAATTGAATTTTTTTTCGTGGGTAGAGTGGGTAGGCCCCCTAAAGTGACCAAATTTGGAGGGGTGGGGGTGTGAGGGGGGAGGAGGGGGAAGCGTTTTAGACGGAAAATTTTGGTTTCTAGATCTCAGCAACCCCTTATGCTAGGAGGCTGAAATTTGGAATTTATATAGAACTTCGGTAGTGGACCCATTTGCAAAAAAATTGCCGATATAGGTGAAGGGGTTTGGGAGTGGGAAGAAAAATAATGCGTCCGAAACGCAAAAAAGGTGAGATCGACACATTCTAAAATCCATATCTCCTAAACGGGCAATGTCACAAAATTGAAACTTAATGAATATCTGTAGGTATACTAGGAGAATAGATCGGAACCAAAAATTTGAGTGGGGGAAGTGGCGTACGGGAGTGGGGGATGAAAAACTTTAGATTACGATATCTCATGAACCAATTGTACTAGACAAATAAAATTTGGTTTGTGTATAAAGGTTAACAATAAAATTGTGTATAAAGGTTAACAAATGAAGTTTGATGAAAGTAAAATTTTTCAAGGGGGCGGTGGAGCATGAAAGTGGAGGGGATAAGAATTTTTCAAAAAAATCACGTATCATATCTCAAGAACAGTGTAAAATAGATGCTTAAAATTTTTACCAGAAGTAGGCCTAATAGACCCGTAGCGGAAAACAAAATTTAGGAAGTGTGGGTGTAGAGGGTGAGGGTGGGGGAGGGTAAAAAGGAAACAGTTCCGATTTTAATATCTCGACAACCTATAATGATATAAAGCTGAAACTTGGTATTTGGGTAGAACTATATTAGTAGCATCTTGGAAAAATATAATTTTTTATAGGGGTAGTATGGTACAGGGGTGGGGGGTGTTTTTCCTATCTATAGAACGGCTTATGCTACAAAGTTGAAACTCGGTACGTTTATGTAAATCAACTAGAAAACTAATTTAAATTAAAAAAAATTTCAAATTTTCATTGGCGTTCAGAGGAGGGGCAAAAAAATGATCAGTGAAAACGGTATGCATATATTTTCATATCTATTAGGTCTTCCCAAATATTGAATTCATTTTTATTCTACGACTTCTTCATATAAATACCTAGAAGGTGTTTTCAGGATTTTTTAAAATTCGACCCTTAAGGGGGTGCCAAGGGGGTTGTAAAATTTTTCACGAATTCTACTATATCCCCACGTCTTATCAGATATGGAATATCTTTTCACTTTCACGTGCTTGCGTAATAATCGCCTAAAACTTGTTTTTAAGTTTTTTCCTTTTTCAGCCCCTAAGAGGGTATAAACGGGTTGAACACGTTTTCACGAGTTCCGTCATTTCTTTTAGAAGTGATAAGAAATTGAATTGGTTCCTACTTTCTCGTGCTGTCTTCATATTTATTTATTAACTCCTTTCAGGATTTTTGGATATTCAACCCCCAAGTGAGTGTAAGGAGGTTGCATATCTGATAATATATCGAATTCATTTTTAATTCCCAAGGTTTCCTATATAAAAAAGCCAAAAAGTCTAGTATGCTTTTCAAAGTTTCGACATATTTCTTAGGTTCGATGAGATATTAGATCACTTTTCATTTCCACAGACTTTTTATATAATCGCCTACAAACCCATTTCTCGATTTTTGGATATTCAGCCCCCAAGGGTTTGCATATGTTTTCACAAATTTTGCCATCCCTTAGTTCTGATGAGATATAAAATTGGTTATTACGGCATTTGATGTAATGACCTTAAAACCAATTTCACGATTTTTCGAATTTCAAGAACCAAGGGGGTGTGAAGAGTTTGCTTACGTTTTCACAAATTTTTCAAAATCCGTCTTGTCTCATGAGATATCAAGTTGCTTCTTATGAAATCGTCTAAAAACCTGTTTCACAATTTTTTTTAAATTCAAACCCCAATGGAAGTAATGGATTTGTATACGTTTTAACAATTCGACTATCTAATTCTGATAAGGCAACAAATTCGTTTTTACTTCTATGGGCTTTTAGTGTACATAATATACTGAAATTCAAATAGTCTACACGGACTTTTTCAATGTTTAAGCGGCTAAAAATCTCTATTTTAAATATTTTTATATTACGAACAAAAATAATTTTCCAAGAAATCTTATAATCTCGAAGCAACTCATGATACACTCCGACTTTGACCGCTCCCGAACTTTGACCCGAAAAATAATAAAGTTTCGCCCAGACCATTGGCAGATTTTTTTAAAGTTACAAACTGATTGACAGCAGGTGAACGCAGACTTCTTCTAGCAAGTGTATTTATATTGGATATACACTGTATTGAGCATTGAGCAAAATACCTACCACATACATTTATATGTTTTTTTTCGGATTTCATCTGGCCGTACATTTCATCTATAATACTTAGTCGATTTTTACCACCCATTTAATTTCACTAAGCCATTTATTCAAAACAAATTCTGATAAAATCCTAGGTCTCTCATATATTTTTTACAGCTTGTTGTACCCATCTATTTTTTCAGTAACGTATCCCACGACATTCTGAAAAAATGATAATAATAATATTTCGCAATGATACCAAACCATTGTGTCGGCAAATTAACCCAATACGATAATAATCGACCCCATTTAAATTCCTTTCATTGAACTAAAAATAAATTCCTGATAAAAAAAACCCACAGTACGCATATACACTACACGTCCACTTCAATTACAACAACAAGAATAGTCCTTGCTCCTTAGTCCTGAGTAAAACCTCGTGAAATAAAATCACGCAAAAACGAGGTCGACAGATAAAATAAACAGAAACACATGGTGCCATTGAAATACATCCGGGACTTATTACAGCCGCGCTTACTACAAGTAGAGTATCAATTTGATAGAACACCCCAGGCACAATAGGAAGGAATATAGGAGTGAAATTCAAAAAAAGTGTTAAGGACTCGGGACTAATGACTAAAAAAGTCCCCCGACTGAAGTGCAGACTTCGCAAGCAGTACTTTGCTACTATCTTTATTTTCTTTATA
The DNA here is from genome assembly GCA_951812415.1 of Beris morrisii. Lineage (NCBI taxonomy): Eukaryota > Metazoa > Arthropoda > Insecta > Diptera > Stratiomyidae > Beris > Beris morrisii. The sequence goes on from OX638310.1 coordinate 63,586,706, forward strand.
TGCTCGGGCAATTTGGCTTGACTACGCATAATTCTGTACGCGTCCTAGATCGCGTACATCCGTTTTTCCGAAAGGACTCTACATTGGACTGGCTCTTTGATCCACCATCACCCAGCAGCGCTTCCCTTTAGATCTTTCCTTGTGTTTTTCCCCGCTACATCCTTGAATTATAGAAACATTATTATCTACCCCTCATTATCAAAACGATCGCTACAAGGACCTCTTCAAGGATCTGTTGCAAGTAATTGAGTACACCACCATCACTCGATGGCTTCTCGATGTGCCTGGGCCTCGCCGGCTTGGCCCAATTGTTCAAATTGCGCGATTTACGCCACATCGGATATTGTCTGCGTGCATTTCGGATGATCCTTGGCAGGACTACAAAGGGAGGAATATCTTTTGAATAGGTGAACAATAGAACGAGATAAGAATTAGATTTAAACTATCCGTTGTTTGCTACATACACCCTGAATACAAGAGGGATGAATCAATGAATGAACGAAAAACGTTCGTTTGACTCAGGATATTGCCATATCCTCGTATGTAGCGAGGACTCGTCGAAAATAAACAGAAGGTAGTTCGGTTGATTTAATTCGAATTCACGTACGATCCTTTCACTATATCCTCCTGCTCGAGAATCGCAATCGACATCAATTCGAATTAGGAGAAATTTCGGTGATTTTTGTTTTCACAAGTTCTGGATGTAATTCTGCATTATCCTTTTTCCAAACTTTGTCCAACATTTTTCGCATACAAACAGACTCAAGTGCATGTTATTTTCGGCAGAGTTTCTCTCGTATGCAATCGCTGCAATATGAAATCCGTTGCAGAAAATTTGCTTGAAACTTTTGGATAACAAGGACTCTGCTGGTACCTGCACAGGTAATATGCACTTTTATCTCAAGTGGTGGAGGCTTAATCGACTGCAGTAAAAAATTCAGGAATGTAGAAATATTGGAATTTTTTTCGATGCACTCTATTGGAGTTGGCGAATTTCTGCCCAAGTGGATTTCGTTATTATTTTTCAGCTGAAATATTCAAGTAAGTCTAGTGCTCTTCATCTGGAAACGGCTAAAATTCATCTGAGGCAACTTTTTCACATAGTAGAATATTGGCTACTTGAAATAACGATAGAAATATTCGATGTATGGATAAAAGCCACTTCTAGACGAAAATGCGAGAGGAATTTTTGTAAATAGTTGAATGGCAATAATGTTGCTAAGGCAAATATCAGATGTTTATTCAAAATGTTTTATTATTTTTCGAATGAATAAAAAAAAGGAATAAAAATAAGGGTGGTGTTTGTAAATTGTAAAGCTCTCACTGAAGCTAACCAAACTCGAAATTTTTACATCACTGGATGACAAACCGCAATAAATATGAAGAATAAATGCATGTACAATAAAAAAAATAGGCAATATGTTTGCATATGTTTGCTGCCATATTTAGTATGTGGTAATACTTATTTGGCAGTAGCGGGAAACAATTCAACTGTTGTCGCAATATAGCCCGCACGATGCTATTTGTACATCGCGCGCGTCGCGCTCTTCCTATAATTTGACTTTCGCAGTTACTGATATGCAGCAGAAAAATTTGCTGCAGGTTTCTGTTCAAGATGGCGACCAAGAGGTATTATTGCTCATTTTGCTTATTTTACGAGGGCGGATTGATAATGACGTGGAAAAATCAAGAAGGAGTGGGCAGGTAAGGAATTCGTTATTTTTTTTTGACCTGGACCATCCTTAAATAGATTACCTGCAAAGTTTAAGCCTGATACTTCGTTTAGTTTTCGAGGAACAGCCGTCTAAGCAAGTTGACTTATAAAAATTTTTAAAAATGGATAAGAATGAATTTCGTGTGTTAATTAAACACAATTTTTTAAAAGGGAAAACAGCTAAAGTAATCAAAGAAAAATTAGATAAGCATTATAGGGACTCTGCACCATCGATCCGAATGATTTACAAATGGTTTTCTGAATTCAACTGTGGTCGTACGAGCACAGAAACCATACCAAGTCCAGGACGTCCAAATGAGGTCACCACGCTAGAAATGATCGATAAAATCCATGATATCGTGATAGAAGATCGTCGAGTAAAAGTGCGTGAGATAGCTAACGTAGTAAGCATCTCATCTGAATGTATTTGGAATATTTTGAAACATTGTTTGGACATGAGAAAGCTATCCGCAAGATGGCTGCCGCGTTTGCTCACAATCGACTAAAAACACAATCGTGTGACAGCTTCACAGCACGGTTTGCAACTGTTTCAACATAATACAAATGAATTTGTTCATTAATTCGTAACTGTTGATGAATCACTACACTCCAGAAACCAAACAACAGTCAACACAATGAAAGGAAGCCGGTTCAACACACCGAAGAAGGCAAAAATCTGCCAAAAGTGTGGACGCAATTTTATTATTTTTTAGGATAAGTCCGAAATGTGGTTAATGCTGAAATACGGAGGAGGTAAAAAAAATAACGCTCCAAACAGCCTTGTGGTTATTTTTGAAATGTTCACTCCCGTCATCCCTTTTTGAGCTGCACGATAGATAGATAGATGGATTGGAAATAGGGGTTGGTATGGTTAACCTCTGTCACTGCAGCCACAGTTGGGCCTATTGTGACGTCCCCCCGGTTTGACTATGATTTCTCTTCAATCCCTGCGGTTTCAATGAAGCTTAGTATTTTGGGAAGAGGAATAGTCAGGAATTCCGCTGGTTCCATGAAACCCTGACCGAAGTGACGAAGTCTTTTGTGAGCTAAACCCTCACATTCACAGAGGATATGCTCTGGTGTTTCGTCTTCGTTATTGCATATTCTACAAATTTTAGTCTCAGAGAGACCAATCCTATTAAGATGCTTCCTCATATGACAATGTCCGGTCAGAACTCCAACCAGGGTTCGGGTCTAATATCTGCTTAATCAGATGTTCTTTTTTCCGAATATTTTGGCATAAAAAGCTTTGAGTGCCTGTTGCCCGGTGCCAATTCCCAGTGAATGGCACTTTGCGATTTTTGCCACATTCGGATTCTGGATTCTGGCTGTTCTTAATGGTATCCCACAGAATGGATATGGTCCCATGAAGTCAGCTTCTGAACCTTTCCTAGCCATTAAGTCGGCCATTTCATTACCTTCATAGCCGCTGTGTCCCGGAATCCAAATGAGGTTAACTCTGTTCTTATTTCCGATTTTAATCAGGCATTGGGGGCAATTCCAAACAAGTTTGGAGTAGATTTGAATGGACTGAAGTGCCATTATTGCAGCCTTGCTATCCGAGAGAATATATATTTGTTGGTTTTTGTAGCCCCCTCTGATATTTTCTCTAATGCATAGTTCAATAGCATGAGTCTCCGCCTAAAAAACAGTGGATTTTATGTGCATGCTACAGTAGAATTTGATATTTGGGCGCACTCCATAAACTCCTGCTTCTACACCTTGATCCGTTTTAGATCCGTCTGTGTACCAGACTATAGATCCTGGTTTTGGAGTGGGTTTGTTTGTGACCCACTCCTCCATTTCAGGTAGGACAACTTTGAATGGCCTTGTGATATTAAACTTCGGTACCATTGAATCAGAAAGAGGTATTGCTAGTATGGGGTCCTTGTTGAGTTCCGCGGAGAGAGTTGGGCAAGCTGTTTTGCGCTCTGGCTCGTCCTCTGAGCTCAAAAGTTTGTATGTGGTGAACCTAGCTTCTTTCTGTATTTCTGAGTGTAGAGGTGTTAGGTTGAGAAGCACCTCTAAGGCAACTGTGGGAGTGGTGCGCATTCCCCAGTAATACCCATGCCAGTCTTTGTAATTTAGTCAGCTTAAGCTGAGCAGTTTTCTGCTTTGTTTTCTTCCACCAGACGGATACCGCGTAAGTTATAACGGGCCTTGCAACGACGGTATACATCCAGTAGGTTAGTTTTGGACTCAGTCCCCAGTTTTTGCCGAGAAGGCTCCTGCAGGTCCAGAGAGAGATTCTGGTCCTTTCAAGAACTTTGTCCAAATGAGCATTCTAAGTGAGCTTTTCATCCAGGATGATACCCAGCAATTTTACCTCACTAGCATACTCTATGGATTCTCCAAAAAGAGTAGACTTAGATAACTTGTCCTTACACCTCCTTTAGGTGAATGCAACAATTGTGCTTTTCTTTGGGTTGATACCCAATAGTTTGGGGTATTCTGAACTAGATCTGTCACCGTCTCTTCAAATTTACCTTTAACAAGGATGGCAAGGTCGTCAGCGTAACCCTGTACCGTGACTCCAGATTTTCTTAGGTCTTGAAGAAGGTCGTCCACTACTAAGCTAGCACCAGCCTTTCGCAGCTGTGACTGTGACTATTGAGTCGGCTAGTGTCGAAGTTATTTTCCTGCGTTCTAGCATGTCCTTAATCGAACTGGAGATTTTTGGATCAATACCACTCTTTTGTGCAGCAGAGTAGATGCTTTCGTAGGCAGTGTTGTCAAAAACCCCTTCGATATCTAACTTCGTGACTAGGTTTTGTAAGGCGTGGGTTATAGACTTCCCTGGATGATATGCATATTGATTATAGTGTAAGGGTTGAGATTTCAAAGCCCCATCTCTGATATGCCTATCAATAATCTTTTCCATAATTTTCAAGAGAAATTACGTTAAGCTGATAGGACGATACGACTTAGGATTATTGCTCGAACGGCACCCTGTTTTTGATATGTACGGGGTAGGCCAAATACAAGTTTCTTTTTAAAAATGCAATAAAATGAACAAAATTAAATTTTTTTCCATGTATTATGGCTTTATTAGTAAGAGTAAACATTCCCATTAATGATGGAACACAACTTCGTTCAAGTGGCTGCCTCGGCTGGCTGCGCAGTAGTGCATTCTGTCACTCCAATTTTCCAAGACCTTGTTGATGGTTTCGGGCTGTAGCTCACGGATTGCTTGGATGATATTGGCCTTAAGTGCTTGAATCGTTTCTGGATTGTTGGCATAACATTGGTCCTTCACGGTTCCCCACAAAAAAAATCCAAAGGGGTCAAATCGCAGCTCCGAGGCGGCCAATTGACATCGCCAAGCCGGCTGATAACACGATTTGGTAATTTGGTGCGTAAATTATCGATTGTGGCATGGGCTGTGCGGCATGGCGCGCCATCCTGCATGAACCAGAGGTTGTCCAAATCCATGTCTTCAATTTCAGTAAAAAAAAGTCGGATAACATGGCTCTGTAACGTTCACCGTTGACCGAAACGTTGTTGTTGTTCCCAACGTTGTTCAAGCGTAAAGCGACTCGTTTCGTTCCGCGGAGGTATGATACTGACTTTCTGTCAAGATTTCGTGCGGGAAACAGCTTTCAGTGTCAAAAAAACCTATGATTTAAAAAGAAACCACTAGATGGCTCACCCTGTATATCACCTTAACGTAACCCCATGCGTGGCTTGCTCTAAATATGGATAACAGTGTTGGTAGAAGATGGTCCATTCCTCTTTGCAGTAAAGCGCGAAATATTCTGACTTCTCCAGGAGATTTAAATGGTTTAAAAGTACGTATGGACCATTTAACCTTGTTAGCTGCACGATCTTAGTTCTACACGACTTCCCAGTTTCAAGTTTCTAGCATAAATGGTTCCTGAGATATGGAAATCAAACGCTCCGTCACGCTACTTAAAGGAGTCATTCTGATCCATCTATTAACAGTATATGAAATTTATAAATCCATCGATTTTTGAGCTATGAGCCTTCAATCGCTTTTGGTATAGGGTGGACAGACGGACTTTTTTATTGCTTTTTCGGGGCCCTGGAAGGTGAAAATTCAAAATTGATGGAAATATTTTTTTTTAAATTTAACAAATAATTAACCAAAATTCAACCAAAGAAATTTTAATATTTATTAAATCATTTGAGTCCCAAATAGAACTCCAGAGGATCTTGTAATCTGCAATTTTTTCTGGAAGATTTTTCCTTGCTTGTAGGAATGTTGTATCTAGTTATTAACCAAAGGATTTTAATCCGACACAGAAATTTCGAAAAATTCCAATTGTCTGTTTTTGCGATCATAAACTATCGATTTTCGATGTAGACAAAGGAGAGAAGGGTCCTCGAACAAATGATGCGCGAATTTGTTGTTTACGCACTCGACATCACAATAAAGAACGAATGCAGCAATTACCGAATGTTTGTTTTCAGTAACTTTGTTTCGGTTGTACCATAAGATCAAACCATGACGCATATGATGGACCCAACCCTTCGGGATAGGTATCACTGCTACCGAGCCTTATGTTATCCATCTTTTCATGATTGAAGCGCGAGAAGCGCAATTTCGCTATAAAGGATAAGGGCATTAAGCCTAATGGATGGTGACAGGAAGCTTCCCATTTTTCTTCCTTGGTTTATCGAAAGGCAATCGTTTGGAATTGATTCTATTAGTTCTGCCTGAGTACAACATTCAGAACAGGATTTCTGATATGGCGATGGCGAATACCTGCAGTTTTTCAGGTATTTTGAAGAAGTCTCCCTTGTTAAGGACTTTGTCACAAATCGACGTCTTATTCAAAATCCAAGCAATTTACATTATGCAAAAGGTTGCTTAGAAACTCATCTCCTTTTGAGTGAAATCGTCCAGTGGACAGATGTTCTTTATGCCGGAGTATTGAAATCGAATCCACTACTCACGTTCCACTGTTCTCCGTAACAAAAGGACCTCCCAAAATGACTTTATTCGGACGATACATTGCAACAATATCGTCATGAAAACATGCAATTGTCCGGTCAGTGTGCTGTTGATGTTACGTGGCCGGACACACAATTGTCTTGGCATAAAGGCCGATATGCTGTCTAAGAACGAAGACCTCAAGGGCAGTTGTACAATAGTCCAAAGTCTTGTAGCTGCGTAGTCGGTAAGGAAAAGAATTCGAAAGCAACATTTTCGGGCAAAAGGTGTCGTTATGAACTCTATTCAGGACTAAATTGCTCAATCCATAAAGCCTCTAATGTTTTGTTTGTCGATCCGGTCTTCTTGTCTCGGGGGGTCATAAAACCGAGAATTTTTTGCGGAAATAAAATTCCGGGAATTTTGTTATGAAGGAGTTTTTATTGCTCGAGATTTCGAACTGTAAGGAAGATTCCGTGAAAAAGGGTGCATTCTTCAGACAAATGGAATGTTTGGACTCGCATATGAATGAGTTGCGTTGTAAATAAGTAAATCGATTAGAGGAAAAGGATCTCCGGATCTTTTTTATTATTGGACAAAAAGTTGAAAATTTCACTAATTGGGGCTGTAAACGTTATATTTGTTGAGGCTGATGCCACGATAGCCTAGTATGAACGTGCCAGTCTATCTTCTCATACTTTCCTTAATTGTCCACATAATACCACAATATACTAACCAAGTTTTAACTTTTTGCCATTAGTATTTAACTTCTGACTTTATGGGTATTCGAAGCACAAAAATTTTTAAGTTCTGATGCAGGACCTCTCCTCTTCCTTGCTGCAGTAGCGCAACAACAACCAACAAATTTAGAGTGCTAGAAGTTCAATCCTTCAGTTTGTTATATATTATTTTTTGTTCAAATGTGCCCAAAGTGTCCAAACTCAAGAACCCACTGATGTGGAAATTTGAAATCCACTATTCAAAAAAAATTCCTCTGGCGATATACCTTCACTCCTGCAACTAATTACCATCCAAAAAACCTTAAAACAAGTTTACACGAATATTAGCCTATCATTTCGGTCTCCAATTCTTGATACACAAGTTTAAAAGAAAATCGGGTGAGTCCCACGTATAACTCCCATACAAAATTCCTTAAAAAATTAGTGCATTCCTGTTCCGCAACAACTCAAGAAATCGGTCAGTCAGCAAGTCGAAATTTGACGTGAATTACGCTTGAGTAAAAAGTAAGGTCCAGTTCGTTAGTGAGCGAAATCGCTCCATTTCATCGTGTAGCATCCTTCAAACAAAATTCCTTAAAACAAGTATTTTAAATTTTTTTATTTACGTATAAATCCACCAATTTTAGATATGTACATAATTAAAAAAATAATTTAATAATATGTATGTTTAGCAAAAGTTTAATATTATAAACAACGTAGAAACCTGTAGTGTGAAACTTTCAGAACGTTCTTGTAGTCTTAAATTTTGGACACATTTGTTTTCTAGTAGTTAAAAAAAAAAAGTGGAGAAAATCAGGCAAGTTGCTCATGTACCACACAAAAGTCCTTCGAGAATCTGTGAATTTTGTTTTATTATTTTTTAATTATAAAGTATTGTGATTTGCTTGAAATTTACGAAAAAAAATTGCTAATTGATAATTTTACGTTTTTAAATTTTAGGACTAGTACCCCAAAATAGCAAGAAGAAAATGTTCGTCTGTCCGCGTTTAAAGGTTCGTATCTTCCAAACTCGTTCAGCTTTTTAATTCAAATTTTTTTTGTAAAGTGGATTAAGGGCTCACATACCCCTGCATGCGCTGAAAACCGAGTAAATTTGAAAAATTATTACAAAGGTTGTATGGTGAAAAAAAAATTTATTTGTTGAGTTTTCATATTTATTATTAAATATTCAGCTATAAAAAAAAGAAAATTTTTTTTTATTTTTTAATATTAACATTGTTTTTTACGGGTATAAACGGACTACTTTTGAAAACCATGGCGCCTCCTGGTCGGCATCATAACTTCACCAAAAATAATTCAATTTGCAAAAATAAAAAAGAATCTTGTAAAATAATGTAGTAGTTATAGTCTCACGGAGGAAATTTTTTTTTTTCAAAAATAAATAAGTTACAGAATTTCAAACTTTAGTAATCAGTTTTTTTAAAAAAATTTGCGTTTAATAATTTATAAAAAAATTTCCAAGCAAAAAATTAAAAAAACCTCTCGTCAGACTATAGAGAAAATAGTTATCAAAATTTAAAAAAAAAAAGTTGACAAATATTGAAAATTGACTGAGTTATCGTGCCGACCATGTCTAAAAACATAGTTTCGAGAAAAACGCGTTTAAAGTTTTTGGTAGGTACAACGTGAACTTACGGCTAGTCTCCCATTCCAGCTTCGTGCTGTACACCTTCTTCCTCTTGTATTTTCGTGTTTTTCACAGATGGTCCTATAAATGACCTTGTTTTCTATGAAACCCAGCTTTTGCAAAAAAATAAAAGCTAAACGCTGCTGTTGAGAGTGGCGCGGCAATTAGCCAGGAAGCCGCTCCAAACCGAAGTCTGGTGACATTTATTGCTAGAACTTTGTAATGGAGTGGAATTTTCTAAATTCAAATTTTTTTTTAATTCTTAAAAGTATAAAAAATAAAAATCGGTAAAAAAAAAAAAAATTAATTTTTTGAAAATTTCAGGGGTATATGAGCCCTTAAGTAATCATCCTTAGGTGGTGACTTTTTGAGGGGTAAGAGAACTGCGTAGATGCAGAATTTTGGTTTTTATATCTCAGGAACCGCTTATTCCCACGTACGTGAGTGGGGGTAACAAAATGCGTCTGAATGGCTTGAGACTAAGATCAAGATATTCTAAAATCCATATCTCCTAAACGAAGAAAGTTGAAACTTGGAAATAGTTTGCAGGTATACTATGAGACTATGTATACTATGTAGTCTGGGTGGCTTAGTGGCTAGAGCACTTGTCTTCGGTGCACCTGGTACCAGGTTCGAATCTGCTTGGAGACAAATAATTTTCGAGTATGGGATTGGGTGCCGGACTACCAGTTCATTAAGCTGTAAATGAGCGTGTGGCTGACCACTTCACCTTCTAGTATTCCTTTGGTCCAGTAATGAAGTAACTCTAGCATTACTTCAAGGCCTAGGCTCAGTTTGGGCTGTTGTGCCATTGAATATTATTATACTATGAGAATAGATCAGAAATAATAATAGGAGTCAGTGGCGTGCGGAGTGAAAAACTTTAGATTACAATATCTTACGAATTTCATTCACTTAACCGCTTCCCAGACTGAAAAATAGTAAAGTTTCTCCCAGACTGTTGGCGAATCTTTTTATAATGGATCAGTAGAGTATCTACGTATAAAATCTAAGTTGCGTTTTAATGCTGGATTTACACCGAACACAAGGCGGCGCGACTTTACCCCCATCATAAACATCAACCAATCAGCCGAAAAAAAGTCCAACAATGCTCGACTTTTCGGACATAAAACCGGCTTGTGATTAACTTAAGTGGATAAAGTCGCGCATAAATCCGCTCTTTTAGTCACCTTCCTCACCCCAGACCTAAAAGCCATAATATCGCTCCAATGTGAAAACGGGTTCTCGAGATATGAAGAAACACAAATCACAAAATACGCGGACAGCATCATGGTGCGCTTACACTCACCCTTGAGGCTCGCCTCGAGGCGATCCTCTACCCCCATCAGGCCATTGCAAACCGGTTTTCGTCGGCTGTGTTCTTTGCTGTGTTGAAAGCACTTTACACTCAACATGCCTCTGCGGCGCAAATTGCCTATAAGTGCGAAACGACAGAAATACGATGAGCTGCGAATTGTGGAGTACCACAGTTCATTGCATGTGTGTACACATATGAAAACGTGCGCCGGAGAAAAAGTTGAAGAATGTTAGACTCTTGCGACTCCACGAGCCATCTGATTGGTTGATTTTATGGTGGGGATAGAGGCTCGCCTCAAACGCTGAGTGTAAATGCACCATAAATGCACCATCAAGCGCCAGAGCAATGAACAAAGCGGCAGAGAAATGAACAAATCTAACTTCTTAAGGTCTCCTACTTATAAAACATACTGCAGTCACGATCGGCTGCAAGCCAATCGTATAATACTATAGATGAATACTGAACTCCGATTTATATTGTAGTTGGGGATAAAGTAGAATTACGTGTGTGCATGTTGTATGTCCTTTATTGAGGACTGCCATTAGATTGCTACTCAAAACTAAAAGACAATATTCAGTGTTTAATTTCATACCTTGAGCTGGGTAAGTCATCGAAAAAAAATTTCCTTTTTGAAGGACTTTGACATAGGAGGTGCAGGAAGGACTCACTCGATTTCTTACATATTTATCCTTTTCCTTGGAACCATTCAAAAATGAACGTGTACAAAATTTCAAATTCGTAGCTTGAAGCGTTTAAAAGTTATCGAAAAATATTGTTAAACACGTGTCTTTAGGACATTTTGTATGGCAGCTACCAGAAGGAGTAAACGGATTTCGCTGATTAGTCAACTCGAACTTCGTTTTAACTGAAAACTAATTTGTACAAAATTTCCAATTCATAGCTAAAAGATTACTTGAGTTATATTGAGTTCCGTAAATTAACTGAAGACGTTTTGACAGGATATTTGTATGGCAGCTACACGAAGGACTAATAGGATTTTCTTCATAATCATATATTTAGCTCCAACTATTGGAAAAAGAACACATACAAAATTTCAAAGACGTAGCTTAAACCCTTCTGAAGTGATCGGCCAATATTCTTAAACACGTGTTTTAAGGACATTTTGTATGGCAGCTACCCGAAGGAGTAGCACGATTTTGCCCGTTAACGAACTTAGCCTTACAAATTCAACCAAACATCCAGATTGAAAATTTCAAGATCCTAGGTGCAGGCGTTCTTGAGTTATCGTGTTCACGGACAGACGGACGGACGGACGTCAAGCGGATTTGAGGTTTTTGGCCACAAATAAACAAAAAATAATATATAACTTTTTTTCGTCCGAGGCTTAGTTCTATGCGTTACAAACTTTTGGGCTGGATTAAACTTATAATACTCTATATGATTTCATCTAGAGTATAAAAAGGGCCATAAGCTACTAAAATAAGTTGGGTTTAAGGAAAGGCTATAAACAGTAGGGATGTTAAAAAAATTTCGATATATCGAAATTGCGATATTTTTTGAACGATATATCGATAATATCGGCCGATATTGTAAAAAGCGATATATCGATATTGAAATCCGACTATCGGACTCGATATTTTTTTTAAGTATATCATATTTTAGAAATCGAACGAACGGGTTTTTTGCATTTAATTTGCAAAAAAAAAATCTGAAACGTTGAAAGTGGAAAAAAAAATGTTCGATCACGGAAACCATATCTGTCGAAAATAGGTTCAAGGCACGTGACATATGCGGGCGTATGCACGCAAATCTTCACTTCAGGCGCCAACACAAACCTATGTAAGACGAGGCAACCAGGCAACTATCTTGTGTACAGGTATCTAACCGCTCCGTACCTTGTTGTTATTGGTTTTTTATCTTGCTCTTTTAAGTATGTTTGTATTAGAGGACCTTTTTTCGATCACACATAGTCTATCTCTGTTGAAACAACAAATTGCATAGACATCACTTTGGTCTCGACATGAAAAACTCGTAGTGCAAGAAGCTTCTACCAGTTAGACAGTTCCAAGTCAAGGGTCCGTCCCAAATGAGTTGGAGCAGTACCTGGATCAACCCAACATGATGAGAACACCGGATTCGGATCCAATAAAATTTTGGTTTGATAGCCGTCATTTCACACTAGTTCTGTCGAATATCAGTCAGAAATACCTGATTGTCCCTGCCTCATCGGTGTCATCCGAAAGAGTTCCGTCGGCAATAAATATTGTGGTGCCAAATAATCGCAGTCGGCTTACTGGAGAGCATATTAAGGAGCGAGTATTCTTAACAACTGTCCCAGAAAAGTACTGGTTCTCATAAGCTTACATTTTAAAAATATATCAATATATAATATTTCATTAATAAATAATTAAAATCAAGTTTGCTCTTAATACTTTTTTCGATTTTGCCCCTTTAATCCTTATTTTTTAAAAATAATATAGGGTAAACTACCCGGTTTCGGGCCCCAGCCTTTTTTGGGCCACCATGTTGATTTTCGCTTTATACTGAGCTTCATCTAAATAAAAAACAATTCAATTGCTAATTTGAGGTGCTTAAGATGTTCTGAATGAATTCTTCGTAGCTTTGTATACTCTAAGTAACCCGTGCAATCATTCTGAAATATTTGAAGACGACACATCAAATTTTCGCATTTCATTAGGTATTTTGCTAAGGGCGAGTTAGTTTTAACGCATAGTTTTGTAGTTTTGTTAACGGTTTTAAAAAATTAATTAATTAAATATTATCCTTAATTGTTTCTTTAATAAAAAAAATAGCATTATAGTACCCTACGCTTAATTTCAACAACATTGCAAATATTTCCTATTATACAGAAGCCCGAAACTGGGCTTTTATTAAAATTTATTTTTCTTAATTTTTGTTCACTATTAGTTAAATTTATGATATTAATATAGAAAAAGTACAATACGACTAATATAAAACAATAATTTTTGTACATAATGGGTACACAGTAAATTAAAAGTAAGTCTAAAAAAATCTCTTAAGGGGCCCGAAACCGGGTAGTTTACCTTATTTAAAATATAACAGTATTTCTATCCGGAAACTTTATTTCGATCAAAAAAGGCATTATATTGATTTCATGAGTCAACAGAGAAGAATTTTCCACTTTCCACCAACATTTCCAATAGTTCAATCAAAAAACTCTCAGATATTGAAATTGCAATGATAAAATTGAAATTGAATTTCAGACTCTAAAAATAGCTAAATTTGGCAACTGTGACCGAAGGCAACGAAATCAAATGTCATTCATTTATTAGCTTTCGGTTTGCTAAAAGCCACGTGCGCCGTATTTTTTATTAATGTTAAGTTTGATGCAGCATTGGAGTTTATTTTTCATTGGAAAAAATATTCGATATATCGATATATCGATATTTTTCTCCGATATATCGTCAGCCGATATTGATATTTTTTTCAATATCGATATATCGATATTTTTTTCCGATATTAACATCCCTAATAAACAGTATAGTCGATTCTTGAAACTACTGTGAATTCATATTTTCAGGACATGCATAGATGATCTTAACTGCTCCGGCAGTAATAAATGTGAAGGTGTCGTGCAGTGTCGTAAACAGTAAAAAAAAATCCAGTGAAATTTACCTTTTCAAGTAAATTTACATTGGGATGTGATAGTCAATTTGAATGTAATTTTCAATTTTCGGTCAGTAAATTTCAATTTAAATTAGTAAATTTAAACTTCGAAAGCAGCAAATTCACTGGATATTCTCTTGAATTTACAATTCCAAAAAAGTGTGTTATTAGCACTCTTTAAGATACACTTATTTTATTTACTTCTAATATTATTTCTTACTTACTTACTCTTATGGGTAGGAATGGAACCCGCGATCAATTCTGGTTTTGCTGCGTAGGTTTGGCGCGTAGCCACTGCGCCACCGATTGCGATTCATTTTCATTTCAGTAGAAAACAAAATCGAACGAAGCGTCCAACTTCGTGGTTTCATATATTACATGTTTTTCGTCAAAAAATTCAAATAGATAAGTAGAATTACACGAAAAAGAACGTAATTTTCAATTCATATATAAATATAGTTAATTTTACATTAAATGTTGCGTAATTTTGTGAGCCTTTTCATGTAAATTTTACGGTTCAGTTGTAAAGTACATGAATAATTTACTAATACTAATTGGATTGAAAATTCAAGTTTTTTAAAACAGTGTAGCTGAGATATCGGGCATTGGCAAATTATGAATTTTCGACGATTTTCAATTCACCATATCTTGGAATAACTGCTCGTTCTGATGAATAACTAATAAATTAGGTTTGACATATAAAGAAAGGCATTTTTTGAGGCTATTGGTGCAGTGAATGACGGTGTAATTCTCATGATTTTGAAAGCAATGACGAGACTCAGTACATTTGGGAGCTTCTGCCTCTACAACTTGACACACCTTTCTGGAAATAGAGCCTCCAATCGAAAGTGTGGTACTAATTGTATCCAAGTCACCTATCGGACAAATAAAAAGAAAATAATTTAGGAAAAACTTAAGCGGTTGAACAGCGTAGATCTTTCCACTGTTAATTAAAATCGTTTCATATTTCAAATCCTTTCATTGAGGTGTAAACCTAATCCCCATACATTTGACAAAAAAATCAAAGGTGTGCACATTTGAAACCTGGAACAAAAAGGAATTAATTTTTTTGCTTAACCCCCTATATGGAAAAAAATGAATAAAAATTGATAGATAGCGTTAACACAATTTCCGCTAAATATGTTCAACACAAAAGGACTTAAGGACCTCGAAAAACAACGCAACAACCCCGATGATGAATACACTATTTAGAAAAAAATCACATAAAGGACATTTTATCGGTTAGGGTACTATACATCCTGAACGAGGGTAAACCTGACGCAACAACAAACAATAAAAAGGAATTAAAGGTACGGACCATCAGTGGATACACTATCTCTCGTCCCTGTACACACTATTGCGAAATGAGGACATAGAAGGGCACGGTTTGAGTAAAAACAAATCTGATCCTCGAAAATAACAAAAGGACTTTGAATAGGGGCGCCCCTTCTTGCCGGATTTAAAAATTCATTGCAGATTAGCGTAGTTTGATCAGACAAGCAGATCTTGTAGGAATCGTATGTGGACCAACGAATCCTCTACTCTAGGTGCGCTACAGTATTAGTTGGAAAACTATACAAAGGTCCGATATCCTTGCCATTATCCTTACGTGTGTGTAACTTTGAAATTGAAATTCATACGAATTTGAAACACTGAGCTCTGTGCACAAGATTATGATGAGATATCCTGTTCACTGGCCTAGTGAAATTTCGACTAGATAGGACCGATAGTCGTATAATTCGATTGAGGGTCCTTCAGGACCAGAGAGACCGCTTTTGTTCGAATTTCACGAAAGATAGATTTTGCATGCAACAGAAACTTGTATGGAATTGTGCTGTAAGATTAAGAGACTATTGTTCAAATTTTAGTTCGCTCTTGTGCATCGGTCGATGAATTGGGAAATCAGATTTCAAATTTCGGACGGGGTGTGAAGATATTTGCTACAAAAATTCGATTATTTAGAGCAGATGCTGGTGCTGGGACTATTTTGTTCTGTTGAAATTTCAAAAAGTTATTAAGCGGAAGATACGTGATCGAGAATAATTTCAAAAATCTCATTCAATTTTGACTTTTTAAAGATTATTTTTCTGAATTTGAATTCATATCAACAGCAGTCAGTACAATAGACAAACGCAAATGACCTAAATGCAGATAGATACCCAAACCTGAATTACTTCGGAGGTGAAAGGATCATACTTTGGATAATTTCTCCAGCCGCCGTGACTTTGGATATCGATACAGGTCTTGGACGAAAAGAAGGTTATATAAAGCTTCTCGAGCTTCAAAACATAGAGGTAATGGCAGAGGAACTTTAAGTGCCGTCATCATCAAAGGTGTAATATCTCAAATCCGGCCCTGGACTCCAATCACTTTGATTTAGCGACTATGCCCTCCAATTATTGAAAAAAACTTATTAGAACTTATTCTTTAAAGAAACCACTGTCTCTGAAATTTTGGAATGTATTTCTTTCGTCACTTTTGTATGGAAAATTTTGTTCATTGCTAACCAATTCATAGAAACTTTTAGCTCTATAGTTCAACTCGTTTTCGTGTTGTCGCGCGTTTGTCCGAATTTAAGCATACAAATTTTAGGAACATTTATGTGGTAGCTACTTTAAAAATTATTTAATTTTTCATATTTTTGTTCCCGTACTATACAATACGTAATGCCCATGAAAATTATAAATTTAATCTTAGAGGATTCTTTATTTCTCGTCCATTAGTGTAACCATTCATTGTAGTTTAAAAAGAATTGATTGGAAATTAGCTGAAGGCATTTGGAGATTTCTTTCTCTAAGGAACTCGATCTTACGTTTACTTTATTATCTTCGATTTTGTGTGCATCGACACTATGACCCAAAAACGAACTTGATGTTGGCTGTGGCATAAATACTTCCGTCGCCCTCGATTTTAACCACTTCTCGAACTTTGAGCTGAAAAATAATAACGTTGAAGTCAGAATTTCTTAATGAAATTTCAGGATATAACCTCAAAATTCTGGCGGTCCAAGAAACGAGATGGCTTGGCAGTGAAATTAATGACTTGCGGACACACACAATACTAACCAGTGGAAAACCTCCGGGGAGCAGGGAATTTGGAGTAGCTTTCGTGGTAGATAGCAAATTTAAAAACTTAATCACCGACTTCAAACCCGTAAACGTAAGATTGTGTGCAATCCGCATAAAAACAAAATTTTTCAATGTATGGCTCGTAAACTGTCACGCTCCAACAAAGGAAAAAGATGATGCAGTGAAGGACATATTCTACATCACCCTAGAACAAATATTTGATTCTTTACCATCCAACGACATAAAGATACTTCTAGGAGACTTTAATGCAAAAGTTGGACAAGAGGAGACACATAGAGGAACCACAGGAAGGCACAGTCTCCATAATAAGACCAATGACAATGGACAACGTCTAGTCGACTTCGCCACTAGCAAAAACTTAGTTGTAAGCTCAACATGCTTCCCCCATCGCAACATTCATAAAAGAACGTGGTCATCTCCGGATGGCCGCACTTTGAACCAAATTGACCAAGTTCTGATCGAGAGAAGGGCTGCGACCAGTATTCTAGACGTACGACCTTTTCGCGGAGCAAACTGCGACTCCGACCACTACCTCGTCAAAGTGAAATATCGATGTCGAGTGGCATTATGCGGATATTCAAAAAGGGGCAGGACACCCGAATTTGATATCGATAAACTAAAGGACGAGACTGTCGCGTTAGCTTATAAGTCAGCGCTACAAACACGCTTTGAAGCATTACTAACTGACGAAGAGACAACCATCGATCAAGAGTGGACACAGGTGAGAGATGGTATCAGAACGACAGCAGAAGAGATCATAGGACTAAAATCACAACAGAAACGTAATGACTGGTTCGATAATGATTGTAGTGACGCAATAACGAAAAAGAATGAAGCTAACAGGGAATACATTGAAAGACCGACGAGAGCCAAAAAGGAAAGATACGAGGAGCTTAGGCGATTATCAAATAAAATCTGCAGACGTAAGAAACGAAAACACAATTACTACGTTTACATGGAGGATTGAATCCAGATTGAATCCGGATTCAATCTTCTAAAATCGCATGTAGACGCAGATCGGATTGAAATGAGATCGACTCGATCCGAACCAACTTCTCGACCTGGATCGAATCGAAACCAGTTATGTCGTTCCTCATTTCTTCGATTTGCCCATGTTTCGATCTTTCGATCCGGTGTTGTCATAAACGCGATCCAAATTTCGATCTTTCGATCTTTGGATTCTCCATGTAAACGTAGTAAATGACATAATTATAAGCCTAAATACCGACATGAACTCAAATAATATACGATCCGCACATACTGCCGTCAAACAAATAAGACAAGGCTATAAGCCACGAACAAACCTCTGTAAAGACAAGGAAGGAAGTATCCTTAGTGACGCAGAACAAATTAAACAAAGATGGATTGAGTACTTCAAAAAGCTGCTAAGCCCGAACAGAGTGACGGCCGCCGATCCAATTATTACACCAAGTGCACCATCTGATGAGCAGGAATCAACTACGGTACCCACTGTCGGAGAAGTGGAAGCAGCCCTGCGCGACCAAAAAATACACAAATCACCTGGAGTTGATGCAATACCAGTAGAGCTCCTAAAGGGAGGTAGTCCATGCCTCGCCAATCTCCTACACAAAATCATGACAAAAATTTGGATTTAAGAAAAAATACCCGACGACTGGCGCAAGAGCATTATATGTCCAATCTATAAGAAAGGAGATAAACTGCGATGTGAAAGGCATATCATTGTTGTCTACGTCCTACAAAATACTGACGAAAGTACCTAATTCAGAATCGATTAAAGCCTTATACTGAAAATGTTATCGGCGAATACCAAGGTGGTTTCAGAAACGGACGATCGACTATTGACCAGATATTCTCAGTCAAACAAGTGCTAGAAAAATGCTGGGAGTATAACATTGACGTGCACCAGATCTTCGTGGACTTCCAACAGGCATACGATAGTATAGATCGTAATGTACTATATAAAATTATACTTGACTTCAAAATTCCATCAAAACTCGTCCGATTAACAAACATGACCATGACTGACACTGAATCCCAAGTAAGGATACAAAACGAGCTTACCCAAAGCTTCCGAACAGAATCCGGCCTGAAGTAGGGAGATGGACTCGCTCCCATGCTCTTCAATCGTTAGAAAGGTACCCGTTGATACCAGAAGTACCCTACTAATCAAGTCCACTAAACTAGTGGTGTACGCGGATGACATAAACATCATAGCCAGATCTGTTCCAGACGCGAAGGAAGTCTTGCACTGTCTAGACTCAGCGGCAAAGGTTGTCGGGTTAAGGGTCAATGAGAATAAGACCAAGTTCATGACCCAAACAAGAAGAAACGCGCCAACTAGACAAAATATGACCATGGGTGACTACAACCTGGATAATGTGGATCATTTCTCATACTTGGGATCACACCTTATAATAGACGGCAACGAACTGGACAAAGTAAAACAACGGATCACACTAGCAAATAAGGCGTATTTCACGGTTCTCCCGATCTTAAAATCGAAAAAAGTGCCAGGCTGAGCAAACTTCGCATATACAAGACCATAATAAAAGCTGTGCTACTATATGCCAGCGAAACGTGAACTCTCACCCAAGCGTCTGAAAAATCAATAGACCCATTTGAACGACGAATTCTTCGAAGAATTTTTGGACCAGTAAGAGAAGGCACTGAATGGCGTATCCGGTACAACAACGAGTTGTATAACATCTATGACGCCCCAGCCGCATCGACTCTTATAAAATTTCGTAAGCTACAATGGGCAGGCCATGTGGAGCGAATGGACGGCGGAATAATTCCCAAACGCACACTGAAAGGTAGAGCTCATGGCAAACGACCGGTAGGAAAATCGCGGAAAAGATACGAGGACTCAGTTGACGCAGATTGCAGATCGCTTCTTAGGCTAGCCGCACACTGAAAGAGCAAAAACAGTTTTAGTCAAAAACATTTTTGACTAAACATGACTATGGTATGTCGCTGTTTCAATAGCAATTCAATGATCAGAGCACACTGATTAGTCGAGCTCGCTTCAAGGCACAAGTTGGAGGACGCGGGCGCTGAACCAAGCTGACTTTAGATAATGTATCCTGCAGACCCTGGCCCGATTTGGGCTGTCGCGCCATTGATGATGATGAGTCAGAATCTTACTCTAAGACTCATTCAGATAATATTTCGCTTTTAAGCTGAACTATTTCTTGAGTTATATGTAGTGAATTTCGTAAGCAATTTTCAAGGTCTTTTGTATGGAAGCTACTTGAAGGAATTGCTCGACATGTTAATGGGCAAAATATCAAGTTCTGATATACCAATGTATCGATACTGCTGTTAAGGCGTCAAGCCAGTTACTAATAAAGTGTAAAATTAAGACAGAACAGAGAATAGTTAGAGATTATTTAATAGTTAATTTCTAGTCAGAATCGAGTGCGGATTAAGCCGAGATATATTAACACATAAGGAGTAGGACGGACATTGAATTGCGGAGTGACCATGGTAGTCCAGTGTGAGCATGCTAGTCTAGTCTATCATTATAGGTGTTGTGATTTCGAATACTTCTCATTGTAATGCGCTTTTTATTATATCCAGTTTTCCGTTACTTTCAACTATGTCAACTCACAAAGATATCATTCCAAACTATTATATACGATACCCCATCCACTTGGGGTTTGGTCAATAGGGTAACATCTTGTAACCAAAAAACATACTATGTTAAGAATAGAGTCTTAGGCCCGTTTTGGGCTGTCAAATAGTAGAGCATTTTTACTGGCAAATGTTGTCAGATAGTGCAATCGTCCAATTTTTGTTTGCTACATTAGTTTATTTTATTTATCTTATTTGCTCTACACAACGACTATTTTGACGAAAAAAATTTGACAGAACTTTTCGTAAGTTTTTTAATCAAATATTTGATAGCATGACATACAGTAGAATACTAGCTTAACAAACCTAAAATAGGAGGACTACTGTAACCTTCATTGTCTTTCGGTATGAACTGAAACAGAAGTAAGCTTTATGAGTACTTTTGGGGAGTGGGAACAGAATCCTTCTATTTGTGATAATATACTGATGTACGACAGAATGCTGTGAAACTCTACTAAGGGAATGTGGATAGACTTCTAACATGCCTTGGTCAGTGTCAGGGGCTATTTAAGAAACATATAAAATGGTTCATCTTCCAAAATCTCGCGGAGGCCATAGGTTCGATGAAATTCGGACTGACTTTAAGCTTCTACATGAAAATGGTAAGTTTAACCTAGAGTTGAGCATAGGCGCACAACGTATCCCAGAACCCAGGATAAGTCAACAGTGTGACTGAGCTTTGATAGAAAGCAAAATATTTCAGTACCAAGTGTTGAGCTAAATTCTTCTTGATATTGAGGTCTATCCAGGTTTTATCGAAATTCAAGATTAACGGCTAGACGGACGTCCAAAACCGAGACCTAATATAACCAGCAATCTAAAGCAAAAACCCAATATACCTACAAAACTTAGAGGAAAACCTTGATTACCTTTAGCCATCAGTGGCAGATAAAAACGAAAATACAAAAAATACATTTATGATATTAGCCTTATCTGGATAGAGCATATCAACGTCCTTGCAAGAAACTGTTGCTTTTTCCAGCTCAAATTGATCATTAGATCGAAATAACCTCAAGTCTTGAACCACTGGATTCGCAAACTAGCGCACTATTGAGACTATCTCGTGGATGATATTTCAAGAATCTATATCTTGTTTCCAAAATAATGTTTAGCTATGCTTGTATGTAGTTGAATAATATCAAAAAGTTGGAAGCGAGAGAAGAACCTTGTGGTATCCCACGCTTGTACCTTCTCCCAATCACCAAGATATCAGGTGGTCGTTATGGATCTTGTGAAACGAATTGGTTAAACTATTTACAAAAGAACGCAATTTTACAGACTGATTACGTTATAATTTCATAACTCTCGCTTATGAGGTAAACTTAGATTCTACCCGTAAGCCACATTTCGGAGGAATGATATTACAAATCGGCGCACCATAGCTCATAGCTCAATTCAGTAGTCGATATCATCGGTAGATGTTGTGCTAATCATTCTTGGCCCCCATTGTATTACCACACTTTTATTAAGTTTCCTTTCAAAATTCGACCTTTTATATAAGGTGTCTAGATTCGATCGTTGCATTACCTGTCCGATCGATTGTACGAGTACCAAACATTTTCCCTTTTCTTATCGTCATCTTTTAATTACGAAACGAACAATACAACGCATTTGAAACTAGCAGCTACTGGAACACCGTCGCTATATCCTCGATTGTATCATTCATGAACAAAAGAATTTCACATCATCGAGTTAACTTAACTTTCGATTACAAGATCGGCATGGGTCCATTTTTGGGTTTGGGGAATTAAATGTTTTACCACGGGTCTAATAACTACTTTAATGCATGGTCGGTAGTCAGTTAGTCGGTTTCGGCTTTCGATAGGAAGCAATGGTAGTATATTGCGCCCGAAAGCACTTTACACGCCAATTAAGGTAACTAATAACCTACCACCAGCATAAGGAATCGAAGAAGAAAAGAACGTATCTTCATGTAGTTGGGTGATCGTGTAACCCACCTTTCTGCTAGATCCCAACACGACCACTTCGGATTGGTGTTCGAAATCAGTAGGCGTGTTAAGATCGCTTCTGGCAATTCGTTTCGGCAGCAAAAGTATTGGAAAAACAGAAGATCGATCACTACAAGTGATCGTCAAGCGTATTACCAGTTGGCGCAGCTAGTGGCATCCTAGAATCGCCCAGGGCTAGGACTTTGATCGAGTGGAAATCGAATGTCATTCACATTTTCACATATCTTGAAGGCGAACATAACAACCGCGTTTGTCCCGAAACTTTAACCGATCGCTTCGATCAGCTATGGCTAGATCAGTCGAGGTTCCTCTTAGAACCTCGACTATGGGACCACATGTAGCGATTTAAATTGCTACCGAAAATGAATTTATTAATAGCAGAAGCAGCAGCCGCTACAACTCCGACATCAAATCGAAGAAGTCGATAAAAAAATATGTAGAATATTATAACGCGATAGATATGTCATGGTGTCTGAAGATCGGCAAGAGGTCCACACGATCACAAGATTCACCATCGATAAAATGTTTCTGGAATCTTCTGATGTAGGTCTATGGCCCTCGATTGATCTTATGGTAGTGCGAAAATATCGCTCCAACTATCTGATCAGCAGCACAACGTAATCCGGAGAGGTATCATAAATGTCTTCAGGTGACTGCTTGTTTTTTGAGAACGAATAATACAAATAAGATGATGTTGCATATATTTTAAAAAAAAAGGAACTTAATTTTTATACAATGCCGAGAAGTGTGAAGCGATACAATGAGATTTCACAGGTAGGAAGATTTTTTTTAGGAGTTTAGAAATTTTTGGTCCGAAATATGACCACCTAGTTCGAATTTTAAGTATGGAATTTGTAATTAGTTGTGTTTAGGTGCGCTAAATCAATTGGTCGAATTCGGTTTTATGAAAATATAAAGTCGTTACATCACAGCAAATATTTTGAATCGAATACGAATCGATAACAGTTCGTACATGCGAAGATTCATCCATAGGTGTTTTATCCGATATCGAAATCCTAATATTGAATCGTTCTGTAGCGTTGCTACAAGTAATACAATTTCTGTGGAATTTCTGATGCTTTAAGCAATTCATTTCCTCAATTTTTATCCAATTTAATTTTTTTTAGTTTCTGTAGTAGATGGTGTATTTTACATTATTTTCATGTGCCACACAAATTTGGCTTGTAGAACCTTGAGACCGAATTTCTCGAAAAAATTTGTAGAAGCATAAAGCTTGTAAGGGGTTATTCAATAAGTGCATATTTTTTTTAGTTTTTAGGAAGGGGCGCCACGCCGAGCCGTAGCGCAAACTAGGCACCAAAAGAGGACCTATAGCGATCCTTTCGGAAATATCGTGGACCTAAGTAGTTAATCACCCAAAAAACATCCTAAATCCCTAATAAATTTGACCAACTCGTCATGCCTTCTCAACCTCAGATCTTCTAACTTGTCGAAGAAAAGACTGCCCAACCACTTCAAGCACCTCCTTGCAACCGCCTGACATTCACACAAAATGTGGGTAATATCCTCCTCAGCATATATAATAGGTCAAGGCAGTACATACACACGTCAAAGTCAGCTATCCCCAGCCGCATAGCAAAGCTCCTCTAGCAAGCAGTGCTCCGTCAGTATTCCGATGAGTAACCGCAATCTTTTTCTATTCTACGTCAATATTTCCCTAGAATTTAGTTTGTCCAGCCTAGGCCAGAATGCCCTAGAGATCCTACAGCTCGTCAGCTGCTTCCACCTTGAATTCGCTGCGTCCGAGGCCTACTCTCTGATAAGCGCTTTGATGCCACTTAGCGGTGGACTAACCCTCTCCTCCACAATTTCGGATGACGCCGATCACACTCTCGCCAGCTCATCGGCCAGTTCATTCCCTGGTATGCCGCTATGCCCTGGTACCCAGCATAGTTGTACTCTATTCTGACAGCAAAGTACCTTGAGCACTTCACGACAGCGCTTTACTAGTCGGGATTTAATACTCTTCGGTTTCAGTGCATTCAAAGCCGCCTGGCTGTCAATGTAGAGTGAGATATGTTTACCGCATATCCCCCCTCATCAAAATGATGTTAGCTGCCTGGAACACCGCCATAATTTCCGCTTGGAATACACTATAGGCATCTGGCAGCTTAAACGACTCCCGTGCACTCAGCTGTTAAGAGAAGACTCCAGCGCCAGTTCCGCATTCTATTTTTGACCCGTCCGTAGACACGTAGAGTTCTCCCTCGCTCAATACCCTGTTGTTTTCCCAATCCTCTCTGCTTGGGTATATGACCTCGAAGGGCCGGGATCATATAATCCTGGGACAGTTACCAAAGGAATTGGTTACGTCACCGACTGACTACTCACCCCTAAACTGAGCTTCACGAAACGATTCTCTGTTGGTTTCCCAACTAGAGAGGAGTGGAAGAACGGTGCGGTGGAAGCAGACTTCGACACGATAATATCTACCGACGGTTCGAAAATGGACTGCGGGGTCGGGGCAGGAATATTCTCAGATACACATAATATCGCTAAGTCCTACCGCCTCCCGGACCACGCTAGCGTCTTCCAGGCAGAGATACTGGGGATCCGGGCGGCTTGTCGTACACTAAAACACGACTCATCGCCAAAACACAACATCGTCATTTTCACCGACAGCCAAGCCGCAATCAAGGCACTAGATTCGGCTACCACCTCCTCTAAACTAGTTCAGCAATGCTGATGAACTGGCAAGGGAGGGCTCCGCTCTTCCCGGCTCTCTTGCGGAACTAGTCCACGTTCCTTTAGGAGTCGTAAAGAGGGTCATACTCTCATACTTCCAGACAGCGGCTAATTCCAGATGAAAAAGCCTAACTACCTGCGCCATATCTAGAAAGATGTGGCCATCTTACTACCGAGCCAAGTCAGACGAACTTCTATACAAGACCCGGGCAGACGTCTCCAGAATCACGGCGATCAGTACAGGTCACTGGCCGATTGGGGATCATGCGGCCAAACTGGGCATTCCATTCAATGTACACTGCCGCAGCTGCCAGAACACTAATGAGCGAGAGTCGCTTGTTCATTTCCTTTGCGAGTGTCCGGCTCTAGCTAGAGCCCGAGAGCGAGCGCTAGGCAAGCCCTTCTACGGGGACCTGATGGAGATTTCGGGGAAGAAGATTGGAGAGTTATTACTTTTCCTGAACAGCACAGGGTGGCTATAGCGATCCAATTCAATCAACCTTTCTCACATTCATCTTCTGTATTCCCCAGTATCAACAACCCTTAACATCCGAGTTTAACACGAGTTTGTGGTTCCAAAACGGCCTCTGAGCTAATTGAGCTCTGTCTGGGTGACAGGGCTGCCACTTAAACCAACCATAATCCGTACAGATGTCAACCGGTCCATGTAGAAATTCCCCCAGAATTGAGCTGTGCCCTTTGGATCACTCCCTAAAGAGACCAAAGCTCACTATTTTTGCCGCTGTGTTTGACGCAACCTGCTTAATGAAAATATCAAGTGGTAAAAAATGCATGCAAACTTCCAGTGCCGCAGTTGGAGTTGTGCGCAGGGCTCCTGTGATAAAAAAATCATGACAAAAATGCATAACAATTTTGTGTTTTAATATAAATGCACACTTAAACTTTTTTGCTGGTTTGTCAATGTCAAAACGTCAGTCAAGGTTTACATTCTACTTTATTATTTTTTAATAATAAAGTATTGTTATCGACCTGAAATTTCCAAAAAATTTGCTACCCTGAAATTTTGTATTTTCACGTTTTAGGACTAGTAGACCCCAAAAAAGCAAAAAAAAATTGTCCGTCTGTCCGCCGTAGACGCCGTACGAAAAACCGTTTGAATGTGCATAGCTCACAAGCCCGTTGAGATATTAAGTTGAAATTTTTATGTTGGGTAGATTGGGTAAACCCCTACGATTGATATCTTTTTGGGGATGGGGGTGTAAGGGGGGGCGCGTTTTAGACGAAAAATTTTGGTTTCTAGATCTCAGGAACTGTTTTTGGTAGGAGGCTGAAACTTGGAACGTATTTATTACTATGATAGTGGACCTATTTGCAAAAAAATGTGTGATAAGGGTTGAGGAGTGTGGGAGTGGAGAGAAAAACAATGTGTCCGAAACGTTTGAAAGCTGGAATTGAAGCATTCTAAAATCCATATCTCCTGAACCGTTTATCTCAGTAGAGTGAAACTTTGTAGTTATCTTAAGGGATACTAGGAGAGTAGACAAGGGCTAACAATTTTAAGAGGGGAAGTGGAGTGTAGGGGTAGGTGGTGAAAAACTTTAGATTACAATATCTTCCGAACCAATTGTATCAGGAAGATGAAATTTGGTTTCTGTATATAAGGTCACAAGTGGAGTCTACTAAAAATTTTGAGAGGGGAGGTGGAGTACGAAAGTGGGAGGATAACCAGTTTTCAAAAAATCTAATTTTTATATCTCAAGAGCCGTACCAGATATTATGTTAGAAATTTTGCAGGAGTTAGGCCCAGTAGACTTCTAGCAAAAAAAAAAAAATTGTGTGGTGTTGACGAAGGGGGTGACAGTAGGAAGGGGTGGAACGAAAAGAATTTTGATTTTTATTTCTCGAAAACCGCGAAGCATAGAAAGCTAAAAATTTACGACTATATATAGTCACGGTAGAAGTATCCTAGAAAAATAAAATGTTTGATAGGGTAATAAGGTACTGGGGTGGGGGGTGGTTTTTCATATCTCAGAAACAGCGTATGCTGGAAAGTTGAAACTTAGTATGTATATTTAGAAGTACTACAGGACTAATGAAAGCAAAAAAAAATTCAAAATTTTATTGATGTACAGAGCTGGAGTAATGCGGTGTAGGTCACTATGCGACTGATAGCTTAATTAATAACCAGGAGGCTATTTGGAACGTTATTTTTTAGCTTATCAGTCGCATAGTGACCTACACCGCATCTCAGTATTAAACACGTTTCAGACTTCTACCCAGAAAATAATACAGTTGCTCCCAGACTGTTGGCAGATTTTTTATTATGGTGAAGAAACGAGCAAGAAATTATGTCAATTATTCTTTGTTTTATTTAAATACAAAATTATTATGTCCCTATTGAATAACCGTTCAATGAGGACATACTAATTTTGTATTTAAATAAAACACATAATAATTGAGATAATTGCCAAACGTTGCTCGTTCGTGAACTTCACCATGATAAAAATATAAACCTTGACTGACGTTTTGACATTCACAAACCAGCAAACAAGTTTAAATGTGCGTTTGTATTAAAATACAAAATTGTTATGTACCTATTGAATAACCCTTAATAACCCTTTATTAGACTAACATGTAATGCTGTCAACTATTTGACTATAAAAGTTTGTCAAAAAATTGCGTAACATTTTTCAGCTCTTGTGTAGGGCAAATAAAACTGTTTGGCAAATAATTATTTGACGGTTTCAGTATGTATATAACTGTTATTGCCAGCCGAAGTAGATAAATATTTAACAAGTTGTTTATGTACGGTATAATACAAGCTTAAGGGAGTCGTGTTTTAGGATCGAAATTGCGATATTATCTAAGTCTGAAAAACCATCGATATATTAAAGCTGTTTAAAACCTTCATAACCATATAAAAAAATTCCTAAATTTAAAATTGAGGAACCTGAGGAACCGCTTCACGGAGGAATTTTCAACTTGGAATCCATATAGAGCCAATGGAATCAATTAAGAAAGAAATGATGACGGTACGAGAGTGTGGGCAGTTTTATTTTATTTTACTTTATTATTTTTGCATAATGTTATGTGATCCACCTGAAATTTAAAAAAAAATATTCAACCATGAATTTTAAAATTTTTCATAGAATGTTAAAATTCTAAATTTATTATTAACGTACCAAATAACCTAATGGTTATTCTTTTGGTTGTCAGTCGCATAGTAACCTACACCGGACTTCTACCCAAAAATAATGAAGTTGCACCCAGACTGTTGACAGATTTAAAAATAATAAAGTAAAAAAAAATAATGTCGATTTGAAATTTTCTAACAACGAACTCTCAGTGCTTATTTAAATTCAAACATAATTCGATTATTTCCACTCATTCAATTGAGACTCACTCCGATTAAAAATGTGTCAATCGAAATAAAATATCAAAACGTGATATAACTTTCCATTTAGTATTGTAAGTCCGAATTATATTTAAAAAAAAAGACAAAATAGCCAACGCCTTTTTATTCGTCTAAAAGATCAAAATCGTCGTGTCTTGTCTTGTCTACTTAAATCTTTTATCTTTCTGACAGTTGAAGTAATTAAAATTCATTCGGTAGCCGGACACCAGCATGATTCAAAAAGTCATAAATGCCTGAACGGTTTACCTGTCCTCTGGCTCTATGTTTCGTATGACACACATAGTCCGTTTCTTGTTAAACATATCCGAAAAGACGCGGCGGCACAGCACTGAATAAAATATTCTCAAACACAAATCAAATCATAAATTTTAAGCTGATGGGCTTAAAATCGGGAAAAAAATCGACAAAACAAAAACATGAAATGGTCGGTATAATAGCGCGTTATTAGTTTTACGGCATGTTCACCTTTTCTACTTTTTCGATAAGCTTAATTTTCATATCGATAATAAATTAATCTCTAAATAGATGAGACCAAGACCAGTTTGAGATCCGATGGTTTGCACATCGACTAGGTAGTAAAACTTTGATTGGGTTTTTCCCTTAATCCGACTTCCCACACTTAAACTATCTTCAGCAAAAAATTCGATTTACGCTAAATTTACCTTTGGATCGGTGCGAGTAATTGGAGTAGAGTATGAAGTGAAAATTATGTTTCGGGTTACAAGACCCTAGCGTGAATAGTGTCCTTTGCAATAGGATATAAAGAGGGCAACATTCACAGACAATGCGGTATTGTGCGCACTCTATAGTCTGTTTGCTTTGAATTTCTGCATTATAATGGCGATTTAGCCATTGTGCAAATTCATATCCTGACAACGCATCAAAAGAAAAAAATCGCATGTGAACAATAAAACCATACACAGGAGACTTGGATAAAGGTACGTAATGATTTTTTCGAGTGAGCAAATTTTCGAAAAATTGAAATTTAGTACTTTATTAGGGGCTGTAATTTATTTGAGCCGATGGTACGCATTAAATGTAAAAGTTATTCAAGTTGGAAACTTGTACTTCTAAAGGGTTTTCCAATAGGGACTTGACAACTTTGAATTCAATTTGTGAACGCACCCTTTCACTAATCATCGAACTGTCACTGTCAATTTATTCAGTAAACTTAACATTTTTATCATGGTAAAGTACACGAAGGAACAACGTCTGCAAATTATAAAAATTTACTACAGAAATTCGGAGTCGGTGACCGCTACTTTAAGAGCGTTAACTCCGATTTTCGGTCGTAGACAGGCAGTAACAAGTTTAGTGCAAAAATTTGAGTCTACATATTCGTTGTGTGATGTTGCCGTGCCAGTGAGACAACGGGTTGGTCGAAGTGTCGAAAATATCGCTGCCGTTGAAACGTCCGTAGCAAATGATCCAAATCAGTCAATTCCACGGCGTTCTCAAGTGTTGGGCATCGCCCAGACCACGTTATGGCGAATTTTGCGTAAGGATCTTGGTTTACACCCATACAAGATCAAGCTGACTCAAGAATTGAAGCCGATGGACCATTTGAAGCGACGTACGTTCTCCGATTGGGCTCTGGAAAAGATGCGCCAAGATGATCAATTTCATCGCAAAATCATCTTCAGTGACGAAGATCATTTTTGGCTCAGTGGGTTCGTCAATAAGCAAAATATGCGTTATTGGTCCGGTGAAAATCCACATGTGCTTCATGAAAGACCACTTCATCCACAAAAAA
This sequence comes from Beris morrisii, assembly GCA_951812415.1. Classification (NCBI taxonomy): domain Eukaryota; kingdom Metazoa; phylum Arthropoda; class Insecta; order Diptera; family Stratiomyidae; genus Beris; species Beris morrisii. The sequence continues at coordinate 63,617,117 of OX638310.1, forward strand.
TAACTGTTTGGTGCGGTTTGCATGCTGGCGGCGTCATAGGGCCATATTTTTTCGTCGACGATAATGATCGTCACGTTACTGTGAATGGTAATCGTTATCGCGCCATGATTACCGATTATTTTTGGCCCGAATTGGAAGATATGGACTTGGACAACATGTGGTTTCAACAGGACGGTGCCACAAGCCACACAGCACACGTTACAATCGATTTATTGAAGAGTAAGTTTGATGAGCGTGTTATCTCAAGAAATGGACCAGTCGATTGGCCGCCTCGTTCGTGCGATTTAACGCCTCTGGACTTTTTTCTTTGGGGCCACGTCAAGTCGTTGGTCTATGCCAACAAGCCGACGACGTTGGAAGAGCTCAGAGCCAACATTGAACACGAAATAGCAGCCATTTCGGCCGAAATGTGTGGCCGAGTCATCGAAAATTGGGTCCAACGAATCGACCGCTGCAAACGTGCCCGCGGTGGCCATATGAACGAAGTCGAGTTCCATTCATAAATGTTTTGATTGTACTTCAACCCGATAATAAAGTTTTTGAAATATCTCAAATGGTTTGCATTTTATTTTGAAAAAAAGTTGTCAAGTCCTTATTGGAAAACCCTTTATTAGTGAGCAGATTTAATTTAGTACATTGAATCAAAAAAAAAATTTTTTATTTGTAATAAACGTACCTAATTTATAAGAAAAAATTTCAAGTAGAAAAACTTCATCTCAGTTCACCTGAGATAGTTGAATTGAAAAAGAGCTTTCTTAGTTTTAGTGTCTTAAAATGAATAAGTCAAAAATTTACACACATCACAAAGTCACGAAATCTCATAAATTGATGTCCCTGAAATTTTATGCATTCACTTTTTAGGATTAAAAGAATATTTTAAAGGGAAAAATTGGTCTTCATGACCAAAAGTGTTGGCCGAGATGATGGAATACAGAAATGAAACTAGGAACATTTTATTTGTAATGTTAGGACTATATTTTTAATGGTGTTGTTCTTATTTTCTCTAAAATTGGTGAATATACTCCTTCTAATAGTGGTTAGTACAGTTTTGCGGAAGGAGATTTAAGGAAGAGAAGATGGTTCCAAGGACAACAATTTGCTTTAACAATTTCAAATAATTGGTTTTAAGGTAATATTTAGGTACCTCTAAATGAAAAATAATTTTATTAATTGTAAGGAAATGGGCCGACCTTGGCCTACATCATATTAAAAATCTGCCAATGGTCTGGGCGAAACTTTATTATCTTTCGGGTCAAAGTTCGGGAGCGGTCAAAGTCGGAGCATATTATCAGTTGTTTCGAGATTATGAAGTTTCTTAGGAAGTTAATTTTGTTCTTAAAATAAAAATATTTAAAATAAGGATTTTTATCCAATTTAACATTGTAAAAGCCCCTGTAGACTATACGAATTTAGGTATATTATGTACACTAAAAGCCCATAGAAGAAAAAACGAATTTGTTGCCTTATCAGACTTAAGAGATATGACGAACTGTTAAAACGTATACAAACTCATTACTTCCAATTGGGGTTTGAATTTCGAAAACGATTTCATAAGAACCAACTTCACATCTCATGAGACACGAGGGATTTTGAAAAATTTGTGAAAACGTAAGCAAACTCTTCACACCCCCTTGGTTCTTGAAATTCGAATAATCGTGAAATAAGTTTTTAAGTCATTACATCAAATGCCGTAATAACCAATTTTATATCTCATCAGAACTAAGGGATGGCAAAATTTGTGAAAACATGCAAGCCCTTGGGGGTTGAATATCCAAAAATTGAGAAATGGGTTTGTAGGCGATTATATAAAAAGTCTGTGGAAATGAAAAGCGATTTAATATCTCATTAAACCTAAGAAATATGTCGAACCTTTGAAAAGCATACAACCCCCTTACACTCCTTAGGATTGAAAATCTGAAAATACTGAAATTGAATTTTTGGTTCTTATATGGGAAACCTTAGGAAGTAAAAATGAATTCGATATATCATCAGATCTAAGCAATATGTAGGAATCTGTGAAAACATATGCAACCTCCTTACACCCACTTGGGGGTTGAATATCCAAAAATCCTGAAAGGAGTTAATAGATAAATATGAAAACAGCACGAGAAAGTAAAAACAATTGAATTACTTATCACTTCTATAGGATATGACGGAATTTGTGAAAACTTGTTCAACCCTTTTATATCCTCTTAGGGGCTGAACAAAGAAAAAACTTAAAGACAAGTTTTAGGCGATTATTACGCAAGCCCATGAAAGTGAAAAGATATTCGATATTTGATCAGACCTGGAGGATATGGCATAATTCGTGAATGAGTATACAATCCCTTTACACCCCCTTAGGGGTCGAATTTCAAAAAATCCTGAAAACACTTTCTAGGTATTTATATGAAGAAGCCGTATAATAAAAATTAATTCAATATTTGGGAAGACCTAATAGATATGACGCAAATCGTGAAAATATATGCATTTCATTTTCACTGATACATTTTTTCGCCCCTCCTTCCGAACGCCAATGGATATTTGAAATTTTTTTTTATTTAAATTACTTTCTAGTTGATTTACATATGAATACCAAGTTTCAACTTTGTAGCATAAGCCGTTCTATAGATAGGAAAAACATCCCCCACCCCCGTACCATACTACCCTTATAAAAAATTATATTTTTCCAAGATGTTACTACTATAGTTCTATCTAAAGACCAAGTTTCAGCTTTATATTATTATAGGTTTTTGAGATATAAAAATCGGAACTTTTTCCTTTTCACCCTCCCCCACCCTTACCCTCTACACCCTCACCACAAATTTTTTTTTCCGATAGGGGTCTATTAGACCTATTTACGGTAAAAATATTAAGCATCTACATCACACTGTTCTTGAGATATGAGACGTGATTTTTTAGAAAAAATCGCATCCCCTCCACTTTCATGATCCACCGCCCCCTTAAAAAATTTTACTTTCAACAAACTTCATTTGTCAACCTTTATACATAAACCGAATTTTATTTATCTAGTGTAATTGGTTCGTGAGATATCATAATCTAAAGTTTTTTACCCCCCACCCTCGTACGCCACTGCCCCCACTCAAAAATTTGTTTGCGATCTATTTTCCTAGTATACCTACAGATATTCATTAAGTTTCAATATTGTAACTTTAACCGTTTAGGAGATATGGATTTTAGAATGTATTGATCTCGGCTTTTTTGCGTTTCGGACGCATTCTTTTTCCCCCCACTCCCACACCCCTTCACCCATATTGACAATTTTTATGCAAATGGGTCCACTACCGAAGTTCTACATAAATTCCAAATTTCAGCCTCCTAGCATAAGCGGTTGCCGAGATCTAAAAACCAAAATTTTCCGTCTAAAACGCTTCCCCTCCTCCCCCCTCACACCCCCACCCCTCAGAATTTGGTCACTTCAAGGGGCCTACCCACTCTATTCATTAAAAAGAATTCAATTTAATATCTCAAACCGTTTGGGAGCTACGAGTCTTCAAACGATTTTGCGTACGGCGGACAGACGGACTGAAATTTTTTTTTGCTTTTTTCATGTCTACGAGTCATGAAACGCGAAAAAAAAAATTTTCAGGGTAGCAAATTTTTTTTTTTAAAATCGATCACTATTCTGTATTATTAGAAAATAATAAAGTAAAATAAGTCTCTCTAGGTTTACAATACACGCATTTATTAAAAAAATCAAAACCATTACAAAACTTTAAAAATCATATCAAAGTTCTCTGAACTCAAACTTACATTCTTCGAGTTCATCAACTTAAGTCCTCCACTGCAAATATCTGCATTGAATAATGATTTTCTTTTAAAAATCATGTAATTTGTATTTCCTGAAGAACTTTGTATGCAACAAGAAGGTAAAGCTTTTGCTGTGAATGAAATTCCGTTAAAAACGGACAAAGTTCTTGTCGGGTTCGAATAACGACTACTTGAGCTGGCGGTTTGATACGATTCTCCCTGTTTTTGGTTCAATTACATTGTTTTTTTATAAAAGTGTTGAAAGCGAAAAAATAGCAAAGGTGTTTCCTATTAGTTGAATAGAACACCAAATATGTAGGGCCGGACAAAAGTGAAAAAATATTTTAAGAACTCGAAATGTTGAATCGTTTTGCACGTTTTATTGGTTAGAGTGGGGTTCATAGGATGTAGGATGATTTTCTTCAAAATTTCTTTCAACTTTGTTGGAGTTATTTTGATCTTCTAAAATTAGTAAAGGGCTTGTGGTACGTATACAACTATTGGCGCCCAACGTAATGCACGTGTTAATAATTATAGAATTTGAAATGTATAAATAGAATGCACCTTTAGCACTTGACATGGTTCATGTATTGACTAAATACAATTTAACCAACTTCACTGATATAACTTTGTAAATCTAAAAATATCGTTTAGCTGTTCGAATAAAACTACTTGAAAATGTGACTGCGTTCAAACAGCACGAATATACGATTTTGAGTTTAAAAGGTGCCATAACATGATGAACCGATTAAGCTAGCTTGGCTGTAGGTTTATACTAAGAAATACAGAATGTTGTGGATTACTCTAATTAAGATATGAGCTATCTTCGGAATATAAAGTAAACATAAGGGAGTATTATGACTTCCATGTCTTAACGAATAACTCCACAAACCAGGTTTATAACATCTCCTACATAATAAAATGTAATTGCTTAGTTGCTTCAACTTAGAGACGCTTGTGATGCCCATATTTATTTTATGTATGTATACCTAATGCGTCTTCAAGCTGTTCTTGCTATGAAGATTACATTTACTTTACATTTTTATAGCAGTAGTCGCAATGCAATGAATTTCGCTCGAAAATCATGCACAAACAAAAAGCGAAAATCTTAAACATTGTTCTAGCCGTTAATGTTGAAAACTTATGGTAGTGAAAACCAATTCATACCTAAGAGATATGGTGAAATTCGTGAAAATATGTTCAAACACTGTCCAGCATCTTAAGTGTTTAATATCGGAAAATTCTGATACTTGTTTTTAGCCAATTCAAAAATCGATTACAGAAAACACGTAGAAGGTAGGTAAAACCATATTTCATCAAACCAAGATATATAACAAAATTCGTAAAAACATATTCAACCTCTTTCCACCGTCTGATAATGCCCCTATGAATTTTTTAATTTAAAAAAAAAAAACATACTGCAGTCACGATCGGCTGCAAGCCAATCGTATAATACTCTAGATGAATACTGAACTCCGATTTATATTGTAGTTGAGGATAAAGTAGAATTACGTGTGTGCATGTTGTATGTCCTTTATTAAGGACTGCCATTAGATTGCTATTCAAACCTAAAAGACAATATTCAGTGTTTAATTTCATATCCTGAACTAGGTAAGTCATAGAAAAAAAAGTCCTTTTTGAAGGACTTTCACATGGAAGGTGCAGGAAGGACTCACTCGATTTCTTACATATTTATCCTTTTCCTTGGAACCATTCAAAAATGAACGTGTACAAAATTTCAAATTCGTAGCTTGAAGCGTTCAAAAGTTATCGAAAAATATTGTTGAACACGTGTCTTAAGGATATTTTGTATGGCTGCTACCAGAAGGAGTAAAAGGATTTTGCTGACTAGTAAACCTGAACTTCGTTTTCACTCAAAACTAATTTGTACAAAATTTCGAGTTCATAGCTAAAAGAATACTTGAGCTATAGTGAGTTCCGTAAATTAAGTGAAGACTATTTGACAGGATATTTGTATGGCAGCTACACGAAGGACCAACAGGATTTTTTTCATAATCATACATTAAGCTCCAACTATTGGAAAAATAACACATACATAATTTCAAAGACGTAGCTTAAACCCTCCTGAAGTTATCGGTAATATTCTTGAACACGTGTTTTAAGGACATTTTGTATGGCAGCTACCAGAAGGAGTAAAAGAATTTCGCTGATTAGTTAACTCGAACTTCCTTTTTACTCAAAACTAGCTTGTTTAAAATTCCGAATTCGTAGCTAAAAGATTACTTGAGTTATAGTGAGTTTCGTAAATTAAGTGATTACATTTTGACAGGATATTTGTATGGCAGCTACACGAAGGACCAACAGGATTTTCTTCATAATCATATATTTAACTCCAACTATTGGAAAAATAACACATACAAAATTTCAATGTCGTAGCTTAAACCCTTCTCAAGTTATCGACCAATATTCTTGAATACGTGTTTTAAGGATATTTTGTATGGCAGCTACCAGAAGGAGAAAAAGGATTTCGCTGATTAGTAAACTCAAACTTCCTTTTCACTCAAAACTAACTTGTACAAAATTCCGAATTTGTAGCTAAAAGATTACTTGAGTTATAGTGAGTTTCGTAAATTAAGTGAATACATTTTGACAGGATATTTGTATGGCAGCTACACGAAGGACTAACAGGATTTTCTTCATAATCATATATTTAGCTCCAACTATTAAAAAAGTAATACATACAAAATTTCAAAGTCGTAGCTTTAGGCGTTACGAAGTTATTGGTCAATATTCTTGAACACGTGTTTTAAGGACATTTTGTATGGCAGCTACCCGAAGGAGTAGAACGATTTTGCCCGTTAACGAACTTAGCCTTACAAATTCAACCAAACACCCAGATTCAAAATTTCAAGATCCTAGGTGAAGGCGTTCTTGAGTTATCGTGTTCACGGACGGACGGACGGACGGACGGACGTCAGGCGGATTTGAGGTTTTTAGGCACAAATAAACAAAAAATAATATATAACTTTTTTTCGTCCGAGGCTTGGTTCTATGCGTTACAAACTTTTGGGCTGGATTAAACTTATAATACTCTATATGATTTCATCTAGAGTATAAAAATGGCTGCGTATTTTTGAATTGTATATAAAAATTAAGGTTTAAATTTCAACGCGAGTTGTCGTGAGTTTTAACAAATTATTCACCTATTTTTATGGACCTTTGTGGTTTAGTTAGTTGAAGAAGTACCTTAATTCCACTTTCTCTTAATTTCATACTTCCCAGTGGTGAAAAACATTGTGTTAAAAATCTTAAATTTTTAGCTCAACGGGTTTTCTTTTATTCGTTCATTGAATGAAACCACGTAATTTAAGGGGATTGCATATATTTTTAAGAACTTTTGTTTGACGGCTAAGCAAATGACTCTCACGATTTTCTTCCTTTTGATTCCTGTCTTTCAAATTCCAAACATCAAGCGATGTGAAATTATCGAAAATCGTAAACATGTGTTTTATGGATTTTTGTATGGGCGCTACAAGTAGAAGTGGCTGGATTTCGCTCACAATTGACTCAACCTTACTTTCTTCTTGCATTGAGTTTTGACTTTCTATCGGAAGTATGTCCTAATTGATAGTGAGTACTGGAATTTGAATGTAGACATTTTTCAAAGGCTTTCGTATGACGGCTAAATCAAGGACTCATTTTATTTTTTTAATATTATAGCATTTCTTTTATATGGGGTTTTCTAAGGCACTTAGGTCTTCTGAGATAGTTTATTTCACTTCAGTGATCTTCTCCGATAAATTGCTTTTCAAAATTTTATTTCTAAACCCTAAGGAGTAACCGGGTTGTATATATTTTCACGAATTAGTTTCTACTTTCTGTGGCTTCCTATGTAATTCTCTAAAAACCAATTCGACGACTTTTCGGTTTCCTAAGTTGTTGTACGTTTTCACGAATTCCTCAATATCTCTTAGGTCTGATAAGATATCGAATCAATTTTATTTTCACGCGCTTGTTATATAATCGCCTAAAAATCGATTTCAGTTTTTTTATCTCCAATTCTTGGGGTCTAAAGGCTTTGTATATAAGTTTTAGGTATGTTTAAAAGAAAGCCAGTAATGGATGTCGGAAGTTATTTCTTATAAGGAACTATTCTAGTCACAAAACAAATTTTTTAAATAACCTTCTTGTCTCGAAACAAACAGTATGACATTTCGACTTTGAACGCGTCCCGGACGATGATCCAAAATCCTGATTTGCGTTTTAAATGGGGTAGCGACATCGGGACTGCGGTTCCACAACTTTAACCACTTCCTGCACTTTGTCACAAAAATGTATAAAGTTCCGCCCAGTCTCTTGGCAGATTATTTTGCTACTAAATTCCTTTACAAAATCATAGTAATACGTATTTTGTGAAAACTAAAAATTCAAGATTTTTTTACATATTTATTGCAACAACATCTGCAATTAAAAGGACTATTCAAGCCCTTGGTGCAACAAGGGTAAAATCATGGTTCGAACAACATGAGAAAACTTGACTTATTTTATTGATTTTTTAAAGATTTTGTTAAAATTATTAAGGATTTTATTAAATTATAAGTGATAACCGCAGCTTAATTTCATCCGTTTACTGTAAGGGATCAGAAAAGTCAAGCCCTCTCATCCTATTCAAAGATCGGTCAACAGTTTGAGCGCAACTTTATTATTTTGTAGGTAGAAGTCCGAAACGTGTTTAATGCTGAGATGCGGTATAGGTTACTCTGCGACTGACAACCTAAAAAATAAAACAGCCTCTTGGTTATTCCTTAGGTTGTCAGTCGCATAGTAACCTACACCGAATCTCAGCATTAAACACGTTTCGGACTTCTACCCATAAAATAATAAAGTTGCGCCCAGACTGTTGGCCGATTTTTTTTTAGTTTTAATTACTCTAGTAGCACATCTACATATAGGTACTAAGTTTCAACTTTCTAGCATAAGCCGTTTCTGAGATATGAAAAACCACTCCCTCCCCTATTTTCCTACTCCTATCAACAATTTATTTTTCTGGGATGTCTCTATAGTAGCTCTATATAAATTTTTAACTTTCTATCCTTTGTGACTTTCGAGAAATTAAAATCAGAATTTTTTTATTTTCATTACCTCCCACCATCCCTCCCTACACCCACACCCTCAAAATTGTTTTCTCCGCCAGAGGTCTACTGGTCCTAACTCCTGTAAAATTTTCAAGATCATATGATACGGTTCTTAAGATATAAAAATTTATTTTTTTTAAAAATGACTGTCCCACTTTCGAGCTTCACCTCCCCCCTCAAAAATTTTACATTCAGTAGACTCCACTGGTAATTCTATACACAGAAATCAAATTTTATCTTCCTGGCATAATTGAGACGGAAGATGTTGGAATTCAAAGTTTTTCACCCCTCACCCCCACACCTCACCACTCGTCTTAAAAATGTTAACCCTTTTCTAAACTCCTAATATCTCTTAAGACAACTACAAAGTTTCAGCCATTTGGCATCAATCTTCAGGAGATATGGATTTTAGAATGTTTCAATCCCAGCTTTCAAGCGTTTTGGACGCATTGTTTCCCCCCCCCCCCCCCCCCCCCCCCACTCACAGAGCCGTCGACCCCTATCGACTATTTTTTTGCAAATGGGTCCACTATCATAGTAGCATAAGTGGTTCCTGAGATCTAGAAACCAAAATTTTTCATCTAAATCTGTCCCCCCTCCCCCCCTTCTCCATCTCACACCTACACCCCTCCAAGAGATAGCACTCGTAGGAGTTCACCCATTCTGCCTACTATAAAAATTTCAACTTAATATCCCAAGGGGTTTGAGAGCTACGCACCTTCAAACGGTTTTGCGTACGGCGTCTAAGGCGGACAGACGGATTTTTTTTCCTTTTATGGGGTTTACTAGTCCTAAAACGTGAAAATACAAAATTTCAGGGTAGCAAATTTTTTTTGAAATTTCAGGGTAGCAAATTTTTTTGAAATTTCAGGTCGATCACAATACTTTATTATTAAAAAATAATAAAGTAAATTAATAAAATGAGTTGACCATTTATTGCAGCAAGGACTTCAATTATGTCCAACGTAATTAGGACGAAAGCTAGAACGTTATAGACTTTTAGGTATGAATGAATCTCGTCAGATATTTTATACTTAATTCAATTTACTGAATTCTTAATTACATATAGAAATATTAAAAAATTAAGGAGTGAAATTCGCTGAGATGAATTAGCGGGCTTCACGATTCTCGCGGGCTCTAGCGGAAGTACTACTTTCGCTAATTCTTTATTTTAAGATCCAGAGTATTCTGCAAGTAGTAAATATTTAGGAAGTACGTACTAAAAAAAAGGTTTGTTCTTGCCTACGTTCGTCTAAGTTTCCGCTTCCAAAAACTAACTACATAAACAAATACAGAAAAATTCATTGTTTCAATCGATGCATACCTACAGTAGGTAAATAGCTTTTTTTATTTCATCAAAAGAGTGCACACATTATCTAGCCATTTTCCTAAAAGTGTTAATTAAATTTTCAACAAATTCACCCGTGAAAAACGCACCGTAACGAAAAATAAACTAGACTAGAATTTTTGGTCCGAGTAAAGATTTTAACGTCTATTTGAAGTAAATTAGACGCAACTAAGAGCAAATATTGTAATAAAAATCGTTTTCTTATTTTTGTTTTTTTTACCTACTCGTGTATGATTCCGTATCTTTAGTTCATGGAGTTAAGGTACACAGTGAAGTCCAGGAGTTTCAGGTACAAAGCCTGAAAAGAATAGACGACGAAATAAATTCGGTAAATATAGCTACTGATCTTTGTTGATAGATTAAATAATGCTTAGGAGGATACTCGGACTGTGGACAATGTGTGATGTATACCTATGAGATTCCTTGATTTTTCATCGCGAGAAAAGAAATCTTAGATATTTTTTTGTTTGTCTAGGACGAGGGAGAATTTTTCATCTAAATATTGAACAGAGGGATCGGTAGAAATTTTTTGTTTTGTTTTCAAACTTTCCAGTCTAAACTCTGTGTAACGTCTCAGATTTCGTGTGAATAGAAAAAGTCAACTGAACATACTAGCAATGGAATACCCAATTTTTTTTCTCTAAGTCTTGTTAAGAAGAACGTGCCTGCTTCTCCAATGAGTCTTTGTTGAAACTGTTCAATATCTACAATAAATGAATTATTCATATGGTGCCTATTAGCACCTTTATTGAAGCGCTTTTCACTCCCAACATTTCAAAAGTCAACGAAAAAGATGAACAAAAAGCATCGAAAAATACCTGTCGTCACTGTTTTCAACTTATACCTACTTATGGTATTAAATTAGCGCTAAAAACCTCACTATGTCGCCACAGTGTTTTATTGTTGACCGGACTATATTTAGTCAATGATAATCACCATATTGATTATTAGCATCCCGTGTATCATATCTGGATAATATTAAAGGGTGTTCCGACAAGGTGGAGTCGATTACTTTTTCGATAATTCTATAAATGCGTAAAAAAGTCAGCAGTTTTTGCATGCCGCTATTATTGATTCTACACCATTATGTAAGGAGTATGTTAAATTTAAATAGCTGCCTCGAGTTTGTTAGCAAATACGGTTTATTGTGACGATGGTTTATATCACGTTATGGCATAATTATATCGTGGTTCTATCATAACTAGAATATTTTTTTTATGGTAGAGCAAACTCTTAGATTAGCGAGCGAACTCTTAGCGAGTTTAGCTTACTTAAGAATATGTTTGTTTTCTTTTCGGTGTCAGAGATATCTGTGCACGACTGGAGAAGATGCTACTCTACTAATGTCGTAGCTAGTCTAACATATTGAAAGTATGACGGGGCCAAGAACTTCAACTGGAACAGGCAGTTGAAACTGTATTAGACTTGAACCTCATTCGGTTATTTGAGAAATCTTGAGTTCCTGTAATATGCTCCTAGTTGTGTCCTTAAAACTTAGCTGTTTGACGATAGGCTCACAAGGTATGATCGGAAAAAAAACATTGTTTCGCCGCTCTGAGTTAAAAACCAAATCGGAATGTTATCATTTCTGTCGAAGAAAATTTTTTTGAACCGGTCGAATCCCGATTAGGATTGTCGTGTCAAAAGATAAGAAATTAAGAATTAGTTTGGATTCGAACCTTACGTACTACCATAGACGGGGCGGCAAGTTTAAAAAACGATTTCTGAAAAAGCCAATTAGTAAAACCGTATTGGACTAGGACCGCAGGTGTTGTTTCCTCGTCGAAACTAATTTTGAATCAAAAGACGTTGAACGTTAAAATTCTTAAGTTGGCATAAATCGAAATGTTTTCTGGGTGTTTTACATGGGTCCTATACAAAACACCCAATCAATTATCAGCATTTTATTTACTTTACCAGTAACAATCAAAATTATGTGTAAAGTTTCAAATTCATACTTTGAAGCGGTCTGAAGTTTCCTTCCAATACTCGTGGACACGTGCTTTAGGGACTTACGTATGGGGGCTTTGCGATGAAGTGAAGATATTTCGTTCACTACCTTGGAAACTTTACATTTCACCCAAAATTGACTAGCGTAAAATTTCGAGTTCCTGGCTTAACGAGTTTTTATCGATTATAGAAAGAACTCGTGGAAGTGAAAACGAATTCAACATCTCGTAAGACCTAAGAGATAAGGAGGAGTTCGTGAATATGTACGGAAACCTTCTGCTCCCTTAGGAGCAGAAGGGCTCATCAAAAAATCTTAAAATTAATTTTTAGGAGTAGATCTACAGAGCCCGAAGTTGTAAAACGCATTCGATATCTTATCAGACCTAAGAGATATGGCGGAATTCGTGTAAAGAAAAAATACCATGTACATCCGGATTCTGTTCTATCAATCAAAAATTTTACACTTCAGATTCAAATAATGACTTTTGAGAACAATTTTTATTCCCTCACTTCCGTGCGCCATACCTCGTACACTGAATATACACACACCGAATTTCACCTTTCTTCCCAATTGCTTCACGGAATATGTTAATTCTTTTGAATAGTAACCAGCACCACATCTCAACGCTAAACGCTTCGGGACTTAAAAATAATATAGTTGTGTCCAGACTGTTGGTAGATTTTTACTTATTTGCTTTTTTCAATTTCAATAGAACCATAGGGTGAAATGTAGGCATCACCTCTTAGGTGATAAAGGGTAAATATCAAAAATTCATAAATCGCTTTTTGGCGATTATATGTGTATAAGGCCAGTTAAAAGAAAAAACAATTTGGTATCTTAACAGATCTAAGAAATATGTCGGAATTCGTAAAAATGTTCGCAGTTACCTTACACCCCCTTAGCGATTGAATATTGCAAAATCTTAAAATTAAATTTTGGACTATTATACAGGGTGTTTGGCACACCGTGTGCCACCTTGTAAGGGGTTATTCCTTGATATATTTGGAGAAAAAAATGATTCTACGGGGTGGGTCAATTTTCAATATTAGTGGAGATACAGGGTGGTTAAGAAAAGTGTTTTTGACCGGTACTCTCACTCACTTAAAACGCTATATCTTGAAAACGAATAATCACAAGACAAAGTGTTATAACTCGTTTTTTAGGCAATCAAATTACCTTTCATTTGATGTAACAACCTAAATTGTAACTGCACCCAATCTTGAGATATTTACTCGAAAACACAAATTTTTGCTACGTCAACCCTAAAATTCAGTGATCAATGTAGTTTTTCTCAGAAAACCCCATTATAAAAAAGTCATTTTAATTTTATTTTTTTATGAGCCGTATTATTACCTACAAAAGCTGCATACTTATGTATGAGTTACGATTAACATTTTGGAAGTAATGGGTAAAAATACATATCGCATAAAAATTAAATATTTAAAAAATCAGTGCATGTGCATGTTGATCTACGCTACTTGCTTGAATTGAAAGAATTTAATAATGGTTTTATTTCAAATATTTTTATTATAATAAATGTTCAAAATGGCCACCTTCATTTTGAATGCACGCTGAAGCTCGTTTGGCGAGTGTTCTCTTGGTATTCATATTCCTCAACTGCTGCCTTACTTCTATTGATCCTGATATTTAGATCTTCCAATGTTTCTACTGGCGTTGCGTAGACAAGGTCCTTCGTTTCGTGTCGTTACACCCCCTTGGAGTTGAATAAAAATCCGGAAAACAAATTGTTGGATCTGAAGAGCCGTGGAAGTAAGATTAATTCGAAATATCGACAGACATAAGAGAGGCTATTGCTGAAGTTGCTGACGACTGTAATTATCGAACTTTCGACACATATTATATGCCCTCCACGTCCGAATGCCTCTTCAATCTTCGTCATCATCAATGGCGCGATAGCCCAAATCGGGCCCTGGCCTCCTGCAGGTTTCTGGACAGTGACCTGTTTTTTCCGGTAATGCGTTGTCGGCACCTCGTCCAACATCCGACTTTAAGAGCCAGTTCTACTTATTTATTACACCCCGGTAAGAAATGGGTGGAAGTTTTCAGCTAACTATGACATGTTTGAGTTCTCCCAGCCGCGTGTCCAACTATGTCATATTTTTTGCCTACTTCCTTAGAACACTGGTGTTACTGGCCATTCAAGTTAACTCCTTTCTCAACCGGGCTTGAGACCGGCTATCGCGGAGTTAATGAATCCCTGTCATATCATTTCTAAAAAGCTCGATTAGTATTGCGCTGTATGTATGTTTATACAACTGAAAAGTTTCAACTTTGTAGCGTAATGCATTGCTGAGATCCAATATCACAAGATTTTGATTTTGTGCCATCTGCACTGCGCCACTTATGCCCTCGATAGCCTAAAAGTGGTACCTGAGGAGAACATGTTAATTGTTTTTTTTATCTTAAGAACTTCACAATATTATTAACAAATACTAAAAAAAATTATCGAAAATTAATGAAATTGCGCCTAGATTTTTGGCGGACTAAATATATTTAAGTACCAATTCGATGCACTTCTAATTGTTGCATGTCCTGACATAATTGGTAGCAACGTTAGTACAATCGAATTTCCTTTGCCCTAATTGTTTACCTCGTCGTCATGAAGAGTTGTTGTCAAGTAATTAACATCGAAATCTTTTAAGGAACAATGGCCAGAACATCGGTAAGGGATTCACCATCTGACTATCAAAATCCTTCAGGGAAATTCGCACATCATCGACAGTATGCAGAACCTTCCATTCTTCAATGCTTTCAGTAGAACAATGCCGGGAAAACTTGAATATTTTCCGCTCGACATGGAAAACATTTACGAACAGCAATACACCCTCTCTTTGGATTCCATTCGTATTCATCCCTTCACATATCACATGGATAAGTAGACAAATCCTTAACTTCCATGTAGGATATAGTCGAGATGTACGCTATCAATTGGAAAAAATTTGCCTTCTACGCACGAATGAACCATATTATCACTCTCTAGTCTCCAGTTAAGGGTGAGGGTTCATAAATTTGCTCGCATCAGTATAAAACAGATTATTAAGATTGCAATCCGGCCATGGATCCATAGAGAGACGATAGAGTATATAGATAGAGTTCAGAGACATAGATACGTTCAAGTTTTAGGCGAAGCCGGTATCTGGATTCCATAATAATGATTGGGGGATTGAAATCTAGAACTACGTACCCAAACGTATTCAAATCTATAGCAGGTGCTAATTAACTCTCGAAGGTAATGCAAAGCTGTCGATGCATTAAATATCCGCACAGCATGTGGTGATTATATTTTGTTATTAGTGTAGTAATCTCTGGCGCTGCAGAACGTTCTGTTTAGTAGAATAAGTTGGATTAAATTTTGGATAGCAACACCTGAAGTTTGTATCTTTCTAGAACAGTACGGATGAAGTTGTGCAGATATTTACCACTGTCAGAAGATTTGAGGTGATGTCCCTAAACTCTAAAGTATCGAGCAGGTGCATAACCATATATTGCATATATTGTCAAAACACTGTTTAGAACAGCTGGCCCGTAACCCAATTGAAACATTCCGAACTTAGCTTTCAGTACAGAGTTATGTGTCTTAGCTAACTGTTAGCACTGAGGATTTCAGATTCTGTTAGAACATAGGCCGGGCAAAGTTCTCCTTACGGGGAGAATATGTAATTGAACAAGCTGTAAAGTTAAGGTGAACTGCAGAGATTATATAAAGTATAAATTCCTTTGGGATCATCGAAAATAAACTTAACCATTGCCGATTAATAAAAATCATGCACCTGCTTCAACTCGAGTCTTATTATTTGAGTCGACCTTCATGCGCCAGCCACTGCTATTCTGTTCAATTACAAATTACGTGCATATCCTGAACAAATTTTGGGTCCAACAGGGCCGATAAAGTTCTTGATATGAATGAAATTCCATTCCGAAGTAGCACTTATCGGGTCGCAGCCTGGGCTACTTGGTAATAGACTTTGTAACGCTTATCATATTGAGACTCGGAGTGCTGCTATGCGCAGATATTTATTACAGAGTAAGTCCCGAGTCTCAAAACCCATAGAATTTATATACAGGGTGTCCGGTACTCCGTGGACAACCTTGTAAGGGTTATTCCTTGATATATTTTAAGAAAAAAATTGTTCTACAGGGTGGGTCAATTTTAAATATCCGTGGAGATACAGGATGGCCAAGAAAAGTGTTTCGGACCTGTACCCTCACTCACTTAAAACGTTATATCTTGAAAACTAATAATAAGTAACTGTAACTAATAAGTAACTGCTCCCGATCTTGAGATATTTACTTCAAAACACAAATTTTTGCTACTTAAACCCTAAAATTCCGTGATCAATGAATGTAGTTTTTCTCAGAAAACCCCATTATAAAAATGTCAGTTTACTCTTATTTTTTTTATTTGTCATATTATTGCTTACAAAAGTTGCACTAATTTCAAAAAATTACAAAATTGTTCAAAATTGCAAATTCGTGGCTTAAATGGTTGTAAAGCCATCGACAAATTTTCTAGAACACGTCTTTTTAAGGATTTTTTGTATAGAAGCTACTCGAAGGAGTAAAGAAATTTCACTGACAAACGAAGTCTAACTCCATTTTTGCTCAAATCTTATTTGTACAAAATTTAAACTTCGTGGCTAAACGATTTCTTGAGTTATAGTAAGTTTCGTGAATAGAATGAGGATATTTTAACACCATAATTGTATGGCAGTTGCACGAAGGACTAATATGATTTTCTTTATAATCATATATTTAGCTCCAACTATTAGCATTAACACATACAAAATTTCAAAATCGTAGCTTAAACCCTTCTGAAGTTATCGGCCAATATTCTTGAACACGTATTTTAAGGACATTTTATATGGCAAGTACCAGAAGGAGTAAAAGCATTTAACTGACTAGTAAACTCGAACTTTGTTTCCACTCAAAACTAATTTGTACAAAATTCCGAGTTTCGTAAATTAAGTGAAGACATTTTGACAGGATATTTGTATGGCAGCTACTCGAAGGACTAATAGGATTTTTTTCATAATCATACATTTAGTTCCAACTATTGAAAAACTAACGTATACAAAATTTCAAAGTCGTAGCTTTAGGCGTTCCGAAGTTATTGGTCAATATTCTTGAACACGTGATTTAAGGACATTTTGTATGGCAGCTACCCAAAGGAGTAGGACCATTTTGGCCATTAACGAACTTAACCTTACAAATTCAACCAAACATCCAGATTCAAAATTTCAAGATCCTAGGTCAAGGCGTTCTTGAGTTATTGTGCTAACGGACAGACAGACAGACGGACGGACGTCAAGCGGATTTGGAGTTTTTGGCCACAAATAAACACAAAATAATATACAAAATTGTTTCGTCCGAGACTCCGAGGTTCTATACGTTACAAACTTTTGGGCTGGATTAAACTTATAATACTCTGTTCGATTTGAACCAAATCTGGATCGATTGACGGTTAATCATTGGTTGTCAAGTTTCGATAGAAATAGTGGAAAGCAGGATCTATCAAAGGCAATAGAGAGAGAATGTCTTTTTTCTTTTCTATACTGATAAGGTCCCTTGGTCCAAGGGAAACCAGGGGAAGGCGATGAAAAATACAATGTTTTCCCTTTTTACTAAAATTTATCATTTTAAATGGTTAATTTTTTACAAGGGTATGTTTAAAAATACATTTCCCGGTCCTTGACGGTATACCACTGCACTGGTTTCCATACAAATTTTTTATTTACGGTATCCTGTTTTTTTATAATTCAAATTTAAAATTTTTTTTAGCATATCATGTATAGACAAGGGCGCCCGTAAAGGGGGGCAAGAAGGGGCACTTGCCCCCTCCTGTATTCCACAAATCCACAAAATAGTAAATATCATAAAATGTGAAAAAGTATAATTTTACAATGAAATGTGAATCAACTGATTTGCACACTTCTTCTGGTTTCCAAAAGTCGTTCAAATCCGGCTCGACAGACTAAAAAATGTTCGATTATTTCACAAAGATAGATTTCATTTTTTATTACATTTTCTTCGAGAATTTAATTATCGTGGAAATGGAAGTGTAGTTGTTCTACAATTATTCCAAAAGTGAAGCTTTCGTAACAGGATAATAACGTGAAGCTTAACTTATAAAGACAGAAATTTAATTTAATTCTAAACAGTAGTGCTATAGTACCATCACAATTTTCGAATGAAGTGCGAAAAAATATAAGAAATTACAGCATCCGTTTTGTGCCTTTCGAGATTTCCTTGATGGTTCGCTCTTATCCAAAAAATGTACATGAATTTTTTTTCAGAAAATTAATACTTTAATTTTAAACCAAAACTCATAGATAATGTAGGATTCAATTTTCTCTCTCACAGATTCAAATGAGTTCCTTAAGAGGATAGCAAAGCCTTGCTTCCACCTGTATTACACTGTGTTACACTTAAAAAATTTAATTTCCAATCAAATGTGGCTTAACTATTTTGCAATTTCGATTCCCGGTAAATGCCTTTCATAGGTAGCTGGTTCAAATCCGGCTCGACGGATCAAATATTATTTTCTGTTATGCAATTATTCAAAAAAAGTACTGCCAGCTTTCCATATTAAAATTTACCTAGCTACCTAGCTGAATAGTAAGGTAAAGTAATTTCATTTATAGTATGTAGTTATAGGCTGATAATAATACATTTTATTAAATTACTGCATTTATTTTATGCTTTGTGAAGTTGTGTGTATCCGATCGCGCAAGGGTAGCAATTGAGATTGGCTTAACTTTTTCTGAGTCTTTAGATCGACTGAACTTTTTATTAATCTTTTCGCGAGACTTTAGCTTCCACCTTTTATTAACTTGTATAAATAGTATTCAGATGACTTTCCCTTCTAAGCCTTGACTTTGCCCCTCCCTGAATAATTTTATGTGGGCGCCCTTGTGTATAGAAACAATACACTTCACTTGGAATAATCTGGGACGATGAATAAATGGATAAACGCAGTTGACAACACAGATATACATACAGCGAAAAACTAGGTAATTCGACTTATCTTGTTTTTCCCGTGAATGATGACTCGGAAAAAATATAGTATGTCGATTTAACAGATAACAAACACAATTTTACCACTTACCAAGAAACCCCCACCCTTATAACTCGGAAACCATTAGGGCTGTGAGTTGCCAACTTCTTCACAGTGCGTATAAGCCTTGGAAGATGACCACAGTACACTTATACCATTTTGGCCATTTTCCGACTTGCCAAGTTATTTCCTGTGACCACAGATATGATCTCATTCTCATATTGCGAGGTACAGCTAACAGCTGATACATCTATTTTTATAACGATGTTCATTCCGCCTAAAAACCTTCGGGATGTAATTATTTGGAAATATAGCTACTGGGAGTTGATTCTCTGCTCACGCATTACACCATCAGTATATCAGTTGAATTCATATCGTAAATGAAAGAAACAGGTGAGTTCTTTAGACCAATCGAATGAATGTATAACTATACATTATATAGTTATTACAAATCGACTTAATAGCTCTTTTCCTTTTATCCAAATATGGGAGTTAGATTCAAGTTCTTGGATGAGAGTAAAAGAAGAAGTCCAATTCGCATCTGTTGAGGTATCACTGGTACCAAATTGAGCATCATACCATACCAGACTTCCATAAGCATCGCAAATGAATCACTAATGATTCATCTAAGTAAAGTGTACGTTTACAGGTGAATTCACATACGATTTCATAGGTGAAGCAGTGTGCGCATCATGTTGGTGGACTGTAAGCACATAGGCATTTACAATTCGTCTAAAACATATTTCTTCAGCCAAACTGAACATTTATGAATATTTTTTTTACTGAGATGCGAGTACACTATATTTTTCATATATCCGACGTACAAAATTCAGTAAATATTCACAAATGTTATTGCTGGATAATGTATGATAGTGCAATGAAAAGGAATTATCAATGCTGATTTTAGCATCGATTTACGCGAATAAAACTGAAATTTCAAAACTCTTCTATGACTCAGAATAAACTCGGATTCCATTTTTCCAATTATATTTTTTATTCTTCTTCGTAGAATTTTTATATCCATCACTTAAAAATTCATTCATGTTTTTTTGGCCGGTAATTTTTAAGCTTTTGATTGATTTAAAAAATTCCTTCACCTAATGGTTTAATGAATCAAACAATGCGATGCCACATCGATTTGGTAGTGTATTTTTGTTTTCGTCTCGATCTCCTTCGATTTTTTTTTTGGTCTGATGATTAAAAGATTATTTCAATTATGGATTCAATCATTCAAAGGTATTTTCTTTCAATCTCTTTATCGTCTATGATTATGTGCTTTTTCTTCCAGCCATCATTAAAATTAAAACTATTTACAATTGTTGCAGGCATTAATGGCGCGTATTGCCAATTAAAATCATTTGAAAAATTAGTTCATTTATTGTTAGCCGGGCTAGGATTTTTCTATAGTGTACTTAGCCTTAATCCGGACAAGGTAGAGGCACCTCGGCATCAAAAATCGGCTTCGTCATCAAATATGATAAAAACCTTCCATTGATCCATTAGACCTGATGGCGGCTGTATTGCATAGTCTAAACTCTAAAGTCTTCAGGCGTTGGACAACAAAAGTCAAGTCTTTAAGGTTTTCGAAATGAAAAAAAATCGGAAAAAAATTGAAAAACACCTTCAATCTCTTTAAAGTCTTCGAAGGCATTGAGGAGATTATCAGTTAAGTGTTGTTCTTAATGTCTTTCGTCGTTTTGTTGTTCGCCTATTATTTAGAACCATCGATCGGTTCTTGATCAAGCCAAAAGGTGATGTTTAATTTATGGACCGCGCATTCCAATCACAGCATGAGGCCCACACTTCTTGATTGTGAGTGACTTGTTTTTGGAATATGAGTCTTCAGAATAATACCGACTATCGTCATAATATAAATATTTCATTTATGAACAATTCGTTTTAGGTATTTCAAGTCCTTAAAGTGCACCACTCGTAAGATGTTTGTGTGTTTTTTTTATTGTCCATAGTTAGAGATATGCCTAATGAAGTTGAACTTAATGTTGAATGGTGTGTTCGGCGAGCGTGCTACATTATAAACTATTCTGGGGTGTGCCAACTCTAGCTGAGTTTATGACGTTGTTAACGGCCTAATTGCGCAAAGTAGTACGCATCCATTTAGGTGTAAGGGCATGCTAACCACAGGGACTTTTAATCAGGTATGGAGTAATTCGATAGTCGCAGAGCTCGCTGACTTCCTTTTGAATATAACACTGGTCAACTAACGGACTGTCCACCAGCCAAGCCACCAAAACCAAACGCATAAAGCAACTAAACAATCTTTTGCGAACTGGTTTTTCACTGATTTTGGGTATGTCTTATTTCTGGAATGTGTAATGAGAAGATATTGGTCCAAAAGGCCCGAATGACCATATACTGAGTGTCACATTCTCGCCACTTTATACTGCCGCCTAAAGCGGAAAATACACGATAAAACGGTTGTACTAATTATTGGCCCGATTTGTCGTTGAATGCGACGATTCTATTGTGTATGTGCTTATGACGGACGATTAAACCGATATCACAGGGTTGTACGCTTCCATGGTGGATTTACAATCAACCATTGAGGCGCGCCTCTATGCCTACCATAAAATCAACCAGTCAGATGGCTCGTGAAGTCTAACATTCTTCAACTCTTTCTTCGGCGCACGCTTCCATGTGTACACACATGCAATGAACTGTGGCACCACACAATTCGCAGCTCATTGTATATATATATGTCGTTTTACACTAATACGTAAGTTGCGCCGCAGAGACATGTTCACTGTAAATCGCTATGAACACAGCAAAGACTATAGCCGACGAAAACCGGTTTGTAATGGCCTCTCGGGGATAGAGGCCCGCCTCTAAGGTTGAGTGTAAATCCACCATCAATCAAAAACCTGCAGTCGCATGCATATTAGAGTCTTGTTGGAAGGAAATTGTAAAGAAATCATGTCATGTGTACTATTCATACAACCGTTGGACAGATATCGCAACAACAACATAAGTCGGGACAACTGTTGTATCGTGTACTTACCGCTTAAAGGCTGAAATAGAACACCGATTTCGACGGTAGTTCGACGATCTTCGCTGCACAGTCATTAGAATACACACGATTGCAGTTACTTGCTGGATTTAAGCCTCAGTTATAATGGTTCCGATCCGATCCGGCAACGTCGGAGGAGAAAAATTTCAAGGCACAATGATTCTGTTCCGACATTCGTCAAAGTGACACTACCGAGGTGTAGTTTTGATTTTTAGTAAGTCGAAAGAGGTGGTGAAATTCAATAATTCACCTCTTAGCGTCAGAACGCATAGAAGTTGCAAGTTGGGTAACTTTACCCTTCCGTTTTGTGTCTCGACTAATTAACGGAATGATTGTGACTAGTCGTTCCGAAATTCCCTTTAGATGTGTGTCGGATGGAGAAACTCAACACTGTCCGTTATCCGGATCGAATCGGATCGGAACCATTACAACTGAGGCTTTACACCGGTTTCGGCGAGACTTTACCATAAAATAAACCAATCAGATGGCTCGTGGAGCCGTAAAAGTCCAAAAGTTCTCGACTTTTTCGCATCCTTCCATGCATACACACACTTTCAATGAATTGTGGGCAATACGCATTTCGCAGCTCACCGTATTTCTGTCGTGTCGCACTTATACGAAAGTCGTGCCGTGTAGGTCGTAAATCGCTATTAACACAGCAAATACTACAGACTACGAAACCCGGTTTGTATTGAGCTCTCGGGGGTAAAGTCGCTCCGCTATTGTTTGATGTAAACCTTCATATTGGACTTACACTCAACCTTTGAGGCGCGCCTCCATCCCCACCATAAAATCAAGCAATCAGATGACTCGTCGAGTCGCAAAAGTCTAATATTCTTCAGCTTTTTCTCCGATGCACGCCCAAAAATAAATAAATTTACATAAAAAAAAAGAAAAATAACGAAAATTAAATCGAACAACACGTTTAAAATTTTTTTTAAAAGGAAGAATGTAATAAACAATATTTGAAATACATGCCAAGTTTACATGTAGAACACAAAAAAATCAGCTAAGAGTATTCAGTAAGGTGGTTAAACCCGAGGTTCGACATAACTGCCGACGATACTGGCACCTTTAAATATAAAATACAATTTTGGGTCGAAGTTCAGCACTACGTCAAAGTCGAAACATAGCTCTGGTTGTTTCGAGACAAAGTGGTTTATTTGAAAAGTTACTTGTATCATTAAAGTAACTCCTTCTTACAAAATTTGAAATAGATAAACAGTCCGCAAAAAGTCCATGAAAGTATAAACCAAATCGATATCTAATCGGATTTAACGAATATGTCGGAATTCGTAACAATTTATGCAACCGGAGTGTAATGGGGTTGCATATACGAGTATTTTCTCGAATTCCGACATATACGATCTTGTGGGTTGAACATAGTAAAATCTGCTACTGACCTTAACAATAATAATAATAATATTTATTCATTGATAATTTCGAGTATAAACTTATGTTATTAATAACCAGAGATTAGACAATGGTCTTTACATTAATCTTTAACTAGTTTCAAAGCAGAAAATATTTGTTTTTCGGTGAAACATTCACCAAACCAGTAGTTTTTAAGCAATTACACAAAAATTCGGTGGAAGTAAAAATCAATTCGATGTCTGAACGTCTGAAAAATATGACCGAATTCGCGCAAACGTATGTAACTCCCTACACTACCTTGGGATTGAACATTAAAAGATCCTGAAGTCAGTTTTTAGGCGATTGATAAAAAGCCCGTGGAAGTAAAATAGCTCATCATAGCTAGTTAGACCTAAGAGATATGACGAAATTTGCGGAGGCGTGTATAATCCCTTGGCGGTTTAATTTCGAAAAACCGTGAAATAAGTTTTTAGGCGATTACATAAAAAGCACGTAGCAATAAAAACCTATTTGATATCTCATCAGCCCTAATAGATATGACGCAATATGTGAAAATGTATGCAACCACCTGACACGCAAGTTGAATATCAAAAAATCTTGAAATGAGCTTTTCGCTGATTACAGAAATAGACCTCCTTCCCATCCTTACCCCCAATTTTTTTCCTCACAAGGGTTTTTCGGGCCCACATCCCGTTGAAATTCCAAAATCGCATCTATATATATAATACTTTATTATTAAAAAATAATAAAGTAAAAATGTATGTTTGTCTGTTTGTTTGTCCCGTATACGCTCCTAAAGCATTCATCCGATTGCGATGAAACTTTGGTGATTTGTTGAGGGCACGCCCGCGAAGGTTTCTGCGTTAACAAAATCATTTTACAATTGTTGGTACGCGAGTTATTTCAACATTTGAGTGTATTTCATATAGTTTAGCGGCACTTCGTTCGTTTTCGATGTATTAGTTATGCGTTCCTATTACTAAATGGTAAAGTTGGACGATGGATGGAAGATGGTGGATGGGGGATGGTGGATGGTGGATGGTGGATGATGGATGATGGATGATGGATGATGGATGATGGATGATGGATGATGGATGATGGATGATGGATGATGGATGATGGATGATGGATAGAAGATGGAGGATGGAGGATGGTGGATAGATGATGGAGAATAGAGGATGGAGTAACGTGAGCAACGGGAGCAACGGAGCAACGGAAGTAACGGAGCAACGGAAGTAGCGGAAGAAATGGAAGCAACGGGAGTAACGAAAGCACTGGAAGCAACGTGAGAAATGGGAGCAACGGGCTCAACGAGAGCAACGGGAGCAACGAAGCAACGGAAGCAACGGAGCGATGGAATTAACGGGCGAAATAGGAGCAACGGGAGTAACGGAAGCAACGGGAGAAACAGGAGCAATGGATCAACGGGAGAAACGGGAGCAACGAGATCGACGAGAGCAACGGGAGAAATGAGAGCAACGGGAGCAAGGAATGCAACGGGAGAAATGAGAGCAACTCAGAAATGGGAGCAACGGGAGAAAGGGGAGCAACAGGAGCGACGAAACATAGCATTATACAAACGTGAGCGTAGCCGCGGTACGCGGCTAGTACTATATACAAAACAAATTTTAAATTCTAAATTTTTCACCCCAAATCACCGCACGATAATACCTTTGCTAAAACAACAAATGGAAAGCCTCAGCTTTGTGGTATCGATTGTTCAGGAGATGGGGAGTTTGGAATGTCCCGATTTCAGCTTACGAGCGTATCGAGCGCATTTTTTTGCTTCCCATTAAACCATTTTTGCTCCACTATCAAATCTAAGTAATTTACAAGTTTCAACTTCCTAGCATGAACTGTTCCCGAGATATATTTAGAAACCATAATTTTACGTCTAAACCTCTCCCCTCTTACCACCGCATAAAAACTTTAAGAAAATAAATATTCACACTCTTCAATTTTATCATTTGTTCTTCTCTTTTATATGCCCCAAAACAATTCCACTTATGTACCTACCACTAATCAAAAACAAAATAGAATCGTGGCTGTAAAAATAAACGTAATATTTAAAAAATTTCGCAAATACACAATTCTCTAAAACATAAATATAAAACAGTCGCATAATAAATTCTTGTCTATAATATGACCAAACCGTCGTCCAAATTACTTCTTAGCCATTCTTTGTATTACAAATTTTATTACTTTTGAGTCATATTAATAAAAAAGAAGTCTTCGAAATTACTTAATAAGTCATATTTGTAACTAAAAAGTTTGCCAAATAAAATTTAAATTAACATGTAGCCAGAAATTTATATTTAGAACCAAAATTTGTATCGTAAGTTTTTTTTGATTTCTATTGCTTTTATTTCTTTTATGATTATTTTGATACTCATAAAGTAACTGGGTAAGAAAAATTTTCGATCGTTTGATAACCAATAGCTGAAATTCAATTGTAATAAAACATTATTACGCCTTTTTAACTAAGGTGATAGATACACCGTTGTCGTCCCAACTGAATATTTTTAAAGAAGTAAAATTAGAAGGCCAGGGAATTTATCATGAAACTTCGCAGATAAACGGGTTCAAAAGATGAAAAACTCTACGCTTCTTTTACGTAGAAAATTTAATTTCAAAATATCCGACTATTCGTTTCGAATGGGAAAACGAATATTTTAAGACTTCGTAAATTAATATAGCTATATCAATTCGAGTTACAATATAGTTTCTTTTTATCTTTTGAACTGGCTACGTTTCGAAACAAGTTACATGAGACCACAGAAAGTGACTTTGCTTGGTGGAACTGACGTTGCGCCGACGACGGCAGTGGTTATAATAAACCTATATATTCATAGTTATTACAACCAAATATGTTCATAGTCATAAAAACTATATTTATAGTTATAATAACTATAAAAATATTTCGAATATGTTGATGAAGCTATAGAAATATAAATTGTTTTCCCGATATCACAAGAACCTTATTTGCTAGTTTTACATTTTGTAGTCTGTTCTGCGTAAGTTTCCGAGAATTGGGTTAATTTTCAGTAACGGCTACTATCATAAGGATAAAACTTTGCAATTGTTACGAATATACGAATGTACGAATATTAGCGCAATATTGTAAAAGTACATTGCGACAAAAGGGTCCGAAGATGAGAATAATTCATTAGATTTAAAAAATACGCAATGCTATGAACTTGAAGTATGTAGAAACCAAATTTCGGTTGGAAAGCAGCGGACATATGGAAACTCTTTTAATGTTTATATTTCAATAACGATTTATCCTAGAAATTTGAAACTTAATTTGCATTGACTCAGAAAATGAGTTGCGCCCCGACTGTTTGCAATTTTCTTATGGTAGATATATTTGCAACTATCAGCTAAATATCGATATACATAAGTATCAACTTAATAAGTGTTTTTGTTTTTAACAGCTAGTCATTCTCTTACATAGCAATCGAGTACAATAGATTGAGCATAATATAAATCTATTATCTAAATAATGAAAAAATACTTTAGAGTTCTTTTTAGACACCGGAAATGGTAGTCAGTAGCTCGATCCATTTTCCGAAATCAAAAGCTCTTTTTATGACTGATTATCACGATATTTCCTCATCAGCGTTATATTGCACTTCTATGAAAAAGATACGAGTATCTTTTCTATTCCGATTATAAATTAAGAGCACATGCAATTATTAATTAATTGCGAAATTTGCTTTTGTTTTCAAAATTTTCAGATAAAATCAATTTTATATCATGGGTGTCAACATGCTTTTGAACAATAGGGGGCAAAAAACAACGGTCATGGATCAATTCAAATAGTAAGAGTTACTATCAATAGATTATGGCAGAGAAATGTTTGCATAGTGTTCTATGTTGCGTGCGTAAATAGCTGATTCTGCGTGGTGCTATGATAGATTCTGCTTTTTAGATAATTAATGAAATCCAAATTATGCAGGTTCGTACACAGTTTACAAATGGAAATATGTACACTAAAGTCGTAGAGAGGAAGTAATTAAATGCTGAACGCATACCTTTATAACCATACCGTTATAAATATTACCTGCATCTGAGTTCAACGCAATATTCTTCAGTACTGAAAAGCATTGTATTTTAGTGATTTCACTTTTAATATTATTTTTTATATTTTTTTATTTATTTATTTATTTTAATGTGGCACCATCATAAATGATGGGGCCCATCATATTTCGGCCAAGCCCGGTGGGCACATGGTACGTCGCATTACAATTTTTTACAAGGTAATGTTTATAGTCAGCGTATATAGTTTACAGTAAAGGCTAATTTATGTTAAAAAAAAACAAAAAAAAAAATTCAATTCGAGAAAAACCAAAGGAAAAAATTAAGATGAAAAATCGTGCACTTCAGGCTTCAGATGGTTGAATAATGTTGTAAGAAAGAGCTAATTCTAAGTTTAGTCAAGGTCCAAATCCATGTATAAATCAATATCAATTCTGACTTAAGAGTAAAGGTAATAATAATAATAATAATGATCATAATATAAAGCCAATAATAATAAAATTGAAATTTGACCGAAACTTTATATCAAAAATATACAATTAAATTTTCTAAGGATTATACGCTGAACAAAATGAAAAGAACGATATAATTCAATTGATTAAAACTTATATTAAACTAGCCGCGTACCGCGGCTACACTCGCTTCGCTCACGTTGTTCCATCGTTCCTGTTACTCCCGTTGCTCCCGTTGATCTCGTTGCTCGCTTTTCTCCTGTTGATCCATTGTTCCTGTTTCTCCCGTTGATCCATTGCTCCTGTTTCTCCCGTTGATCCATTGTTCCGGTTTCTCCCGTTACTCCCATTTCTCCCATTGCTCCGTTGCTCACGTTACTCTATCCTCTAGCCACCATCCTCCATCCCCCATCCCCAATCCACCATACTCCATCCTACATCCTCTATCCACCATCCTCTATCCATCATCCTTGATCCTCCATCCTCTATCCTCTATCCTTTATCCACCATTCACCATTCTCCATCTACCATCCCCCATCCTCTATCCTCCATCCTCTATCCACCATCCACCATTCTCCATCCACCATCCACCATCTCCATCCACCATCCTCCATCCACCATCCTCCATCCACCATCCTCCATCTTCCATCATCCATCCTCTATCCACCATCCTCCATACCTCATCCTCCATTCTCTATCCACCATCCTCTAACCACGATCCACCATCCTTCATTTACCATTACCCATTCTCTATCCTCCATATACCATCCACCATTCTATCCTCTTATACCATTTAGTAATAGGAATAGGCATAACTAATACACCGAAAACGAACTGCCGCTAACTCATATGAAAAACACTCAAATGTTGAAATAACCCGCGAACCACCAACTGTTAAATAATTTTGTTAACGCAGAAACCATCGAGGGCGTACCCTCAACAAATCACCAAAGTTTCATCGCAATTGGATGAGTGGTTTAGGAGCCTATACAGGACAAACAGACAAACAGACAAACATTCATTTTTATATATAGAGATGAGGTGGGTAATTCGATGATGGTTCAGGAGTTGGAGGAGTAGGTCGGGTTCGGTGGTGGATAGAAGGGAGATGAGGGGGGAACGGCGTTCTGGAAGAAGCGATGGGTTTTTTTTTACAATGGACAAGGAGGTGCTCCATAGTTAGCGGCGTCTGGCATACTAGGCAGCCGGGTTGAGGCGTCTTGTTTATTCTGTACTCGTGGGTGAGCCTAGTATGTCCTAGACGCACCCTGGCGATGATGACGGACTCCCTTCTCGGCTGGTCGGTATTGTAGGTTGGCGGGTCTAGGCTGCCCCAGTGGCTCGCCAAGAAGGTGGAGTGAGTTGTCCAGAGGCTGGTTAGATGCTGCTTCAGATGGGTTCTGGCGGTTCGTCTCATGAAACTGTTGCAAGACGGAATGATTTCCTCTACGTGCGAGGAGATGGGACGATTGGCCAGCTTATCCGCCTCATCATTGCCAGTAATGCCAACGTGGTCTGGAATCCAAAAAAGAGAGGTTCCAGCCAGGTTGGCGCGTATAACCACTTGTAGGTATCGAATCGTCGGGTCTCCTGGGCGTTGATTCTGGACGGCGTCAACCGCCGACCTATATTTTTTTTTATATAATATTAAGAGTCATCTCTAAATAATATAAGGTATCATCTCACAAACCTTAAATACATTTTTTTTTGGTAGTTTGGATGGAGCGTTCTAATCGAAAACTTTTGGCTTCTATTATATATCTCAGGAAAAAATGATAAAACTAAAAATGTGTAGACCGTCGAATCATTTGCCAAAAATAGTAGATTTGGGTGGAGGGGCTTTCGAAAAAAGTGTTTAACACTTTGATTACTTATTGCCAAAAATTTTGACAAAGCTATTTGAAGGGTCAACATTTTCGTTAGACGTGGAATTATGTCATTGGCATGGAACGTGTTAAAACACCCATTTGTCTACCAAAGCCGCAGTTGTCCTTCTAATTTTTGCATTTATAGCCCTGAGCTCTGAATAACTCGAGTACGTGTATGAGTATTAAGAAGCTATTATTGTATTTTGTTCTATTTTTTTTATTTCGTTAAAAATAAACAATATCCCCTGACTCCTTTCGGTGGTTCATACATACAAATGTCCGTCTGACGGTTTTCAATAAGCGGCTATATAGAGTTTTGTGATACCACTTAATACTTACGCTCATTTCAATATTATAGTCGACTCAAAGGCTACGTATAGCAAGTATTGCACTTAGTCACACAAAAACATATACTGGTTGCTAACTACCTGTCCGTATACTGGCATAGGTGCATTTCTACACTGAGGCAGGTGAATATATTTCGCAAAATATACAGCAAGGTGGTGGTTTCATTCAAATGTGTAGTGTTGCACTAATTGGCATTAAAAGAAGGCGACGAGATCCGTTTTCATGTGATATCATGCAAACGACTAAATCTCAACCTACACCTATGTATATAAGACCAGGAACCGTGGAGTGATAGGCGGCAATGTTCACTTTTTTCATCGCTGCACTTTCCTTTATAATGCACTTTGCACTTCTTTGAACTTTTCTAAGTTACCTTAGAAAAATGCGGAAAAATAAAAATTTATGAAATCAAGGTTCGCTACACACAAAAAAATAAATAAAAATAAAATGCCATAAGTGGAGTTAGACCCTATGATGTTGTTCATGCAATTTTTTATTGCAACCTATTTACCTTGCCTACGTATGTGACAAAAGGAAAGAGTTATGGAAACACTTGGGCACCGTTTTTTGAGGTGCTAGAATTCAAAGGTTGTGCAAGTATGCGGATTATAAGAAGCAGCTAGTTTTTAAAGGATATACTCGTCGATTCCGTCGTAGAGCGTATGCGGGCAATAATAGCGTGAAAATGATACGTGTGAGGTATTTTGAAGGTGCTCAGCCAGCTTTTCTTACACTTTGAATCAAAGCGTTCAAGTACTGAGACGCGGTAAGGGCTTGTCGGATGGGGTTTTTTTTTTGGACGTACACACGTACAAACAGAAATCTCGAATATCTAGTGGAACTAAGCTCTCTTTGAAGATTGGTCTGGGTGTTTTTTTTTTCTACAAAAATTTGATTTGGTCAAAAGGCTACTTTAATGTGCTCCATAGTGTGTTCTAATTCCGTCCAAAATCCGAGATGAAAAGTACCGCGCGTTTGGGTTATTTAGAATCGATTAGCCCCTTTGGTTAAATTCCGGTAGCTCTGAGCAGTCTTTCGGCTAATGCAAAAATAAAGACTTCGTCTCGTTTTTTCCAGGCTTAGCTTCTTTTCATTTCAGTTCATTCATAAATAAATCGGGGAACTTGTTCATAATTTTCATGTTGTTTGATATTATTCCGCGCTACTGATGAACTACGTTACATACGTTTGTTATAAGTAGAATAACAGCTCAAGTAGTTCTATTTCTTTAAGTTTCACTTACAAGTTTAGGAAAATGGTAGCCGCGATCGATAGATCGATAAAAAATCTGCCAACACTCTGGGCGCAAGTTTAATGTTTCTTGGGTAAAAATGCGGAAAGCGTTTAATGTTGAAATGAGGTGCAGGTAATTATTTGAGTGACAACTTAAAAAATGAACGTTCCAAATAGCCCCTTGGTTATTCTTTAGGTAGGTCGTCAGTCACACTAAGAGTTGAATATGAAAAAATTTGTTCTAGTGTACACAGAAGTAAAAATAATTCGAACCTCAACAGACCTAAAAGACATGACGAAATTCGTGCCTAAATTCCTTTCATAAGTATATATTTGTTCATTTAACTCCTATAACTTTCTAGTATAAGCCATTCCTGATATAAAAAAAACTCCCTTCAACTTCGTGAGGATAAAGGTGGAAGAAGCCCCCACCACCATCGCCTAAAAGTGATCACTTAAAGGGTTCCACCCAGACTACCTATTATCAAAATTTGAACTTAAGAGTCCAAACGATATGGGAGCCTTTAAATGCGTTTGGGTTTGCGTACGGCGTATATGCCGGATAGACGGAATTTGCAGGGGCACCCTAACCACAGGGCTAAATGGGCTATAGCCCCGTGGCGCAAGCCTTTTGGGGCGGCAATTTCTCGAAGATAATTTTCAAAAACCTTCAACAAAAGTTGAAGCTGACGGGTTGTTAAATGAGTTTAACTCACTGAAAACTGATATTCATCATAGATAAAACTAATATATCACTTCAAAAAGTTGATACTATAATTGAAAGCATTATTGGATAATAGGGGAGGAGCACCAAATATTGGATAGGTGCGCAATACTGGATACCCTGTTAAAATGGGATCTAAATACCGCCATCTAAATTTAGTGGCACGAACTGAAATATCAAAAGAAGTTAGTCACTTATATGATGCCTGCAATTCCATATTTACTGTCAGTTGTTTCTAAAAAATCGCGAATCGTTCTTGTGCGCAACAAGTTTTTAAATTAGCTCCCTTCAAACTGCTCTTAAATACGATATGTATTGATATATATTATTTTGGTTTAACGTGTTGCTTAACTACATACTCCGAAATATGCTTTTAACAGTTTTTATTAATTATAAGAAATAGTGAAATTTGTGTAAATATGTTAGGGTAAATTTCCTATATGCCTCAATACTGGATACTGAACTGTTCCCAATTCTGGATATCCAGTATTAGGGTACTATCCTAGCAGTAGTAGCTAGCAGACATGGAAGGTTGGTAGGCTTTTCAAAATGTGGTGTACATCGCATATTTACTGAAAATTTGGACATGAGAGAGCTGTGAGGAAGATGGCTTCCGCGTTTGCTCACAATGGAACAAAACAGCGTCTTCAGCATGTTTCGAGTGTTTGGCGATGTTTCACAGTAATAAAGCGGAGTTTTTCGTTGATTTATAACCATGGATGAAACATGTGTCCATAAGTTCACACCTACTCGTAAGACGAAGAAACAGTCAAAACAATGAACTAACAGGGAAGAATCGGCTCCAAAGAAGGCGAAGGCAGTCTAATCCGCATGCAAGGCCATGACGTCAGTTTTTGGGAGGATAATTTTCATTGATTATCTTTAAAAGAGTAAAACAATTAACAGCGAGTATTATGCGAACTTATTGCAGCGTTTGAGTGATGAAATCAAGGAAAAACGACACATTTGACGAAAAAGAAAGTGTTATTTTATCAAGACAAGGCACTTGTTCACATATCCGTTTTTGCGGTGGTCAAAATTAACGTGAGTTAAAGTTCACCCTATTCACCAGATTTAATACCCTCACATTATTTTCTCTTTTCAAACTTAAAATAATGGCTCGAGGGTAAAAAATATGCAAACAGAGAAGAGGTGGAGTCTGCGGTTGACGATTATTTTGAGGAGCTCGACAGTTCTCACAATAAATAGGGTATCGAATAAATCCAACATCGCTGGGAAAAAATGTATCAATCAAAAAGGAGACTATGTTTAGAAATAAAGATATTTTTTCTCAAATTATTGTGTCTTCTTTGTTAGGTCGGGTACTTCTGGGACTACCATAGTAGATACGTGTCCCAAATATTGGATATCCAGTATTGGGATACACAAATTTATATTATTATTTTTGAGGTCATTTAGAAAAAAAGTAATAATGAGGAATTGAAGAAAACCTATAATTTTTTTTTGTTTTTATTTCAAAGCTTATAAGATTATTGATCTTTGTTAATGTATTGAATAAAAAGTTTTGAATATAATTCCATTGTTTTTTTAAATTTTCAAAAAGTATCCAGTATTTGGTGCGCCTCCCCTACGCTTCTTTAGAAAATTTGTACAGTCGAAACGAAATACAGAATCATTTAACCTTTATAAATCCGAAGGTATAAAATTATGCGGAAAAAAAACAATACTACGAACATACGTCAGAAAAGGTTAAATTTGATGCCAATAACGAATTCCACATAAATACGTATTATGCTATTATTGATAAACTTCTAGCAGAAGTACAACAGAGAAAGTGTGCCTATAATGATATTTACTCAAAATTTGGGTTTCTGGTCAATTTAAAAAATTTAAAAGAATACTCAATTAGAAAGAATGCTGCAAAGTTGTGCGAAACGTATATGGACAATTTAAAAAAATAATTTTATTGAAGAATGCCTTAATTCTAAACACGTATATTTATTGGGAAATAAAGAAAGTATATCTATTGCGAAACTTAGTTTAAGAACAATAATTGCGCATTTTTTAAGTATTAATAATCAATGGCACAACAGCCCAAATTGGGCCTAGGCCTTGAAGTAATGCTAGAGTTACTTCATTACTAGACCAACGGAACACTAGTAGGTGAAGTGGTCAGCC
Organism: Beris morrisii; assembly: GCA_951812415.1. Lineage (NCBI taxonomy): Eukaryota > Metazoa > Arthropoda > Insecta > Diptera > Stratiomyidae > Beris > Beris morrisii. Next base: position 63,651,538 of record OX638310.1, read on the forward strand.
ACACGATCGTCCGTGATTATTACCCCGATTTTAACTCAGGTACTCATTTACAGCTGAGTGAACTGGTAGTCCGGCACTCAATCCCATTCTCGAAAATTACTTGTCGCCAAGCAGATTCGAACCTGGTACCAGGTGTGCCGAAGGCAAGTGCTCTATCCACTAAGCCACCCAGACTACTACTATTTTTCAAGTATTGCCACTACAAATTGCAGCGGCGAAAGATCTTTTTCAGCACTGAAAAGGTTGAAAAATCTTCTTATATTCTTATCTTCTATGGGACAGAGCAAATTAAATGAATTGAGTATTTTATCCATAGAGAGTGACTTATTTAATAACTTAAATACGTATGATATTATTAATCAATTTGCTAAAGAAAAAGCTAGGAAAATAAATATATAAGTTACTTTTTTTTGTTTACTAAAGTTTGTTTTTGTTCATATCGTTTTTTTTTAATTTTGTATGAATTTAATGTTTTTGTTTATTATAATTAATGGTAATAATTTGACTTTTACTAGTCCTGACACTTTTATGGTATATTTTATATTTGCCACTTCCACTAGTCATCAAAATTGTATTTTCTTATGACGAGGGGCGCATTATTTTTAGTAGCCCACGGGCGCCGAATGTCTTAGGGAATTTGTTGTGTTTTTTTGGGGGTGAATAAGTGAAAATTCAAAATTTTAGAGTAGAAATCTTCTTAGATATTTCAGTTCGATCAAAATACTTTATTAAAAAAATAAAACAGTGAAATTATAAATGCAGGATTTAATTAGTTAAAATTGAATTTGTATATGATAAAGTAAAACTGGAGCAATTTAAGATGTGACAAACTTACGCATATGACACGATATAGATAGTGTAGTGTCATCTGTGGTAATTGACCAATATTTCATGTGCTCTGGTGTCAAATTTCTGAACCTGCGAATGCATACAGAAACTGTCAGTAAAACGTTATTTTCATTGAAAATTTAGTTAGCGAGCGAATAATAGTGTTTTAAATCGCTTACTGTTAATTTAAATTAATCTAACAAGTAAATAGAAATAACACACTTGTTTTTTTTAAACTCAAATTTAAAGTACCACATAAAACAAAATAAAAGTTGTAAGGAAATGGTATATGTTCTTCTTAAATAATTTAATAGCTTTGCCGCATTTATTTTTCAAGAAATTTGAATAACTTTTAAATGATTTCGACGTTAAATGCTTCCCAAAGACAACAAAATTCAATTTGCTGACCCAGTGATCGAAGTTTGAACGGAATGCTTTGAAGAAAATAAGTAGACTGGTATTGAAATCGTCATGTGTTCGAAATGTAACTTGGCAATTTAAGGTTAGAGTAACAACCGTCTAAACCACAGATTGACTCATTTAGACCATTCAGTTGGTCCATTGCGATACTACACTCATGACACCTTTATAGTTAATTGGAAGCTATTGTAGTGGTACTACGGAGGAATATATTAGCTGGTATAATAGCATACATACAGTGTAATACTTGACTGTTAATTTGATCAGTCTTCTTGTAAGTTCAGTAGAGCATTCATGTCCTGTCTAAGTAATGTCTTATATAAACTCTTTTGAGAGGAGACTTTATCTATAAGAGCAAAAATAGTATCCACATCAAGTCCTCATCTATAAATTCATTCGATAGCAAAGTTTTCCGGAATTTGTTCTATTCGATTTTAATTGCATTTCGCTGTCCGCCAAAATGCCATAATGAAGTGAACTTCGTACAAAGTGGAGTGTTCGTTGCTCACTGAGCATAATGGAAACGCTTGGCAAGTTAACAAGTACAAAAGTACTTAATACTTTTCGGTTAAAAATGATTTTTACCAAAGTGGCCATTAAAATGTTCGTCACAACTTCGTTATTGTATAGTCACAATTATTCTGCAACGACTGCCGGAGCTTGTTCGCTCCATTTGAACAAAACAAATAACCAACAACACTTTGATAAGTGCGCACCCATTTTCAATGGGATATTACACGCGAAAAACCTACCGATTAATGAAAAACAACAATTTCCATTTATTACCGACGGATTAAGTACCTACTTAACAATGAAACTGAAGGAAATTTGTTATTGAAAAATCGAACAGTGAACCATCAGAGCAAAATTTTAACTCCGGCTTGAATTGAATTGTTTGGCGGGATAATTTGAATTGTTTTCGAGATTATCGGCTACGTACAAAACATTGAAAATAATAAGTGAACTGAAGTTTTGCAACCTTGAGGAGATTTCAATTAGTAGTCGATTGGATTTCAGTGAAGAATAAAAAAAAGAACGGTGTAATGTTCGAACAATGATTGTATTAAGCCTACATATTGACCAATCGCTGAAATACTGACGTGGCAATTACGAGCAGTACTATAAAATTTGAAAAGTGGATAGTGGATATTAGCTGTATGTTATGAGTGAAAAAAATTTAAAGGTAGGATTCGGCAATAGAATAAAGATCTTTCTTTAACTTTAACCTTCAGTTCCAATATGACCCCATTTGGACCATATAAGATAGTATCAGTGTTTTTTTTTTTTAACGAGGAGTAAAAGCATCGAAAGCCTAAGTCAGTGCGGGACTTTAACCCGCTAAACTTCTCCTCAGTCGTACGGATGGATTCTCCCGGAACCACCGTTAGGTATTGCGTCGGGAGGCCATCATAGCAATATTGCTAAAACCGTTAGTTATTGTCTGTCTAGTCTAGTCAGTCGTCTTCTGTGGTGCGTCGCGTTGGATGTTTCTTATTCGCTCAAAGCGGCGAAGTGTCGCCATAATCCGTGCTGCTGCAGTCTGGAAAGCTTGCCACTTGAGGGATGTGTCACAAATGTGTGTAACGAAGTTTTCTACGGTCGGAGCTTCTCCGAAGGCCTCCGCAACCTCGGCTCGGTCGACGTCGAAGCGCGGGCAGTGCAGTAAGATATGCCGCGCGTCCTCAATCTCGTGGGGGCAGTTGGGACAGAACGGGTCTTCCTCATGCTTAAAGAGGTGAAGATACTGCTTAAAACAACCGTGTCCGCTGAGCAGCTGGGTCACATAAAAGTCTAGTTCTCCGTGTTTGCGGCTTATCCAGCTGTCGATGTTTGGGATCAATGTGAATGTCCATCTCCCTTTGTTCGCGCTTTCCCATCGTCCTTGCCATTCCTGCGACGTCGCTCGTCCACTTTCGATGCTTCATCTACTGCTACGTAGAGTCGCTGAAGTTCACACGCTAGTATGTATGTCAATTGGTAACATTGCCGATATTACTCCGATTGCTTCATCGGACACTGTTCGAAAAGCACTAGCAATCCTTAGTGCGCTAAGACGATAGATTGATCGGATTCCGGCTATATACGATTTCTTCTTCAGTATCAGTGTTCTTTTAAGGAATTTTTTTTTTTATAATTGACTTTATCCCTCCATGGGTACACTTCCGCAGCCCAAAGTACTGGAGACTAAATACTCTCTCAGCTCAATGAACTGGAAAAAATTCACCATATCAACATACTCATGCTGTATGTTGACATTGGGCTCAGATTATTCTGGTGTGTCCGATGTGCTCCCCAAACAGTACCGAGTACTGGTATTAGGGGTAACACAAATGAAGCAAACCAAAAAGGCATGCAAAAGTAATAAAAATAGTAAATAAAAATAAATAAAAAATTAGATTAAAAAATAGTACTAAAATAAAAAATTAAAAAGTTAATAAAAGTGAAGATAGAAAAAAAAAATAAATAAATAAAAATAAAAATAGGAAAAAAGCGATAAAAATAAATAAATAAATAAATCGTAAATCGTAAAGAAGAAGAAAAAGAAAGTAAGCAAGCAGTATACAAAATAAAGATAGCAAAAGTATTTATTATTGTAGCGTAAATAAGAAATAGGAGTTCGGAAAATAGAAGTGTGTATGGCAAGGTAATTGTTTCGAAGTCCATTTAAGTTTAACTTAAACTTGTACTTCTCATCTCCCTCATATGTTTTTTGAGTAGCACTTTAAATCGATCGTATTCAGCATTTTTTCGTGTATTATAGTGGTGAATTTCGCTGCTGGTTACAAGGTTAGTTGAAGTCTTTCTCTGCTGTTTCCTAATTGCATGAATATGCTTAGCTCCTTCTACTGTTATTATGTCTTGTATGTTAAGTTTTCCTGTCATCCTATATAATTCTGTGGTCGGTGTTGTTCTTGGTAGGTTGTATACAGCTTTAATACTTTTGTTTAAAAGTCTCTCCAATTTTTTAATGTTGTATAGAGCTGTCTGACTCCATGCAAGTATTCCATAGGTTAAGAGAGAGATAATGTGTGCGTTATAGACAAGTTCCTTAATTCTTGTCGCTAGGAACTGATTTCTTCTCAGTGCTCCAATAAAGGGTGATATTTTCTTGCACAAGTTTTGAATGTGAGTTGTCCACGATAAGTTTTCATCAATTGTAATTCCTAAATATTTGGTTTCTTTTATTCTTTTAATTGAAGTGTATTGCATAATGGGATTTATTTTAATGTCTAACATATTTTTTTGGTTTTCGTCGTATTCACTGTTAGGTTATTTCCCAATAACCAATCACCATATTTCTTTAGATCATCGTTTATGCTATTTTCCAGATTGGGTTGATTCCTTCTCTTGTAAAGTAATAATGTATCATCGGCGAATATAACATACTTTGCTAATAGCTCTGCTTCACGTAGATTGTTGATATAAAGTAAGTACAATGTTGGCCCTATTATCGATCCCTGCGGTATACCGATGTTGACGTGCATCTCGTTACTGTAGATATCAAAATTTTTTGTCGTATATATTCTGTCGCAAAGGTAGCTTTTTATTAGGCTTTTCGCCTTTCCGCGAATACCCTGTTCGTCCAGTCCTTCTAGAAGTATGTCATGATTTACTGTGTCGAATGCCTTTTTCAAGTCGACAAATATACCAGCTACATAGTTCCCTTCGTCAAGGCCTTTATTTATATAGTTAATTGCATCTATTATTGCTGATGTCGTATTACTCTTAGCTTGAAATCCATATTGATTCTGATCAAAGCCTCTTGTCCGTTGTATGAAATTCGTTATTCTTGAGTTTATTACTTTTTCTATTATTTTGCTGATTGCGTTCAGTAATGCTATAGGACGATAATTTTCTGGATCTGTTCTATCGCCGCCTTTGTGAACTGGAGTTATTAGTGCCACTTTCAAAGAACTCGGAAACACACCAGTTTCTAGAATATCGTTTACTATTTGTGCCATTGGTCTAACGATAACATTCTTTATTATTTTGATGTTATTTGTAGTTATGCCATCTATCCCTGGTGACGTGTTTGATTTCAGTGAAGTTATAATCGATCTTATCTCCTCTGCTGTCGTAGGCATTAGAAAAATAGTGTTAGGATTAGACTTGTTTTTGATTCTTCGAATGTTATTAAAATCATACTTTTGTTTCATGTTGTTCGCTAATTTTTCTCCTATCGATGTAAAGTGTCTATTTAATTCGTTAGCAATACCTTCACTATTTGCAATAGTACCCAATTCAGATTTGATTTCAGCTATTCCCTTTTTCTTATTAGATTCATCCGTACCTTTCCCTAAAGATTCCCTGATAACTTTCCAAATTTTTAAACTATTTCCCGCTGCTTTTTCGAAAGAGTTATTTAAATAACTGGTTTTTGGTTCCTTGATCAGTTTAGTCGATTTGTTTTTAATACTCTTATATTCTGATTTAAGCTGTTGATTATCGTGGTCATTTTGAAGTTTACTGTATATTTTGTTTTTTATTTCTATTACATCTAGTATCTCTTTTGTAATCCATGAGGCGTTACTTCTTACGCGTACAGTTTTTGATGTAGTTGCTTCAGATTTAGCAAACGTAATATCAGAGACCAGTGATTCAATAGTATGGTGTTCCCGGCTGTTTATTCTGTTTTCAACTATATTTATAAATTTTTCCCGATTTAGAATTTGTATAGTCTTTTTAGCCATCTTACCTTTCCGTGCTGGTCTTATACTGAGCGTTAGAGTAATTACTTTATGGTCTAGACCTGCCCAATTACTCAATTCAATTTTATATGATGATCCAACGGAGATATCATTCGTTATTATATGATCGATTAGTGTGGCGGTGTCTCTATTCACTCTCGTCGGCTCAGTCGTATTTAGCATAATGCAGTTATTTATTGTCAACATTCCCTCATACTCCTGCTTCATCGAGGTATTTACTAGTGTGTCAATATTTGCATCTGCTAGTGTTATGAGTTTTAAATGAGTTGAGTATAGCTGGTCCAAGTGTTCAATGAAGGCTTCTGGTGTTTCTGATGGGGATTTATAGAAGGTAGCGATTTTGACATCTCCCCTGCTTAATTTAACTGAAAGCACAATTGTGTTGTATTTGATGTTTGTTTCAATCGTATTGAAGTTATAATCGGCTTTTATAAATATTGCAGTGCCTCCGCCCCTACCCTGTTCTCTGCAGTTATGTACTGCATTATAACCTTTTAATTGGAAAAATGATGTTTCCGTGTTATATAGCCATGTTTCTCCGAATACTAAAATATCAATTTCCTGGTGTTTTTGTAAGTAAATTTCGAGATCCGGAATTTTATTCCTAATGCTTCTTAAATTAGCATAGAATATTTTTAATTTATTATTGCTCATATTTGTTTTATTAAGTAATCTGTTTTCTGCTGCACCGCTCTGACTCTTTTTTTGTATTCCGGACATTCCCAACTGTCTGACCTATGATTGCAGTCTACATACTGAATTCTGCCAAGTTGCGTACAGTTAATGCATTTTATGTTCGAAGATTGGCATTCGCTCGTCATATGATTCCCTGAGCACTTTGCGCACGTGTTGCAGTCTTTAGTGCAATTTTTAGCAGAGTGATTAAAGTGCTGACATTTAAAACACCTTAAGATATTAAAATCTTCGCGTATATAGTGTGACTGGAAATTTATATTAATATATTTATCTACTATTCTACTATAAAGATTTCCCGTCACCTCAATGTAGGCAGTCCATTTTTTAGAATGCATATTTTGCTTGGTGTATATTACATTCAATTTCTCCTTAGTATCTATGCCACAATTTAAGCTAGCTATCTCTTCTAGTAGTTCATCACTAGAATATTGCTTTTCGAGGCCATAAATAACAAGCCGAGGATTTTTCTGTTTTGTAAGCGATATTGTGCAGTTTTCTGACAGCTTTGCTTGTAGTTCAGACATTATTTTTTCGGTATTTTCCTCATTTGAACTTTTTATTATGATCCCCCCATTTGATACTGGCTTCATCATAAGTATTGGTGTTTTTAATACCTTCGGCTTTATGTGTTTTTTGATTTGCTTTATTGTGTCATCCGAATTTTGCTCTCGCACGGGTTTGACTATTATGCCTTTGTTGAATTTTGGCTGCGGCTTATCATGCCCAGCAGCCACTTTTGCATATGTCAGTGGATTATTAATTACAATACCATCTCCTTTTAATGAAATTAGTTCTTTTTTTGATTGTTTCTACATCGTCTGATATTTTTTTAATCGAGCTTGTGTCGTTTAGTAACTCCCCGACTTGGTTAGTTACTAATTTTTTTAAGAGCTCCCTGTCACCATCGCACATCCATATCACCGTATTTTCTAGCGTCTGTATTTTGGTGTATTCAGAATCACTTACCTTGACACATTTTGTGTGATACCATTTTTGGCAAAAGCCATCACATTTTACAGCGTTATCACCATTTTTTACCATTTTTCCGCACTTTCCACACTTTCCATCCTCCGACTTACCATTCGTCGCCATTTCCCGGTACTATTTTGTTTATAAAATTCAGAAACAAAGAGAATTTTGTTTTTTTTTTTTTACTCGCAAAAAGCGAACAATTTCACTAAAACTTTATTGTACGTCGGATTGTAATGACTTTAATAATATTTACAAGTATACGGATGAATTTAATTAAAGCAATTGTTACTGCAATATCATGAAATTTTATTAGACCGCAAGTGATAATGACTTGTTGGCTTGGAACCTGAAACTTCGAACTCGGTCTTCGTAGACTAATGTGCTAGCCAGTAGGCTATTAAGTTCCCTTAAAAAATTTATAATATATTGATTTGAAATAGATTCATCAAATATCAAATGAACAAAATTTTTTAATAATGTTTTAAAAAATTTAACTTAAACCAAAATTTTGTTTTAATAGAGGTCCGAAACGCGTTTAACACTGATATGTGGTGTAGGTTACTATGCGACTGAAAACCTAAAGAATAATTTTCCAGAAGTCTTTATCAGGATTTCTTGAAAAAATAGTAAAGTTGCGTCCAGACAGATTTGGAAGATTTTTTATTTACTTATTTTTTTTTTATTTTCAATTTTAAATAAACATAATGATAAAATATCGACATAACCTGTTAGGGGTTGAATATAAAAATCCGAAACCGACATTTAGGCGATTATATAAATATATCTTTAAAGTAAAAAACAATATAGTAAAAAGCCCACAGATGTAAAATCAAATTCGATCTCATTAAGCCTAAAAGATTTATCGGAATTCGTGAAAATATGAACAACACTTTACACCCCAAAATGCTTAAATACGTTTTTTCTAGAAGCTACTAGAAGGGAAAGCGACTTCGATATCTCATAAACCTAACAAATATATCAGAATTCGTGAAACCGAACACAACCATCTCGATTATTACATAAAGAAGAAGTCAAAGCGAATTCGAAATCTCATTGGACCTAACAAATACATCAGAATTCGTGAAACATACACAAGGGGGGTTAGAGGCTACGGAGGGGGATTTTAGATTACGATATTTTACGAACCAATTGCACTAAAAAATGAAATTCGGCATACGGAAGGGGGGCAAAAAAATGATTAGTGAAAACGTGATGCATATATTTTCACAAATTTTGCCATATCTATTAGGTCTGCTGAAATATTGAATAAATCGAATTCTTCGCACGAATGCCTAGAAAGTCTTTCAGATTTTATTTTTAAATTCGACACCTAAGGATTGGTTGTAAACATTTTCACGAATTCAGCCACATCCCTCAGGTCTGACTAGACATCGAATAACTTACCACTTCTTGTTTTAAATCGCCTAAAACCCGTTTTTAAGATTTTTCTCTTTTCGACCACTAAGGGTTGAACACGTATTTAATAATTCCGTCATTCTCTTAGGAGTGGTAAGACAACGAATTTGTTTTTACTGCTCGGTATTATTAATTTACCAAAATTCGAGCCATCTCAACGGGATTTTTATGTGTTAAGTCGGCTAAAAAATTATAATTTAGATATTTTACTTTATTATTTTTTAATAATAAAGAATTGTGATCGACCTGAAATTTCAAAAAAGTTTGCTACCCTGAAATTTTGTATTTACACGTTTTAGGACTAGTAAACACCAAAAAAGCAAAAAAAAAAAAAATGTCCGTCCGTCCGCCGTCCGCCGTACGCCGTCCGCCGTACGCCGTACGCAAAATCGTTTGAAGGCGCGTAGCTCCTAAACCCGTTGAGATATTAAATTGAAATTTTTATGGTGGGTAGATTGGGTGAACCCCTACAACTGGTATATTTTCGAGGGGTGGGGGTGCAAGGGGAAAGGAGAGGGGAGCGTTTTAGACGAAACATTTTGGTTTCTAGATCTCAGGAACCACTTATGCTAGGAGGCTGAAACTTGGAACTTATATAGTACTATGATAATGGACTCAATTGCAAAAAAATGGTCGATCTTGGTTAAGGGGTGTGGAAGTGGGTTGGAAAACAATGAGTCTTTAACGCATGAAAGACGGGATTGAAACATTCTAAAATCCATATCTCCTGAACTATTTATGTCAGAAGATTGAAACTTTGTTGTTGTCCTTAGGGATACTTCAAGATTAGACAAGGGCTAACATTTTTAAGAGGGGTGGTGGGGTGTGGGGGTGGAAGGTGAAAAACTTTGGATTACAATATCTTCGGAACCAATTACACCAGGAAAATAAAATTTAGTTTCTGTATATGGGATAACAAGAGGAGTCTACCGAAACTAAATTTTTTGAGGGGGGAGGTGGATCACGAAAGTGGGGGACAACAATTTTTCAAAAAATGTAATTTTTATATCTCAGAAACCGTATCAGATATGATCTTGAAAATTTTACAGGAGTTGGGGTCGGTAAACTTCTAATAGGGAAAAAAATGTTGGGGGTGTGGATGTTGGGGGTGATGGTGAAAGGGGGTAGAAACGAAAACATTCTGATTTTTATTTCTCGAAAACCATAATGAATAGAAAGCTAACAATTTAGGATTATATAGAGCCACTATGGAGACATCCTAGAAAAATAAAATTTTTGATAGGGGTGTCAAGGTACGGGGGAGAGAGGTGGTTTTTTATATCTCAGAAACGGCTTATGCTATAAAGTTGAAACTTAGTACGTATATGTAGATGTACTATTAGAGTAATTAAAGCAAAAAAAAAGTTCAGATTTTTATTGGCGTTCATAGGTTGAGTAAAAAAAATGTCCGTGAATCTACATTTTCACAAACTTCGTTAAAACTTTTAGACATGTCGAGCTATCAAAGCAATTCTACTTCTGCGGGCTATTTATATAAGCGCAGTAACGATCTTCAAAATTTTTAGATATCCAACCCCTAACGGGGTGTAAAGTGGTTGTGTACATATTCACGAATTCTGATATATTTCTAAGGTATATTGAGATATGGAATTCACTTTTACTTCTATAAGCTTTAAACGTAGTCGGGGAAAAACCGATTTAAGTATTTTTCTCAACTAAGCCCTCTGGGGGTATTGTTCAAGTTTTCACTGATTCTGAAAATCTCTTAGGTTTAATGTGATCGAATTCGCTTTTACTACTGTGAATTATTCTATTGATAAAAAAATACGTAAGTAAAAAAAAAAAATCGGCCAACAGTCTGGGCGCAACTTTATTATTTTATGGGTAGAAGTCCGAAACGTGTTTAATGATGAGATACGGTGTTGGGTACTATGCGACTGACAACCTCAAAAATAACCAGGAGGCTATTTGGAACGTTATTTTTTAGGTTGTCAGTCGCATAGTACCCAACACCGTATCTCATCATTAAACACGTTTCGGACTTCTACCCATAAAATAATAAAGTTGCGCCCAGACTGTTGGCCGATTTTTTACTTCTATTCTAAGGACAAAATTAACTCTCCGAAAATCTCGAAACAACTGATGTTATACTTCGACTTTGACCGCGTCCCATAGTATAACCCAATTGCGTTATTCATGTGTGGAATGTGACAGTAGCGTAAGCATTCTATTGCGACCCCAGTTTTACCAACCGCTTCCCGAAATTTGGCACGAAAAATACTAAAGTTTCGTCCAGACTGATGGCAGATTTTTGGTTTCGGTACATTTTAAAGCCTTAAGGCTTGATTCCGTCTGAAGAGGGGTTAGAGCTCGTGCCATTTTCTACTATCGTCATGGCATAGGTATCCTGTAGAAAGTGGATTCCAATACCAAAACAGCTGGAAAAAGACTCACTCTACCAGCTAAGATTGCAAGGACTACAGAGCGAAGGACATTACATTAGTTTGTTGAGAGAACCTACTACTTTTTCAATTCGGCGCACCGACTATTCTTTAGCATGAAATAACACCACATATCCAAATATTAATTCAATATCTGATTGAATCCTTTCGTCGGCCTTCCAAATCATAATCAAGAAAATTTCGGACACTAACGTCAAATTACCAAATACCCGATCCTTTTTCCAGTGGTCTTTCTTAGCACAATCGACAGCGGTTTACTTTTTTCACCGCCACACTCAACATAACATAGTTAATATCCTTTATTAAAACGACAACGGATCTCGATCGAAATAAATTACCTTTCAGCAATGTGTGGCACACGAGAGACACGAAGGATATACAGAAACAACATACACCTAATACTTTTGGCCGGCATTCTTTCGAGATATCCTTTAAGTAACTATCTCTGCTAGAAAAGCGAACAATTGCAAATGACAAGAGCCATTGTCAACGGCCTTCTGTTCGAAAACGGATAAGCAGCGTTTCGGAGGACGTGTCTGTAGCGTTCTATCGATCGCAGGACCCATACGTTCTGGACGGATTTCGGCTGGATATTGAGGGAAAAAGTAAAATAACGAAAAATGGAAAAATCATAAAAGAGTGCCATTGTCATTTCGTTTCTGGGACGCTTTGTTCGCAATGTCCTTTGGAAGAAACGTGAACGAGAAGGAAAGACTATGGGATAGGATGACAGAAAAACTGAGATTTTTTTTGTTCTTAACAGTCCCAAAGGACAATAAGCTGAATGTTTGTGAGCTAACAAAATAAAAAAAAAATTTCTTCTGTATGTTGAGTGTAGGTATGCTGAAGGATGTATGCATTTTTGTTGGAGAATCTTCTTCGGTTAATTGATGTCCCTTTCGGCCTAGGTGCAACTGAAATTCGAAAAGGTGACCAGTTCAATTTTACTGAACAGGGCTGGAATAAGGTAGGTTCATGAGATTTGAAATCAGTTGGAATGAAGCAAGTTCTGTGTATCACCCTTTTTAAGGCAATTGTCGACAGAGGAGTATACTCTACCACAGCAAGGTGGATCGACCAAATGCTAAGTACACGGGAGATTCACACCTCCCTGGTAACGGACACCACAAGGGTCAAAGCAGGCAAAGGATGCCCGCAGGGAGGAGTACTATCGCCCCTTGCTGATTGACATACTGAGCTTGCTCAGTCATAGCGGCCTTACAGTCCAAGGATATGCTGACGACTTGGTAATCATGATTAAGGGCAAGTTAGAGGAAACCCTCAGCGACCTTATGCAGCAAGCACTAAGTAAAACACAAACATTGTGCCATGAGAAAGGCCTACAGGTCAATCCGGGCAAAACCACGATTGTGCCTTTTTCAGGAGAGAGAGACCTGAGCAAAATAAAATCGCTCATGATTTACGAGACGGAAATCAAACTCGCTACAAAAGTAAAGTATCTAGGAGTAATTCTGGCTCAGAAACTCCTATGGAACAAGCACCTAGAAAAAGTATCAGAGAAAGCCACTACTGCTCTACTCTTGTGTAGACAAGTCGTAGGCAAAACCTGGGGCTTGAAACCCAAAATAGCATTGTGGACCTATACAGCTATTGTAAGACATATGATAGCATACGGAGCATCAGTATGGTGGCAAAGAACAAAACTAGTAACCGCCAGGAGCAAAGACGTCATTTGTGGGGGGCAGGGGGGGCATTTGCCACCCCCTGAATTATGTATTTTTATAGATTTTATATATATATAAAAATATAGGTATACAAACATAACATCTTGCCCCCCCCCCCCCCCCCCCCCCCCCGCCCTAGAAGAAACTGAAATGACGTCCCTGGCCAGCAGCAAACTGGACAAGCTCCAAAGGTTGGCATGTATCAACACGACAGGAGCAATGAGAACCTGCCTCACGGCAGCTATGGAGGTTCTTTAAGATCTGACTCCGCTGCACATCTATATCGAATCGCAGAAAAGATTAGTCGCGATGAGAAACGAATTAAACGGCAACCCATCCGGAGTACAAAGTGGACCTAATAATCTATCCAGACTTAGAACTAGCATTCAAATGCTAGACATGCCTGTGGACCATATGACAAAGAGATATCGCTTCGAAATCCCTTTCAATTCCATAGTCTGCGACAGAGAGAACTGGGCAAGGGACCCACCGCAGTTCGGACCGGATAGCATTGTATGGTATACCGAAGGATCTAAGACGACTGAAGGCACCGGAGCTGGCATAAGTGGACTCCGCGCCAGGATAACGGAATCCCTCGGTGAATATCCCACCGTTTTCCAGACGGAGGTCCATGCTATATCCACGTCCATAGAAATAAACCTCGAAAAGGGTTACTCAAATAAGAACATAGTCATTCTCACAGATAGTCAGGCAGCGATAAAAACCTTGACGGCACAAACAGTAAACTCAAAACTGGTGTGGAAATGCCAAGAAAAATTATGTATCCTTAGTACCAACAATAGAGTCCTCTTGCACTGGGTTCCCGGTCATGAGGGCATAGAGGGCAACGAAATAGCAGACCAACTTGCAAGAGACGGAGCAGCGGTCCGCCCTACTGGACCAGAGCCGATCTGTGGAATCTCAACTTGCTCCATTTAAGGAGCATAAGGGTATGGGACGAACACAAGAAATGCCAACACTGGGCCACACTGCCCAGACTTGGACAGGCCAAAAGATTCATACCGAACCACTCAACTAAAAGAAGCAAACAGCTTCTACAGTTTGATAGAAACAAAGTACGGGTCACTTGTGCTTGAAAGATAATTTTAAAAGAATAGGAATCATAACCGATAACCTTTGCAGGTTCTGCCAACTGCAGGCAGAAACCTCTGAACATATTCTGTGCTGCTGTGAGACAGTCGCAACTCAGCGCCACAAATGTTTCGGAGAACACTTTGTGGACCATAGTACCATTGCAAAAATAGACCTACACCAACTAGATAAATTCCTAAGAGAAATAAAGCTGAGTGAGGATCTCTAGGTTGAAACAGGAGAAAGATCTATGAGGTATAGCACAATAGACTACTGGTCGTGGTGCTTGGAGGAATCCCTCCGCCTCCGATGAAATCTAATTTAATCTAATCACCCTTTTTCACTTTTTCAGACACATGATAATATTATAAACATCTTATGGAAATTAATGAAATCATGTTCAATACGTTAGAATATAATTTTAAAGCATCAGTTGTCAACGGAAGGAACAGTTGCAAAGTCATCCAATTTAGTACAAAAACTGTCCTATTAGGTCCTTTAAAATGTTATGTTGCTAAGATGTGAAATTAAATAAAACTAAATTTCCAAGTCAAGGAAATAGTGCTCCTTCTCCGAATCCTACTCTGCAACTCTTTTTCACCTCGCCAGACAGTTTGTCGCCTACATATTTTCCAGATCGCTTTTCATTTTTCATCTACCTTTAAACCTCAGGTATAAGAAAAGATCCGAAAATAATAAAAACAAGAATTATGAAAAGATATAGCAGAATAGAATTTATGAAGGGGTATGTTATCCTCCCTATTCATTGTACCATAATGAAAAAGGAAAATGAATGCCTGATGACGTTGGTGGTAGGATAGTAGAATGAATAAAAATTATTATGAAAAAAACACGTTCACAATGGACCAAAGGTGGACAATAGAACAACAGGGTCTAACACTTGAAACTGACGTGTCGTTTATGTATCCACTTACTGGGTCCCCGAAAATAATCAAGATTTGGTGGACAGACTTTTAGAATTCATTTTTTTATTCCAAAGTCATTTAGATGTTCCTGATTCAGCATTCAAAGTTTAATGTATTTTATTCTATCAAAGATATAGTTCCTATTTTTGGATAGTTTGTGCTTAATAGCAATTTAATCGAACTTCGCTACGAAAGGATACTATATCGTTGTATGATAAAATGATAGCAAGTTGATAAGGACCAGAGTTTGTAGTGATTGAGTTGAAATTCGGCACAGACTACAAAAAGTAGTAAAGTAAATTTTCATTTATAACTATATCGCAATGGTACCGTGACACAATTTTCACAAGGTCTCAGTGAGGTGTTGGTGACGTTATTGCGACGTCCATTTGGTAACTTTGTAGTCATCGTATTCGGAGCAGCAATAAATACGACTTGTGGACGTAATACCAATTAGTTAGTTTGAAGTCATTATTAATTATATTTTCTGGGCTTAACAACTTATTTCTTGACTCCTTATCCACCTTAGCTTCCATGTTGTTTACTGACTAATATACGACCTATATATGGTACGTTCTATGACGTTTTGCCATTATGTCGAGTTATAATGACGACTTTGCAACTAGTTTTATGACTTTGATATCATTGTCACGCAAAATTATTTAAAAAGTTGGAGAAAATTCAATTTGTGATTTCAGGTAATTACAAAATCTACCGATGAGGACAGGATCATTCGCGAACATCAATGTTGGTAAAAAGTTATGATCAAGACAGTGAATTTGAGTTGCTGGAATCGTCGATGACGACTTTTAAATCAAGAATGAAACCGCGAATGCATTAACAATTTTGGGTTTTATTTTGAAACTGCGAATAGGTAGGTAGGTAGGTACGCGTGGCTGCCCGTGAGAACACGGACACACTTAGACCTAAAAGGTCCGTTGTGTTACCATAGGATCATCGAATCCGGTCCTACTCGTCGAACCATTTAGAGCTTGCAATGAAGCGTTGGATTCTTGCGACCTCCATTGTGGCAAGATCACCGAGACAGTTGAAGAAGTAAGCTCCAAGATGAGCTTTTCATCTGGCTGATAGAGCTGGACAGGTACAGAGAAGGTGAAGGACTGTCTCCTCCTCCTCATCCAGTCAGCTTCTACAAAAGTCGTTTAAGAAGAGGCCGAGTATTTTAGCATGTCGACCTATAAGACAGTGTCTGGTCAGGACACCGACTGTAGTGCTGATATTCGCCCTTTTGAGCAAAGTTAGCCTTTTAGAGCGTTTTATATCCAGCTCCGGCCAGATCTGTCTCGCAGTGTGACATGTAACACCGTCTGCCCATCTTGAGTTGGTTTTCTCAATTAAGTCCAATCCCAGTAGCAGTTTACATGTAGAGAGAGGCACACCCAGATTCCGATGTTCCGGCATAATCTGAAGGGTGGTACCGCGACGAGCGAGTTCGTCAGCCATGTAGTTCCCTGGAATATCCCTGTGAGATGATCGACATTCTGCGGCGACCTTTGATGTTGTCGATACCGATTCCAAGGATTTTGTTGCCGCTTGGCTGTCTGTGAAAATGCTAATATCCCTAGTAGATATTACGCTACACCTTAGCCAGGACAGGGCTTCCTTGATCGCCATAAGCTTCGCCTGAAAGACACTACAGTCGGCCGGAAGGCAGAAGGAGCTGCTAATGTTAAGCATGTCAGAGAAAATACCTCCATCTACCCCGCCTTCAGTTTTGGAGCCATCCGTATATATGTGAGCGGACTCTTCCGTCCGTACCGAATCCCTTTCCCATTCTAGACGGGTTGGGATGGCTGTTAGGAAATTTTTGTCAAAATCATAACTGGAAGGGGTGTAGTTGGTGTTTTCAGGAATGTTATTGAAGTGATTCAAGATTGTTGCCTGCGAATAAGTTTGAACCATTTTTAAAACTTTTTGGAATAAAATGCGGTATTTGTGAAAGTTTTAATATGAGTTAAGCCATTACCGTTAAATTTTTAGTAAACGCGTATGTTTAGTTTTGGGAATTAGACATATCCGACCGGTTTTAATGTAACCTGCACCTATATTATTTTTGAGTTGAAAACCGGAACGGGTTTTATAATCAGATCTGGTATAGGTTACTATGCGACTGACAACTTAAAAATAGTCGCGATAGGCTGCAATCCAAACATATGATACTCTAGATGAAATTCTGAACTCCGATTTATATTATAGCTGGGGATACAGCAGAATAAGAATTGTGCATGTAGTGTGCTCTGATCAAAAATTAAAGACTACATCTTCCGTTTTTTTTCATATCTGAAACTTAAGACATATCACCGACAGTAGACTGTGGATTGTCCAAAGGACTTTTACATGAAGGCAGCAGGAAGGACTCACTCGATTAGTTGCATGTTTATCCCCTCACCTGGAACTATTTAAAAATTAACTTATATAATTCAAATTCCGAGCTTGAAGCGTTCTCTTTTTGCATGTGAGGTACCGAAAGGAGTAAGGGAATTCGCAGACTAATAAAATTGAACTTCATTTTCACTCACAAATCTAATTTGTAGAAATCTTAGACTTTCCACCTAATCAACAAATTTGGCAGCAATGTCTAGTTCTAAGTACCTATATTGTGGAAATAAATTTAATTGAATTGAATTGAATCTTAGACTTCATGGCTTAAATATTTTTTGAGATATAGTGTATTCCGTAAAATAAATTAGGACACTTTTACAGTAGTACACGGAGGTCTGCCATGTATTTTCTTTAACTGGAACTAAAAATTTCAAAGTCGTAGCTTAAACCGTTCTGATGTTATTGGACATTATTCTTGAACACGTGTTTGACTGGCTTTTTGTATGGCAGCTACCCAAAGGAGTTGGTCGATTTTGCATGTTAACGACTTTGGCCCATCAAATTTGACCAAACATCCTGATTAAAAATTTCAACATCTTAGGCCAAGGTGTTCTTGAGTTATCGTACGTTCTGGCAGACAGACCGACAGTAAGAAGATTTGGGGGTTTTGGCCACAACTGAATAAAAATATTACATAACTTTTTTCATTCGAGGCTCGGTTCTAGGCATTACTAAGTGTTGGCCTTAGCCCAATGCACTTTTCGCAGTTTTACGAGAACCGGTGCAGTCGGTTCGTATTAAAAGGTGTACAGCTTGCTGTTGTACTGAATTCGCTAATCTGGGTCTTCCCTTAATGGTCCTAGGATTCGTCGTAGGATCCTTCGAATACGTCCAATAATTTTTCTAACGCTTGTCCACGTTTCCGTTCCATTTAAGAGTACAGGCCTAATTATTGTGTAGAAGATGCGGAATTTATTCTTTCTGTCCACTTCTTTAATATAAATATTGGGATGACCGCATAATAAGTTTTGTTGTCATTAGTTGATCACCGCTAAATTCCGTCCTACTCGTTGCCGTCTTCACTTAGCTGTACTCCAAAGGACTAGTTAAAATGAATGCGATTTGAACATATGCGATGCAAATTACAATGGACGCTCGTTCAGAAAATTTACTTGCCTTACCGTCGTTATACGCAAGCTGGTGAGTATTGGATTTCAATTTACGTGTGCAAATTTGACAATTCTATTTTAAAGAGCGTATGACCTGATGAATATATTCTGCAAACTGCAATCACACAGTCAATCAAAAAATAAGGCTGTGGTAACCAAATTTTTAGAGAACCTTACTGTAGTTGAATTCAGATTTGCGTAAACCACGTTACAATATGTAAGATAGTTCTGATAACTCATGTTATGGTTGTATTAACTTTACTGCGATCTTGCTCTAAACATAGTACGAGTACATAAATCATGAAAATATTGCAATTTGATTATTACAACTATAGTTATGTTTCTCAGAAATTTGTTATGATTAAATCAAATAAATTAAATGTTATGAAAACGTATTATATGGTTAACACCAGCATAGTTTTGGTTCTACCAACTTAACTTATATTGTGTTCCACATGCAGTCTCTTACGAGATTAAATCAATCATGTTAATGATTGTAACAAATACAGAACATGGTTCTGTGAACTATAATTACGTAAAGAAACATTAATATGTTTGATTCAAATAAATGAACGGTGGAAATAAACAGTGATGTGTGGTCTTTACAACCAACAACCATAAAGTAATCACCACTTAAAAGTTATCCTGGTATGACTAACTCACTCACTCTTAAAATGGGTTCACTTCACATCACAAACTAACTCTATAGTATGACTTGTCTCTTTGTGGTAAACGAGTCACGTCGATTTCCGGATAAAATCCTTTCCACCGTTAAAAATTTATGAATACTGTGTTTCTTCAAAGCGCTATTGAAGTTTATGATAATAAATTATAATAATTAAGATATCAGCGATTTTTCTAACGAATATAAGCATGATTGTATAGTCAAAATAATTTTATTATGGTCACTACAACTATAAAAGAATCATATATATTTATTATTTTAGTACACATTTGAAATATCATATGTCAGATTTACGTTTGGTTGGCGTTGTTACGTTCGATACGTTTTGGCAGTTTTGCAAGAGTTACGCGCGTCCAAATTCTCTCAGACGTAGCCTCTCATTGTCAAGTTTTGTCCCGTTTGGGTCATGAATTTGACCTTTTGGTCATTGATATGTAACCAGACTTCTTCTTTCTTAGATGACGACTCAAGGTTCATAAATGTTTCTTTAGAGTTAGCTATCGATTGATTTAAATAGCAGTGTTCCTGTAATGTCCATTGGAATTTTGTTGACGACATATTCTAGCGCTAAGTTGAAGAGAATGGAGGCGGGATATTTTCTCCCAGATTCAAACCTATGTCACTTTGAAAACTTGAAGTCAATTCGCCTTGTATATTGTTTTGGGATTCTGTGTCGTTCGTCCTAGATCTTGTCATTTGGATAAGCTTTTGGCAGATTTTTTCTTACATTTTTATCGTAAAACTCATTTCGGTTCTGTGAAACTATGTCAGAAACGACTAAGCATATTTTAAAACTGTTTCTTCATAGATTTAGGCCTGTCAAAGATTTATTTGTGTATGATCATATTTTTCCAAAACGGATTGGGAGTAGTAAAAAGTCTAATTTACATTGAGGGAATTAGTTTTTCAGGCTTCCACCAAGTTCACACCTTCAACTAATAAAAATACAAGCGACAACTATTATACCCTTGATCCAATGAAAAGATATTTCTACTAAAAAAACATATCCATCGTGCCTTAGTATATTGCAATATGTAAGCCCTTCTACAAAAATGCAGTCATTCAATCCTTTTTCGTGGTAACACTTCCCTGTCATTGCCATAAAATAAAACCATTGCCTGTAGGCATCAGCCGATTTTAAGCCCATCTAAAAACACCAACCTCCTCTAAGTACTTTACAGACGCACAGATTGACGTTGGTTTAAGGATCAACAACTTTTATGTTTACAATTTTATTCGATGCATCTTAAATTAGGGACACCTTTCGATAATATTTACACGCTGCCACTTAAAGTCGTCCTTAGGACAGACAACAGATCGATTGTGAGAAAATTCCTTCTCGAGTGTAAATTATATGTGAGTTTTTCCGGGAAATGGTGTTAGGACGAATGATGCTGTAAAGAAGCGCTCAGGCAAAAGGAGAACACAAGGATACATTATCCGGCATGCGAATAAAACAATTAAGAGTCGGGTTTAAGATCAGTCGATATTTTGAAGGCATCGTCCTTAAACAGGCCGACAGTAGTCCCGAAACTAAGCCGAATGGCGACAAGCTGTCTGCCAAGGATACCGCATTCAGAGGACCAAAAAAAAAGGTCCAATATTATCCTTGGTTTAGTTTGATGCGGTTTCTCTATAGGTAGGTGGATGTGGATGAGTCCGGGAAAAACCCCGATTCAGAGAGTTAGACGACTTCTTTTCTTTCGGTGTGAACGGATGCTGAAATGCTGGCTAAAATGTGATTAGTGTTGCTCGATTAGGTTTCGCTTTTGTATGGAAAACATTGGAACATGATTGTACAGTTTTTCGTAATGTAGGTATCGGGGTTTCAATACAAAGTGTACAGATGTTAATTTAATTATTAAGAATAGACACAGAATACCATTTTTTTAGTGTTAATTATAAAAAACACACAGCAGTCACGATCAGCAGCAATGGGATACTCTAGCTGAAATATTGAAATATTTTCGATTGTAGTAGTAGATGGGTATCTTTAATCGAATTTACTTTTAACCCGGCAGATCAACGCAAAGTTTGCTTGCTGTGGAAATCGCAGAAAAAATTTGTTAAGGACTTCTGCGACTACCTTCTAGAGGATCAACGAATAAAGATAAAAAAAATTTAAGGACTTTTGTATGGAGATTACACAATGGACTTTTCATTCTTAATTAACGTCACATCAAAGTTTGCCAAAATTCAATTCCGAGCTTGAAAGTATCGGCCCATAAAAAAGGACGAGTATCGCACCTCATAAAAACACTGTTACTACAAGGTCTGAGGAATGAATCGAAATCTTGAAAGCAGTAATTATCACTATTTAATTAAGTACTGAAGAGGAAACCGAGACAACTGAGCAAAGTGCGCCTTGAATCATAGGTACTATAGCAGCTGTAGTACAGCTCCTTCTAGTGTTAAGTTCATTTTATTCGAAAAACATTTTCAGTTTAATTTTACTTTATTGGAATAAAGGAACTGTGGAATATACAAGAATCATATCAATTAAATCCTTCCAATAAAAGTAAAATACAATAAACAGTTGTATGTATGTATGTCCTTTAATGCGGTGAAATGCTCAAATCAAACGAAATTTTGGTCTGAACTCCTAGAAGACCACCTAAGACTTCTTTAAAAGTGAGCTGGAAGAATTGAATCAAAGCATCTATAGAAGTTATGACCACGACTTCAAGGACAAGAGGCTAGCATATTGTTGCGAGCTAGGGGTTCGCCGGGATTTCAAGTAAAACATAATTCGGTTAAAATCAAAATAAGTAACAATTTATTTATTCGCACTTTAATTATATTCGCACAATTATTCGCACTATATGGCAATGCCACCCGCTTTTATATCGCTTGATTCGATCACACGCAATCGATCGCTTTCCACCAATACGGTCGTCGCGTATACACGCTGGCTGTCACAGTCGACGTAATAAATATTACTATTTCCTCGCTGAAAGCTTCACCTGCTTTTATACTAGCCGGTTGCAGTCTAGGATGTACTTGAATGTTCGCTCGTTGATGTATGTGGATGGTCCTAGAAAGCTTTAGAGCTTTCGATTTTGATCTTCGTTCGGTGGTGTATGTAGAGGGTTCTAGTGAGCTTGAGATCTTTCGACTTTGATCCTCATAGGATCTAGTACATTGGAGAGCATTCGATAAGAAGGGAGATACAATCGTGTTGTTTCGCCTTATTTACTTCAGCTAGGTTTCTGATTGGGTTATTTTGCAACTAGGTATTCGGTTGTTGCTGTTTCCCTATTCGTAATCGATCGAGTTGCGCGGTGGCCAGGCTTACACGTAATAATATGAAATGTCGTAGTCCATTCAGATTCCAGTCTACAATAAGGTCGTAGTAAGTAACTCGCGGTTTCGATATCGATATATAGAATAATCCTCAGCAATACCACCAGCTAGCTGTAAGCGTGTTTCGGATTTAGGCATGATACACCCTCTCACGAGTCTATGCCACCCGATGACGAAACAGCTCCTTCGGACTCAACACAGTCTTATAGAAAACTGGCCTATCCAGTGAAGGTCCAACTGTCATGCCCTCAGGGACAGCGATTAATCAACAGTTGGGGATTTTGTGTTGGGGTTTCACACCAGAAACTCCACTGACGCCGGAAAACAACAAAAAAACTTAAACTAACTCGCAAAAGTTATTTTTTTTTGCTGGTAAAAAGTCGACTGTTGATCTTATTTTAATCCATGGTTCTTTAACTATGGAGCCTTTCAGGGGCCATAATCCTAGGAAATGGCAAAACATCTGGAGCCATTATCCGTTGCCTTCTTTTTCTTAAAATTTGATTATTCAGAGTCTTCCTGGTAAATACACTGTTATTCGTATCGCGAAAACAATAGGGCATATGGGGAAAAAATTTATCAAACAATTTTATTCGGTTTTTTGCAAAAATTCTTCGAAGTAATAAGAGTGTCAATGTTTTATTGGCTCAGGTAGTAACAAATTATTTGTAACCTGCGATTCCTTTCTATAAATAGTGAGAACTTTCTAAAAGAAAAGTGCGATTTGAGTGATAAAATAGGAAAAGTTAGAGCGGAGAACAAAAGCAATATATTAGTTTTGGTGTGAGAAAATTTAACTACTCGCGAAATAGGTGTAACACTGCCCTTAACGTACTGTGGCATGGTAATTGAAGAAGTTTTGAAGATCGCTTCTTATGCCGGTTTTCCACCAAACGGACAAAACAAAAACTCAGCAAAAGCTCGTGTCGAAAAAAACAAATCTTTGACTTTTCATCATTTTTTTACAAACTCGAGCTTTTTTCGACTGTTTCTGTTCTGTTTTTCGTGTCCCGACCAGAAGCGCTAACTTCAAAAGGTTTCGGTGTGTTTTCTTACTGAGACCGCTTCGTGGAGATACTGAAAACAAAACTGAGATAGAGCACTGTCGGTTTGGTTGAAACAGTGTTTTAGATTTGTTCGAGTTCGAGTTTTTGTTTTCCGTGCTTTCAAAAACATGAACAAAACAAAAACTTAACCTGTCTGCTTGGTGGAAAACCGGCATTAATCTTACAAAGCCTTTGGAACCGTTTCAAAACTTCTTTTGAGAAACGATCTAGTTCGAGCAACGGGTAAGGAAATCTCATTAAATTTGATGAGAAAAAGGCTTGTGAAAGCTGGTTTACGAGCATTGAAACCAATGCATAAGCCAGACTTTCCGTTAAGAGGAGATGTGGAATAATGTCATCTTTTCCGACGAGTCAAAATTTAAGCTACATGTTGGCGAAAGAAGAATACTTGTGCGACGGGAACCTAGGGAAAGGCTCAGCGATAAATACCTTCGAATACACCCTTCGAAATCTGAAGGAGTTACGGTGTGGGGATGTTTTTCCGGTCATGAAAGGGTAATATGCTTCCTTACTTAAAAAGTAACACCAACAGTTTACTTGCAAGTTATGGAGAACGAACTAGAGCCTTGTGCGTTGGAACTTTTTGGCGACACTTAGGAGTTTGTGTTTCAACAGGACAATGCTATATGTCACACTGCGAAAGCTGCAAGTAATACAATAATACAAGATTAAACTTTAAGGTTTCATAGATCAAGAAGTACTTCGAGAAAAAAATATTGATGTCTTAGATTCGCTCCCGGAGTACCTGAGAATCCTACTCAACCTCCTCAATCCTACCTCAACGTGGAAAAATTTATCCATGAATTCAAGGTATGTGGCCGTAATTAAAGCCAAAGGGGCCCAACTGAATATTAATTGTAAGAAATGTGCTTCTTGGAAGTAATAAAAATAAAAATATAGAATTTAATGTTCTTGTTTATTGTTCCTGAACATCCTGTTTCTTGTGGCCAAACAATTCGTTTTACGTTTTATTATTCTATCCCTTTGAAATTATAGGTGGAAAAAAATGTCACACAAAAAACATGTTATAGTGTTTCAATCGATGCAATGAATCGATTAAGCTACAATACAGCAGATCCTCTATATAGTGACCGCCCAAGGGACTGTGCAAAATTGGTCACTTTATTCGATTGGTCAAATTATAAAAATAATTTAACAAATAAAATCCGTTTCTGATTTACCATAAAAAAATGGCAACTTTAGGCAAGTGGTCAAGATAGGAATGTGGTCACTTCTTCAGGTTCTACTGTATGTATTTGGTAATTTTCACGATTAACATGGTTTTATATCAGAAAACAATTTTTTTCAACCTTCAATACACTGAAGAATCCTTTGTTCAAAAACAACCGACTTATAAAACTAACTTCCAAGAAAGCTCAGCGAATTGCACGCAGGTCATTTGTAACCATAGCCGACAGCCCAAATCGAACTTGCCCTACAGAATATACTTATTTCTACTAGTAATCTAGCTTGAAAATATTTGCAGCGAACTGCTTTCAGCGTCGATCGAGTCCTCCCATCCTTTACGTGACTTTCTCCATCGTCGACTATTGCTAGGTGTCTTGCCCTTCAAAATGCATCTGGGAATTCATCGCGATTTTTGCAGTTTTACAAACGTTGATGCTGATGGTCAAAGCCAGAATTCGCCAATCAGAGCGAAGTCATCATAGAATCCTTCGCGTCTACTGATTTTTCGTACGCTTGTGTCATTCATTGTACACGTTTCTAGTCCATATAGAAGTATACGTCATTGTGGCATACTTAACTGAAGTCTTTTTCGACAAAATCATTGCAAATATCGTCAAAATTGAAGTTGCTACTGAACACCTCAGTCTTGAGTTCGACAACTCTGACCAATAATTGAGCTGTTGCTGAAAGTTGAATTTTGAAAACAAATCGCTTTTTCTGCTACTTTCAGCTTGCTGGCTGTCCTAATAGATTTTTCCACTGTTTTGGAAGACCATCAAGTAAGGTGTTTCCTTAGGTTTTTAGACTCGCAAGAGATAAGTCGGTGGGAAGAGGAAGTTGCAGTCCAAGAACAGCTTACTGGATCGCATCGGCTTTATTTTGTAACAATGTTTATGGATGATATGTCATCAAGATCTTTTTGTCATCAATTGATCTGTTCCTGTTAAACCTTACGAAGTCTAATCAGTTTAAGATGCGTCCATATGGTTTTCTTCTATGACTGGTTTGAAGGGATTCTCGAGATAAACAAATCAGCGGATTATACGTAGAAGAAACAGAAATTGTATTGGGTTGATGATAAACTAATCAGGTAGCTTCTCCGTAAACTTAGAATGATGTCCTTGAAGGAACATCTTCAAGAAAGAATTTGCAGCCTTACTGCAGATTTTATTACAAACCTGGAAGGGCCATACATCAAGAGCAGTGGCGTGGCGTCCATGGAAGCAAGGGAAGCATTGCTTCCCATACATTTTGCTGAAAAATATCTAAAATACGTTTTCTAAATCGCGAATAAAATTCATGTTTCAAACATTTTCGCGAATATCTCACACAGCCGAATTGGCAACACCACGAAAAAGGCAAGTGAAAAGAAACCACGAAGAAGACACATGGAAGCAATTTGAAAGTTGCATCTATGAGTGTTCATTTCATTCCGTAGTGAACCCACTGTGACGCCATGAAAAAAAATTTTCGTACACGGGACGCTGGATGCAATAAGGAATTTGCTTCCACGGGCAGTAGGACACATTCTTGGCTGCAGCGGAGAAGCTTTTAGCAAGCAGAGATCTGATAAGACATAGGTGCTACCAGAGTAGGATAGGAATTGAATTCTGAACAAAGCTTGGAATTGAATTGTGGTAAATACCTAGTTGTATTATATTTAACTTGGTTTTTAGATCTCCAGAACCACTTACGCTAGAAGGCTGAAACTTGGAACTTATGTAGAACTATGATAGTGGACCTATTTGCAAAAAATTGGCGATAAGGGTTCAGGAGTGTGGGAGTGGAGGGGAAAGCAATGTGTTCGAAGTGCTTGAAAGCTGGGGTTGAAACGTTATAAGATACATATCTTCTGAACGGTTGATGTCAGAAGATTGAAACTCTGTAGCTATTTTAAGGGATAATAGGAGATTAATCAAAAGCTAAAATATTTGAATCGGGTGTTGGTGTGTAGGGGTGGGGGTAAAAAACTTTGGATTAGAATATCTTCCGAACCAATTATACCAAGAAGGTAAAATTTGGTTCATGTATATAGGATTACAAGTGGAGCCCATTGAATGTAAAATTTTTGAGGTGGAGCACGACAGTGGGAGATAGCCATTTTTAAAAAAATTTAATTTTTAAAAAAATTTCATTGTTATATCTCAAGAACCATACCAGATATGATCTTAGAAATTTTACAGGAGTTAGGTCCAGTAGACTTTTAACAGGAAAAAAAGTTGGAGGTACTGGTGAAGGGGCTGATGGTAGGAGGGGGTGGAAAAAAAATAACTTCGATTTTTATTTCTCAAAAACCACAAACCATAGAAAGCTAAACATTTACTATATAGAGTCAGTATAGAGGTATCCTAGAAAAATAAATTTTTAATATGGGTAGCAAGGCAGGGGGTGGGTGGTGTTTTTTTATATCTCAGAAACGGCTTATACAAGAAAGTTGGAACTTAATACGTATATGTACGTTTGCTACTGAAGTAATTAAAGGAAAAGAAATTCAGATTTTTATTGGCATAGAGGGTCTGAGGGTGAGTAAAACAAATGTCCGTGGAAAGGGATTTTTCCACATTTTCAAATTTGATACTAGCATTTTTCTATATTAAACCCGTGCGGAAGTAAGGTATTGTTCAAGTTTTCATGAATTCCGAAAATCTTTTAGGATTAATGAGATCGAATTCGGTTTTAATTCTATTGACGTAAAAAATACGTAAATAAATAAAAAAAATTTGCCAATACTCTGGGCGTAACTTTATTAATTTTTTTTGGTAGAAGTCCGGAACGCGTTTAATGATGAGATGCGGTGTAGTTGACTGCGACTGACAACCTGAAAAATAACGTGCCAAATAGCCTCCTGGTCCCCGTTCGTGATTGCTGGGTGCTTTTATATTAGTAATGTTAAAAGCACTAGATAATGGAGGAGTTTCAATTAATACGCAGTAAATTTGTAGAAAGTATTATTAATAATAAATTTTTGATACTAACCAATTGCTTCCCCTTGTTGAATTATCACGCCTCGCCACTGATCAAGAGGTGTATTTTGATAAACTATGCTACAGAAAATTATTCTCAGGTCAGATCGAATGTTTTCCCAACCTAACCCAATGAATCGTTGAAAAGCTGATCAGTAATGTTGGTGTTCTGCAAGCAAAACTAAAGGTGCAACTAAAGAAACTAAAGGTGCAACATCTGTACCTTATAAGGTGCTAAGTTACAATCGATGTAAGAACATTTCCGCTCAAAAGTTAAACCGAAAGTCTGGATGATTCTCATTATAGGTTGGATGTAAGATTACATTTGATTAGATTTCTCCGACGACAAAGGGATTTCTGCAAGCACTACGACGTTGGCATATACCATAATAAATTCCACTTGTGAACCATCCAGCGAATCCCATCCAATTTTGTATCTATGAGGACTTTTCTGTTTGTATCAGGTCCGTATTGGTGATGGAGTCTTTATTTAAAAGATTCTATTCAGACACTGGTTTGCTATTAGATACTTCACAATATGTGATATTGTGGACATATGGACAAAGAGTTTGTTATTGTGTCCTTTTTCTTTAGGTAGTCGTTTAGATTCGATTCATCCTTAACTGCCCTCGTTAAGATTCGTACATTATTTCAGTCTGGCTGTATTAGTTGCTCTCTTGGTAAATTGCTAGCGCAACATCTAGTTTTGCAAAGAAATATTTAGTTGCAAAGATCAAAAGGAAGTGATCTGCCTCAAAAGAAACTTCTGAGTCTTCCACGTTTCGCCATCCTCAATAATTTCTTATAATTTATATATCCAACTGGATGATCACCCACCGCTGCTTAAGTTAAACTTTTATTGATAGAAACGTTTTGTGGGCCTTTGTATCGTTCATAAAACAGACACATTTGGCTAAGCCACCAAATAATACCTACAAAATCCCGATGAACATCATAAAACTCGACAGCTTCCTCTTTACCTTTTGTTGCCGAGGAAAAAAACAACCAAAATGTCTGTTATTACCGTCCAAGAAAGAAACATATCAGAAATATATTGAGCATGTTGTTGGTATGGTGGACGGATCACAAAAGATTTTACTAAAAGGCCATATAAATGCTTTATTAGTCGAAGAACGCGCACATCAGGTATTAATACAAAAGATCTTCTGGAATATAGCCGAGAAGTTAACAAGCGTCTTGTTCGGGAAGGTGTGCAAGGAGTTCCACCATTTGAAGGAACCAAAAAAAAAACTAGGCGGAGAAAACACCAAATAAATATTTCTCGAGTATAAAGTTCTTGTGAAAGATAACACCGAAACAGGAAGACGATGAGAATAAGATAACAAGAATAAGGTACACTTACAATGCTTCTATTTCTTTTCTTAGTCATTTTTTCCAACTGAATGGGAATTATCCCATTTTGTTAGAATGTCATAAAAATAATATCCAGGTGAGATAAGGGCACAAAAGGTATAATCTATGTCAGAAAAAAAAGAAGATACTATCGCATTCAGTACCGGTCAGGTATACTTAAATACCGAAAACAACACTATCTAAAGGTAAGAAATTTAGGTGCCAGAATGTCTGGTGTGGTCAGACATTCGTAACGATCTTGTGCAAAGGTCTCGTCCGACGAGATGACGACAAAGATGCAAGATCACGCACTATGAAAGATCGGAACGAAATGGCATCATACCATTTTGGAAATTTTTATTTGAACAATAATGGAATGTCGGTGTGGCCTTTATTACGTTCGGATTGAAATGAAATTGATCGTGTCTTGATCGTGCGTCGATCTTCAACGTATCTACCTAACTACTACCCACCACTTGATTGAAACGATGCGACATTCAGCTCTATGCAAGATACTTTATAGTTGGTAAGTTTTTAAGGTATGATCTGATCTAAGGCGGGATGATCTTTCTTCTTCTCTGTACATAGCGTAGTCTGTGATCTTCAAAAAATTCAAATGATCTTCAACAATAGCATCCATAACACTTTAATGGATTTTTGTTCGAAACGAAGTGGGAAAGTTTTTTTTTTATTTATTTATTTTTTTTTTTTGAATTGAAATAATAAAGTCTATAAAAATTTCGGGTGATGGTTTGCATGAATGGATCGGGGATCATGTATACCAGATAATCATTGGGCTTTCAAGTGTTTTTATTTGAGCTTTAGAAAAGATCGATTTTTTCTTCTCTAAGTGTACTATACATTTTTATTTTTTTCGAAATTCAAAAAAAAAAAAAAATAGATCTCTTACCTCTTTCAGAGACAGGCCGACGCGATCTGATTTTCAATTCATTGTATAAATGATCTTGTCATATTTTTCCCCTCTATTATTATTTCGCTCCAATATAAAAATGCGAATTGTTATTGAATTTTTCTGTATGGATGCCAAGTGATCTTGAGTGATACTTCACATTCAAGAGAGATTAGATTAGATCTGATTAACGATCTTTTAATTATTATTCGAAAAGATGGTGGAAGAAGAAAGGTATTTTTGCATCAGAAGGAGAGTTTTGAATATGGTGCGCGATCGTGTGTATGATTGTAAGAAGTTCGGTGTAGGCTATTTCGATTGGGTTGTTAAGCTCGTGCTATTGATTTAAGAGGTTTTTGATTCTATTCTGGCGTAGATCGGCTTCTTTGATCGCGGTAATGATCTACACACTTTTTGATCGAGAGTTCTATTGATCGTGATCAGATTCATCTTTCAGAATCGAAGTACGAGTACATGCATTGATCTAGATATTTTTTTAATCTGTTCACAATAGGAGTAATGTTTTAAGGTCGTAGATAAGCATTCCTAACTATACTTGCAGGCTTAAGAACTGAGCTATATACAGGTCCATACTACTTCAAATTTTAAGATATAACAAAGAGACTTCAATGGACATACCATTTTTCTATTGAACATCTTAACATTGCACAATTTGTTCAAGCATCAAAATTTAAAACCATGTTTTTAGGCAACTGGTTATCATATTTTCAATATTTTCTTTGTCTTATTACTTGAATTATTTCATGTTGTATTTTATTCCATTAGGATGTTAGCGGGATGGCATATCATTGCTATGTCATTCCTTGTCGATACTGAGCATTGCTATAACAGATTATTCTGGAATGCAGTCAACGCAACGCCATGGAAGAATAATTTTGAGCTTTGGGAAATCAGCGTGAATTCCAACAAGATTGCTGATAAAAAAGTTAACTAACTTGGTCTTAGAAACTCTCTTTAACGAATAGATACCAAATTTCAACTTTCTTGGCGTTCTTCAGTTTGTGATATTTGGACATGCAGGCAATAACTTTTAAATAATAACTTTTCTCTTTCCGAAGCTCCACTGTAAACATTGAAAACCTTAGAAACACTTTACCTATAAACTTTATCTGAAATAAAAAGAAATGAAGGCATTCTTCAAAATCCAATTCATTGTATCATTTCACACAACACTAGTATCAGTAGGTAAGGAAGTTCAATGGATACTCTTAAATCTTCAATTTGTTTACTTGTATTTTTAAATGCGTTTTTTCTAAATCAATTTATATATATGTAATATTGTATTATTTATTTTTATTAATTCTATCACGCATATCATATTGGTACTCCACCGGTATTCTAACAGAATTATTTTCCTCTCCTAGTACTGAAACAGTACTGCTTCTAACAGTTCGCAAACGTCAAGTAAACACGAGAAGCCTCATCTGCGTATAGTTACTTTAAGGCACGGCCTTACCATTCCTGTAATTTTTTAATTTAATTTAAAATGTCAAGAATGCTTAAATTTAATTAAAATAATTCTAATCAAATGGCACCTTACTCTGACCATATGTATAGTTTTCATCACAAAACAAATTGAGGTAATCAAGGAAACGTAAACTTGTTCACAGGTTATTAGTTCGGACGGTTTTGAATTTGTAGTAATGAATATGCATCGAACGCCGAAATGCCGATTCTCAGTATTCATTCTGAACGAAAAAGTAGAATTGATATCGAACCATATTATCAGTACTGATACAATTTAGTTGCAGTATTTGCGCAACACAAATGTGTCATCAGGCCTCAGAATAATTCACTGCTGTACTTAATAGTGATATTGTTTCGCAAAAGCCTGAACTCAGTTTCACGGCATTCATTCTATTAATTTTCAGAACTGGGACCACATTTACTACAGATTCTTTGTACAAAAAAGTCAGTACTGAAAATTATTTGCGGTATATAGTGGGGTTTAACTCCAAAATCATCCCTTGCGCTACTATAATTATTTATACAGAAAAACATGCTAATATTTATTTCCTAAACTCTACAGCAGAATAATGACGAATTTATTATTTTCAGTGTTTTTTTTAGACCTCGAGTTCACTGAATATTTTATGAAGATCCTCTGACCCCGCCTCCACTCCCACAGACTTCTCAAAATTTTATATCGAACCCGCTTAGGCAAGTTCAGGAGCGTGTAGAAGTTACTAATGGCTGTATAATTTCATTAATTTTCTTCAAGCAATAATATTTACAAGCAAAGTTTCAGATATCTGAATTTTATGGACCTCTCGCTTGGATCATTACCATAAAAAATAATCCTCATAATAGGAGTACAATAAAACAACTAATCAAATTCGAATGACTCTTGACAAATATATTTCACTAATGCAGAAGGACGGATCCTTGTTGTTTTGTCATAGTACCTACCCTTAAAACGCGATAATGTAAAATTATCAGGTGACGATTTTTGACGCATTGGTATCTGGCACATATAATTCAAATCTAGCTAGTACAAGTGATCATAACCTTACTTATTTGTTTACTTATAAGGTTTATTACCAGTACCAGTACATTTGGAACAAAGTCTTATCAAGAGCTCCCATACAACGCTTTCTATGGTAGGCAGCAATGGCTTTGAAAGTGTAGACTTAGAGACTAGGTAATAATATATACAAATAAAATTTAAAAATTTAATCATTTGAGAAACTAGTCAACACAAATTTTATTTCATTTTGTTCATTTTGAAAGCCAAGTCAAAAAATATTAGCTCAAAACGCACATTTTACGAATATTTAGAACTGTATGAAAAGATGTTACTAAAGTCACAGACGAAGGTGAAAAAGAGCTCATTCGACTCAAAGACTCTGAAATAGTAGTAGCTGTGAACACTCCTCCAAACTTACAAGAGTAGATACTTGTTTGAGCTAAAATTTCATACAACATACAAAAATTTTTGTGATTTCATTACATTTCTTTCGGTTCTGTGAAAATTTTTCGCATTTTCACTATCTTAGCCTGTAGCTTAACAATGAGAATTGATTTTATTGACAATATTCAAAAATTCACTCTTTATAAAGTAGTGCTGACAGAAATTTTTGGAATAATTGTATAAAGAACTAATAGTATAATATTTTTGGAAAAAACTCGAACAATTCTTGATCAGTCGAGCCGGATTTGAATCAACGATCTGAGGAAGACAAAGAGGTGATCAGTAAATTTATAGTGAACAAGAATTACAAAATAATTGAGCCAGATTTGATTGAAATTTGAAAATTTGTTGGACTGGTAGAATACAGATGGGGCAAGTGCTCCTTATTCGCCCTTCTACATCGCACCTTGGACTTTTTTCTATATTATTCAGCTCAAGAATTATAGTATAGTACTTCTTTTAATTTTCGAAAGCTGTTACCTTAGTAGATACGTAGTTCCAAAGAATATTGCAAACAAAAGCTATATAAAATGTGCTCGAAATCAACAAAATCCCTTCAATCTCATTCCGCTAAGAACGAAAGACTTAAGCCAGTAACTTGATATTAACGCTAAAGAACGCAACAGCACGACTAGACGAGGCCTCAACCTCGCTCATTGAACTTTTCCACCCGAAATATACGACAGTATCATCCATAATATCTGACCTAACCCACTAAATTAGATAAATTATAATTTAGATTCAGATAAATTCACAATATTTGATTTACTCGCGATGTTTGCGCGAAACCATCGAACAATTCATCTTACGTTTTTACGCTACAGAAACCCAACCAACATTAACGTAGTCCGGACTGCTTGAGCGCGTACATTTCTTAAGTGTATTGTCGTTATTTTGATTATCGCCGTACAATCGAACGGCGAGAGACAGTGAAACGAAATGGCAGTATCGTCTGTTTGGTTATAAGAAATGTCCCATACACAATAAGCTAATGCTAATTTATGACTGATTCAATGCGCGAGTACCTACACGGTGTATTCGTTCTTCTTCTCGGATATGCCGCATATCAAAATAATCATCGACCATACGGACGATACGTAGGGTATCTAAAGTAACCAGTATACCTACTCATATTCTTCTCGATGTCGTTGTTTTTTTCCAAATCGGTTTTCCGAAATGATTGTTCACGACAAACATTTTTATTTATTATATTTTTATATTTTTGTTTCATTCATTTAATCCGGTTCTAAAGTGTCGGATTAAAGAAATCAATGGAATGAGAATCCGGCATTCGTAAGAAATTAAATAAAAAGAGTTATTGCATATTTTTATGATATCTTCGTGTTTATTTTTTATTTCGAACGAAAGACAAACTAATTTTGATGCAGAGCAAAACTATCATGGATTAGGATCCGCTTTTTTAACCCATTAGTGCACAAAGTTTATTAAGCACAATATCCGTTTAAACGGAGTTTGTGCAGTAATGGGTTAATTTATCCGGCAGATTATAAAAGGTAAATTAATGCAATTTAGTGGTCGCAAATTTTCTTCTCCATAGGTTGTCTGCTGCTATTAATTTTTTATTCCTTAACAATGTGACCAAACCCAAGTAACACAGTTCAGTCATCCCAACGTCGTGTCGACTAATATGGGGAATAATTTCAGCCAACCCCTATCAGACCGATGCTCGACCTTAGTTTAGGAATGTGATAAGTATAGCATTTTTTGGAGAACTAGCGTTAAGATTAATTTTCCTGGTGTAAAATCATATCAAGTGCACTTGCGGTAAATAATAATCTTGTAACTGAGTGCTTCATGTTCATGTAAAATAAGATATGAAAAGCTATTTAGCCGAATTATGATAATAGAAATCGCTCTCGTAATCATCAAGTCGTCACTTAACACATGTAAAAGTTATGCACCGATCCGTCCAAATAACTTTTTAATACATTAATATTATATGACCAAATGGTCATTTTAACAGAAAGAGATGTCTTTTAAGTTATCTTCGTAACTAAGAAGTTATTCGAATTACTGTTTAGTCATACTCTTTCGCAAAATTTTCCATAATAACTTCTAAGTTATATTGACTAGAAAGGCGCCCAAATGACATTGTAGATATATCTTCTCTCTGGAAAGTCGAACCCTTTCTTATAGCCACTATTGATATCGTAACAAGGCGATGAAGATCTTGGCAATCATTTAAGATGTTTATCAGTAGGAGATACTAGTAAGGCATCCGAATGTCTCGTACCCTCATAGTATAGTGTAGGGTCATTCCATCAAGAATCTCCAAAGTTGTGACCTTACCATCGCCGATTCTTTTGAAAATTTTTGTACTTAAAGAACTAGTGAAAAAAAAATTTACTTCCATTTTTTTGTTTCTATCTCATTTTTTTTGTTAGTAATACTATGTTAAAGTTTTCGCAAAAATGTTGTCCGAGTCCTCTTTGAAAATTCATATCTTTGGTAATTTTTATCCTAGAATAATAAAATAGGGCTTATTTTAAAGGAGAAGGTTGTCGCAATATAAAAAAAAATACGAATAAAAATTATCCTTAAAATTTTTTTCAAGGATAACGATTTTGTCCTTTATCCTTGAATATCTCAAAATGCGGTTTTATATTTTTTTATATTTTGTAGGTATTCGTTATCCTTAAAAAAAATTTCAAAAATAATTTTTATTAGTATTTTTTTATATTGCGACAATTTTTAAACAACAGTCTTTAAAATAAGTCCTACTTTATTATACTAGAATAAAAATTACCAGGACTCGGACACCTTTTTTGCGAAATATTTAACATACTATAACCAACAAAAAAAATGCGATAGAAACAAAAAATTTCAATTATAATTTTTTTTTCACTAATTCTTCGAGTACATAAATTTTCAAAAGAATCGGCGATGGTAAGGTCACAAATTTCGTCAATTTTGGCGATTCTTGATGGAACGACCCTATAGTAATAGTCTACCCAAGATAAATAGAAGGTAAACTGGAAGAACGGATTTTTGAAATGTCACAAAAATAACTAAACAGTTAATGTTTTGTCATTTAATGACCAATAGTTATTTTTATCCAATGAATGGTTATACGCGTGACCGAAAAATTTAAGTTATTATATAATAAAACTAAATTACAACTTTATGACTATAGTATCATATTCATGTTGTATTTAATTAGTATTTATAAAACTGAAACTAAATGACTTAGGGCCGTTCCTACGATGTTCAGATACGTTCTAACCGGAACTTTAACTGACTGATTTTCATACAATACTTGCGGTTATAGTTCCAGTTAGAGTTTAACTGAAGATCGTAATAATGACACTTAAAAGTTTATTTGCTAGCAAATTCAATGTCAGACTGACGTCACACTGGTTATTATAACTTTAAACTAATTTCAACTTAGTTGGGACTAGGAGTAGTATAAGTTAAATGAAAAACTAGACTACGGTTTCAATTGTAGTTAAAGATAATAAATTAGTAGGAGGACTGTGTATTTTGGTAAAGGTCGCTAGCGCTAGTGTTTTCCTATTTTCACCTAAATTTACCTCCCTACTAGCAAACTACCTTCCATAACGCCTTATCGAAGCTATTTCTCTGCCTCGTAGCCTCGGTAAGGCCTTATGGAAGGTAGTTTGTAAGTAGGGCTATTAATATCTTGAAGCTACATATGTTATGGGTATAGAGTTTTACAACTGACCACCTAACTAATGAATTTACTAGCAATGACTAGTTGAAGGTAGCTATATTTTGGAAATAAATTGAATTTAATTGAATAAATTTACCTAAAGCTTTTACTTATATATAATCTCCCCGTATTATTGAGTTATTGCTAGTTTTGCAGATCGTAAGTAGAATTGTTTAAGTGCCTTTGTATGGTAGGTAATTAAAGGAGTACTATTTAATTTTGTGTACTCGAACTTTCAAATAGTAAGTTTCTAAAATAATAAGGTTTCTGCTAATTTACAGTAAGTATTTCCAGATGTTTTAAGGACTTTTATATATTAGTATTTTTTTCCGCGGTTTATAATTTTTAGTTGACCACCCAGCAAAATATGTAACTCAATTTAAAAAAATCAACTCAATTTAAAAAAAGCTAAAATCTTGAAAGACACAAAAAGAGTTGTTTGGGGTCAATACAAGCTGAAACAGAAAATATAAATAATAGTATGTAGTAAATAAAATTTAATTAATTTATTACTTATAGTTACAAACAACTTAAATTTCAATGTAATTTTACGATTTTACCACTTCAAGATATGAATTTAGTTAATTATTAATAATTAAAAATTTATTAAAAAAATGTTTTTTACAGAATTTAATGTTTTTTTTAGGTTGAAATTAATGCCACCAAGAGGCAACCAAAAACTACAGTAAATTTATGTTTGACTGGAACAAGTTTCTGTATTTCAACTAAAATATTCAATTACACGCCCTCTTAATCTTGGAAGGTTTCAAAAACGTGTGGATGCTTTATTTTACTGTCTTATGCTGGGCCACCTGCGCCTAACGTGATGCGGTATGACGTTAAACGCAGTTATAGCCACGCATTAGCGCGCTTAATTCAAAACGACATTATTAATGGCGCTGGACGTGGCAATGGCTCGATTGGCGGTCAAAGGGAAGAATACGTCACTTCACGAGTTTATGTAGCTACACCAGCGATTAAGTTAGTCGGTAAAGCTGATGTGGTCTCAGCATTACGATATAATAAAACGGGACTAAGGTTTAAATAAAACCAAACATTCTTGTTAAATCGGATGAACAAAAATTTATTTATTTTATATCAGTATTTTTTCCGCAAAAAAACAACTAAATTCTAGAAAAAGAAAATGTTATTCCAAAAACAACAAACAAATTCAAAAGTTTTCCTTTTATATCCTTCTACACATCCTTTTTGAAATAATTTTTTTGTTGCCAGACAAAACATGTAAATACTACTCTAGTTCTTTGTAGTGGCCTCGGTCGACTAGTGTGAGAGTGATAGTCTATTAACCCAGAGAATATGGGTTCTAATCACACTGATTATACTACCCCCACTCTTTTCCTTATATTCACTTTTTATTACTTTTTAAAAATTTCCATTCTCAAAAAATCCATTCCTAATTGTAAATAGTTTCATACCAGTATTCCTCTCCTACGCCTGGGGTTGGACGACAAGCTAACAATCTATCACCGGAAAAAAATTTGTCTTCTGACTGTAAAGAGTATACCGCTAGTCTTCCCCAACTGAAGTAGAATGCTACTATGGTCAATGTTTATCAATACGAGCCTAACCTATTCAGTGCAGTGGTCTAGCAAGATGACTTGCGCATGTGTGTGAATATTTACATGGCTCCATTAAATGCCATTATAAGTTCCAATGTTGGTGCGACAGTATTTTTACCTCGAAATGGCATAGGTTCACTTACAGCAGCACTAGTCGCAGTAGTGTTATGATCCTAAAGTGAACACTTTGTCCATTTAAGAATATTATTATTAAAGTCCACGTAAAACGCATTTCTATAGCTTCAAAAGTCTTCTCTTAATCAGAAGTTGTTAAGATGTAGCTTTATAGTCATACGTACCTCAGTAATCGAATAATACGCGCAATCATTTAATTTTTTGACTTCTGTATAGAACAACCTCACATATTCAACCGAAAAACGGATTGGAAATGTTAAAGTAATCGGAACTCAAGATGATCGGAACAAAAAACTGCTTTTGGATTGGATTTTTATACTCTAATTATTTCGTATTTAGTATAAAATTATTGTAATTTCAACTTTATTTAAATAGGATCAACCTAGAAGAAACAAGATTTTATTTTAGCATAATCATGTATTTGACTTTACGTCGGTTTGGTCAAATAATTCATTATTTTCATTTGCAAATGTCTCGCAAATGTCATGTAAAGAATTGCTTTATTTGTTCAACACAATGTCTTTTTATACTCTAGATGAAATCATATAGAGTATTATAAGTTTAATCCAGCCCAAAAGTTTGTAACGCATAGAACCAAGCCTCGGACGAAAAAAAGTTATATATTATTTTTTGTTTGTTTGTGGCCAAAAACCTCAAATCCGCTTGACGTCCGTCCGTCCGTCCGTCCGTCCGTCCGTCCGTCCGTCCATCCGTCCGTCCGTCCGTCCGTCTGTCCGTGAACACGATAACTCAAGAACGCCTTCACCTAGGATCTTGAAATTTTGAATCTGGGTGTTTTGTTGAATTTGTAAGGCTAAGTTCGTTAATGGGCAAAATCGTCCTACTCCTTCGGGTAGCTGCCATACAAAATGTCCTTAAAACACGTGTTCAAGAATATTGACCAATAACTTCGGAACGCCTAACGCTACAACTTTGAAATTTTGTATGTGTTACTTTTTCAATAGTTGGAGCTAACTGTATGATTATGAAGAAAATCCTATTAGTCCTTCGTGTAGCTGCCATACAAATATCCTGCCAAAATGTATTCACTTAATTTACGAAACTCACAATAACTCAAGTAATCTTTTAGCTACAAATTCTGAATTTTGTACAAATTAGTTTTGAGTAACAACCAAGTTTAGGTTTACTAGTCAGCGAAATCCTTTTACTCCTTCAGGTAGCTGCCATACAAAATATCCTTAAAACACGTGTTCAACAATATTTTCCGATTACTTTTGAACGCTTCAAGCTACGAATTTGAAATTTTGTACACATTAATTTTTGAATGGTTCCAAGGAAAAGGATAAATATGTAAGAAATCCAGTGAGTCCTTCCTGCACCTCGCATGTGAAAGTCCTTCAAAAAGGAAATTTTTTCGATGACTTACCCAGTTCAAGATATGAAATTAAACACAGAATATTGTCTTTTAGTTTTGGGTAGCAATCAAGTGGCAGTCCTTAATAAAGCATACAACATGAACATACGTAATTCTACTTTATCCCCAACTACAATATAAATCGGAATTCAGTATTCATCTAGAGTATTATACGATCGTGACTGCAGTATGTTTACTTGAAAAGATTAATTACATACATATATACATTCATTCATTTATTGACCGTATTATAATTTTATTACAATGATTATATTTTATATAATTGGAGGAGGTCAGATAAGAAAAGATTAATTAAATTTTCCATTAAATTTTTTAAATCTATTGTTTGATACCGTGGCGTACAGTCTAACACACCTTACCTAGATCTGCAGATATTGTGTAAATACAAAGCCTCAGGACTTTTTTTAATTTGAGATTACAGTGTGCTCTACAAGTCAATATTTTGATTGAAAATATCGAATCATGGTTTCATCAGTTTTGACCGAAAATATTAGTCAAAATTATTGTTGTTTTTTTTTTTTAAATTTTCTTATGCGTTTTACACAAAATTTTTCCGACAAGAATC
Organism: Beris morrisii; assembly: GCA_951812415.1. Lineage (NCBI taxonomy): Eukaryota > Metazoa > Arthropoda > Insecta > Diptera > Stratiomyidae > Beris > Beris morrisii. The sequence continues at coordinate 63,691,985 of OX638310.1, forward strand.
TACAATCCTTCCATTCAGAAAAATGTCACGCATTATCCAGTGCTAATCAATGAAGTCCGAATGAAAAACTACGATCTTTTCTTAAACCTAGAAAGGTGAGGAATCCCCATCGCTCTTTGATGTCAACTCCGTCTACGTATACCTTAACTACCTTTGGTTAAAAATGAAGGTAAGAATAAAAGACGAAATCCATGACTTACATCAACCTACGGCCATTGAGAATGCGACATTCTTCGTTTTCGGATAGTGTGATCAATTGATCGAGTCGAGTCAATGGCTCAGCGGGCTATTTCTCTTACGGAGCACGCACTTCTTTTCAACCATTTTTTAAAGTCTTTTCTTATCCACTTTTTTCTTCTTGCGATTGTTATTCGGTATGTTGTTGGTATTTCACGTACTGTTCTTATCGTAAGGTGCATTGGTTGAGTGTAAAGAAGTTGTAGGCGGAGCTTGAATCGAATCAGAAATCGAAATTTATTGCTTATATCTTTGAAATCGGAAGGGCTTTAAAAATGGAGTCAAGTGAGCTGGGAAGTTTGTGAGAATGTCGCGTTTCATACAATAATTCAACTTATTCAAGTTTCGGTATTGTTTTGACTTTTTGAAATTGCAAGACATGTAATGTTTGAAAAAAATCCTCTTCCTCTTAAATTAATGCTTTACAATTTTGAAAATTTTAATATTTATAAACAATAGGTATACAAACACGGATAAGTGCAACACGCTGAAGTGCAAATTGCGCTTATGTGCACTAAAATTTCATGCACCGACATTTTTTGAGAATTTTTTATACATTTGAATTTGGATAAGTGCAACACGGTTAAGTACACAAATATGTGTAAGTGCACGGAATTTTTTGCATGATTTCGAACATTTGCATAGAATTTGACACGGCTAAGTGCACATTTAAATTCCATTTTCTTTCCTTTTTTGCCAGCCACTGTAAAACATTGTCTGTCATAAAAAATAGCACAATTCGACCAGTCTGCTATTTCAGTAATGACGGATTCCCTGAAAATCAGACTTTTTAGGCTTTGGTCATTATGCTTTCCTTGAATGCGTGGAATTTTGAGATTGTCTTGTGCAGTGTGTGGTGAAAAGCCGCATATTAGTAAGTGGAGTTAGATTTTATATTTTTTAAAAATATATAACTTTTTATCGTCCGAGGCTTGGTTCTATGCGTTACAAACTTTTGGGCTGGATTAAACTTATAATACTCTACATGATTTCATCTAGAGTATAAAAATTACCGCGAGTTAGACATAAGTGTGTAATATGTGATTGTAGTGATCTTGTAGCACCTTTTCGTACATAATGGAGTCCAAAAAAAAAATTATTACTTTGACAATCCAGCAAAAGCTTGAAGTTTTGGATAAACTGAAAAGCGAAACAAGGAAAAAACTCGCCACTACGTATGGAACGCAGACAAGATTCGTGAAATTGATATGGAAAATAAAAACGTGAAAAGAAAGAGAATTCGCAGTGGAAATCATGAAGATTTAGACGAGGCAATGATAATATGGTTTCAACAAATGAGGCAAAAAAATGCTGTTATCTCAGGACCAATGATTTTGGCAGAAGCAAAAAAATGTCTTTAAAAATGGGGATAGAACACTTTGAACCAAATAGCGGGAATCAGCCGATTATTGGGTTAGTACATTGTGAAGGATTTTTTATCAAAATTTCTTATTTTGTGTTCATTGGCTTAATTCATAGGTTAAAAGGGTGCTTCCAGATATACTAAAAGAGTACAATGCTGAAGATGTGTTCAATGCGGATGAATCTGCCCTATAATATAAAGCCCTTCCCCGTGGAACTCTTGCTTCTGGAAGAGATTCTGTTAAAGGTGGAAAAGTCCAAAAAGATAGTGTAACGCTGTTATTTCTAACAAATATGAGTGGATCAAACAAGCATATTTATGTCATTGGTCGCTCCAAGGAGCCACGTTGCTTTCGTGGGAAGGAAATTTCTCTTCCATACTATTTTAACAGTAAAGCTTGGATGACAAGCAAGATTTGGACCAACATAATTGCAGATTTTAACAGGGAAATGGCGATGGAAAATAGAAACGTTACTCTCTTTATAGACATTGCTGATTGTCATAAATTGGCAGACCATATCCGTTTGAGAAATGTGAAAATTGTATTTTTACCGGCTAATACGACAGCCTTAATTTAACCATTGGACCAGGGTATTATTCGCACTTTTAAAGCATACTATCGACAACAAATAGTCAAAAAGCAAATTCTGGCCCTGGAACAAGGATCTTCTCTCCAAAGCTTTGGGAAATCTTTAGACGTCTTACAGGCAAGAAAGCTTGCTAAGAGATCTTGGTGGTTAGTTTCACCAACAACAATTAAAAATTGTTTTCGCAAAGCTGGATTTGTTCACCAACCTTTGCAGGAAGTGCATGAAGATGTAGAGGAAATCATTGAATATCTTATACCCGAGGATCAGTTTAATGAACTTCTTGACTGTGATGAAAACTTGGATTGTTATGGTGAGTTAACCCAAGAAGAGATCATCAATGAAGTTCGTTCAGAAAATGCAGAGCTAAGTTCCGATATGGAAACAGATGACGAGATTATCGAAGAACCTGCAATTAAAGTAACACTTCAGGATGCATTAAGCTCCTTATTTACGATAAGGAGATATGTCGACCAAAGCGGTGCTGAGGTTACATATTTGGATGAAGTGGAACATCAATTAATGAAGTTATCGGGGAAAAAATTGATCCAGAAAAGACTTCTTCAAGAAATAAAGTTTCATTGCATGTTTTATTAATTTTTAATTTGCTAAAATTTTGTAAAATGAATTTGTACTTATTTTTGCATTTGATTAGTTAATTATAAAAAGACTTTTGATTATATTGGCCATATCCGTTTGGTTTTTGATAAAATACCTAAAATAAATGTGTTATATAATATCTATTACATTTTTCGAACCAAGTGTATTTTAACAATTTTTTAAGGCATTTCATTTAATTGGTGTATAAGAAATTAGCAAACTTAACTTGGTTGAATCAAACTACAACTTGTGTATACTCGTATCACATAAAAGCTTGAGCCCAATTTATTTAATCGACAATTAACATAAGGCAGATTATGGAAATAGCTCAGGATATTCATGTAATCTATCCGTCATAGTCCTTCACGATTTGCTAAAGGTTTTTGGGCAAATGAATGAATTTGTGGTTCTTCGGCCAGTCACTTTCCTTCGACAATTAAAAAAAAATTTTGGGATTGAACCTTTCCTTGGATATTCGTGCTTTGATTTTTATTTATCAGTTTTCAGTCCATTATCCAGGTGGAAATTCAGACAGTGGAGTAATTAAGATACATACGAGCAAAGACGTTGGCGACTAGGCCTTGATACCAACTACAAATTTCAGTAAACAGGAAAAAAAAAATCAAGAGGGAAGTTTGTTTACACTCCCTGCCAACCCCTCCTTCCGACTCTGAGAAGTCCTCCTTCTGCTCTGAACACATTGTGGACGCCACAAGAGTTCTAATTGCAGGAGGATGATAACATTACCATACATAACACACTACACCATTCCATTCCCTAGGAACCGTCACAATTGAATTATATCCATGTCCTTGCTCCTTTCCATATGCAAATTTTCCAGACCCATTCGAATGCTATCAATCGATCAAAACCGATAGTCACTCTTGCGACAAGCGTTCTTTTCTCGTAGTAGATAAGTTGTCCAAGCACACTTCTGGCACATACACAGAAAATTCCAAAAGGAAAATTCTCCATTGAAAAACCCGCATAATTAATATTATGAAAAATGCAATAGGATCCTTATTCCTTGCTATGCAAATCAGGCGTTCCTAACCCAGCCGTACACCCAAACCCAACTGAATAGTACCTAAAAGTGAGGTTAATTTTTATTCGTGTTTAATATTTTAATGATGCGATTTAAATGGAATGAGCTCAGCAACAGGGGGGCTGTCGAGTTAATCCTTTAGGTAAATATTTTTACATCAATTGTAACAACTTCTTCAAAGTATTAGAGGAATTTTTTCCGATTGGTAGGTGCCCGATTCTTTGGCGGAGCCGCTTTCGACCTGAGGGTTATTTTGATTTCGGTTAGGCTTTGTATTGGATTATTTTATGCCTACATGCATTTGACTATTTATTTAGCGAATTAAAAGAAAAAATTCGAATTTCGAGTGCATGGCGATATGAATCACTGGTTTGAATCATAACTTTAGCTTCGAAATAAAGAGGGCTATGGGCAGGTATGTACCCGGAATGGATGACGTTATTCTGAAACAATTGCCTTGACAAAATTGTTTAAAGTGGGTCCTAATTGATTCTTTACATGTCCACAGAATTGTTTGCTCATTTCTTTGAATTTGGCAATATATTTGCTTGTATTTTTATCGCAGTTTGTTGGCTTTTCTTCACTCGTTCGTTTCGTCATAGCTTTGTTTATTTAGATTTGATTGGTAGTTTTCGTTCGTTTACCTTTTTGTTAAATGTTTGTTTTTATACTTTTTTACTTTATTATTTTTTAATAATCAAGTATTGTTATCGACCTGAAATTTAAAAAAAAAATTGCTACCATGAAATTTTGTATTTTCACGTTTTAGGACTAGTAAACCCCAAACAAGCAGGTGGGGTTGTGAGGTGGGAGGTGAACTAGCGTTTTAGACGAATGATTTATTTTATCGAAAATAATACGTCGATAACAATATCTTCTAAACCAATTGTACCAGAAAGATAAAATGTGGTTTATGTTGGGGGAGGTTGATCACGAAAGTGAGGGATAATATTTTTTAAAAAAAATTAACTTTTATATCTCAAGATTACACAGCGGGATTCCGGGCTACGAGGCTGCAGATGAACTCGCAATGAGAGGTTCGGCGCTGAATCAAGCGCTTGCTCTTCCAGTGAGGAGGCTAATTGAGGACATTAAACGAGCTATCGACGTGATGGCCATATTGGAAGCTAACATGAGGTGGTCAGGCCTCACATCGTGTCTCGGGGCCAGGCAGCTCTGGCCGACCCTAAGTGCAAGCAGGACAAAGTTTGTCCTACTCGGAGATAGGAATACTCTTCGTATCCTAATTGGTGCACTAACGTGCCATTGCCTGATCGGCTGGCACGCCAGAAGACTAGGTGGTGGGGACGTTACAGATCTGTGCCGCAGCTGTAGTGAACCCGATGCCGAGAAAAGTATCTTCCACATGCTTTGCGAATGCCCTGGCCTGGCTTGGAGGCGGGAACGTACATTAGGTACGCGCTTCGCCACGGACCTGGGCGAATTCGCAAACATTAAGCTAGACAAGCTGCTGCAGTTTGTCAGGCTGGCGGGGTGGTTTACCTAAAATATGGTCTTGGGCACACGGGTACTTCTCCCCGCACATGTGGGATCACAACGGACCCATTGGCGGTCTATGTGTTTGGTCGCTTATAGCCACCTAACCTAAACCAAAACCATATATCAAGATGACCAAAGATGATCTTAGAAATTTTACAGTAGTTAGTTAGTAGACTTTTATCAGCGAAAAGAATTTTAGAGGTGCAGGTGAAGGGGTACGATGGGAGGCTGTGGAATGAAAAGAATTCTGATTTTTATTTCTCGAACCGAAATCCATAAAAAGCTAAATATTACTTTATAATTTTAGTAATACTGTATTGTTATCGATTTTTAAAAAAAAAAAATTTGCTACCCTCAAAATTTTTTTTTTTCACGTTTCATGACTAGTAGACACGAAAAAAATATAAAAAATTTTCAGTCCGTCTGTCCGCCGTACGCCGTACGTCGACCGGTGTACGCAAAATTCTTTGGAGGCTCGTAGTACCCAAGCCCTTTGAGCTATTTAGTTGAATTTTTTTTCATAGATAGACTGGGTAGGCCCCTTGAAGTGACCCAATTGTGAGTGGCGGGTTGTAAGGGGGGAGGTGGGGAAAGCGTTTTAGACGAAAAATTTTGGTTTCTAGATTTCAGCAACCGCTTATGCTCGAAAATTATATAGAGCTTCGATAGTGGACCCATTTGCAAAAAAATTGCCGATATGGGTGAAGGGGTGAAGGAGTGGGGGGAAAAATAATGCGTCCGAGTCGCTCGAAAGCCGAGATTGACACATTCTAAAATTCATATCTCCTAAACTGTTAATGTCACGAAATTAAAACGTAATGAACATCTGTAGGTATACTAGGAGAATAGATCGGAAACAAATTTTTGAGTGGGGGCGGTGGCGTACGGGAGTGGGGGGTGAAAAACTTTAGATTACGATATCTCTAGAACCAATTGCACTAGAAAAATAAAATTCGGTTTCTGTATAAAGGTTGACCAATAAAGTTTGCTGAAAGCAAAATTTTTTTGGGGGAGGGGATAAGAATTTTTTAATGAAAACACGTTTCATATCTCTAGAACAGTGTAAGATAGATGCTTAGAATTTTTACCAGAAGTAGGCCTAATAGACCCCTATCTGGAGGAAAAAGTTGGATAGTGGAAGTGTTGGTGGTGAGGGGGGGAGGGTGAATAAAAAAAAGTTTCGAGTTTTATATCTCGAAAACCTATGATGATATAAAGCTGAAACATGGTATTTAGATAGAGCTATAGTAGTAGCATCTTGGAAAAAATATAATTTTGTATAAGGGTAGTATGGTACGGAGGTGGGGGATGGTTTTCCTATCTATAGAACGGCTTATGCTACAAAGTTGAAACTTGCTATGTATATGTAAATCAACCAGAAAATTAGTTTAAATAAAAAAATTTTTCAAATATCCATTGGCGTTTGGAAGGGGGGCAAAAAAAATGATCAGTGCAAATGGAATGCATATATTTTCACCATTTTCGTCATATCTATTAGGTCTTTCCAAATATTCTATTCATTTTTATTCTACAGTTTCTTAATATAATTACCTAGAAAGTGTTTTCAGAATTTTTTGAAATTCGACCCCTAAGAAGGTGTAAAGGGGTTGTATACTTTTTCACGAATTCTGCCGTATCCTCCAGATCTGATTAGATATCGAATATGTTTTTACTTTCATGGGCTTGCGTAATAATCACCTAAGACTTTTTTTAAGTTTTTTTCTTTTTCAGCCCCTAAAAAAGGGTTGAACACGTTTTCACGATTTTCGTCATATCTTTTAGAAGTGAAAAGAAATTGAATTGGTTTTTACTTTCTCAAGGGGTGTAAGGGGTTGTATGCTTTTCAAAGCTTCGACATATTTCTTAGGTTTGATAAAATATAAGATCGCTTTTCACTTCCACAGACTCTTTATATAATCGCCTACAAATGCACTTCTCAATTTTTGGATATTCAACCCCCACGGGTTTGCATATGTTTTCACAATTTTTGCCATCCCTTAGTTCTGATGAGATATAAAATTGGTTATTACGGCATTTGATGTAATGACCTAAAAACTAATTTCACGATTTTTCGAATTTCGGTTTGCTTACGTTTTCACAAATTTTTCAAAATCTCATGAGATATCAAGTTGCTTCTTATGAATTCGTTTAAAAACCTGTTTCACAATTTTTTCGAAACTCAAACCCCAAGTGGATCTAATGAGTTTGTATACGTTTTAATAATTCGTCATATCTCTTAAGTCTGATAAGGCAGCAAATTCGTTTTTACTTCTATGATCTTTTAGTGTACATAATATACCGAAATTCGAATAGTCTACACGGGCTCTTTTAATGTTTAATCGGCTAAAAATCTCTTTTTTAAATATTTTTATTTTAAGAACAAAAATTAACTTTCCTAGAAACGTCATAATCTTGAAACAACTGATGATAGACTCCGACATTGACCGCTCCCGAACTTTGACCCGAAAAATAATAAAGTTTCGCCCAGACCATGGGCAGATTTTTTACAACCATTTAGAGGTATCGTAAAAAAAAAGTTATTGGTTGGTGACGATGGTACGGGGGTGGGGTGATGGTGTCCGCGAAAAGGGTTTTTTTCATTTTTGTTTTATCTTTTAAGCATTTCTAGGTATCAAATTAATTTTACTTCTATGGGCTCTTTATATAAGCGCCTAGAAACGGTTTACCAAATTTTTCGATATCCAACCCCTAATGGGGTGTAAAGTGGTTTTGTACATTTTGACGAATTCCGCCATATTTCCTAGGTCTAATGAGATATCGAATGCACTTTCACTTATAAAGGCTGTAAACGGATTTAACCATTTCTCGCCCCGGGGTGTAAGGTATAGTCCCTGGGAGTGTAAGGTATTGTTCAAGTTTTCACGAATTCCGAAAATCTTTTGTGCTTAATGAGATTGAATTCGATTTTACTTCTATTGAATCTCCAATTGAAAAAAATACATAATAAATAAAAAAAAATCTGCCAACATTCTGGGCACAAATTTATTATTTTTTGGGTAGAAATTCGGAACGTGTTTAATCCTGAATTGCGATATAGGTTACTATGCAACTGATAACCTAAAGAATAACCAGAGGGCTATTTGGAACCCAAAAGGGTCACAAGCAATTTCCTATAAAATTGTTGGGTAGTTCCCTAAAATAGTCTATGTCCATACAAAAGATATGCCTACAAAAATTCACGAAGTTTCAACCTTGTGACATGAATTGATGAAGATATACCATATAAATTTTAAAATGCAACACATTTATGGTATATATAGATTTTAATATGCAACACATTTTAAAATCTATAAAGCTTCATCAATTCATGTCACAAGGGTAAAACTTTGTTTTGCCCTTCACTCCCATACCCATCCACCCAAGTCGATCATTTTGTCGCAAATGGCTTCACTATCATAGCTCTATACGAATTCCAAGTTTCAACTGTCTAGCAAAAGTGGTCCCCGCCCCCCTTCTTTTAACCCCTTTCCGCATCAATTGTCACCGCCAAATTTACCAACCAACAAATTTAATTTGATATCCCAACTGGTTTGCGAGCTACGAGCCTTCAAATGTGGCAGACAAACGAACTTTTTTTGTTTTTTTTTTGTGTCTACTAGCCCTGAAACGTGCAGCTACAAAATTTGGGGAGAAGCACACTTTTTTGAAATTTTATTCAAAAAAATTAAGTAAAATCCACCAAGACGCAAGGTATTTACATAAAGAAAAGAACTAGATACATTTAGTGAGGCGATTCACAGAGTATTGAATACTTTGAACTCAACTTGAATATGAAACTAACGTTCCATGAACACTCAGATCAAATTTATAGTAAGATTCTTAAAAGCTTCTACGCACCCTTATTAATTAATGGAAAATCAAAAAAGCTGTTCTGTTGATTTATAGAATGATCATGCAGCCTATAATGTCGGACGGTGAATTAGCTCAGAAATTAAAATGCCAGATACTACAAAGCAAATGGATCTAAAATAAGATTGAACAAACATTTTAGTTCTTCTACAGACTGAATACATAACTTAGAAGACCTAACTTAGAAACTGCGTTTATATTTCCTGCAAAGATTCTGGGATATCTTCATACCCTTTGGTTTGGGCTTAAGTTAATTTAGATACCTCTAAGTTTTAAAGTTAAGTTAATAACTAAGTTAGTGTAAATGAATAGAGACAGGTTTTTGAATAAATTTTGAATCCTCCTAGTAGTAGACATACTACAGCAATTTCTGTGCATTTAGATTAGATTAGATTTGATTTTTATTATCACGTTATATTTTTTATATTTTATGATATATTAAATAATGCGATGCTCAGACCCTGCGGCCTTTTCAATTCGTGATTATTGTTTAGTTTTCACAAGAAGTTAATGAGTTACAATTTGGTGATATGACTAATGTGAGGAAAATGGGATTCTGTGCATTTATTTTTTGTTCATATTATTCCCTAATCTTGACGCAACGATGGCGGATTAAACTCAACACGACAAAAAATTTCAGACTTTTTTTTAACCTCAGCTTTAGGTTACGTCCATATTTTTAATATCATTATATTTTCAATAACTAGAGAAAATTACATTAAAATTCAATATTTTTTGGGTTAAAATGTAACAAATTATAATTGAAAACAGACATTTAACTCGCATAAGTTAGAATGTAGTCTCATTTGTCTTAGAGACGAATATCAGAATGATTAGAATTTAATTTCATGAGGTTCGAAATGGTAATTTCGTCACAACAAGGAACATGTTGGAGCTTGATCGATGTTTTTAATTCTAAAAGGTCTGCTTTTAACCTGAGAAGGTTGATACTTCGGATTACAGATCGGTATTCGATTTTCACTTGTTATTCGCGATAGTCAGAGATCAACAATGGCTGGTATCAAGTAGTTAAAAGTATTGTATAGCATTATTGGAGCAAAAAAACAAAAAAAAAAATTATTGACATACGGAATAAGTGCAGTTCAGATGAAGCCATAATATATTTGAAGAAAGAAAAATGTACGGGAAAATAAAAGAAGTTTACAGTTTCTCAAATTTGCCAGTTCAAATTTCTGATCATTTTATAAGATCGTTTCCTGAATTATCTGAAACCCGTGACTTGATTAAGTGTTATTGTACAAACTGGTTCGAAATCGAACCAGGTTTTCATTACAGAAAAGAATTATTTTTATTTTTAAAAAATTTAAATCAGTATGGAAAAATTAAGAATATAATACACGTAAATGAAGAGTCTTATTTGTCATTAGTTCTTTATGATATTTTACAAATGAATGAAAAACTTAATAGTAGAGAGATTAAACAAACGACTGAATGTTTATTTGTTAACTATTTAGATTTACAGTGTAAACGATCTTTTGAAAGATATTTTGAAAATGAGAAATAATATATTTTAGTTCCATATTTGTTTCAAGTTTAAGATTATAGTTTTAAGTATTGAATGTAATTTATTTTTATTTTTTCATTTCTTGAGTGTAATTTATTTTTTTCCTACATATTACCAAATAAAAATTGATTATCGAAATTTCCTATATTGTCTTTTATTTTTTTCTATTTTACATAACATATCCTTCATTTGGTAGCAAAAATATTAAAATGTAACACATTTAATATTAAAAAGTAAGCAATAAAATGCGATTATAATATAACCCTGGCAAATTACATTGTCATAATAAAGTCAGGGTTGAGTTTTATATTTGAAAAATTAGAAAAACTATAACACAAAGCATATTAAATAATAACACCTGATAAATTACTTGCTCGGTTTCAATCTTTTGAAGAAATTAAAAATTAACCTGGAGTTGGGCTGGTCTATTATGTAACCCATTTTTTGTTGAAATTTAGTATAACATTTTTTGCCGTGAATGAGACAAAGTCAACACATATCAATTTTGCATACAAAAAGACTATAGCTCTTCCTATATTTGTTAATAATTTAGTTGTTCCGTATTCGAATACAGCTATATATTTGGGAATGAATTTAGATGCCAAACTGAAATGGAAAGAACATATAAAAAAGAAGAACGAGGAGCTAAATATAAAATATAGAAAATTATATTGGCTGCTTGGACGAAAATCTGAGCTATCAACACAGAATAAAATTCTGATATACGAGGGCGGTCCGATAAGCACTTAGCCTCACCGCCCGATGGCGCCACTATTGCAAGGCAAGAGAAATTTACTATCGTGTAGTACATTCTCGTAGACGGCTACTGTCAAAATCTCAGCCGAATCGGACTCGTAGTTTTGTTTTGACCGAGTGTGGAAGCGGGCGTGTCCGCGGATTTTAGAAAAATGCAAAAAGAGCAATATCGGTCGGTGATTCGAGTCTTGTTTTTGGAAGGGAAAACGCGCAGCGAAATCATAGAGCGCTTGGATGCTGTGTACGGTGACTCTTCTCCTTCGATGGCGATCATCAAAAATTGGTTTAATGAGTTTCAATGTGGTCGCACTCGGTTTTTGATGAGCCACGCCCAGGTGCCCCGAAAACGGCTACCACGGAGGATAACGTGACAAAAATCCACGATCTCGTATTGGCAGACCGCCGATTGAAGGTGCGCGAGATAGCTGAGACAGTAGGCATCTGAAAAGACCGCGTGGGTCATATCCTGCATGAAATTTTGGGCATGAGAAAGCTGTCGGCGCGATGGGTGCCGCGTTTGCTCACTCCGGACAACAAGCGCAACCGTCAGACCACTTCTGAGCAGTGTTTGACGCTGTTTAAGCGCAATCCAAAGGAGTTTCTGCGTCGTTTCGTGACCGTCGACGAAACATGGATCCACTGGTACACACCAGAGACCAAGGAACAGTCGAAACAGTGGACTTCACCCGGCGAACGCGCTCCGAAGAAGACGAAGACTGTCCTATCGGACGGAAAGGTGATGGCCACCATTATCTGTGATTCACAAGGTATGATCTACATCGACTACCTGGAGAAGGGCAAAACGGTCACAGGGCTCTACTATGCCGATTTATTGGGTCGATTTGACGCCGATTTGCAGAAAAAACGGCCCCATTTGACGAAGAAAAAAGTGCTCTTCCACTATGAAAACGCATCGGCTCACACCTCCGCCAAATTGGTCGAATTGGGCTACGAACTGCTGCCCCATTCACCGTATTCTCCAGATTTGACCCCGTGCGACTTTTTTTTGTTTCCAAACTTGAAAAAGTCACTCGCCGGGCAGAAATTTGAGTCGAATGAGGAGGTCATCGCCGCTACGGTGGCCTACTTTGCAGACCTCGAGAAAACGTATTTTTCAGACGGGTTAAAGAAGTTGGAGCATCGCTGGGTCAAGTGTATCGAGCTAAAAGGAGACTATGTTGAGAAATAAATCGCCACTTTTCCAAAATTTTCTTTTTTCTTTTGTAGGCTAAGTACTTATCGGACCGCCCTCGTATTAGAAGATATTGCAACCTGTCTGGACTTATAGCATCCAATTATGGGACTAACGAAACTAATGCTAAAATAATTCAAACATTTCAGAACAAAGTCCTACGTGGGATAGTAAATGATCCGTGGTACGTTCGAAACAAGGATCTACACCGCGACTTGCGAATCGAATTAGTTGCGGACGTGATCCAGAAATATGCAGTAAAACACAATTAAAAGCTGCAAACACCGAGATAAAAACTGTGCTGAATATCGATAACAACATACGTCGACTTAGAAGAACCATGCCTCATGAGCTTATGGCATAACATTTACGGGAATTTAATTATATTTATAATAATCTTCCTACAAACGCGTTTCTAAAGTAAGATATCAAAATCATTGGTCGATCATACACTGATTGGTTATGATCAAAGGAGGTGTTTTTAGTGAGTAAGTCCCACACTACTTTGAGGTGCGTTCCTCATGGTGTCTTTCGAGATTTTCACGTACCCTTTAAAAAAAAATAAAAATATTATTCCCGACGAAAATAGTTCCAAATATTTTTGTATTCTGGGCCATATTCTATTCGGTAAATTTCCCTATTAAAAAAATTTCTACGTGTCCTTATCTCTTGTATTTCCTTTTCAATATTCCACCATCTTGATTTCAAAGAAGTTATCAAAAACTCAATAATCCCTGAAACAGTTATTAGCCAGTTTTTTTGACACGGTCCTTTAGCAAAAACGCTCATAGTCCTTGTTCCCACCCTCTAGAAAATGGAGAAACATCCCTTTTTTACACAAGAATTTCCAGATTATACTTATTTTACATATATGCGTGGTTATTAGGTAGCCATCTACTTTTCGTAAAAGAGCGACGTAAATTCTTTAAACAGATTTGTCCTCCATTATTATCGTCTATTCGAAAGTGGAATGCGTTCCATTTTTCACGCACAAAAGGACATCCACAAAGAATGTTTTATACGAGCGGCGAAAAAAAGCTAGAGCGTGTGTACCGTCAAATAGGACACATACAGAGTTTTGGGCGAAGAAAAGCAAGGACGCAGAAGAAAGGTAAACTGGTTACCGTAGCGACTATGCGCTTAGAATATTCGGTGGATTTTTATTTGGTATTCGTCTCTATTTTTTGTACCCCATCGATACAATACAAGTCTTCGGTTTGGGGATGCAGAGAAAAGGGGAATTATATTATTCAGGTGGCATTATGTTGCATGTTCCAATCCAAAAGATTTTGCACTTTCCGATATTATAAAGCATCCGTACAACGTTCAGTTTGTTATTTAGTTAATTTGTCCTTTGATCGCATTCAAATCCGAACGTCTTAGAGGAGTTTTTCTATTGAAACGCAAGGCTGCATGAAAGACATGATTCGTATAATTTGAAAGGAAAATTATTGGGTCGAAGAAATGTGTCAAAGAAAGTTTCGAGCTTGAAAGAACTTATGAACATTTCGTATAAAGTTGTCCTTTACTAGGCATTACTATTACTGGTACCTACCCTTTTGTTTGCTGTATTCTGTGGATTTGAGAATTGATTCTTAAGAAGTGAAAATTTAAATGTTAGTAGACAGATTGGATGCGGAGAGATTCCTCCAAGTAACGCGACCAGAAGTTCATTGTGCTATAACCTCATTGATCTTTCTCGAGTCTCAACCTAGAGATCGTGGTACAACTTTATTTCTTCTATGAATCTTTCAAGTTGGTATAGGTCTATTTTGCCAATTGTCTTACATCAGTAATAGCTACTAGTGATATAAGCATTTTTACAGACTGCCAAGCGGCAATAAAATCCTTGGAGTCGACCTCCACAACATCAAGGAACACCGCGGATCGTCATTCGTCCCTTAAGGTGATGACAGAACAGTTCAATATTCATCTGGGCGCAGGGATATTAAAGGTAACTGTTTGACTGACGAACTCGCAGGGCGCGGTACTACCATTCAGATTATGCCGAAATCTGGGTTTCATTCCAAATGTAAGCTGCTAGTTGAATTGGACGCAGTTGAGAAAACGAATTCAAGATGGGGAGAGAGTTTTACATGTCACATTGGGAGACAGATCTGGCTGAAACTGGATCTGAAACGCTCTAAAAGGTTGATTTCGCTCAAAAGGGCGTCCTGACCGGGCACTTTCTTATGCTGCCTCTTTTCAAACGACTTCCTTAGAAGCTGCTTGGATGAAGAAGAGGAGGAAACATATCTTTATCTTCTCTGCACCTGTCTAGCTCTATCCGCAAGGAGTAAAGATCACCTATGAGCCTAGGTAGGTAGGTACGCGTGGCTGCCCGTGAGAACACGGACACACTTAGACCTAAAAAGTCCGTTGTGTTACCACAGGATCATCGAATCCGGTCCTACTTGTCGAACCATTTAGATCTTGCAATGAAGCGTTGGATTCTCGCGACCTCCATTAAGGCAAGGCCACCGAGACAGTTGAAGAAGTAAGCTCCAAGATGAGCTTTCCTTCTGGCTGATAGAGCTGGACAGGTACAGAGAAGGTGAAGGACTGTCTCCTCCTATGAGCCTATCTCTTTAACAGTCTCAGTGATCTTTCCGCAACGGAGGTTACGAGAATCCAACGCTGTGGTAATACAACGTACCTTTTAGGTCTAAGTGAGTCTGATGTTCTTACAGGCAGACACGCGTATCTCATCATCAGTATAAGATGTATTCTCAGATTTCTACCAATGTTTGCAGAACCTACACAGGCTATCGGTAATTCTTTTAAGTGGGTCGTCTTATGTGACGGACAGTTTTCTTCCGCTTTTTTCGGGAATTTTTATTTTGCAGATTATGAAAGAACCAACTTTGAAATTTTTACCACATATTTATTCATATTTCAACAAACGTTAGAAATTTTTTTTAAGGAGAAAAATTGTTTTTTTTTGCGTGCAGAGCTCTTGAAAATGGCCGCTGTTAAAACAAAATTGTCAAATGGCTGCCATGATTCCGGCTGTCCACCTCATCTGAAATCAAAAAAATAAATTGATACTTCATTTATAGGCCTGTGGCTATAACTGGTACCAGAATTAAGTCAACATTTTGAATGTTAAAAAATTGGCCTAACTTTGAAATTTTTTTTTCAAATTTTCGGGTTTTTTTCGATGAGTTTAGCTTCAGCAAAAGAAAAACTATGACAGATATCGCTAAGATTTTGGTACCAGTTGTAACTAGGGATCCGTTGAACATATTATTAAAAATTCAGCGCAATCGGTTCAGTAGTTTTTTCTGAATCGTGGCAACCAATTTGAAAAATGCAGTTTTGGTAAAAACTCAAGATCGGTGGTGGCCCGGGCGAGCTTCTCCATTATACGGCTATTACTTTATAACGACTTCGAATTCGGGGAAATCCTTTTACATACATATACTAGGAATAATTTTGAAGTAATTTAGTAACAAACAAAATTGTCTAACTTGGAACATAGGATGAAGATGATCCTACAGACGCTAAAGCCTGTAATTACTCTGGTCAGTAGCTGTGCTTTGTTAACTAAATTAGTGCCTAAAGGATTTTTAGATACAACTTGAGATATTTTGCTTTGTATAGAATTGAGCAAAAGGCGAATCCTGAAAATTAGGCCCACTATATTGTGGTATAAAAGTAGTTGAAGAATTATATCTGGAAAGGTTTTGACGAGCGAGAAGAATCAGGAAATTATATAATAGTCCTTGGACCTTAAATTTTTGCGCTAAACATGGCCCACGAATTCATGATCCTTATATCGATGTACCGACTAAGAAACCTGGGATTGGCGTTATTTTAAAACAAAATATTTTCAATCCGTGGCATGAGGATATTTTATTTCCTATCCAGGATTTATAAAACAATTTTTGGCCAACCGGGATATTATTAACAATTTGTTATTTTTTGTAACTCACTATCGGAGAGTAAGATATTTATTGTAATCTACCATTTTAATGTACACCAAGTTTATGTCCGTTATTAAAAAAACGGTTTTTTAAAATATATTTTCTTCCAGAACAGTTTTTTTTCCCAAAAACATTTATTTCTAAGAAAATCTCTTACAAACGATATAATTTTTTCTCACCATTTCAAATCGATCGATCTTTTTCCTTAACTTTCGACAAGATCACTTACAATTGACTTCTTAATGAAATCTCCAGCCGAACCTAAGAAAAAAATCACCCAAAACACAATGATCTTGAAAATCAACTCGACATTGATCTTGATCCTTCCGATTCTCAAAAATAATAATAAAATTTAATGAGAAAATTCACACAACCATAAAAAATTTACCTCGAGTTTTCTCAAGAACCATCAATTGCAATCAATAAGACACGTTACAAGTACCCTTTTCGGCGGATCGATCGACCTTTAGATTGATGCAGATCTGGATCATGCAACCGATTGTGACGCAATAAACAACGTGCCAAATGCAGGGCAAAACCGATGTCGCGCCGATCAGCGAAACCCTTTAACCTTTTCATGAATTTCTCTTGTCTATAGGGAGAAAGGAAGGGGTCCCTTTTTGCACAACAACATAAATTTAACCCATGCCAAAGATCGAATAATTTAAATTTGCGCCAATGTCGACTAGACACGATCGTCCCGAAATAAATAAAAAGAAATCAGCATCAATGAAAAATGGGCTACAGAAAAAATGCTGATTACCTGTTTCAAAGGGCAATAACAAATTCAACAAAAGGGTTTTTGTACCTTTCCACCTTTGCAATTGACAAAAAAAAAATTTGCGATCCTGAATGGTTGATCATCCTTGAAAAACAACGATCCAAACTGATCCTCGATCTACAGAATGAGATCAGGATCAGCAGAAAAAATCGCAAAGGGTTACGCTAAATTAAATATTAAAGGTCGCACACGTGAGATACATTTATTTATTCATCCCCTATAGAAGGGTTTGAAAACACATAGGACACAATCTTAGGAAGTAAGGATAACATGAAGAAGGTTTTCTTTTTGCAAAGGGGTTTTTAATTGAATTTTCATGAGCATGACTGAAGATGGACATTTTTTTTTTCATTTTTATAAAACTGTCACAGTGCAAAGTTACTTTTGCGCATTAAGGACATCGTCCCCAAAAGCGATGGGAATGAAAATATTTTTGCGAGTCGAATGATCAAATTGCGCGTATTGTTATTCGGAAAATTGAAATTAAAATGCCTGTCAAACGGATTCAAATGTCCTTTTTTAATGGAAATTTGCTCACCTTTCGTTTTCGGAGAGGAAGGAGTTTGACGGTATTATAATAAATTGGAAAGGTGGAAGGGCTTAATATTGTGCCGAAAATCGAATACGTAACATGTAGAATGATGATCGGAGGCTTTCTCTTGTGAAAGTTGCGGATGATGAGAAAGAAAGGTGGTATGGTAATTTTCTATTCTTTAAAAAGGACTACATCTTCGGTGAATGGCATGGAATTATTTTGCGTAGACGGATAAATTATCTGAAAGAAGTTGTATTGTACTTCTTTTATTCCAATGGCGCTGAGAAGTGGTATTTTCTCGCTTTGAGCAATTGACCAACAACAAAATTTAGGATCAGGGAATTATACTTAAATTCATATCAAAAGTGCCTTATTTCAAATTTTGAAGAATTAAATAATGCATTAAATTTACAAATTACTTAAAAACAGTAATGTAAAAAATCAGCTGACAGTAGTCTGCGGAAACTGGTAAATACCGAGAAACTTGCATATGTAATTAAAAGAAATTCTAATTTGACCACTGGTTTATGAAATATCGAGCGACTTTTGGTTTGGGTGTCTTTCTGTCCAACAAACTTTTATTCATTTTTACAGGCTCTTCAGAGCTTTCCATTGCTACTTTCCTTGATTTACAATTTTTTGAGGATCAACATTTTTTATGCAAGCTCCATCGTGGTATAACTTTAATCTACATAAATTTGCTCCATCTTATTGGTAGACTTCGTTAAGATACAATCTTGCTGGTACTGCCGACCGTTGCGGTCAGCAGTAGCTGCCAACCTCAACTGCTCACCGCGGCTGCTTTGCACACGCAACCGTCAACTGCCGAGCAGTCGCAAACAGACATAACAGCTTGTTTTTGCCTGAAGCAATAGTCTACTGCCGGCAGTTACTACTGACCGCGACGGTCGGCAGTACCAGCCAGATCGTACGACGAATGGCACACCAGAAATGTGTACCCATTTTTGACAATTAGCTGGCAAACATTTGCCAGCTACCGAGTCTTGGGTAAGCGATAGTTTTTAAACTGCATTTTATTACTCTTGATTATGAACTAAACCGGCTACTGTGTAAAGCTTATGATGTAAGTGTTAATAGTTTTGCAAATATTGTACTGAAATGAAAAGTGAAGCATCTCTCCGTAGTTTACCCTCAAGGATATGAGCATCTTGTACATTCATGGATACCTGTTAGACGTAGTTTTAAATTTCCTAAAGGTGCTCTTACACGAGCAATTTTCAAGCCCGACGACTATTGGACTAGTGGAGCGATTAATGGAGCAATACAGGGCAACATCATGCTAGTTGCGGCAATATTTCGGCAATGTGGCAATGTTTTCACAAATTGCTGGTATTGCTCGCCCTATCTCTGCATTTATTTGTCAAGTTTCGTGTTATAATGGCTTGGAATTCAAATATTTCAAAGTTTTAGATTTGTTTGTCAAGTTTGCTTTCGTATTGCTCATAGACTGAATTGGTTGCGTAAGCACTTAAACATGAAGCAACGAGCAATTTTTCAAGCAATTAATTGCCCGACGACTATTGCCAAAATTAGTGGAGCGATTAATGGAGTAAGACAGGGCAATATCATGCTAGTTGCGGCAATATTTCAGCAATGTGGCAGTGTTTTCTCAGATTGCTGGTATTGTTCGTCCTATAGTTGCTGTATTTTCACTAACCTGGAAAATGCCGAGCAATTGTCCTTGTTCGGTTATTTATTTGTCAAGTTTTGTTTTGAATTTTGCATTTATTTGTCAAGTTTCGTGCTCTAATGCCTTAGAATTCCAATATTTCACAGTTTTATTTTAAGTTTTAGATTTGTTTGTCAAGTTGGCTGTCGTGTTGTTCACAGACTGAATTGGTCATGTGAGCCCTTATTGCCCAATTGCTAGATATTGGTCAATATTGCTCATCACAATTCAGCAACGAATTGATGAAAAGTTGATCCTCATCGCCTGTTGCTCCATATTTTCGTGACGTCAAAATTAACGAATATTGCTGCAAAATGAGCTATTTTAAACGCTCGTGAAAGACCACCTTAAATCTGACGATCGAAATTTGCACTTGTATTGCTTTGGGTGCCATTATATTTTTCTGAAAACTAATTTTTAATCCAAAATTTTATTCTTCATTCGCACCTCCAAATATTTGTCTATCATCTCTTTTATTGTAAAATGAATTTGGTTAGTTGTGAATAGTTAGGTTTATAAGTTTACCTAAGTATAGTTTACCCCCTTTCGTATGTTTTGTATGGTACATACTACGGTTTTCGTAATGATTCATAGGAAATAGTACGATAATGAGAAGGTTTAAACAATGAAACTTCATTAGGGTCGAAAATGGAAACTGTAAGACAACATAGATCCAATGACTACAAAATTTAGATTAACAAATAATCCATTATAAAACTTCTCGTTATAATGTCGCCCTTATGTTTTAAATGACACAGCCTATTGCATATATCCACCAGGAACGAATTAATGCATTCTACGCGCCACATGTTTAACAGTGTACACCATCCACCATCCACCATCCATTCTTTATTCCCTTATCGAAGGAGGACTACTTTTGGGGTAAGTATCTAGCATTTTTCTTTCCTGTAACTCACCTAACCATTTCGGAGTGATATTTTATAACAAAACTCAATTGAAATCGATGATTTAGCAGTTTTATCAAGCCGGGCACTACCTTTTTTGATGAATGGAATCGACGAAGTATAGAAGGAACCTCTAATGTATCTATAGATGGGCATGGTATCTTCTATCGAAAAATTCGTTATTATATAGAAGGCGGAAGAGACTGCCATTGTGAACGCTAGAAGCCTTTGAATGTGTCCAATTAGCCCTGGTGTGAGAGAGGATGTACGTTTGGAAAAAATGATTACAAAAATTAAAGAAAAAATAATTTGGGAGGAAATATGAAATCTATGATTTGTATAAAATGTTTCAGTAAACAAACAGATGAGGTAAAAAATCGATTGGATCAATCCGATAGTCCGTAATTGCGGGAATAGCGAGCAAAAGAAGCTAGTGGTTGTTTGTAATTCAGTAGTGAGTTTTGTGGCTTATTATGTTTTGAAAGGACTGACGAAAGTCGATTTGATTCGATCGTTAGATAGAGCATTAATGAAAAATTTGTCTGTAGATTTTAGGCAGTTTTTTCCACATTATTGATGATTATTACGTACAATAAGTTACACATGCAGTGATTTTAATTCAGAATTTTTGATGATGGGTAGTTATACGTGGTAGAGGAAATGGTAGCAAAAGAATAATAAGGTGCAGGTTGAAAATAATTGTCGAAGACTTGAACTGAAATTGAATTTTCATTCAAAGAAATTTTTATGAATGAAAACGTGATACACAGTAAACTTTTCACATAAAACACAACCGTATAATATTGCAAATAAATTTAGAATTTATTCGAACATAAAGAATATCTTTGCTTATCTATATACTTTTATTCTCATCGGTAATTGCGCTAAAATACTATTGGCCATGTAATTTGAAAAGGTTGGACCACCGTTTTTGACAGATTCGTGGCACGTTCTTCCTCCACCCCAAGTCTTCTACTGTTCCCACCCTCGTGTTCAATAGTACATTAAAAGTAAAAAATCATATTTTGTTCCAATTTAACAGGAAGTATAATAAAAATAAAATACCTTCGAAAACAACAACATCTTTTGAGACTTATGTTGGTGGGTGACCGCTACCCTCTACCTGTCCTCTTCAGCCCTGCTCGCTCGCCATCAAAACATTATAGGCATCTAAAGTCTTTCAAGCAGAAATTAATTTTCTGAAGTCTAAATAAGGTTGTGTGCCACTTTGTCAAATAATTTATAATTTCTGCTGGTAAATGCATCAAATGTTATTTTGATAAGTTATTGTTTTATTACACATAGCATACTGCCCTGAAAGTTCTTAATAAACTCTTTACCAAATTTTTGGTCAAATGTTTGGCAGCATAGCATACAGTTGAGTCCGCCAGATATGGATCACACATCCTGCACATATGAAACATGGCAGTTCCAACGTCCGTTAAGTAAGCTTGCTATCATTAAAATTGTTCATGATCCTGGCGGCCCTTCACAGTAGTCCCGATCGATTAAACTTTTCATTCTCTTCGCTGATACACTAAACGATTTAACACAAATACGAGGTTGCTTACAGATGAAAAAGTCTTTTATTTTTATATAAAATTCATTTTTTTCAATTTCAAAATGCCTTTTTGATGTAACACAGCCTTGGAGCCTTAAAGAAACACTACCTAAACAAGTCACGCATAAATTCACTACGACTTTTGAGCTAGTGTCGTAACTATAATAACTTAACTTGACTAGTGCATATCATCAGAATCGCAAAAAGAGAAAATATCTTAATACCGTAAAAGTTCTTTATTTCGGGGGAAGACCATTCTAAATTAATGAATTTTCCGATTTAATAAGAGTTTTTAAAAACATACTGTATCACATCTACCTGACCGTAACACAAGGCAACAAGAAACAAATGAAGATATGAAAGGAACAAATAAGATGAAGATAATTGAGAACCCTTCACACACCTAAATAATTGCATTTGGCGAACTTTCACCAAAACTGAAGAAAAATCGAATTTTGTAAAGAACATACTGCAGCCACGATCGGCTGCAAGCCAATCGTATAATACTCTAGATGAATACTGAACTCCGATTTATATTGTAGTTGGGGATAAAGTAGAATTAGGTGTGTGCATGTTGTATGTCCTTTATTAAGGACTGCCATTAGATTGCTACTCAAAACTAAAAGACAATATTCAGTGTTTAATTTCATATCTTGAACTGGGTAAGTCATCGAAAAAAAATGTCCTTTTTAAAGGACTTTCACATGGGAGGTGCAGGAAGGACTCATTCGATTTCTTAAATATTTGTCTTTTTCCTTGGAACCATTCAAAAATTCATGTGTACAAAATTTCAAATTCGTAGCTTGAAGCGTTCAAAAGTTATCGGAAAAAAATTGTTGAACACGTGTTTTAAGGATATTTTGTATGGCAGCTACCAGAAGGAGTGAAAGGCTTTCGCTGATTAGTAAACTCGAACTTCCTTTTCACTCAAAACTAACTTGTACAAAATTCCGAATTCGTACCTAAAAGATTACTTGAGTTATTGTGAGTTTCGTAAATTAAGTGAATACATTTTGACAGGATATTTGTATGGCAGCTACACGAAGGACTAACAGGATTTCCTTCATAATTATATATTTAGCTCCAACTATTGGAAAAATAACACATACAAAATTTCAATGTCGTAGCTTAAACCCTTCTGAAGTTATCGACCAATATTCCTGAAGATGTGTTTTAAGGACATTTTATATGGCAGCTACCAGAAGGAGTAAAAGGATTTCGCTGATTAGTAAACTGCAACTTTCTTTTCACTCAAAACTAACTTGTACAAAATTCCGAATTCGTAGCTAAAAGATTACTTGAGTTATTGTGAGTTTTGTAAATTAAGTGAATACATTTTGACAGGATATTTGTATGGCAGCTACACGAAGGACTAATAGGATTTTCTTCATAATCATATATTTAGCTCCAACTATGGGAAAAATAACACATACAAAATTTCAATGTCGTAGCTTAAACCCTTCTGAAGTTATCGACCAATATTCTTGAACACGTGTTTTAAGGACATTTTGTATGGCAGCCACCCGAAGGAGTAGGACGATTTTGCCCGTTAACGAACTTAGCCTTACAAATTCAACCAAACATCCAGATTCAAAATTTCAAGATCCTAGGTGAAGGCGTTCTTGAGTTATCGTGTTCACGGACAGACGGACGGACGGACGGACGGACGGACGGACGGACGGACGGACGGACGGACGGACGGACGGACGGACGGACGGACGGACGTCAGGCGGATTTGAGGTTTTTGGCCACAAATAAACAAAAAATAATATATAACTTTTTTTCGTCCGAGGCTTGGTTCTATGCGTTACAAACTTTTGGGCTGGATTAAACTTATAATACTCTATATGATTTCATCTAGAGTATAAAAATGCGCCAAAAAAATTAAGTTAAATCGAAAAAAGGGCCAAAAAAACATTGACGACAGAAATTTTTTCATGGAAACAATTCGTCAGCTAGTAACTTTAGTGATAGCAAGTAAAACAGACCTTTATAAAGTACGGTATTTTTTTCTATTCGAAACGGCTTCACTAATAATTCACCTAATTCTTCGAAATCGAATTTATCTAAAATTCAAAATCAATTTTCTTGCTTAACGTAATGCACCTCTGTACACGCATTTTACTTTATTATTTTAATAATAAAGTATTTATCATGATTTAAAAAGAAATTGCTGAACGTTCGCCAAAGTACATTTATATAGCAACTTACGATTTTTGATATCGTTCGATAGTTAAATATTGACGTATGACGTACAGGTCAAGACCTACTTTCGAGTCGTATGTGAAGTTGATTTTTGAAAATTAAGCCATTTTAGTGATTTACTTTCAAATCATTTTCGAATAGAAATGTTTGTTGGGTTTGCTTTTGTTTTTGGAAGGAACGTGCATGTAATTGGTATAATCTCTCTACTTCAGACAAATCCATAATTTACGAATTAAAGAGCATATCAAATTTAATTGATTAAAATTTAAGGGCTCTAACTGTATATAAAATTAAGAAAGTTTAGCGTTTTCAAAATATAGTTTCAAATATGGATCTTTCATTTCAAGAACTACCAAGAGAGATTACGAACTATAAACTCTCACTCACATTGGGACTACATCGTAATAAAGGAAATCTTATACTTACCTATTTCAGTACCGATCTACTAAAAAGTTATTGTAAATAGAATAATAATTGTAGCTATATTATTTCAAGAACGTGCTGAATAATGTTATTAATTTTATTTTATTATTTTTTAATAATAAAGTATCGTGATCGACCTGCAATTTAAAAAAATTTTGCTATGATAATTTTGTATATTCACGTTTTAGGACTAGTGAACCCAAAAAAAATATGCGTTAGTTTTTGTAGTTCTGAGTTTTAAAGGTGTACTTTTTTGAAAATTGTTTCAGCATTTTGAACTTCGAGTATTTGAGTTACAGGATCAATTTGGTTTTTTTTTTTCTCAATTTTATCTTTTGAAATTGGAACTTTGGTCTTCGTATTTTTTAAGAAGCATTTTGTGGTTCCGAATTTTTCGGTACGAATTTTTTATTTCGGGATTTTTGCTCGATTATTCAATTACCATTTTTTTTTTTGGGTTTCTTACCTTTAAGTTTACATTGATGATGGAAACCATGATGCATTGAGCTTAATTTTTTTCGTCAGTTTTTCTTACTGTTTTTTGGTTTCTGTGTTGTTTTTTGCAAATAGGAAACTCCTAACTTTGGGGTTTTAATCGTAGTGTAGAGTTTCAAAAATTTTTTATATGATTTATTACTTTATTATTTTTTAATAATAGCCGTAGACGCCGTAACGGGACAGTCATTTTTAAAAACAATTTAATTTTATATCTCGAAAACCGTATCTGATATAATGTTAAAATTTTTACAGAAGTTAGGTCCAATACACATCTAGGGGGTGATGGTGGGAGAGGTGGAAATGAAAAAATTCTGATTTTTATTTTTCACAAGCGTCAAAGAATAGAAAGCTAAAAATTACCACTATAGAGACATGGTATGGGGGTGGGGTGTTTTTTCATATCTTAGAACCTTCTCCCGTCTTCATTTCTGAAACCAAAATGTTTATTGCGAAAAAGGTTGACGCACTGTAAAATTTAAAGCTAATATATAAGGGTTGTTGTTATATGAAGCCTTTTTTCCTTAAAATATTTATTTAAGCTCTGTTTCTATGGGCAATTACAACTCCTTAAAATATTATTTGTGTCATGTAACTCTATAAGTACTCTCATATCAGGAAAGATTAAGTTTCTAGCTCCCTACCTCTAATTAAAAAAAATATTTTATCTTTCTTTTAAAGTAATTGTTCATAAGTGATATACTTTCGTGATGCTACTTTCAACCATATTGCAGTCGGCCACTTTGTAAGTCCCTCAATCCCAGAAAAAATGTTACCATATTCAATAAATGTTTATGCTCATCCACCCTATTGATAAATATATCTAGAAAGATTCAGATTCTTAGCGTACCAAAAAAAATTAAAATACCATTTGCTCTTTTTTTAATTTTATGTTGAGCTTCGACAAAGTTTATATTGATGTCACGTATTTTAATCGTTTAGAAAAAACTGAGCTAAGTCATCCAAAGAGTCAGCTTCTTACTTCTTGTTTTAAAAAAACCAATACAAGTCTAAGTTATTATTTTAGAAAATTTCATACGAGAAATATTTCCCAAATTTACGGTAAAAAATTTTAATTTTTAGCCAATGCTTTCTCGTGCACTTCGTCAGCTGTAGTAAAGTTAGTCAAGCTAACCCAAGACAACAACCAAAATATAATTGTAACAGGAATTTTCTACGCCGGAAGTCGTAAACTATCTTAACTAGAGGCAGACGTATGTGAAGCAGTCCCTTTATTTAAGAAAAAATGTGCCTGAAGTGAAATCTTTATTGACTTCAATTATCTGTGAACAATTTTTATCTTCGATAGAACTTGAGATGAAAATAAAGAAATATCCCGATATTCTTTGAAGTGTGTTACATTTTCGGTTCAACTAATTTAAATTTTTTTTTTCATTTTGTATTACACTACACCTTTTCAACATGTATTTCAGACAGTATAATATTAATTTCAGATTATGTAAATTGTATTTCAGAATAGTGAATTGTATTTCAGATTACGTAAAATGTATTTCAGAATAGTGAATTTTATTTATCTTTATTTTCTTCGTCTTTCATTAAAACGGGCTCGTAATGTACCGACTTCAATGGAATCTGAAATACAATTTACGTTTTCTGAATTCAAACTTACAGATTCTGAAATACAATTCACTATTCTAAAATACATTTTACCAAATCTGAAATACAATTCACTCTTCTGAAATACAATTTACATAATCTGAAATACATGTTGAAAAGGTGTAGATATCAATAGAAATTAGTATGCCCTTAATAGTTTTATTTTAGCTCTAAAAAGATAATCTCATTGATTCCCAAAATACGTCCGAGAACAATTCAATTTGCCACTATTCCATCTCAGTCTTATTAAAATGAACCTTTCCAAATTGTCACCACTTTAAAATCAAGTCCTCATGGAAACACAATTCTGCCTTTTTCCTCTTTTTTCACAATTTCACATCTCAACAAACACGAACAAGGTGTAAATCACATCCCAAGAATTAACCATACGAATTACACAGTTAATCATTGTTATGTTTCGTTGTCATTGCATTTATATGTATTATAGTGACCAGGTATGAATATCAATCTTAGGTCTACCCCCGCACAATAAGCCCCACTATAGACGAGTATCCAGGCCCCAGGTTGGTATATCGGTAGTACATTGGGCCGCAGTTAAGTAATGGTACCCCACAGGGAAAAAGTCTATGGCCGCTCTTGTTACTTTGAAAGGAAGATGAATGTCCCGAATATGTTTAAACTTTTAACTCGTAAGCGTGTATGTGAGCGGTTTTTTTAGCGTACTTTTTTTCCTAGAGTGAACAATTGTCGGAAAATCCGTATAATGTTCATATGATAAAATTTATGAGGAAATTTTTTTTCACTGCAAATGTGGCCTAGGAACTCGAGGCATATTCCCAATAGATAGGAAATTACATCTACCGGACGATATCCTATAAATCATGGAGCTGTGGTCACATATAGGGGAGTTTGGGCGTTTGTACCGATTTTTTTTTTTGCTGGTTTCTTTTTTGCTCGAACTCTGGTAGAGAATTCCTTACTTCGTATCCATTTGTGATCGCATTCATTTTCCAATGTGACAAAATATTATTAACTGCATCCATTCATGGATAAATGAAGTTGAAGTAATTTATGTGATGACCAGCAATTATTGTCGTGTATGTGTGCACTAGTGCGGCTGGATAAGAATGCCCGGATCCATTCATTTCGTTTTATAGGCGAGTAAGTGTTATGGAGTGTTTATAATAATTTTCTGGAATAAATTACACGTTACATATTTCTTTACTGCGAATAAGGATTGATTGTTGCCTTTTTTCAATCGGATTTAGTTTAATTTATGAAAAAGAAAATAACATTAGATTGGGTAGGAAAAATAGTTTACTGGACAACTGTCTACTATTTATCAGTGCAATGTCATGAGAAGGTTAACTTTTACTCTTCACTGTAATTTTCGATCCATTACACATTTTCCAGTAAATCCTGAGATTTAGATCATAACTTTGTAACCATTATTATCTCATATCACACTATAAGTCTTGAAGAACGGATATCGTTCCTAGTCTACAATAATTTTGTTCTAAGGTTAGAAGAAAATATTGAGATGACTAGGTTACTGTTCTACAAATAATCGATTTACAATATAAAAGTTGAATATTTTAAATTGTTTAAACTACGTCTAAAAGTTACATAGGATATTGTAAATTTACATGTCTTAAAATCACTTACATTCTCACTGTAAAATTAAAATATCGGAAATGTAAAAAATACATGCATGTCTTCGTAAAATCACATTCGTAATAGTAAACATAAATCACATAACATATTATGTCATTTTACAATTTGGAGGGTGAAATTATCTTCATTGAAGAAATACCGTACACGTAACTTTACTACTGAAAAGGTAAATTGTACAAGTAGCCACATGGAAAACTACATTACTTTGTCAATTAATTTGCATAATACGTAAATCGAAAGTTTTAAAAGTAAAATCTAATGCCCTAATTCAGTGAAACGAAAATTTTCACGAACTAAGCACAAATTCAATCTTTAACGTGACTGCAGTATGATTTTACTTTATTATTTTCAAATAACACAGTATTGTGATCGATTTAAAAAAAAAAAAATTTGCTAACCTCAACATTTTTTTTCGCGTTTCATGACTCGTAGACACGAAAAAAGCAAAAAAAATTTCAGTCCGTCTGTCCGCCGTACGCCGTACGCAAAATCGTTTGAAAGCTCGTAGCTCCCAAACGGTCTGAGATATTAAATTGAATTTTTTTTTATGAATAGACTGGGTGGCCCATTGAAGTGTCCAAATTCTGAGGAGTGGGGGTGTGAAGGGGGAGGAGGGGGAAGCGTTTTAGACGGAAAATTTTGGTTTTTAGATCTCAGCACCCGCTTATGCTAAGAGGCTGACATTTGGAATTTATATAGAACTTCGGTAGTGGACCCATTTGCATAAAAATTGCTGATATGGGTGAAGGGGTGTGGGAGTGGGGGGAAAAACAATGCGTCCGAAACGCAAAAAAGCCGAGGTCGAGACATTCTAAAATCCATATCTCCTAAACGGTTAAAGTTATAAAGTTGAAACTTAATGGATATCTGTAGGTATACTTGGAGAATAGATCGCAAACAAATTTTGTGGCGTACGAAGGTGGGGGGTAAAAAACTTTAGATTATGATATCTCACGAACCAATTGCACTAGACAAATAAAATTCGATTTATGTATAAAGGTTGACAAATGAAGTTTGCTGAAAGTAAAATTTTTTAAGGGGGCGGTGGATCATGAAAGTGGAGGGGATGCGAATTTTTCTAAAAAATCACGTCTCATATCTCAAGAACAGTGTGAGGTAGATGCTTAAAATTACCAGAAGTAGGTCTAATAGACCCCTATCAGAAAAAAAAATGGTGGATGTGTGGGTGTAGAGGGTGAGGGTGGGGGAGGGTGAAAAGGAAAAGGTTACGATTTTTATATCTCGAAAACCTATAATGATATAAAACTGAAACATGGTATTTAGATAGAGCTATAGTAGTAGCATCTTGGAAAAAATATAATTTTTTATAAGGGTAGTATAGTACGGAGGTGGGGGATGTTTTTCCTATCTATAGAACGGCTTGTGCTACAAAGTTGAAACTTGGTATGTATATGTAAATCAACTAGAAAAGTAATTTAGATAAAAATTTTTTTTAAATATCCATTGGCTTTCGAAAGGGGAGCGAAAAAATGTATCAGTGAAAATGGAATGCATATATTTTCACAATTTTCGTCATATCTATTAGGTCTTCCCAAATCCTTAATTCATTTTTATTCTACGGCTTCTTCATATAAATACCTATAAACCTTTTTCAGAATTTTTTGAAATTAGACCCCTAAGAGGGTGTAAAGGGGTTGTATACTTATTCACGAATTATGCCATATCCCCCAGGTCTGATCAAATATCGAACATCTTTTCACTTTCACGGGCTTGAGTAATAATCACATGAAACTTGTTTTTAAGTTTTTTCCTTTTTCAACCCTTAAGGGGATATAAAAGGGTTGAACAAGTTTTCACGAATTCCGCCGTATCCTTTGGAAGTGATAAGTAATTCAATTGTTGTTACTTTCTCGTGCTGTCTTCATATTTATCTATTAACTCCTTTCAGGATTTTTGGATATTCAACCCCCAAGTTGCATATGTTTTCACAGATTCCTACATATTACTTAGATCTGATGATATATCGAATTCATTTTTACTTCCTAAGGTTTCCCATATAAGAACCAAGAAGTCGATTTCAGTATTTTCAGATTTTCAATCCTTAGGGGGGTTGTATGCTTTTCAAAGGTTCGACACATTTTTTAGGTTTGATGAGATATTAGATCGCTTATCATTTCCACAGACTTTTTATATAATCGCCTACAAACCCATTTCTCAATTTTTGGATATTCAGCCCCCAAGGGTTTGAATATGTTTTCACAAATTTTGCCATCCCTTAGTTCTGATGAGATATAAAATTGGTTATTACGACATTTGGTGTAATGACCTAAAAACTAATTTCACGATTTTTCGAATTTCAAGAACCAAGGGGGTGTGAAGAGTTTGCTTACGTTTTCACAAATTTTTCAAAATCCTTCGTGTCTTATGAGATATCAAGTTGGTTCTTATGAAATCGTTTAAAAACCTGTTTCACAATTTTTTCGAAATTCAAACCCCAATTGGAAGTAACAGGTTTGTATCCAGAAGGAATTCCAATTCGTCATATCTCTTAAGGTGATAAAGCAAAAAATTCGTTTTTACTTCTTTTAGTGTACATAATATACCGAACCGTATACAGGGGCTTTTTCAATGTTTAATTGGCTAAAAATCTCTATTTTAAATATTTTTATTTTAAGAACAAAATTAACTTTTCAAGAAACTTCATAATCTCGAAACAACTAATGATATGCTCCGACTTTGACCGCTCCGGAACTTTGACCCGAAAAATAATAAAGTTTCGCCCAGACCATTGGCAGATTTTTCTGCATTCGGCCTGAAGTCTTTAGATTTTGCTATACACGCTTCGGATTTCTTCTATGTTTCATCAAATATGTATGAAAATTAAACTATTAAAAATTGAATACACTACTTTTCTAGTGGTCTAAAAACTGCTGGTTTACATCGATTACATACAGATTTCAAACAGGATTGACGAAATCACGAGATTTTTATTAAACTATCAAAATTTATTACATTTCTCTTACACGTGAGAGATTTTGAAGTATTTTTGGGGTTCTAAATTTTGTCGAAATTGAGATCGAGTTCTACTGAAAGCGTACAGGCTTGAAATTTTGTTCACGAAACTTTGGAATCAAATAATTTCATTTCTTATTTCCTGCTCATACTATTAAATTTCCCATTGCTTAAAGACTTAGAATAATTCAATACAGATTCAAATTTTTGGCACCATTTAGTCAGCTCATAAATTAAATAAATATCAAAGACATGTCTTCAGAACTATGTTAATGTTTTCGAGATTTCGAAATCTAGTTGCCTAAATCTGGCGATGTAAATTAGTTAAGATGAGGAAATAAGAAAGTTTATATTTTGAAACAGTAACAACCGCAGCGACCATAACATTTCCATCCTCGCTGCATTAGCGGATAACCTACTCCTCTACTGTACGTACTAAACGTCAGTGGCGCCCCCTTGGAAAAGGAATATGACCGCCACTGGGTTCAATGCAGTCAGCTTCATCTATTCAAATTAAAATTAATTGGTTGATATTTTCGTTTAGCTTTGCTAGTCTTACGACAGCTGACGAAGTCAATGAGCGAATAAACTTAAATATTTTTTATTGAATAAAAAAAAAATGGCGAGTAATTTAATCTAAGGGATTTCCCAAAATCTAAGAAAGACTTGCATTATAATATTTCCACATTAACAATTCAGGAGGCCAGGGCCCGACTTGGTCTGTCGCGCCATTGATGATGACATTAAAATTTGATTGTGAATTAAAAAGCTGACTTTGGATTTGTATTTAGTTCGACTTTTCTAAACTATTATATAAGAATGCTATGACATTAACATAGACGCAGACAAAACTGACTATTGTTGATACCTGTCCGTATTATTTAATAACAACGCGAGGGAAATGTTTGCTTCAGCAGTGCAATGTAAAAGTCATCCAACAGTTGGATAGACTACAACAGTAAATGGTGAATTATTTTCAATTTACAAGAACCTCAGTAAGGCATCCTAATTTCCATATATTCAATTTTATCTATCAAAAGTAATCCAACAAAAAAGGACAAACTACAATCATCAAGTTGAATAGATCTCCTTTAATCGCATTACTAGGTGACCATTTCACGCATCAGATATCCCTTCGTTCTCCTCATAATGCTTATATTGCCATTCTGACCACCAGGCCGAAGAAAGGACGAAACCACAGAATATAAAAAGAAATCATCTTCAATTGAGGATATTTTCCTTATTGAAGGATAGACGATAAGTAGGAGTATAAGCTTTTATCTGGCCTTGGCTTAGCCATCGTCCTAGACACTGAATGGGAAGCAGGTCAAAGCTTAACTTTCTGCTAATATGAGGATAATGTGCCGAAAAAAAGATGGACACGTAGCGAGAGGGTCAGTAATTCAAGGGCTTGTGTTGTACAGATGTGAGTAGATTGATGGCCTGGCTACTAAGAAACATATTTTTGGGGATGTTTTGTGGGGATGATAATTTGATACGATAGCTTAGTGTTCAGTTGAGCAATACCTTTTGATAAGAACATGTTTTGGGGACGGCAGAAGATTTGGATCTGGCCTTTTTTTTGGGAAACTAAGCTGTTTGGTTAATTTAGTGCTGTGAAAGAACATAAACTGGCTGCGGTAGAAGTAGACTTCATATGTTCGAATGTAGAAAAATAAGTTTTAGCTTTTACCATGTTTTGTTTACATTTGTTTTAATCAGATGCGGTAGTTCAGGAGGTAGTTTCCCCTGATAGTTCATGTAAATAATGATGTAATGTCGTGTAATGGAACATAAACTACACAGCTACTACTATTACTTTCTAACTCTATGTCCTCAGTTTTGGAATAGAAACCTTGATGAGCGCGTCAAGAAAGCAACAACCGCCTTCTACTCTTGCAAGAAGGCCTTTAGCAAGAAGATGTGTATTAAAGCCCGCAATGGTTCACAGGATGTACACCTCTATCGTAAGGCCCATCCTTCTTTATGGTGGATTAGTATGGTGGACAGCCCTGGACAAGAACGTGCACAAGAATAGTCTAACGGGAGTGCAGAGAGCGGCTTGCCAGTTGCAATGTAGATTATGCTGCTTTTGCTGCTAATAGATATTCAAATCAGTAATACTGCTGCCAAGGGCGCTCTTAGACTGAAAGGTCTGGTGGTTGCTGGAAATTTGCGGATTATAGGCATAGCGAAATTTTCCCATCATTTCCAGACGGGTAGCAAACTCACCGACTATATATACCCCCACCTTAGCCTTGATACAAGTTTCCATACCCTTTTCGCTACGAGGGGAGACTAGGATAATCAAAAGGTGATAAGTGAAGTTTCTGTATTCACTGACGGGTCAAAAATTGATACTGGAACAGGGGCAGAGATGTTCTCAGCCGACATGTATATCAAGTATCCTTTCGTTTGCAGGACTGCAATATTTTTCAACCCGAGGTTTTTTTTTCCCGTGAGCAATACAGTATATACTAAATTCCGCGCCAAATCTTCCCGAAGAGTCGTGTATAAAGATTTATACAGACAGTCAGGCAGCTATGACAACTCTAAGCTCCAACCTAGTCACATCTAAGTTAGTGACGGAGTGTAGGAAGGGTCTGAAAATACTGGGCGTAATTCATAAGGTTTTCTTGTGGTGGGTTTCGGGACACAAAGGAATACTGGGAAACGACGCAGCCGATGATCTGGCCAAAACTGGATCTGAAATTGCTGCTATAGGTATATGAGAAATGTTGATAAGAAGGCAATGGAGCTGACTAATGGTAGATGGTTTAACCTAACGACATGCGAATCCTCCACGTAGCTATAGCCAGTAATACGGCATAGAAGGACTGCCGATCTTCTGAAAAGAAGTCGTATTGAGAACCGTAACATTAAGGTAATCATAACGGGAAACTGTCTCATTGGCAGAAATGCATAACAACTAGAGGTTCGATATAATGAATTCTGCAGAAGCTGCACAAGTGAGGAAAAAGAAGAGAGCGTTAGACACGTACTTTTACTACGTTGACATGGACAATCCAAATATCGAAAAATCGAAATTTCGATCGCGTTTATGACAACACCGGATCGAAAGATCGAAACATGGGCAAATCGAAGAAATGACGAACGACATAACCGGTTCGATTCGATCCAGGTCGAGAACTTGGTTCGGATCGAATCTCATTTCAATCCGATCTGCGTCTACATGCGATTTTAGAGGATTGAATCCGGATTGAATCCGGACTCAATCCGGATTCAATCCTCCATGTAAACGTAGTATTTGTGAGTTTCTTCAGCTAGCCAGCTGTATCTTCAGTGCCATAGACAGCTACTTCTTCTCTAGTTTTGGGAACATAGCTGAAACACGAGTTGATAAACTAACCAAATTTAACTGCACTTGTGGCTGGTTCGACTTGCTATTCCCTTGTAGTAATACGACGGTCACTATTTATATCTTGCGCCTAACAATGAAAAAACAGTAATTTATGTTCGGAAACGGCTTTATTGTTTTTCAAAATATTCTCCATGAAGATGAAAACACTTTTGCATGCGCTTGAACCAATTTTCGAAACACTTTTTCCACTCGGATGAGGTAGCTCCAAAACTTGCGTTTTGAACGCATCGACTGCTTCTTCGGGGGTCGAAAAACGCTGACCACGCAGTTTATTTTTGATGTGCGGAAACATGAAGAAATCATTGGACACTAAATCATGACTGTACGGCGGATGGCCCATCAATTCGATATTTTCGGCGCTCAAAAACACTCTTGTGTGAGTCGATGTGTGAGAATTTGCATTATCGTGATGAAGAATAATTCGTCTTCGGCGGTTCGTCTTCCTCATTTCACTGAAAACTGGCAAACAAATGGTTGTATACCATTCAGAAGTGACCGTCGTACGTTGCTCAAGTGGTACGGTGGCAACATGACCGGTTATTCTGAAGTAACTGGAGAGAATTTGATTCGAAATGCTTCGTCTGCGAACAACTTTCGTCGGATTTGGCTCGTCTTGGAAGACCCATTCCGTCGATTGCTATTTAGTTTCGGGCTCATACGCATAAATCCAAAATTCGTCGCTTATCAGGATCTTATAAACGTCTTTTGAAGCACCGGGGTTGTATTTCTTCAACATTTCTTTGCACCAATCGACACGAGTCTTCTTTTGAGCGATCGTCAAATTATGCGGTATCCAACGCCAACAAATCTTTTTGACGGCCAAATGTAAAGGGTTTTCCAATAGGGACTTGACAACTTTGAATTCAATTTGTGAACGCACCCTTTCACTAATCATCGAACTGTCACTGTCAATTTATTCAGTAAACTTAACATTTTTATCATGGTAAAGTACACGAAGGAACAACGTCTGCAAATTATAAAAATTTACTACAGAAATTCGGAGTCGGTGACCGCTACTTTAAGAGCGTTAACTCCGATTTTCGGTCGTAATTCTCGCCCTAGTAGACAGGCAGTAACAAGTTTAGTGCAAAAATTTGAGTCTACATATTCGTTGTGTGATGTTGCCGTGCCAGTGAGACAACGGGTTGGTCGAAGTGTCGAAAATATCGCTGCCGTTGAAACGTCCGTAGCAAATGATCCAAATCAGTCAATTCCACGGCGTTCTCAAGTGTTGGGCATCGCCCAGACCACGTTATGGCGAATTTTGCGTAAGGA
Source organism: Beris morrisii (assembly GCA_951812415.1). NCBI lineage: Eukaryota > Metazoa > Arthropoda > Insecta > Diptera > Stratiomyidae > Beris > Beris morrisii. Next base: position 63,728,063 of record OX638310.1, read on the forward strand.
TCTTGGTTTACACCCATACAAGATCAAGCTGACTCAAGAATTGAAGCCGATGGACCATTTGAAGCGACGTACGTTCTCCGATTGGGCTCTGGAAAAGATGCGCCAAGATGATCAATTTCATCGCAAAATCATCTTCAGTGACGAAGCTCATTTTTGGCTCAGTGGGTTCGTCAATAAGCAAAATATGCGTTATTGGTCCGGTGAAAATCCACATGTGCTTCATGAAAGACCACTTCATCCACAAAAAATAACTGTTTGGTGCGGTTTGCATGCTGGCGGTGTCATAGGGCCATATTTTTTCGTCGACGATAATGATCGTCACGTTACTGTGAATGGTAATCGTTATCGCGCCATGATTACCGATTATTTTTGGCCCGAATTGGAAGATATGGACTTGGACAACATGTGGTTTCAACAGGACGGTGCCACAAGCCACACAGCACACGTTACAATCGATTTATTGAAGAGTAAGTTTGATGAGCGTGTTATCTCAAGAAATGGACCAGTCGATTGACCGCCTCGTTCGTGCGATTTAACGCCTCTGGACTTTTTTCTTTGGGGCCACGTCAAGTCGTTGGTCTATGCCAACAAGCCGACGACGTTGGAAGAGCTCAGAGCCAACATTGAACACGAAATAGCAGCCATTTCGGCCGAAATGTGTGGCCGAGTCATCGAAAATTGGGTCCAACGAATCGACCGCTGCAAACGTGCCCGCGGTGGCCATATGAACGAAGTCGAGTTCCATTCATAAATGTTTTGATTGTACTTCAACCCGATTATAAAGTTTTTGAAATATCTCAAATGGTTTGCATTTTATTTTGAAAAAAAGTTGTCAAGTCCTTATTGGAAAACCCTTTACATGCAATATTGAATGTATGCTGGTGGAACTAATGCCCAGCGATGCCTCTATCTCACAATATGTCACATGACGACATTGGCGGATCCAGGGGGGGGGGGCGGTGGGGGCGGCCGCCCCCCCCCCCCTTTCTAAACAATATTTTCCATATTTCCTCAAATTTGTATACTCTAGATGAAACCTGAGAGTATTATAAGGTTAATCCAGCTCAAAAGTTTGTATCATCTAGAACTGAACCTCGGACCAGCTTTGATCACGTACTACTTGCAATTCAATGAGAATAGAGTAGAAAAGGAACAAAGGAACCAGACTAAATTAATAGAACATGATAAACGCATCATAGGCAGCACTCAAAAAACAAAAGTGGAGTGAAAAGCATAAAACAATAAATATTATTTGCCTTTAAAAGTTACAAATACCAAGTGTGCTAAATTCGTGGCCACCACTGTATATATCATTTTGTAGTCAATTGTCTTTCGTCTTTGTCTCTATGTAATTTTGTTCGTGCTTTATCCATTCCAAACAAAATAAAGGCGAGCGATAGAAAATCATAAAAATTCTAATACTTACTTAGATTTCGATCAAGATCGACAGAAAGAAAGAATCAGTGAATAAATTCGAAAGTTGCTATTACAAGTTTTTTGTTTTATATTTTGTTCTATAATGGTAAGTAAATATATAATTTTTTTACTTTTAAATTGTGAGTATAATAATAATTATTAGATTTGTGATATAGTGTGAAAATTTATGAAGTTGCTACCTATTTTTTGTATTGTTTATAGAATTATTATTAAAAAATTACAAGACGGTTTTACAAAAGTCGATGTATTTATCATTTTATTCGAAATTTACGAGGGCGGTTTGATAATGACATCCAAAAATCGAGAAAACATAATTTTTTCGGAAAAAAATTTATTTTATTTTTTAACGTAGTCTTCTTTTAGCTCGATACACTTAGTCCAGCGTTTCTCCAATTTTTTGATCCCTACCAAATAATATGATTTGTCAAACCCTTCAAAATAGGCGAAACCATCGCCTTATGACGTCAGTATTCGTGGTAAATCTCTTTCCATCAAGTCATTTTTTCAAGTAATAAAAAGTCACAGAGTACAAAATCTGGAGAATACGGTGGGTGAGGGAGCAATTCGTACCGTAATACAAACAGTTTTGCCGTTCCAACAGCGGACTTGTGAGCCGGAGCGTTGTCGTGATGAAACAACACTTTTTTCTTCGCCAAATGAGACCGTTTTTCCTTGATTTCAGCATCCAATGGAACCAATAGTTGGAACGCTACAGTCGTGTTAAGTGCGAATCCCTTTGACGTGTGTCTAAACACCGCCATCGACTCAAATCTACGCGGTTCTCGAATTGAGTTGCGTACTAACGCGAATGTGCCATTTCCACTTACGCATACGCACTACATCGCGGCATCCAATGTTCATGAAGGCGATAGTGGAAACGCAGCATTACGTTGATCATAATTTCTTGAATATATTAAGTTGTTGCAGATGAAATATCGTTTTTGGTAGTGCAATTTCAAACAACTGTAACTTTTATAAAACTTAATTTTATTAATCAAAATAGGCACCAGCACATGAAATACACTTCTCCCAACGAGATACAAGTGAATTTATGTCAGTTTCGTAGAAGTCCGACTTTCTAGAGCGAAGAAAGTCCTCGAAGGCACTTTTGATGGCTGCTTCATTATCGAATTGTTTGTTCGCCAAAAAATGATCCATTTGTTTAAAAAATTGGTAGTCGGTTGGCGAAAGGTCTGGTGAATATGGTGGATAAGGAAGAATCTCATACTGCAACTCGTTTAATTTTTGGACCGTTATTCTTGAAACATGAGGCCGTGCGTTGTCATGAAGCAGTATAACTCCATCTCTGTTGATCAATCTAGCTCGTTGAGCATTCAATTTCTGATGGATTTCATCGAGTTGGGCGCGATACGTCTCTGCATTAATGGTTTCATCAAGCTTCAAAAAGGAATAGTGAATAACTCCAGCGGCAGACCATCAAACAGTCACCATTATCTTCTTCGGATGTTAGAGAAGATAAAGTTTCGGTTTATAATTCAGAGAGATTCCTTAAGTCCTTCGGGTAGCTCCCATACAAAAAGTTTTTTAAACACGTGTTCGAGAAAATTGGCTCATAGCTTCAGAACGGTTTAAGGTGCGACTTTGAAATTTTGTATGTAATGATTTTTCAATAGATGAAGTTAAAGTTATGATTATGAAAAAAATTCTATTAGTTCGTCATGTATCTGCCATATCTTCATCATCAACATCAATGGCGCAACAGCCCAAATCGGACCCTGGCCTCCTGATACAAATGCAAATACAAATATCTTGTCTTCACTCAATTTTCGAAACTATAACTCAAGAAATCGTTCAGCCACGAATTCGAAATATGTACTGTAAAAATTAGTTCTAAATACAGGAAAAACTACATGCGCACTCCTTATCCCTCTTTATCCCGAACCGCAATGTAAATCGAAGTTCAATATTACATCTAGACCATCATACGATTGGCTTGAAGCAGTATGTTTATTAATAGTCTTTAAATATTTTAAAAATTAATCAACATATGTATCGAAGAAAAGTAATATTATGTAAATATTATTACAATATATATTATATACCTACTTACTTCATAGTTTTTTGTATTACCAAGATAATGATCAAAATCACATAAGGTTAGTTCGTGGCAGTTATACAATAATGCTAAGGTGCAATTAATATCTTCCCAGTCACCCGATCTCAAGGTAATCAAAATTTTAAAGAATATAGCTAAGGCATCAACCTTTTCATTGGTCCTCGTAAGTATCTTTATTCCATGATCGAAATAGTCCCCATAATGTCCATTTCACATACTAAACAAAATTGGGACCGGTGTCCTTATTGCATCACTTCACATACAAACATATGGGGACCGTCCCAGTATCTACCAAATGTCCACATATGTACCTTTAGACTTCAGAAATGGGCTGAAATGGTCCCCATATTGCTTCATTTTACATACATATATATATATATATATATATATATATGAATATAAATGAACCGCCCCTCCCTTTGAAAATTCCTGGATCCGCCGCTGCATGACGATCTTACTTTATCATTTCGCGCAGAGAATCGATGTTTTCTGCGATTACAGCCGATTTTGGACGACCTTCACGAAATTCGTCGGTGAGCGATAGGCGGCCGCGACTGAATTCTGCAAACCATTTCTTACCATGCCAAAATGTGGGACTTTATCACCAAAAGAATCGAATCGAATGGAGTTGATCGTTGCACTCTTGTCGAGATAGTCCACGTCGAAAGTCGTAATAAATCATGGCACGAAAATGCTCACTTTTTAATTCCATTTTTTGCCCGAGACAAAATTTTCAAGTCACTGTAAACAAAACAAATAGCGCTCGTACGTCAAAAAGGTGCTGAGTACGTTTATGCTAAAAATTTACAAATTTTCCAATGTAAGTGTCTGATTGCATTTGGCACCATTAGTATTGCCAAGATGCAAGATATAAATAGTGACCCTTACACCATATCTCCCTACATGGCGCTTCATTAGGGTGTGGTATCACAATGGAGCAACCGAATGGTCTAAGTGAGTCAGTCCATCCATAGTTTGGATGGCTGCCACTATAACCTAACCTAACCTAATCCCCAATCTATCTAAAAATTCCCAAATTTTAAAAGGACTATGTAGGGATACCTAACTATAAATTTTGATCTCATACTTTTATACTTTGCTAGTGACATATGGTGACATTTATGGATTCCATTTTAAAGAATTCAACCCTCATTATTGGACATTGCACATTTTACATAATGAATACTTTGTACTCATTTAATGGAGGAATTTATGAGAGTTATTCCTATCTTATAAAACTCTTGTTACAAGAGGCGACAATCTACACTTCCTTATCAGATTATTTTTTATTTGTATTGGGGACTTTAATAAGCTCTCGCCGTTTTTCTGTAAAAGTGAATGCTTTATTTAAAAAAACTGGTAAAGAACATGTCTTTGAAAGTCATGCTGCAAAATTACTTTGTTGTATGACGAAAATTATGGAAACGTATACAAAACCTTTGGGATTCAACCCCAAATACAAAAATTCTGAAACCAGTTTTTGAACTATTCTATAGAAAGCCCCAATATGTAAAACCCAATTCGATATCGTCTTAGTGGTGGAAAAGCAAAAAAATCCAGAAAACACTTGGGGATTATATAAAAATCCCGAGGAAGATAAAACTTATTAGATAAGATATCTTATTAGGCCTAAGGGATGTGACAGAATTCATAAAAATATATAAGACCTCATTCCACCCCTGAACATTTTAATTAAAAAAATGCTGGAAACTATTTCCAGGCATTTATCAGAAGAATATGTAGAAGTAAAATTAATTCAATGCTTCAAAAAACCAAAGAGATATGACAAAATTCGTGAAAATATATGCACCCCATTTTCAGCGACGTTTCTTTTTGCACAACAGAATTTTCAAATTTTTAAGTATTCACTCTATAATTTTTATTCGAATGTTTTTTTTATAATAAATAGAATAGAATGTAATTACAGCGTAACACTACTTTCATAACTGGCCGACACGTTTGAATGAACAATACATCACCTTGCTTATATTGGATTCATCATATCCAACCTCCTACTTCATCTACGCCACTGTTCGTACTTTGCAATTTCTAAACCTATTAAAACAAGATAAGGGCTACATACACAAAACTTTTTGGCTTCCTGCAGTTTCATTCATTCTTCACGTTGTGCCTCGAAGGACTTCTATTCCATTGATAAGAACTTATTCTCAATTCCCGCAGGACAATGAGTCGATAAACAGGAAAAGTATCGTCAATTTTATATATTCTAAGGTGCGCATTATTTTTGTCACTATGCCAACTAAAAGTACCTACTCGTGGTCCTTGTAGGGTTTCGACAAAAAGGATCACTTTTAGTTGAATGGATAGCCCATAGTCGAAACTAATTTATCTATAGATGTTCAGTCGGTGTATCGTTTAGTGAATGACATGGATAAAGCGGACGACAGTTTTAGTGAAGGACTTCGCTTTGATGATTTGTTGTGGGTTGACAAGTAGTCCTTTTTTCGACAAATAACAGTTGAAATTGTTATCTCGTTTAGTACAGAGGAAACAACAAATATTGGACGATGGAGTTCAGTCTCTTGTAGCTATTTCATGTTTTGAATATTGTCATGTTTCGAATAATTGAATTTTAAAGACAAGATTGTTCTCCCCCTTATATTTACTAGACTACTTTCTTTTCAAATCAAAGAAACATCTCAAACAATTATCCAATATCCTATAGAAAATTCTGAGGAGAGCTTCACGAGTCCTCCGTTGTATACAGATCGGCGGGGTCAGTGCTTGTTAGAAACGTCCCTACAGTAGTCAAAGTTCAATATCCTATCGAATGTTCTCATAGCATCCGAAAAGCCTACATGAGAAAAATTTGAAATTGACAAACCTGATTCCAAATGAAAACCCAATCCTTTCGAAAAGAATCATCATCACATACTGACCCCTCAAAATACCGAACCATGTTCTTGGATCTGTCAGAAGCAATCAAAACTAAACACATCAAAATCTCACATTCATCAAATATCCTTGAAGATTTTGATCATCCTTGTCATACGAAAAAATTAACTGACCCCTTTTTTTTCAACATTTACGAACCTTCTTAAATGGCATTGTCCTAGCTATTTTTTTTCTACACAATTCTATCGCGATCGAGATTATTGTGTCAGATCTGATTCCCATCATCCTGATCAGGATCTGAAGATGATACGTACTGCATACTCTTGACAGTTCTTCGTCACCACGAAAATATATAGATTCTGTCCCGTTTAAGGATACTCGATGGTTGACGATGTGAACCGGAACAGAATATTAATCCCATTCTATCAGAAGGACATCTGAAAAATTTAAAAGGACCGTTAAGGACACCCCAGTCACAAAAAGAATTCCTGAAGACCAGTTGAATATGAGAAAGGGATCTGGGATGTATCTCTTCCGCGTGTATTGTATGTGTCCTTGTTTTAAAGGATCACACAAGGGACTGAACTATAAGATACAACCAGAAACAACACCAAGGACGAAAATGAGTAGTCCTGGTCCGAAAAAAAATTGGTGTTCATAGTTATTAAATGTGGAACACGAAGGGGTGATATGTGACTATGACTATACCGGAAAACTACTCCTGATTAGATGCGAACAACCTACCCCGGCAATTTTCTGGATTTTCTGGTCCGTTTTTAAGGCTAATTTTCAATGGGGTTAAATCCATATAGACCGGGAAAAGGAGTATCGGTTTTGTTTTTGTACAGAAGTCTGTTACGAACAACGATAACATAAAGGGTCAAATTAAATCTTTGTAGGTATAATAGAACTCCCGAAAGGTTTTCTTTATGGCTCGTCTTGTAGGACATTTATAATGCAATTTCATGGTCCTTTCGGGTTGTTTCGATGATTTACAGAGTCACCAATTTACTCGATCAGTTACGTACAGTAAACGTTTTTTAGAACATAATAAAACATTGGAATTTATTGCGTTGAGAATTTCTAGAGTTGACTGAATACTAAATTCTTGGAACTTAATATAAAATAAGACGCAATAAGAAACTTCGTTAGATTTGTTTCAATACCTTTCTATTTTATCTGTACCAACAAAAATTTTCCAGAGCTGAGCTATTTTTACTGGAAGTAATTGCGGCCTCTTTGAATAAATTGTTCTTAGTGCGATAAATAATTAGGTTCTTAAGCCTTATTAAATTTGCCACTGTACCCTTAAAATCGATCAACAATTTTTTAACAGACTTCGTTCATTAATTTGCGGAAGCGTTTTGTTGGATCCACTATGCTGTGAAGGTTGCATCATTTAAATGAACCTAGGAATTTTTTCGTTTTGAGTAAAAATTTATAAGGGAAAAAGGGTATAAATTCATCTCCTGAAACAAAGTTATCGGAAAATCTATGGCCTACTATAATAAAACCGCCAAAAAAATGATTTTTCTTTATTTAACCCTCGATTTGGTTACCATTTCACAGACCATTTATACAAAAGAAATTTCGACATTTTTAGGTATTCGACCAACAATACGATGAAACGTGATTAAGATTATCCTCGCGGATTTCTCAAAATCGTTCAGGCTCCACGAGATATCAAATTACAGGCTTAAATGTTGTTTCAAAATTTTATGATATTAAACAAGTCCTGAAATAACGGTGAAACGGAGTTAAGTATGTTTTCACGCTTTTCTCAAAAAAACCGAATTGCTTCTACATGGAATTCTGGCGAATCTCTAGATCGCAACAGTATGTTTCCTCGAAATTTTCAATATCTTTTAGATCAGATAAGTTAGTAAAATAGTTTTCACTTCAATAGGCTGTTGTTGTTGTTGTTTGGTGTGGGGAAAGACACGCAGCAAGGCAGCGCATCTTGAGCATTCAAGCCAACATGGCCCATTATACTTGATTCCCCAAGTCTCTACCCGAATTTTTTCGTCCTCTTCACGAATTTCAAGATCTCAGGTAGAGAGCGAGAACGGAGTTCTTCCATCCTCATGGCATAAACGCCGTATACGTGCATTCTCGCAAAAGAGTAAGCTGGACACTCGAGAAGGAAATGTTCCGTTGCGTCGTCGCTCTCGTCGCAAGCAGTGCACATGGTGTCGTCAATGATTCTCAATCTGACCAGGTGTAGCCCACAAGAGTTATGCCCTGTGAGGACACCAACCATACTACCACATTCCTTTCTGCTCAATTTGAGAAGAAAAACAGCGGTTCATCCACTTGGTCCATCAACAAGGTTTCTGGTCTGCCGCATTCCCGGAAGAAGCCGCCATCTCTCAATGTGTGATTTGCTCACCCAATCAGCAATGGCAGCCCTAACAGAGGCAACTGGCACACCGAAAACTGGTTCTGGTCCGACCATGGCTGACTTCGATCCAGCCTTTGCTAATGCATCAGCTATTTCATTCCCATTTACACCCTGGTGGCCTGGAACCCATATGAGCTTTAAGTCATTGGGTCTGCCAACAGAATTCAACCGTTCTTTACACTCACGTACCATCTTCGAAAAGACGATTGGATTATCTAGGGATTGTAAAGCGGCCTGACTGTCCCTGTCCTGTCTTGTAAATGCTGATACGCCTACCTTCCCATCTTCCCTCTACAATCATTTCTACTGTCTTAAGGATCGCATATATTTCAGCTTGAAATACCGAAGAATGTTTTCCTAGGGCGAAAGAGTTCCTGAGGTCGTCAAACTGCAAGTACATTCCAGCTCCCGACCAGTCTTCAGTCATTGAGCCGTCCGTATAGAATATATCAGTGAATCCGCTAAGCACTGTGGACTGGTTTTCCCACTCCTCCTTACTCGGGATCTCCACCTGATATTTCCCTGTGAGCATACAGGTCGAAGTCGTAGCATCCAAAGGCACATCGAAGATGGAGTTCCCAGACAATCTTCGAGCCATTTCTCCATGATCCGTGCAAAGCTCTTTTCTCCACAGGCCTAATCTCATTAGGTTACCTGCCTGAACAACAATGTCAAGCGGTGGCAGATTGAGCACCCAGTGTGGTACGCAAGGCACCTATTACACCGTTGTCTGTAGTTTAGCGAGACTAGCTCTAATGTATGCACATTTAGACTTAGTCCACCAAACCACTGATGCATAGATTAGGATGGGTCTTATAATGGCTGTATATAGCCAATATACCATTGAAGGGCTAAGACCCCATGTTCTTCCAAAAGCTTTCCAGCACTGCCAGAATGTCACTAGCGCACGGTTCGCCTTTGTATCTACATGTTCCCTCCAGAGAAGCTTGCTATCCAGGATAACTCCAATATACTTAACTTTCTCGGAGAGCTGAATAGTTTCACCCTTCAGCATTAGTAACACTAAACCTTCAGTCTTTCTTTTCCTTTTGTTTACTAGTACAGCGGTTTCGCTAGGACTCACACAAAGTCCGTGTCTTTTCCACCAGCTATCGATAACCCATAGGACTCTCTGTATTTTGTCGCATACATCCCTGAGTGATAGCCCGACAGCTAGTGCAGCCACATCATCAGCTTAAGCTTGTACGTGAATATTCAGATCCTGCAGTTCGAGAAGCAGAGATTCGATGATCATACTCCACAACAATGGCGAAAGGACCCCGCATTGCCGTATAGAACTCAAATTTCGAATATAAATTTCGACAATTTGTAAACGTTGTTCTGGTGTAAGTCTTTCCATGATACGTACTGAACAAAAATATAAAAGACACAGTCAAGTTTGACAGGTAGTTTGACAGATATCTCTACTGAAAAAACTATACCTCCATCCTATATAAACACCTGAAAATTTTTTTCAGTATTTCGAGTATTCTCTCTTTCGATGTACAACCCCGATGGAGTGTTATGTATGGTCAATAATATTACATTACAGATTGAAAAGGTTTTAATTATGTACAGGTTACTTATTCAAATGCCTAAAAACTAATTTAGGAGTTTTACGCTATTTAAACCCCAAAGAAGGGAGATATTCTCACGAATTCCTCAATATCTCTTAGGCCCGATTGGCTTCTGGGGGCTGTTTATATAAACGCCTAAAAAAGAATTTTGGTTTTTTTTATAACATCTGATGGAATATTTGAACGTCTTGACGGAAGTGGTCCCGAATAATAAGGTTTTTTATTACTTTATGTTTCTGAGGTATTGACATATCTAATAACTACAAACTCAACAACGCGAGCGTACCTATACGCAAGACACGACTAGTGTGCAATTTTCCATTTTCTTTTATTTTTTATGGCAGATAAAGGGAATAATTAATAAGGTACATTTTACAAATGTACCTATACATATATGATTTACTTACAACATTTTCATTCGGAAAACGCTAAACAATTTTTTCAGTGAAAATCTAGTTTTTGCGGGATGTAATTTACATAGTTTGAAAAGATTTGTTGTTCTGATGGACAGAATAAGCGCACTTTTCCTATAAATGAAAATAAAATATACCAATAGCCAATACACCAAATTCCCATTCCAACTTTAAAACTCTAACTTTTAAAATCCAATATTTAACCCCGCATGCCCTTAGAAAAGGAATTTTTTAATGAATTAATCCCATGCCAATACCATGTCAAGGGTACATTTTCTCAGCCAGAAGAACTAGATACAAAAATGTATCTATTCCATTTTAACAGTAACAGTAAAGCCTATCCGAGTACACCATCAGATCTAAGCTTCAGTGAAAGACTAACCCCGTTGAATATACTCAAATTAAATCCTTTAACAAATTCCTGTTTTTTTAAATGCGTCAAAATTCCTCATTTTACGTCATATTCGAATTGGAAATTTTTGACAGTTTTTTCCACATGCACAACATTTCTGAACTCTAGTCCTTTCTGCGCGTTTGAATACGGGCCACGAAAAATAATTATAGACAGTCTAACATTTTTAAGTACTGCCCATGAAATACTGAACATTTTAATTGCAATATGAATTAAGTTTTGAAATGTACTAGAATGAATATTGCGAAACTGAATTCGAATTTTCGGATCCAATATAAATTTTCGGTACCTACTAACTACCATCAGAAATTTTTCAGATTAATTTTTTAAATTTTTTTATGGTTCAAATTATTTTATCAATACCGGATCGTAGTTGTATCAGTATTAACCGACTATGTTTGAACGAATTCTGCTTTTCAGTACCAAAACAGAACTGTAAAAGATTAGAGTTTCTTGCGAAGTTGTTTTTGCGACTGACTAAATCTTGAGATTTGTGACGTTTTGGATTTTGTTATAACTGTATGCTATTCGTGATATTATAGCTATTAAAATAAACTAATAGAAAAAAATAGAGTCATGTCTTGTTATCAGTTCCGAATTAGTAAAATTAGTTCTCTAGATATCAATGCTTAAAATAACAAAGAATGAAACCTCATATTACTTATATTTCTTAATAACACGTACAGCATCAGATGCTGTCCTTGTAGATAGAAGTTTATCTATTTACATTTATTATACATATATTGATTGAGCTACATTGTTTCAATAAATAGAAAAGAAAAATAATCATTATTAAACAAATTCTAAAACCACCTTAAGAAAATTATGGAATAGATGCAGTACTGAATTCGTAATACTGAAGCTGTATATTTGTTCAGTACTGAATTAAGATTAATAAAATTAAATCAGTATTAGTAATATTTCACTGGAAATCTTCATGTTACTGTACTAAGAAAGGACAACAGTTCTGTTGGAATACCGGTAGAGTCCCGATGCGCTTTGCGAGTACACTTATCATTTACATTCAAAATATCTCTGTTATTATTTCTTTTTGAATTGGGGGATTTGGAGTTTTGGAAAATTGTTATTTGCATTATTATTTTTTCGATTTTTCAATAATTGGTGATTTTGTAATTGATGAATTCAAAATTTGGGACTCACAATTAAGTCAACATAAAAATGGGGATTTATAGGATGGTGTATGTGACCGGCGGCGATACCGAGAACAGATACAATAACTTCTCGATCGATATATCTTAACAGTACTGTCTTTCAAAATACGCGCATTTAACTCCCCTTTCTGATTTAATAAAAATTTGTTAACTAATTTCGCCTCTGACTCCCAGGATTTCTTGCCATTGTCTTGGCAATTATTGTTACCAGTTCGAAGATTGCTGGAAAAGCTTTAGCACTAACATTATTAATTTTTTTTTTACAACATTTGTTGGGTCTTTTGTACAATCAAGAAGGGGGCTTTACTATTTATTACCGATCATTCAAGCCGATATGAGAAAAAAAAGTCGGGATCAATAGTTAGCTAGGAGGAGCCAATAGATGAGATGAACTCTGGATATCTATTTGTACATGGCCAATCAAATTGAAAGGTCATATACCTACACAAGGTGGGAGTGTGAACGATCACTAAGTACACCAAACCAAACCACCAAAACCAACTTCTATTTCATTCAACATACCTTGTAGAACAACATTCTGATATTCGTAATACTCAATTGTAAACCTTGTTAGTAGTCAAGTATTGCATTTGAAATACAAAAAAAAGTCTTAAAGCTGCGCAAACTTAAGACATTCTTCAGCCACAATGATTTTCTACGGATTAAAAGATTCGTTTTATGATTTGCCAAAATGCCGACTAACCCGACCAGCCGGCCATCATTTCTTCCTTTGAGAAATCGGGGAAAAAATTTTACGTTAAGCCGGCAAGTCTTAATCGTATTCGATTGATCGTCAAAGAATAGAAGAGCCAATCTAAACACTCATAGAGCCCATACAAGCCATTCAACACACTAAACTAGACTACAATTTATGACGAAGAGTATTCTGATTTATTGCATTGAACAACAACTACAACATCAAAATCCGAAATCTTTAAGAAACGTACTGAAGCATGGCATATGGGATCGCAGCTTAAAAAAGATAAATCACCGCACGATCACTTTTCCGAATGATCGAGAGTGCGACTCACAACTCATTTGCACTTTAATTAGTTGTGTAGGTTGATGACTGGTTGATACAACTTTATTTTTATTAAGACCACCTTAAAAAAATTTTTAAAAAATAATTCAGTATCCAAACGTTTTGGTTTTACAATGATCGTGCGGTAAATGATCGGTCGGTTGGTACGATATTGTAAAAAGAAGATCGTGCACTTAGTAACTCTAGAAGAAAGGAACTTGTTTTCGGTAATAGTAGCTCCGATTTGTAAATGTTGACATCCAATTACTATGCAAATGATCGCGTACCACAACTGTCTGGGTGCGAAGTGTACGATATGATCTTAACAGTTTTCTGTCATTTCAGGTCAATTGTACGCACCTTTCTGAATTGAATGTCTTCATTTAAGTGATTCTCCTACGTGTGCTTCATCTTATTATTATCATCATCAAGATTATGGAAGATGTTTCATTTAACTTTAGCAGAAGGTGTTTAAGGCGGACAGACTTTGAAAAGAAGATGAAAGCAATTCTGCAAATTAAGAACACTCGTTCTCATTTTCGAAATGGAAGTTGAAAGAGTTTCGTATTTTAGAAAAAATTATTGCATTCTGAGTTTTTTGTTGAAAGTAAACCTTTAGAACCACAACGCCTAATGTTTTAACCTCAATATTATAATGTGGAGGATATAGAAAGTCGGTAGTAGTCCATTATTTTAATTTAATTTTTTTTGTTGTTGTTAGACAATCATAAGACCTTCAAATTTTTAAATTAGAAAACAATATTTTGAGATAAGTTCTTTTTGGATTTTAGTTTAAGTTTTTTTTAATAATAATAATTGATTTGGTCCCTTCAATAACTCGGAAAAAAAGATCGAGGCCAAGCTCTTCAAAATTAATTCTTATTTCGAAGCTACCTACTATGTATACAATTTTATAATTCCATGTCCATAGAAGTAAGAACTTCACTTTCATTTATATTTGAATACTCTATTAGCACTTGAAAACAAGGTAGACCGAAGCTTAAAAATGTCTGTATTTTGTATTCTAAAAGAACAGAAAAAATCTACCAATGGTCTGGGCGAAACTTTATTATTTTCCGGGTCAAAGTTCGGGAGCGGTCAAAGTCGGAGTATATAATCAGTTGTTTGGAGGCTATGAGGTTTTTTGGAAAGTTAATTTTGTTCTTAAAATAAAAATATTTAAAATAGAGATTTTTAGCCGATTAAACATTGATAAAGCCCGTGTAGACTATTCGAATTTCGGTATATTATGTACACTAGCCCATAGAAGTAAAAACGAATTTGCTGCCTTATCAGAATTAAAAGATATGACGAATTGTTAAAACGTATACAAACCCATCACTTTCACTTGGAGTTTGAATTTCGAAAAAATTGTGAAACAGGTTGTTAAACGATTTCATAAGAAGCAACTAGGTGATTATAGTGAAAAGCAATCTAATATCTCTTCAAACCTAAGAAATATGTCGAAGCATACTACCCCCTTACACCCCTTAGGATTGAATATCTGAAAATACTGAAATTGACTTTTTGGCTCTTATATGGGAAACCTTAGGAACTAAAAATGAATTCGATATATCATCAGATCTAAGCAGTATGTAGGAATCTGGGAAAACAAGTGCAACCTCCTTACACCCGCTTGGGGGTTGAATATCCAAAAATCCTGAAAAGAGTTAATAGATAAATATGAAGACAGTACGAGAAAGTGAAAACCAATTCAATTACTTATCACTTCTTAAGAATATGACGGAGTTCGTGAAAACTTGTTCAACCCTTTTATACCCTCTTAGGGGCTGAAAAAGGAAAAAACTTAAAAACAAGTTTTAGGCGATTATTACGCACGCCCGTGAAAGTGAAAAGATATTCGATATTTGATCAGACCTGGAGGATATGGCAGAATTCGTCAAATAGTATACAACCCCTTTACACCCTTAGAGGTCAAATTTAAAAAAATCCTGAAAACACTTTCTAGGTATTTATATGAAGAAGCCGTAGAATAAAAATAAATTAAATATTTGGGAAGACCTAATAGATATGACGAAAATCGTGAAATTATATACATTCCATTTTCACTGATAAATTTTTTCGCCCCCTCTTTCGAATGCCAATGAATATTTAAAGTTTTTTTTATCTAAATTACTTTTCTAGTTGATTTACATATACATACCGAGTTTGAACTTTGTAGCATAAGCCGTTCTATAGATAGGAAAAACACCCCCCACCCCCGTACTATAGTACCCTAAAAAAAAATTATATTTTTTCAACATGCTACTACTATAGCTCTATCTAAATACCATGTTTCAGCTTTATATCATTATAGGTTTTCGAGATATAAAAATCGGAACTTTTTCCTTTTCACCCTCCTCCACCCTCACCACAAATTTTTTTTTCTGCTAGAGGTCTATTAGTCTTACTTTTGGTAAAAATTTTAAGTATCTACCTTACACCGTTCTTGAGATATGAGACGTGATTTTTTTAAAAAATTCGCATCTTCTCCACTTTCATGATTCTCCGCCCCCTTACAAAATTTTACTTTCAGCAAACTTCATTTGTCAACCTTTATACACAAACCGAATTTTATTTTTCTAGTGCAATTGGTTCGTGAGATATCATAACCAAAAGTTTTTTACACCCCACCCTCGTACGTCACTGCCCCCACTCAAAATTTTGCTTCCCATCTATTCTCCTAGTATACCTACAGATATTCATTAAGTTTCAATTTTGTGACATTAACCATTTAGGAGATATAGATTTTAGAAAGTGTCGATCTCGGCTTTTTTGCATTTTGGACGCATTATTATTCCCCCCACTCCCACACCCGTTCACCCATATTGATAATTTTTATGCAAATGGGTCCACTATCAAAGCTCTATAAAAATTCCAAATTTCAGCCTCCTAGCATTAGCGGTTGCTGAGATCTAGAAACCAAAATTTTCCGTCTAAAACGCACCCCCTCCTCCCCGCTTACATCCCTACCCCTCAAAATTCGGTCACTTCAAGGGGCATACCCAGTCTATTCATAAAAAAATACAATTTAATATCTCAAACCGTTTGGGAGCTACGAGCCTTCAAACGATTTTGCGTACGGCGTACGGCGGACAGACGGACTGCAATTTTTCGTGTCTACTAGTCATGAAACGTGAAAAAAAAAATGTTCAGGGTAGCAAATTTTTTTTTTTTTAAAAATCGATCACAATACTGTATTATTAGAAAATAATAAAGTAAAATGTTAAATATTGTTACATGTAAACCTGGCAGCCGCGCAATTCGATCGTTTCGCATAATGGAAACATCAACAGCCGAATACCTAGCTACAAAGTAACCCAATCAGAAACCTAGTTGAAGTATATAAGGGGAGCGGAGCAACACGACTATATCTCCCCTCTAATTGAATGTGCTCGAATGTATTAGAACAGCGTAGAAGATCAAATGGAATGCTCTCAAGCTTTCCAGAACCCTCTACACACACCACCAAACTTAGCGAACTTATTACTAAAATGTTTTTTCATTTCAATTTTTGAAGCTTGAATCCATTAAATTTCGAAAGAACCATGAACAAAATGCGCAAAAAATCGAGAATTTACTATTGAGCTTCTAATGTGTATGATTAGCAAGCGCTTACTTTGTGTTTCTCTGTGAGCGTTAGTCAAATTCGCTGCTGGAATCTATAACTAATTTGAATATCATATAATTATTAAAATACAACGTTCGCTATTCAGTCATAAATTTGTAAGTAATAAACATTAATTTTATTTGATTTATTTTTATACAAAAACTACCACGATGAGTAGTTATTCGATACCTAATCAGAACTGGGGTATATGGCTGAATTCGTGAAAATGTATTCAACCCCTTTACACACCGTTAGGGGTAGAATTTCAAAAAACCCTAAAAACACTTTCTAGTCATTTATATAAAGAATTCGTGGAATAAAAATAATATATATACAATATTTAAGAAGACCTAAGAGATATGATGAAAATCGTAAAATTATATGCATTTGATTTTCACTGAATCCTTTTTTTGTCACCCTTCCGAACGCCAATGGACATTTCATAATTTTTTTTATCTAAATTACTTTTCTAGTTGATCTACATATACATACCAAGTTTCAACTTTCTATAAGTTGTCCTATAGATAAGAAAAACACCCCGCACCTCGGTACCATACTACCCCTAAATTATAGATAAAGAAAAAATATATTTTTCCAACGTGCTACTACTCTACACCTTTTCAACATGTATTTCAGACTATATAATATTAATTTCAGATTATGTAAATTGTATTTCAGACTAGTGAATTGTATTTCAGATTACCCATGTACGAAAAGCAGAACGGCACAGCACATGCTTAGTACTGGTGCCAGAGTTGCCAGTACTGGCTAATGTTTTGGGCCCAGTATGTGGCCTAGACCAAATCATTGCCGAGCCAATGTCGATTTGATCACACCGGTCCTTACTCTTGGTGAAACTCTGCCCCGATACTGGGCCTCAGTAAAAAAAAGAAACGAAAATAAAATTATTAACTATTACTTACTATTACCAATCTGAAACATTCTCGTAATAGGGTTGAAGCCGAATCAATTGATAGGTTGAGAAACAAGAAATATTTCTACCAAGATGTGCCCAATACAGAGCCGACCGTCGATCCAGTACCGAAAGAGCTTAGACACTTAGACACTTAGGCCAATTCTAGGCCCGACATACGCCCAGCAACTCGAACCAAAGTCGGCTCAGATCAAGTGGGAGTACTGATCACCAGGATTGGCCCGACACTGGTCTAGTGGGTTTGTCAGTACCAAAACAATACCGATCGACAAGTATTGGCGCTGCCAATTCTGGGCAGTGTACGGAACTCTGGTTGGACTCCGGGTTCAATTAATTCGCAGCTGGCAAATAAATGGTTGAAAACCATTCTACACCGGTGGCAAGGAATGGGGAATCAATTACAAGATTTGATTATTGTTTGCGACAATGCCCCATTCCTTACGAGACTGGAGGTGGCCATCAGATAGGTGAATGGGCATGGTACTGCAAACTTGCTACGTCTTTCGCCATATTCTCCAATGCTTAATCCTGATGAGCATATTTGGTCGAATATTAAGAGCTATGTGGAAGGACACTTAGATTAGATTAGATTTGGAAATAGGGGTTGGTATGGTTAACCTCTGTCACTGCAGCCACAGTTGGGCCTATTGTGACGTCCCCCGGATTGACTATGATTCCTCTTCGATCCCTGCGCTTTCAATGAAGCCTAGTATTTTGCGAAGAGGAATGGTCAGGAATTCCGATGGGTCCACGAAACCCTGACCGAAGTGACGAAGTCTTTTGTGAGCTAAACCCTCACATTCACAGAGGATATGCTCTGGTGTTTCGTCTTCGTCATTGCATATTCTGCAAATTTTAGTCTCAGAGAGACCAATCCTATTGAGATGCTTCCTCATGTGACAATGTCCAGTCAGAGCTCCCACTAAGGTTCGGGTCTGATATCTGCTTAATTTTAGATAATCAGATGTTCTTTTTTCCGAGTGTTTTGGCATAAAAAGCTTTGAGTACCTGTTGCCCGGTGCCAAGTCCCAGTGAATGGCACTTTGCGATTTTTGCCACATTCGGATGTTCATTCTGGCTGTGCTTAATGGTATCCCACAGAATGGATATGGTCCCATGAAGTTAGCTTCTGAACCTTGCTTCTGACACTTGCAGCTACCAGATGTCACTGACCCAGGCATTGGTGAACAGCGTTTGGTGTACCTAGAGCAGATCATCGATCAAGCAAAATAAACAATAGCTGGTGGTGACTGTGCTCGGGCGGCGCAGCATACTACCACTTTTCATGCCAAAGCTTTGGCATTGGATGATATGCAAGTGGGAAATTAAGTTTTAATATTTCGATTATCAATTTAAATGTTATGTTATACATATATGTTCTGAAATTTAATTCATATAGGTACACTGAAATACAATTTACGTTTTCTGAATTAAAACTTACGTATTCTGAAATACAATTCACTATTCTGAACTACATTTTACGTATTCTGAAATACAATCCACTATTCTGAAATACAATTTACATAATCTGAAATACATGTAGAAAAGGTGTAGTTCTATCTAAATACCAAGTTTCAGCTACCCACCGTTATGGGTTCTCGAGATATAAGAATCGCAACCTTTTTATTTTCAACCTACAACACTCACCCCCTACACCCACACCCACAAATTTTTTCCTTACTAGAGGTCTGTTCGGCCTACTTCCCCTTTAAGCACTATCTTAAACTGTTCTTGAGATATGAGACGTTATTTTTCAAAAAAATTCGTATCTCCCACTTTTATGCTCCACCACCCCCTTAGAAATTTTTATTTTCAGCAAACTTCATTTGTCAACCATTATACACAAACCAAATTTAAAAATTGTTCACCTCCCACCCCCGTAAGCCACTCCCTCACTCAAAACTTTGTTTCCAGTTTATTCTTCTAAGAAGACCTGCAGATAGTCATTAAGTTTCAATTTTGTAACATTAACCGTTTAAGAGTTATGGATTTTAGAATATCTCGATCTCGGCTTTCAAGCATTCCGGACGCAATGTCTTTTTTAAATTCAAGGGCCTTTAAAATAACTATTTGTACTGAATATCATACGATCGTTAATTTCGAAAATATGTAGGCTTTTTTTTTAAAGAATTATTAATCTTTGATAACAATGTATTTCTTTCGAAAGTAAGTCAGAAATTAATCATCAATTAATTATACAAAAATAGCTGAAATCAAAACTCATTTTTTCAATTTGATCCTGTTGACATAGTTTAAAAACAATACCAAAACTAGGTTAGGTTAGGTTGAGAAGGGTGGACTAAAGCAATGTGCCCCAGTCCATCACGAGAGATCACTGTGGATCCATTGTTGTCCCCTCGTATAAAAACCGGGCTCTAGACTACTGATTCCAAATATTGCTCTTCCTTATGAAGAGAGTAGTTCTCCATAAAGGAATCATCGCAAGTTCTGATAGATCGGTTAAGGAGAATTTCCCCAAGGGAAGAGAAGGGAAAGACCATGATCATAATATAGGACAGAAGTAAGGATTGAGACCAAGGTATCTAGCATTGGTGGACCCTAATGTTAAAGAGCAAGGCGAAGAGCAAGACTAGCGAGGCTATAAGGATCTTAGAGACCATATCACGACATATTCTACGATGCCCAGGTGTGTAGCTAAAGTTGCTTTAAAAAACAGAAATTTGTTATTCCACTGGAGAAACTCGCATGAATTGGATGGAATTCAATCCGAGCTGCTGTATTTTATACTTCCACCAGGTTCTTTGACCACACCAATTTTTGGAGCTGCAGTAGGCAAACGAGTAGTCCCCCGCTACATATTGCATCAGAAAGTTTTCACCTCCAGAAGGAACCTAACTAACTTATAGACTGTGATGATTGAATGAAAAGAGCCAGATACGAGTAGTTTACATATATTCAGCTGCACATCCTCTCAAGTATTGAGAAACATTGATCCATACCCAATAATAACAAAAGTAATATGAACTTGAAATCAGTATAGCTCTAAGACCAACGCCTTGCTTCACATTCCAAAGAATCAGTTAACGACTTGAAAAAAACTCAAAAATTACCAACTTTTAGTCACGACACTCCATCCATCCAATCGAAACGACTAACTAACTATCACTCTATACCCGAATAAAAAAACTGACAAACCATGATATCCAGCAGTGCATTAACTATTTCGATTACCGGAAAATCTCGAACTCTCTCAAATCATAATTCAAACACTTCATTATCAAAAATAAGGTCCCAAAGTGTCTGATCAATCCGAGACCTCATGGCGACTCTTCTTAAGACAGACGCACCAACGAAACAAAAATTCCGCCACGCAGTCTCGATATCATCCCAAAGTATTGCCTAAACCGGCATAGCACCTATCAATTCTAATCCAAAGATGTACCAGAAGGTATAAAAAAACCGATGGGGAAAAAAATTCAAAATCAAAAAGGTAAAACAGAAACATCTTTAATGAAGAATACGACAAGGTAATGTGAAGCAGTACTACACTCGACCCGACATCATCAAGAAGAGCGCGGCTTAAAGTAAGCATCGCCTGTGTGTTTTTTTCCCCTGGGTTCTATTTGATTTGAATAACGATTTATACCTTCGGTTAATCAACCGTTTTGTCGGCTCTGTTTTTATCGAAAATTCATATACGATGTAACGGCCAAGACACCACGTCCTTCCTACCTCCCTCACCTTTATCGAATGCTTCTTTCCACGTGACGTAAGACATCACCTGCTGGGATTCCATTTGTTTATAAATGTGACTTTGTTAGTAGCCTGTGTTTCTAGTACCTACACGTAGAGTGTGGTGGGATACCACAAGGCTCTAATACTGGGCCCTCCTTGTTCTCGTCCATACATTTCGATAATTCTTTTTTGACATGTCCGAAAGCTACAGATGGTCATATTTGGTTTTTTTTTTATTTATTTATTTTTTATTCAATAAATAGCAATTTCAATTTATTATTTATTCACTCTTCTTTTTTTTGTGGTATTTGTTTTTCATCATTTCGTGGGACGGCAATCGTTTTCTTCGCTTGATCTTCGGAGAGAAAGATCGCTCTGAAGAAGTGTGAAAGGAACCAAAGGCGAAAAATAATAAACAATAATAATAATAAGTAAGAAAAAAAAACTGATTACGAATGATCAATTGGAGCTGCTGTATGGCAATCCAGTAAGCAGGTCGGCATGCCGTGTATGTACACATAGGCCAGCATCTTACACCATGTGTACACATATACCTGGTGTAAAAAAAAAACCATAAAGAAAATTCCATAGCTCGGCATGAAGAGTTTGTTTCTTCTCATCTTTTGTGGTATCTTGTCAAAGTACATTATGGAGTATTGTTCGGTGCCCGTTTTATGAATTACCAAAGTGATAAATCACTTTATTACTGCGGTATTATATTCAAGTCAGATCTTTTTTTCTTCGATTTTTGAATACTTCACGCGTACGTCTCCGCGTCATTCATCTTCCCTAGCCTCATTTGGATGAGGTACTCGTATGGTATATTCCTAGATAGGTTTTAGGTTATTTAGTCGCCTCTTCACTCCCTCACCTGTGTAGTATCTATTTCTCTTCGGTATGCAGATACTTGAATCTTTTGTGGCTCTTTGTTACCGGCTTTTGTTAGTGGGGTTTTGATATTAGGATATGACTTTGGGCAGATGTAAAAGAAGAGCTGGTCAAATCGCGGGATCGTGAGTTTTGCTAAAAGAACACGCTAAAATTGTTACCGATTGAAAAGAAGCTGCGTGGCCTTAAGTGGCCCGTTTGTTAAGGAGGCGGCATCTTACTTATTCGTTTATGATCTTGTTTTACTTTTTCATTCTTCGGCAATTTAAAATGGCTTGTTATATGTTCTGGTGCGCTGCGCACACAGCTTAATTGCGGTCAGTGTCCAGGGTTACTGAATTATTTGTGAAAAGATAGCTGAAATGAAAAGGTGATAAAAAGCATGGAAATTTGAGAGGCCTTCTGGTTTCACTAATTTATCGCTATTTTCACGAACACTTATAGGTGAAGATTTTTTATGATTGGTCAGCGTAATTCGAGATTTTAATTGCAGCTCTAACATAGATACGTATACTTGCTTTTTCAAGGAAACTGACCTTAATTTCACTTGGACTTTGATTGTTATGTAGCCGGTTTGATACCACAACACTGTTTTTAACTGTTCTAACTAATTGTTTCAATTTAGAATCGGAATATGTACCAGGTGTATAACCTTAAAACGATCGTTTTTTAGTCAGAAAAACACATGTTTTTTTCAAAGAAAACAAAAACAAATTTATTCGAAGTACTCACCCTCGCTAGCTACACATTTCTCCCATCTCTCGTGCAATTTGTGGATACCACGCCAAAAAAGTTCCTTCACTTTCGAAGCAAACCACTCATCAAGCCATTTTCGGACGTCTTCGTAAGAACCGAAGTGCTGCTCAGCGAGCGCGTGGCCCATCGACGAAAACAAGTGGTAGTCAGAAGGGCCCAGGTCTAGTGAATTAGCGGGAGGGGGTAGCACCACCCAGTTGAGTGTGGCCAAGTAGTTGCGAACCAGTTTTGACCTGTGCGATGGTGCGTTGTCGTGGAGCAAAATCACCTTGTCATGTCTTTGTTGATATTCCGGCCTTTTTTTACGCAGAGCACGGTGCAATTTGATCAATTGTTGGTGGTAGCGGTGGGTATCGACAGTTTCACCAGGTTTTAAGAGCTCATAGTAGACGATACCCTGCTGATCCCACCAAACGCACAACATTGTCTTCCGTCCGAAGCGATTTGGTCTTGCGGTAGATTTGGTGGTTGACCGGTATCAACCCACGATTTTCTGCGCTTTGGATTATCGAAATAAGTACACTTTTCATCGCCAGTCACAATCCGATGCAGAAACGACTTTCTTCTGTGTCTGGCGAGCAACATTTCGCATGTGTTTTGGCGTCGCTCCATCTGCCTATCGTTCAATTCATGCAGCACCTATTTCCCGATCTTTTGAACCTTTCCCATGACGTAGACGAATGGAAATGACTGCTTGAGTAACATCCAATTGCTTGACAAGCGTTTTTTGCGATTGGGTATCGTCCTCGTTCAAAGGAGCCCGCAATTGACTGTCCTCAACATTCCTCGACCGATTTTCGCGCTTCGTGTCGCTCAGGTCAAAATCACCGTCATTGAATCGACGAAACCAAGCCCTGCACGTTGATTCCGCTGAAACATTGTTACCATAGGCCTCCACAAGCATTCAACAGCCGTTTTCTTCAAATGGAAGCAAAAAAGCAGAGCTTCCCGCATATGCTCTTTTTCTGGCAAGAAACTAGACATGATCAGCATAAGACAAACGTATGTTGTTGAATGAAATTTGTGACGATATGTACTGATTAATGTTAACAACTAACCAACCCTTAAATAAAAAAAAAAAACTGCCAATGGTCTGGGCGAAACTTTATTATTTTTCTGGTCAAAGTTCGGGAGCGGTCAAAGTCGGAGTGTATCATGAGTTGCTTCGAGATTATTAGATTTCTTGGAAAATTATTTTTGTTCTTAATATAAAAATATTTGAAATAGAGATTTTTAGCCGATTAAACATTGAAAAAGTCCGCGTATACTATTCGAATTTCAGTATATTATGTACACTATAAGCCCATAGAAGTAAAAACGAATTTGCTGCCTTATCAGAATTAAGAGATATGACGAATTGTTAAAACGTATACAAACCCATTACTTCCACTTGGGGTTTGAATTTCGAAAAAATTGTGAAACCGGTTTTTAGACGATTTCATAAGAAGCAACTTGATATCTCATGAGACAAGACGGATTTTGAAAAATTTGTGAAAACTTAAGCAAACCCTTTACACCTCCTTGGTTCTGGAAATTCGAAAAATCGTGAATTGGTTGGCCGTTATAATCAATTTTATATCTCATCAGAACTTAGGAATGGCAAAAATTGTGAAAACATGTACAAACCCTTGGGGGTTGAATATAAAAAAATTGAGAAATGGGTTTGTAGGCGATTATATAAAAAGTCTGTGGAAATGAAAAGCGATCTAATATCTCATTGAACCTAAGAAATATGTCGAAACTTTGAAAAGCATACAACCCCCTTACACCCATTAGGATTGAATGTCTAAAATACTGAAATTGACTTTTTGGCTTTTCTATATAGGAAACCTTAGGAAGTAAAAATGAATTCGATATATCACCAGATATGCAACCTCCTTACACCCACTTGGTGGTTGAATGCACAAAAATCATGAAAGGAGTTAATAAATAAATATGAAGACAGTACGAGAAAGTAGGAACCAATTCAATTTCTTATTACTTCTAAAAGAAATGACGGAACTTGTGAAAACGTGTTCAAACCGTTTATACCCTCTTAGGGGCTGAAAAAGGAAAAAACTTAAAAACAAGTTTTAGTCGATTATTACGCAAGCACGTGAAAGTAAAAAGATATTCGATATCTGATAACACGTGGGGATATAGTAGAATTCGTGAAAAAGTTTACAACCCCCTTTGCACCCCCTTAAGGGTCGAATTTTAAAAAATCCTGAAAACGCTTTTTAGGTATTTACATGAAGAAGCCGTAGAATAAAAATGAACTCAATATTTGGAAAGACCTAATAGATATGACGAAAACCGTGAAAATATATGCATTTCATTTTCACTGATCATTTTTTTTGCCCCCCCTCCGAACGCCAATGGATATTTGAAATTTTTGTTTATCTAAATTAGTTTTCTAGTTGATTTACATAAACGTACCGAGTTTCAACTTTGTAGCATAAGCCGTTCTATAGATAGGAAAAACACCCCCCACCCCCGTACCATACTACCCCTATAAAAAATTATATTTTTCCAAAATGCTACTAATATAGTTCTATCTAAATACCAAGTTTCAGCTCCATATCATAATAGGTTGTCGAGATATTAAAATCGGAACTTTTTCCTTTTCACCCTCCCCCACCCTCACCCACTACACCCTCACTTCCAAAATTTTGTTTTCTGCTAGGAGTCTATTAGGCCTACTTCTGGTAAAAATTTTAAGCTTTTATCTTACACTGTTCTTGAGATAGAAGACGTGATTTTTTAGAAAAATTCTTATCCCCTCCACTTCCATGCTCCACCGCCCCCTTAAAAAATTTTGCATTCAGCAAACTTCATTTGTCAACCTTTATACGCAAACCAAATTTCATTTGTCTAGTGCAATTGGTTCGTGAGATATCGTAATCTAAAGTTTTTTACCCCTCACTCCCGTACGCCACTACCCCCACTCAAATTTTTGTTTCCGATCCATTCTCCTAGTATACCTACAGTAGGGTCACTAGATACACACACAACACTCTCTACCTAGGGTTTGGCAGATACGTCTAATTCGGTCGTTTCTGTACTAGAAATTGTAATTTAACCTCACAAAAATCGCCTGTTTATGTACTAGTTCGCTTGTTTTTGTACTAATGAACATTGCTATCAAATTGCGTTTTTGAAGTGTGTTAGTGCGAATATGTGAAGAGTCGGAAAAAAAGCTGTCGGTTCCACAATTCTAGTACTTCTTTTTCTTTGGTATGGAAGTGTGTGTGCGCGAAATTGTGGTTTTCAATTGAAAATTTCCGTATTTCTTTCATTTCTTTTATGGAAATTTACAATTTTGCAGCGAAAAGTCAATCATTTCGAATGTTTAGAAAGCAAAATCCCATAAACATGAAAAAAAATTAAATTTACTGGTTTTTCACCTTGGTACGCATCTGCCAAACCCCTCTTAGAGGCTGTTTTGGTGTGAGTGCGTATACAGTAACCCTAACCTACAGCTATTCATTAAGTTTCAATTTTGTGACATTAACCGTTTAGGAGATATGGATTTTAGAAAGTGTCGATCTCACCTTTTTTGCGTTTCGGACGCATTATTTTTCCCCCCACTCCCAAACCCCTTCACCTATATCGGCAATTTTTTTGCAAATGGGTCCACTATTGAAGATCTATATAAATTCCAAACTTGAGCCTCCTAGCATAAGCGGTTGCTGAGATCTAGAAACCAAAATTTTCCGTCTAAAACACTTCCCCCTCCTCCCCCCTCACACCCCCACCCCTACAAACTTGGCCACTTCAAGGGGCCTACCCAGTCTATTCATAAAAAAAATTTCAATTTTATAGCTTAAAGGGTTTGGGAGCTACGAGCCTTCAAACGATTTTGCGTACAGCGGTCGACGTACGGCGTATAGCGTACGGCGTACGGCGTACGGCGTACGGCGTACGGCGTACGGCGTACGGCGTACGGCGGACAGACGGACTGAACATTTTTTTTGCTTTTTTCGTGTCTACTAGTCATGAAACGTGAAAAAAAAAATTTTCGGGGTAGCAAATTTTTTTTTTTTAAAAAATCGAAAACAATACTGTATTATTAAAATAATAAAGTAAAATGGCTCCCTAACGCCATCTATGTGTCAACGCTCGTTTTAAGGTTATACACCTGGTACATCTCAAAAAGCTGAGTAAAACACACATTCAAATATACCCATTTTCGTACCGCTTTCGAAATTTGTCGTTTTTTAGCTATTTTTCTGCTTCTTTTATTAATACGAATAACTTCCGAACTGTTAATGCTATTTAAAAAAAACTTTAAACCCATTATGGGAAAAAATACTTAAAGCTTTTAAAAACATTCTTGTTTAGTTCTTTCCGTAACGAAACCATTGATTTATTGCAATTATAATAACATTCTGGAGTCAAAGGAAATTAACTGGAAAACAGGATCGTTGACCTGATTTTTTCCACAGTAATATCAAAGCCTATTTGTTATCTTTCATACCAGGTTAAATTTATAGATCCAGCTTAAGAACTTTCGAAGTTAACCACCCTTAATCTAAATCACTTTCGCAATTAAATAATTCTTTTTTTTTTATTGAAGTGAAGGAAAAAGTACGACCAGCAAAACGTTAGATGACTTCTTTAAATTTTACGTCTCTGGAAACACTTCCATTCCTAACACGACGTTGAAAGAATATGTTCAAAAATTAGTGCGAGGAGAATGGTAGTTCCTTTAAGGGGGAACCTCCTTTACATGGTCGAAAAATACATGATTTTCAAGAATTATTTTCTCGGGTATAATAACTCGAAACGCTTTGAAATTTTTATGACAATTTAATGCATAATTCAAGAGCACAGTGTAATTTATTCACATTAAAAAATCGATGTTTAATTTAAACATACTGCAGTCACGATCGCCTGCAAGCCAATCGTATAATACTCTAGATGAATACTGAACTCCGATTTACATTGTAGTTAGGGATGAAGTTACATATTTATCCTTTTCCTTGGAACCATTCAAAAATTAATGTGTACAAAATTTCAAATTCGTAGCTTAAATGGTTGTAAAACCATCAACAAGTTTTCTAGAACACGTTTTTTTAAGGATTTTTTGTATAGAAGCTACTCGAAGGAGTAAAGAAATTTCACTGACAAACGAAGTCTAACTTCATTTTTGCTCAAATCTTATTTGTACAAAATTTAAACTTCGTGGCTAAACGATTTCTTGAGTTGTAGTAAGTTTCTTGAATTGAATGAGGATATTTTAACAGCATATTTGTATGGCAGCTACACGAAGGACTAATAGGATTTTCTTCATAATCATACATTTAGCTCCAACTATTGGAAAATTAACACATACAAAATTTCAGAGTCTTAGCTTAAGCCCTTCTGAAGTTATCGGACAATATTCTTCTGTTTTAAGAACATTTTATATGGCAAGTACCAGAAGGAGTAAAAGGATTTAACTGACTAGTAAACTCGAACTTCGTTTCCACTCAAAACTAATTTGTACAAAATTCCGAATTCGGAACAAAAAGATTACTTGAGTTATAGTGAGTTTCGTAAATTAAGTGAAGACATTTTGACAGGATATTTGTATGGCAGCTACACGAAGGACTAATATGATTTTTTTCATAATCACACATTTAGCTCCAACTATTGAAAAACCAACGTAAGTCGTAGCTTTAGGCGTTCCGAAGTTATTGGTCAATATTCTTGAACACGTGATTTAAGGACATTTTGTACTGCAGCTACCCAAAGGAGTAGGACGATTTTGCCCATTAACGAACTTAGCCTTACAAATTCAACCAAAGATCCACATTCAAAATTTCAAGATTCTAGGTCAAGGCGTTCTTGAGTTATTGTGCTAACGGTCAGACAGACGGACTGACGGACGTAAAGCGGATTTGGAGTTTTTGGCCACAAATAAACACAAAATAATATATAAAATTTTTTCGTCCGAAGCTCGGTTCTATGCGTTACAAACTTTCGGGCTGGATTAAACTTATAATACTCTATATGATTTCATCTAGACTAGAGTATAGAATTGGATGGATGTTAATATCACCTCGTTTCTAGTGTACACTCTAGCGTCCTTAATTTTGATCTGAACCAAAAAAACCAACAGTTTTTGTAAAGTTTATGATACTAGCTTCTAGATGACGTCGAGTAATTTAAAGAAAAAGTTGATAATCAAACATTTCTGTAACCAAGAAAAATAATAATAAGTAAGTAATGTAGCTTCAGTTGTTAGACTGACGACTGAATAAACATATTTATCTGCATGTCTGAAATTCTACTTCCTGTCAAACTCATTGGCATAGATTTCATTCAGATTTGAACAAAAAAAAATTTCACGAACCAAAATATTTCATCTACTTTTTATTGTAATTTGTGCAAACATACATCAAGTGGTTTTAAAAATAGAACAATATACACATACAAATACAAATACAATTAAATCATCACAGTTAAAAAATATCCAATGCCACTTTATACAGAATATTTTAGCAATAAATTGCATCAAATAACTCATAATTGCTTAAAAGTACACTACTTTTGATCAAAAATCTACAAGTCAATGAGTTGGTTAGAGTGCATAACAAACAATAATTCTTAGCAATATGTAGTTACGCAGTATATTATTTTTTTTCTGTTGAGAGTTTTTTCTAAGTCAAAATTTGAGAAAGAAAGAGTAGGAGGAATTAGAAGGAAGTTTCTGATTTTATTTTTCGAGATCGCTTAGTCCTAAAAATTTAAAACTTGGAACTTATACGTAATGACGTTAGGGATCAGTTGAAGCACACAGTTAAAATTTTTTACAACATTAAATGTTGGCAACTAATTGCCAACATTATATTATATACCTAAAAGGATTGGACATGCCACAATATAAAAGAGCCAAGTTGTTTTATGCGCATGCCGAATTAAAGCTGCATGGGCGTACAAAACTGATTATCTTAGGTTCAAAAATTTTGGCTCGCATTTTAAAAGTTTTTTGCATATATTAAATATATTGCATAAACATACTGCAGTCACGATCAGTTGCAAGCCAATCGTATGATACTCTAGATGAGGACGATTTTACCCGTAAACGAATTTAGCCTTACAAATTCGACCAAACACCCAGATTCAAAATTTCAAGATCATAGGTCAAGGCGTTCTTAAGTTATCATGCTATCGGACAGAAGGACGGGCGGACGGACGTCAAGCGGATTTCGAGGTTTTGTCCCCAAATAAGCACGAAATAATATTTAACTTTGTTTGGACTGAGGCTTCGTTCTAAGCGTTTACAAACTTTTAGGCTGGATTAAACTTATAATAATCTCAGATTTCAGCTAGAGTATAAAACTATCTAACTCTTTGTAATCTATGTTATGTATGCTTTACAGATGCATGTTATTTTATTATATATGTACATATTTACTTATGATCTGGTACGATTCTGT
Organism: Beris morrisii; assembly: GCA_951812415.1. NCBI lineage: Eukaryota > Metazoa > Arthropoda > Insecta > Diptera > Stratiomyidae > Beris > Beris morrisii. The sequence continues at coordinate 63,758,719 of OX638310.1, forward strand.
AACTGAAATCTCGGCGAAATACCAGAAACGAGTAGCTTTTTCAAATGCGTACTTTTTTGATAAACACCAAATTTCGATATTTCGTCAGACTTATTTTTAGTTTTTTAGTTTTAAGAAGGGGCGAAGCGCTCGAGACACCGCGCACACGAGGCACCAGAAGGGCCCATAGCGATCCCTTCAGAACCTCGTAGGTCACTAAACATCCCCTAAACAACCCAAATCCCTAACGAACTTATTTTTAACAATAATGCAATTATTTTTCTATTACTAATTTAATGAGAAGGCTATATTGTTGTGAACTCAAGGGAGACTAGTCATCGAAAAGATTTCTTTCGATGCAAATTTTTCTTTTCTAAGTACAGTTGCATGTTCAAAATATTCACCTTTGTAACGCTTTTGGATTGCCCCAAATATAACATTATTTTGCTACGCCATTGGATCCAAGATCTAAGCCGTTCAGGTTACCATGACAACCAATAAAAATAAACAACAACATTATTCCTTCATAATTATTTCACGTGTGTTTTTGACAATCAAGATCCCTTGGCATCCTTGGATTCCATGGTGATGTCAAAATAAATTTGGTCTCTATTTTTTTCGAGCTTTTACACCGGGGTGTCCTATCCTTTTAGTTATATAATCTAAGTTGCCAACATAAGATACTTTAAATTTACATGTCTCAAAACCACTTACTTACTTACTTATTTATTTAATTATTACAGTTATTCTATAAGATATTTACAGTTTACACAATTTTTGTAGAGATCAGAAGCGGAAAAAAGTATTGTCTTTACAACTATAGTGTAGTATTTCTATTTCTTGACAAATTATGTTATTAATTAAAGTGATACTTCATTTAGGAAAATTCGTTTTCAAAACCTATTCATAAGAATAAAACTAACTTATTTAGGCAGCTTAGAAACGACTCTACATTTTAAATACTCGTAGTACTGAATAGTTTTGAAACTAGGGGGTTGTCCAAGTTAAGGCATCTTTCGCGAAATTTGTTCATAGCTTTTTCCGATAGGTGTGAAATAGAACGAACTTTAGCTAAATCGTGGAAATGTCGTGTTGGAAAATAAAACGGTTGTTAAAAATTATTTTTAAATATTTATTTTTTAATACTTGTAGCTTTTTCTTGTGAGCTTTAGCACACGGTTTTCAAATTGGGTCTCCAGATAGAATAATAGGCTGTATGGCTGATTTGAAGATCAAACATTTATTTTCTTCGGAGAGCTTTGATTTCCAATTATCCATTCATAAATTGAGTATGGATGCTCTTTGAAATTTTGCAGGTAACATTTTCCGTATGGTCACGGAAAGTTAATTTTTGAAATCTCAGCAGTATAAATGTTATACAGTATGGGACTTAAACTACAGCCTTGAGGGACGCCGGCTGGAATTGAAAGGAAATCCGAAAAGCTTGATTTTAATTTAACTCTGAATTTTCTGTGTTCGAGAAATGAAGTAATTATTTTGATGATAAAATTTGTAAAAGAGAATATCATCAATTTGAAGAGCAGTCCTTTATGCCAAACCGAATCGAAAGCCTTCTCTATGTAAAACCATCGAAACTTTAGCAATCTAGATTGAGAGTATAAATCTGACGGTGGTCGCTGCTTACTTTCCAGGCACCTAATTAAATGCTGCGAAACTAAATATATTTAAAAATGACATTAACCATTTAACCAAAATTCGCGGTGGCTACATAATTTGCGGCGATTTAAATGCCAGGCACAGGTACTGGAATTGCTTCAAGGCAAATAAAGCCGGTAAGATTATATATGAGGAAATGTTTAAAAAGAACTTCTTTATCCATATACCTAGCGAACCGACATATTTCACAGCAAAAGGAAGTGCTTCAACCCTAGATATCATACTTAGTAACGATCGAGTCCCTATCTCGTAGCTCATCACAACTCACGAACTATCTTCACCTCACATGCCGGTAGAATTTTCCATTTTGAAAAACATCCAAATCGAAAATACAGAGAAATTTATCACTTGTTTCGCCAAAACTAACTGGTTAAAATTCAGACAGCTTTTATCACAGAAAGTTGACACTACTGTCCTAGACCTATCCAAAATTACTGGGCCAAATGAAATCGATGATCTCATACATAAATTCATGAACTCTATATGGGAAACATCTGATAAATGCACTCCTAAATATAATATTGACACAAACCCTCCAAAGCTAGATGATTCGATCAAGGATATAATCAAAATGCGCAACACAGCCCGCCGTCGATGGCAAAACCATTTACATTTTTACTGTAAAATTAAAATTCGGGAATGTAATAAATACATACATCGCTTTGTAAAATCACATTCCTAATAGTAAACATAAATCACATGACACATGTAATTTTACGATTTGGAGGGTGAAATTTTCTTCATTGAAGTAACTTATAATACCAATATGTAAATTTACCATTTAAAGGGTAAATTGTACAAGTAGCCGCATGGAAAAGCAAAATTAATTTTCGCAATACTTAATGTTAATCGAAAGTTTTAGAAGTGAAATCTAATATTTACTAAGATTTAGCGGAACGAAAATTTCACGAACTAAGCACAAATTTTATCTTTATCGTGAATGTGGTATGTTTTTTATAAATACTTCGGGATATGCAGAAATGCTATGGGATATAAGCGAGAAGAAGCTTTCTATTAAATTGTTAATAATTTTATATGTATATCTTAAAGAGCAAAATGGTAAAACACTTATTTCTAATAACAACTGGGGTTTATACTCGTATATTAAAAGTTATTTTATTTATCAAAAATATAAAAATAAACATATTCGTTATAAATAGATGATGTAGCATTTAAACCAAATCAGGCAGTTATTACATACCTACACGGTAAAAATTTTTGGTATAAATTCAATAAAATTTTGGATATATAGATCCTTACCATTTTCATATAAACTTTATACACTCGTAGAGAATAGAACTGATAGTACCATGTATAAAACTTATTTCATAAACTATGAAATGAGTGTATAGAATTTCAATATAAGGTTTATTATAAATTGATAAAAATTGTTTATCTTCATATTAGGATACGATTTATTCTTTATTTATAAAATAAATCTATACCAATTTAATAAATACTTTCTATAGGATATTAGTATAGTATTTTATATAGTCGCATTATATGTTTAGTAGTATTTGTATATATATATGTGTATAAAGCATATATGTATAAAGCATAATATGTAATACCACAATTAATATGAATTTTCTTTGAAATAAGGTTGATTAAAAGAAGTTTTTCCATACTTACATAAAAATATTTTATTTATTTATAGGTGGGTATATATATTTGTAAATTGCTTTGAAACACACTTCATTTCAGACTTATCTCCTAAATGATATGTCTCGTCACTATGTAGGTACTATTAGTTTTTCGAGAAAATAATTTTGAATAAATTTCCAAAATTGTCTTAAGTTTAGATCATATTCAATATTAAATAAAAAGTGCAACTTAAAAACAATGTCAGTGGCATTTAAAAAATTGTAATTGGACGGAAGCAGTATTAAATGCCCATCCATAACTACCATATATTGTGTAACCGATGACTTGGAAATACCGATAGCAACAATATAAGGCGACTTAAGGCTTGAGTTCTCCAAATACTCGCTGTTTGTTAGTCCAGGCTAAAGGAATACCGTGTTAGAAAAGGATTAATTCTATTCTAATTGAAATAAGAAATTACCGATTCTTTCAATGGCTAATTCATCCATTAGCCGACTTATTTTTTTGTTTCCATTTGGAGGTGGGGGAGCAAACGAAGAAGGTTTATAAGTGATAATGTTAATAAATCCCAATCTGGAAATAATAATTATATTGTAATGTAATATTGGTTGCGTGAAATGTTTGAAAGTCACCTAGTTCTCTTTTGATCTCCGTATATAATACCCTTTTACCTGCCTTCTTTATAGCAGTAAAAATATGATTCTGAACAATTCGCCACTTTTCTAACAAGAGCTCAGAACGTTCAGTATGATCTAATATAAAATCAAACAAGATCTGAAAGTAACATACACAAAAATTATTAAATCGTTATGAGATACGAGTATGTAGTATGTAGTGAAGTATACCAATTCCGGACAAGTGAAAAAATATCCGCAATCGTTAAAAACATTTAAATCTTTAGTTTTTACTTGTTGTCTCCTATATTTTGAAGTGGATTTTAATTTAAGTTTTGCGAAGCTAATAAATATAAAACCAATTTGTCACTCGAACACGAATTATTGTAGAAACTACAAGATTTCACCTGAATACACAAAATCTCTGTAGTCTAACTGCACTTGTTCCGTACTATATTTTTTAACTGCACTTGTTCCGTACTATATTTTTTAATTGCCACTATCTTTCGAACTCCATTACCATAATCAAATGTTACAAACAAGCCGTCATACATATTTTCGTTTTATTTTAATTTTATATTTTATTTATATCATAAAGTATTCCGTTACTAGTGCCACGATCCACTTTAACTTTGTAAATGATCAGTTTAACGACGCGACGCACATTTCCATTTCAAAAGACGCTTATTTTATACCAAAGAAGATAAAATGTATACACTACTCTAGAATAAATGAAAATATTTATCCCAAAGCTGTATTAAATCCATACAACCCAATATACAAGACATTTTCGCAGAAATTTTCACTCTCGTATTTATATTATTTTTGATATAAATTGTATTCGAGTTATGATGAATAGAATAAAATATTAAAAGAAAGCATAAAAACAATATTAAAATATTATAAAGCAAATATTGTATATGTTCCGTAGGATATAATTTTATTTTTCTTGGTATACAAAGGTTTTATAAATTAGAATAGTTTAAGTACTATACTATTTTAGGTATTTATTAACGTTATAAGAAAAAATATATAAACAACTTTTATATTTTATACCAAAATTTTTTACTGTGTACTATTTAAAAAAAATTAATCGCGAAGTTTACTTACTAATGTTCGCACAAGAAATGATAAATCAATGCACATTTGCAAAATCTCTCTTTATTTACAGCATACCGAGATGTAAAATTCCATTGACCAGTAGTATTGACTGCAATTTTGGCCATTAATTTTACTTTATACATGAAATTGTTTGATTTCTCCATGTTTTAAAATGTATATTTCCGTATAAGATACTGTAATTTTTATCCCTTTGTAATTTTAAATAGTATTTCATGTAAAAAACTTAATTACATAATGGTAATAGCGTTTTTACATGAATTAGGTAATAGTACCTATGATATGGGGATAATTTTATTACATTAAATGGTGTAAAATTACAAACAAGTTTTACTGTGCAGCGACATACCAGACCTAGGAAGTAAGTCCCCAATAAGTTCATAACTCCATTGAAAAAACAAATACACTCTTCTCCAATTGCTGCATAGTTTTATTTCTCGTACAAAATAAGATCCAATAATTTTCAATGAAAAAGTTTTAATATACACAAAAGTACAACATTGTCCTCTTCCATTTATAATAAGGCCAAGTGTCACAGGATCTGTGAAATGCATGAAAACAAAAATGATTAAAAATTTATGAGAAAAAGTTTTCCGTAGAAAAGACAACAGAAGAACGAATTAACCCTAGCACACACAGGCGGAATTGTTTTCGAAGGATATACGAACCGTCGGGTACAATTATGATGAAAACGAGCACGAAAAAAGAGCAACAGATAAAAGAGGATTAGGATAAATAAAATCCTTTTCTTCACTTGTTCGTGACCTTTTCTTTCGTAAATATTTGCCAGATGTTCATCTTGTAGCCCGAATGGGAATTAAACTGGGCAACTCTTTCAGGACGAACGCGGCAAGCTAGTGATGGTTTTAACGATAAACACAGATTACAACGTGTAATCCAAATGGAATTATCCTTTTTTTGTCAACTCTTTGTCAACTTTTGTCTATTATCCTCAAGCGAGGGACGTAGATCTTTCGAACAAGTACTACAAAAATTTATTACCGCCAGTCGTTTTAATAATACGCAACTATTTTTCGATACAAGACCGATTTGCATGTTCCCGAATTTGTAACTTCCGTGAAGAAGTCCTTCATTTAGTGATGAAATTAATTCAAAATTGTAGAAGGATCACACCCTCGCACACGCGCTACTGAACATGATTTTCCATTATTATATTATTCATTTTCATTATAACTACATTGCGTTGAAGAGAGTGTGATTTCCCTTTATTCAGAACATGAAGTCTAGTGTGTTCTAACGCTTCTAGCACTTATGTGGCCTTGTAGTTACCGTCTATGGAAATTTGGGAGAATTCTGACAAAACCGAATGGAATTCTGCTTGTTAATTGATTTCCGCATTCAATTACACACTAGATGGATTGCTTTGAAGACGTGGATTCAAGAAGATTTGCAAGGACGCCAGAAGGGATGGATATTGGGAGCGAGTGTAGCATTGTTGGGAATATAGTCGCAGGAAGTTATTCAGTTTTGGTGTTCTGGCTGATGTAATTGTGAGATTTGTAGTAAGATTTTAGTGAGTAGATTTCATTGTCGACTGTTACCAATTAGAATTTGAATGGCGGTGGAAGTTACCATAGAATTTCCTCCATTAAGAACTACATACACGGAAAAAGCATTTCAAAACTAGATTTAATACACAATTTTCCTTTTCATTATCATTGCGGTAAAAAAGATGGATGATTTTTATTATATTGTTGGTAGTGGCCGCCACTGCAAAGATATTAGGCACATTTTAAGACTCTATTCTGTATAACTTATCATCGAAAGTACACAGTTGTATTAAACTGTTATTAAAAATCAGGACTCATCAAAACGAAATCTTATTGATATGAAAAAAATGGTAAACGCCACAATTTGTTTTTTCCTAATGCTCTTGACAAGCATACGGCTTTAAATTCGAACTAAGTCTCAAATTAGTGCTACTATCCCGGTCGTGAGATGAGATTAATAAACCCCCACCCCTACCCACGTAAGTACAATCTAAATTAAATCTATATTATAATTTCAATCCAGATCAAAAAATCTGCCAACAGTCTGGGCGCAACTTTATTATTTTTTCGGTAGAAGTTCGGAACGAGTTTAATTCTGAGATGCGGTGTAGGTTACTATGTGACTGAAAACCCAAAAAAAAATTCGGAAAGCGGTTAAAATGGGGTCGCGCTAGAATACTTACGCCGCTGCCTCATATAACATATTAATTACATAATTGGTTCATACACCGGGACGAGATCTAGTCCTAGTATAATATCAGTTGTTACGCCATTAGAAGGTATTTCGTGATTTGGTTTTGGGCCATTACATGAAATCGGAAAGTCTGTGGGAGTGCAAACCAATCTAATATCTCATCAATCCTGAGAAATATGTCGAAAACCATACGTCCTATTGGAGTTGAATAACAAACATCCCGAAATCAACTTTTTGACGATTATGTAGGAAGCCTTTGGAAGTAAAAATGAATTCGATATCTCATTAGAAATAGAAAAATGTAAGAATTTGTGAAAACATATACAACCCCCTTGCACCCACTTTGAGGTTGAATATCCAAAAATCCTGAAATTATTTTTTAGATATATATAAAAAAAGGCCGAAGAAGTGAAAACCAATCCGATGTCTTATCACTCCTAAGAGATATGACGGAATTCGTGAAAACGAGTTCAACCCTTTTTTACACTCTTAGGGGTTGAAAACGGAAAAACCATGAAAACAAGTTTTAGGTGATTATTAAATAAGCCCGTGGAAGTAAAAAGTTATTCGATATCTAATCAGACCTGAGGGATACGGCTGAATTCGTGAAAATGTATAATCCCCTTTACACCACCTTGGGGGTCTAATTTTAAAAAATCCTGAAAACACTTTCTAGGTATTTATATGAAGAACCCGTAGAAAAAAAATTAATTCAATATTTGGAAAGACCTAATAGATATGACGAAAATCGTGAAAATATATGCATTCCATTTTCACTGATAATTTTTTTTGCCCCACTTCCGAACGCCAATAGATATTTTAATTTTTTTTAATCAAAATTACTTTTCTAGTTGATTTACATATACGTACCGAATTTCAACTTTCTACCATAAGCCGTTCTATAGTTAGGAAAAACACCCCCCACCCTCGTACCATACTACCCCTATAAAAAATTATATTTTTCCAACATGCTACTAATATAGTTCTATCTAAATACTAAGTTTCAGCTTTATATTATTATAGGTTCTCGAGATATAAAAATCGGAACTTTTTCCTTTTCACCCTCCCCCAGCCTCACCCTCTACACCCTCACCTTTAACTTTTTTTTTTCTGCTGGGGGTCTATTAGGCCTACTTTCGGTAAAAATTTTAAGCATCTATCTTACATTGTGCTTGAGATATAAGACGTGATTTTTTTAAAAAATGCTTACCCTTTCCACTTCCATGCTCCACCGCCCCCTTAAAAAATTTTACTTTCACCAATCTTTATTTATCAACATTTATACAGAAACCAAATTTTATTTCTCTAGTACAATGGGTTCGTGAGATATCGTAACCTAAAGTTTTTCAACCCCCACCCCCGTACGTCACTGCCCCCTCTCAAAAATTTGTTTCGAATCTATTCTCATAGTATACCCACAGATGTTCATTAAGTTTTAATTTCGTGACATTAACCGATTAGGAGATCTGGATTTTAGAATGTCTCGATCTCGGCTTTCGAGCGTTTCGGACGCATTATTATTCCCCCCACTCCCACACCCCTTTACCCATGCTATCATTTTTTTTTGCAAATGGGTCCACTATCGATGTTCTATATAAATTCCAAGTTTCAGCCTCCTAGCCTATGCGGTTGCTGAGATCTAGAAACCAAAATTTTTCGTCTAAAACGCTTCCCCCACCTCCCCCCTCATACTCCCACAACCCAAAAAGTGGTCACTTCAAGGAACCTACCCAGTCTATTAATAAAAAAAATTTCAATTTAATAGCTCATAGGGTTTAGGAGTTATAAGCCTTCAAACGTTTTGCGTGCGGCGGACGGCGGACGGCGCACAGACGGACTGAAAATTTTTTTTGCTTTTTTGGTGCTTATTAGTCATAAAACGCATAAAAAAAAAATTTCAGGGTAGCAAATTTTTTTTTTTTAAAAATCGATACCAATACTTTATTATTAAAATAATAAAGTAAAATTTGTTAAGCTAGTATTACACTGTACGCGGCGCACAGACGGACTGAAAATTTTTTTTGCTTTTTTGGTGCTTATTAGTCATAAAACGCATAAAAAAAAATTTCAGGGTAGCAAATTTTTTTTTTTTAAAAATCGATAACAATACTTTATTATTAAAATAATAAAGTAAAATTTGTTAAGCTAGTATTACACTGTATGCCACGCAGTCAAACAATTAACTATTTTCCCTGGTAAATAGTGGCAGATAGCGTAATCGTAAAATTTTTGATTGCTATGCTACGCTCACGTTTGTTACTCCCGTTTCTCCAGTTGATCCCGTTTCTCCCGTTTCTCCCGTTGATCCCGTTGCTCTATTGTTCCTGTTTCTCCCGTTGCTCCGTTGCTCCCATTTCACCCGTTACTGCATTCTCTATCCACCATCCTCCATCCTCCATCCTCCATTTTCTATCCACCATCCTTCATCCTCCATCCTACATCCTCCATCCTCTATCCACCATCCTCCATCTTTTATCCATCATCCACCATCCACTCCCATTTCACCCGTTACTGCATTCTCTATCCACCATCCTCCATCCTCCATCCTCTATCCACCATCCTCCATCCTCCATCCTCTATCCACCATCCTCCATCTTCCATCCTCCTCTGACGGATTTCCGTGTTATTGGTCTGCTGGGATCTTATAATAGTTCTTAAAATGACCTCACTTTACAAAGGTTATTTAAAATTTTTTTACCTTACACAGAGATGGCGTCACGATAAAAAAAAGTTATTATCTTTCTTAAATTTAATCCTTTGGAGCGTCTACAGTAAAGTTTCATTTAGATAAACTATGAAGAAATTGGCATCTGAATTCAAACATGACCGGCATATATACAATGAACGTACAGGACGCCTAGAAATCGACTGTACACATTTTGGGTAAAACTAGGAGCGTAAGATAAATATTTTCTCAGCTTATCCAATAAGAATGGTAAACATTTCGATCTCTCACCCGTAGTGAGTGAAAAAGACAAAAAAAATTCACTTGCGTCTGATCATCGAGAGCGTACCGCCCACAACAGACAGACTTACCCTGAAAATTCATAACAAAATTCGATGAGCAACTGTGCAGGGCGGATCAATTTTCTGTGCGTTCTTCGATGCGCGCCAATGATGAAAGTGTGAAGACTGAAAGCCCCGGATCGCGAACCCCATACCTCTGAAGACTAGTGCTACTGAAAGTCGTGTTTGATTGCATGAGTTGGCAACTACTAGAATTCTGTTTAACCATGATCCGACGCTGTCGACCGGTGCAGTGTCAATCGGTATGTCATAATTCTTATGTAAATCAGTCGTATCCAATGAGTGGTGGGTACCACAAAATTCAAATGTATATCCATTCTTCCATTGATCGATTCATGTGTAATATCATTGCACTGGTACGCGACGATTACAGCAAACTCTCAGGCCTACTCCTCCTACACTGTAGTGAATGTATTACCATCTCTCTCTCAGGATCCAGGATCAAAGTATCAGGATCACTTCTATCGAAGAGTGTGGCAAGAATGCAAGAAATCAGAAAGCCAGAAAAGTGATCACCACTATTTTTTTGCACTCAAACATTATCAACAAAAAAGCGAAACCATTAACATTGCTTGAGTAACTGTCTCTATGTTCTCATTCGGCAACAAAGTGATTTTTTTCCCACGGTAGTGCTCCCGTTCACTCGAGTTCAATTTCAGTCGCAAAACTGCATGAACTACGCTTCGGATTGCTACCACATGTTAAGAGATGGGACTGCTGGGAAGGAGTTCACATGAAATACGAAGGGAAAAGAGTTCAACACACAAAGGCTCTTTAATAGAGCTGAACTGGAAAACTAAATGTGTGTTTAGATCTCGTACGTGCCAAGTTTCAACTTCTTAGTATAACGCGTTCACATGATATAAAATCAGAATGACTTGACACCTTGTTTCGTCTCTACCTCCTTTAGCGAGGGCATACGGTTAGTAACTATTCTAGTTAATATTATAGTTAATTTCAGACATTCTGGCGTCATAAATAAATTTCGCTCAATCAAATCAATCCCGCTAATAATTTCCATATAAAATCGATAAAAACGACAGACAATAAAACATTTTCGCCTCAATACCAAAGGAACCGAAACAAAAAACCCCGAAAAACTTCGTCAACTTCTTGTTGTTCAGTTGTGTCTGATTTATGGGAAAAAGGCGTGCCTAGTGGTCGTTTATCGTTTCTGATTTGGGAACTCTTCGCAAAGCCTTGTGAACTTCTTTAAGTAGAGCGTACTGCTTGTTTTATTTCGCATTATTTATTGAATTTCGTCTGTTCCTTGTATGTCCCATCGTTACCTAATGCAATTTTTCCATTTTTTTCATCCTACCTCTAATTTTTTCACTAGATAAAATCAATTATGATGTTAGTTTCTGAAATATCTTTCAGATAGAAGTTCGAAAGAAGAAAGAAGAAACCAGGTTGTTTTCTATTAAGCGATATCAATTTCGGTTTAACGGATTTCTTTTTCAATAAGGAACACGCCCCTTCTCTGGACGAAAAAAGGATCATCAGTCTACTATTCATTGCATCTGATTCAGATCAAATATGAGAGTAGCTGAAAGGGAACAGCATGTTATAAGGTCATAAGATCGGTTCAACGGTGGCAACGGTCACGATTTTCGCATCAAAGATCCTTTTCATGTTATTGTTTCCGATTGAAATGTCATAAATAAGCGAATCAGTTCAATTGCGAGTCAAATGCAAATTTTCGATGTCCTTTTCATAAGTCGCGCGTATAGTTCTAGGAAATTGTAAGGGTTGTTTGTTAAGATCACTACATCTTCTATGGGATATGGTGCAGAATGGAACAATCTTTTATTGAGAATCGTTACTTCTGCGAGAAACTGAATCGAAAGGTGTGTAATTGATACTTTTCTTCTCAATTGATATCCGTTCGAACGACATCTTTTAAATATTTACGAGAGCCATTTTTTGAGATTCATTGAACTGACTGAATTTCATGGGACATGGCGGTTATTTGCAATATCTATTCATTTATTACATACCTCATTGTAAAGGCAGTACGTACCGTATATGGCAAAATAGATTAAGAGTTTCTTTAGAGAGTGTATAAGACAGATAACGACGAATACCTTTATAATTTATATGTCTTTTGAAATCCATTTTTAAATTGATTCTTTCCATTCGCTTACAAAGAACGAAATATGCACATAATGTTTCTCAAAGTGAATTACAAAATATAACCTTCAGCACTGTTCAAGTATCACTTATAAATTCTTACCCACATAATACCCAATATCCCGATAATACGCTGTTGTGGAACTCATCAATCCTTTTATGGTGAAGTGTGGTGATGAGGCGTGAATGAGTCTCCATATGAACTTTATGATGAATTCTGTAGTATTTTCATAATGAATTTCATCTAGAAAAACTATCGCATCCGACTTTTTGGCGAAAGAGATCTCTTGCGGATGTCAATAGTGTTCGATAGAATAATCACTTCGCACTATCAATAAAGCAAAACAATAAAAAATCTGAAATCAGTATGGGCACAATTTTTTTATTTTTAGGACAAAGTTTACGGTGTTGCAGAATTTGATACACTGCTTCGATCAAGATTTTACGTTAAAGAGAGAGGTGGGATTAAAGGGACACTTTTGTGTTGAAGAATATGACAAAAAACCTAAAAAAAATTGTTGGTAATTATGGCAGCCTTCGATAGTCTCAATCGCAAAACGTGGTTAATAATAGCTGTCCGATTATATAATATTTAGAGTCCATTTGTTTACTTTTGAAAAATATAGGTCTTGTCTTGTTCATTAATTGGCCGCATTGAAAGGAACCTTCATATTTATGAAAGGGATGGTGTTATTTAAGACTTTAAGACTGTTTTAGATCAAATATTAATCCAAAAAACCGAAAACAACTAATAACAAATGTCCACAGTCGCTTTTTGAAGGACCTTGTTCACAGCTTCTTCTTTTCTATCTACAACTACCCAAAGTCTTGATTTGGTTTCCGAAAATAGGGCCCAATTAGCACAGGAAGCGCCGTTCTGATACCACAACTCGTTTAACCTGGTCGTTGAGGGCTGATGAAGTATATACATAGTTTTAAAGAGACCTGGGGCTTGAATAGATTATCATATCCATCCAGAGCTGTTCAAGAAGGTAACCAGTTCTCCTATCTTGTTTTTTGAGATCTCATCAAGGTTATTAAAGAAGGGTTTGTCTAGTCTGGCTCTAGCTAGGGCGGGACACTCGCAAAAAAGGTGGATAACAGTTTCCCTCTTATTTGCATCCCCACAACTGCGGCAATTGACGTTAAAGAGAGTACCCAGTCTGGCCGCGTGGTCGCCGATCGGCCAGTGACCCGTGCTGATTGCCGTGACTTTAGAAACGTCCACACGGCTCCTGCTCCGGGAGTAGGATGGCCACATATTTCTGGATACGACGCAGTTGTTCAGTCCTCTCCATCTGGAGTTGGCGTTTGTGAGAAAGTGGGTGGATATTTGGCGCTTAACAGTCCCTAGTTGGACCTGAACGGATTCTACGAGAGAGCTCTGAAGAGCAGAACCTTGCCTAACTAATTCGTCTGCCCGCTCGTTACCCTCTATCCTGCTGTGGTCTGGGACCCAAAGCCGAGTAACTTTGACTTGACTTCCTAAGTGGGCTAGCTCCTCTCGGCACTGTTCGACGAGTTTAGAGGAGGTGGTAGCCGAATCTAAGGCCTTGATTGCGGCTTGGCTATCAGAGAGGATTACAACATTTCGCTTTGGCGTAGCGTCTTGCTGCAAAGTCCGACAGGCCTGCCGGATCCCCAGTATCTCCACCTGGAAAACGCTGGCGTAGTCCGGTAAGTGGTAAGCCCTTGCGATGTAGTGTGTGCCTGAGAAAACTCCCGCTCCGACTCCACAGTTCATCTTTGAACCGTCAGTGTATATGACTGTGTCGAATTAATGTATAACTGAACCATTCTTCCATTCCGCCCTGGTTGGAAAACCCACAGCGAAATCCTTCTTGAAGGTCAGTCTCGGAATAATGTAGTCGGTCGGCGATTTAACTATTTCCGCTGGTAAGGACTCTAGAATGTTACTGTGACCGTAAGGTTTGCCATACCAGCACCCAGATTCCTTGAGTCTGATAGCGCTACACGAAACAGTACTTCTGATATGTAAACCAATAGGTAATAGATGCAACAATACGTTCAAAGCATCCGTCGGACATGACCTCATTGCACCTGCAGTTCCGATGGCTGCAGTTCTCTGAACCTTACTGAGTTTGTTTATGTTGTAACTCTTACTCAACGCTGGCCACCAGGCAAGCGATCCGTAGGTAAGGATTGGACGTATTACGGCTGTGTACAACCACAGAACCATTCTTGGTTTAAGTCCCCACTTTTTGCCGAAGGTTCGTTTGCAGGCGTAAAAAGCGATACGTGCTTTCTCCACCCGTGTATCGAGCACAACTCCAAGATACTTCGCACTTGATGATAATGGTAGTTGATGGCCGTTTAGGCGGAGGAGGTTAAAGTCCGGTATTTTGGTTTTAGTGGTGAAGAGCATCAGTTTCGTTTTGTCCGGATTTACACCCAGGCCGCACCTAGCAGCCCACGTGTTTACCTTACCCATCGCACCTTCCATGATTTCACTGATCACTGAAGGAAACATCCCTGATACCAGTATAACCACGTCATCCGCATACGCCACCACCCTAACCCCTTCCCTCTCCAGTTTTACTAAGATCTTGTTCATGACCATTAACCAGAGTAGGGGCGAGATAACACCACCCTGGGGTGTTCCTCTGCACACAGATTTTTTTCAAATGGCTGTTCCCTAAGCTCGAGTGGATAATTCTTGTACTCAACATGGATACTATTCAGTCGCTGAGACATTCCTCGACACCGAACTCGATGAAAGATTCTTGAATGGCCTTAGTATGAACGTTATTAAACGCACCTTCAATGTCTAAGAAAGGTAGCTAGGGTATGCTGTTTGTAGTGCATTGTGTATTTAATTGTTCGCACAACCTCATGCATAGAGCAATCTCTGTGGATCTTCCCTTGAGGTATGCATGCTGGGATTTTGAGAACGGAGATCTATCCAGGATCTGTTGCAAATGGATGTCTAAAATGCGCTCCAGTGTTTTCAGTACGAAAGAGTTCAAACTAATGGGTCTGAAATCTTCCGCGAGTTCATGACTACGCTTGCTCACCTTCGGTAGGAACACCACTTTGACTTGTCTCCAAGTCTGGGGCACATGATTTAGGGAAATGCAACTTCTAAAAATCGCCACCAGCCAGGGGGCTACTATGTCTTGTAGCTTCTACAGCATAATTGGTATTATACCGTCGAGGCCAGGCGATTTGTACGGTAAAAAGCTATTGATTGCCCAACAAGTCTTCCTCCCGTCGACAATCAATGTAGTGTCGTAATCTGATATTCGCCGCTCACCCTGAAGGCTTTGGGTGTCCACGCGGCTCTCCCTAGATCCGAAAAAATGGGTGCTCATTAAGAGCTCCAGTTTCTCGGCAGTGGAGTCCGTCCAGTTCCCGTCTACATGCTTCACAAACGACGATTTGATTTAGGCAGCAGAAAGTAGGTAACAACATTGAAAACTATTGTTTTAATAAAAATATTATAGTTATAAGAATCAATAATTGTGATGTGGTGACAATTATGAAAGGGACAACATTTCTTAAATAGTTCTATTAACAGCAGTTTAAACTTTTAAACGATAATAGGCAGCATGGGAAACAATCTACTTCACCAAACTTTTAGAAAACGTTTAAATATTTTACTGTGGCATCAGTAAAATGACAATCGCCTAAAACTGCTGTGTTCAATGAAATAATACAGTCTTGGATTTAGATTGAGTAGGTTTCAGAGTATAATTGTTGCCACTTCTCCCCTACATGAAGCTTAACTAGTGGACGGCACTTTCCCATGAAAATCACCCTAACAAGAGGTGTCTATCAACTGTAGAAAAATACCAACAATTTTGTTTTTTGCAGATTGAATCCTTTTAAAAATAATTTATTACTTCAGTATTTCATCAACGTATAAATAAACTGCCAACAGTCTGGACGCAACTTTATTATTTTTCGGGACAAAGTCTGGAAAGTGGTTTAAGTCAAAGTGCGACAAGAGTGCATACGATACTGACATCCATCAGCACAAATTTCGATTTTGGATCATGATCAATGTCGAAAAAGAACTTTACAGTTTTGAGATACGGATGTTTAATTAGAAAGTTATTTTTGTCATTAGTTAATTTTATCAATAGAATACCTTCGTCATACAAAAATTTAAATAAATAATCAGCCAATAGAAGTAAAAATTCTGAAATCAACTTTAGTCGATTATATTTTAATCCTGTGGAAATGAAATGTAATTTGATATCTCATCAGACCTAAAAGATATGACGAAATTTGTTAAAATGTAAATCCTAAAAGTAATTTTTAATCGATTATATAAAAAGCCTATGGAAGTAAAACTAATTCCCATCGATTAAGAGATATGACGGAATTCGTGCAGTTTTATATGCAACTCCCATTTCCTTGTGGTTGAATTTGGAAAAATCATGAAAAACATTTTTAGGCGATAACGCAAAAAGCCCGTAGATCAAAATACCAGTTCGGTATCTCATTAGACGTAAGAAAACGGCAACCACCCTCTTATACCTTTCGAGGGTAAAATTTCGATAAATCGTGAAATGAGATGATAAAAGCTATTTGATACCCCATGAGATCTTAGAAATATGGAGAAATATGTATGTGGGATCCTAAATTCCCTACATCTGGCAACACCATTTGTTTGTGGAGACAACGAAGAACACGAGGTACGACGACTCGACACGGAGGTTCTTTCCTTCTTCTTTCCGGAACCAGCAGAGGAAGCAGACCTACGGGTCTCAGCGCGAAGCCAATTTGTCCGGTGTTATTTTTTTTTTTATCAATCTTGTTTTACCTATGGAATATATTTTCTTTTGTTTAACGTTTATTTCATTCAGCCTATATTGATCCCACATGTGTATGAAAATATACACAACCTCTTTACACAGACTTGGGGTTTGAATTTTAAAAATACGTGAAATCAGTTCACATGCGACTACATAAAAAGTCCCTGGCAGTAAAAATCAATTTGATATCTTATCAGAGCTGTAAGATATGGCAAAATTGGTAAAAACATATGCCACCCGTTTACACCACTTTGCAGGTTGAATATCCAAATTTCCTGAAATTAATTTTTAAACGAAAATCCGTGGAAGTAAAAACCAACTCGAGATTTTATCAAATCTAAGAGATATGACGAAATTCGTGAATCATATACAACCTTTTACATCATCTGAGAGGTTCAATAGCTCTACATATATGATATGTTAAGCCTGTGAATGTATTATAATTTATTGGATATCTAATCAGATGTAAGGGATATGGCAAAATTTGTGAACAAAATTTAACCCTTTTACTCCTTTTTGGTGGTTGAATTTAAAAAAAATCCTGAAGACAGTTTCTAAGCATTTATCTGAAGAATACGTTATGTGATATGATATGACGAAATTCATGAAAATATGTGCACCCTATTTATACAGAAAATTGCTTTTCCACCATCTCTGTACACCAATTTATATATCGAATTTGTTTACCTAGTTTCAAGTAGCAAAAGCCATTACTAGGATAGGAAAAACACTTCCCACAACCATTCACACTTCTCCTTTTCAAACTGATATTTTTAGAATATGGCACCGCAATGCTAATAGGGGTTCTCCAGCTATAAAAATTGTCCATTATATTCAAATTTCATCTTCCTACCATAATTGGTTCGCA
Organism: Beris morrisii; assembly: GCA_951812415.1. Taxonomy (NCBI): domain Eukaryota; kingdom Metazoa; phylum Arthropoda; class Insecta; order Diptera; family Stratiomyidae; genus Beris; species Beris morrisii. Next base: position 63,776,727 of record OX638310.1, read on the forward strand.
AGATACCATAATCCAAAGTTTTTCACCCCATACCCTGCACGACACCTATAAAATTTTGCTAGTGTACTCCCCTACCAGCCCACAAATATTCATGAAATCTCAGCTTTGTGCTGTTCATAAGATGTGCTTTTTGGAATGTGTCGACATACTAAAGTCTTAAAATATAGCTTCTATGGTAGCTTTGCCTTGAAAATTCATTCTCACTTACTATACTTTATTTTTTTAAGTATCATAACAATAGTGCGCATTACCAGTAAGTACTTTCCGCACTGAAATAATTAATGGAAGAGTAAGTATGTTCCATGTGGAGCATGTAACAGCTAAATTTGATCCAAAGACGTAAGAAAAACTGACGGTCTTGTCGATGAACCATACAAAGCACATACTTTTTGCCAATTCTCACTGAACCCTAAAGATTTTCGATTATCGAGATTTTTATCGAATAACCAAAATACCTTTGCACCGGATAATAAATGGGAATTAGTTTCAACTACGGGGTGGTTTCTGTCCCTTCGCTTAAACTGCTTTGTGGTCGTTGCATGATAACGATAAGATCTTCCTAAAGAATCTCAAGTATCGAATAATTCGCAAAATTGATATAAAGGATATCTGGCAAGATACCGGATCAATTTTGTCCCAAACTTTTTTATTCGACAGAAAAAGGCATTGTGGATTGAACTGCACTTATTCATTTTTTTGCTACGATTGCATTGTGTTATGTCTTTGATGTCAATTGGCAAAACTCTCAAGGTAGATCAGATTAGATTCAAATAATAAGGGAGGAAATTAAGAACTCTCAACGGTTTCGATGATTGTGTTCTTCCAAAGGGATGTGGATGACGTAGAATGAGAGTAAAGTATTAAAAAGCGGAGAGTCCTGCTGTTCAATTTTAATTAGAAAAAGAAAACGAAGCAAAGTTCGAAATCACACAGTCACATAGTCTCGAAAATCCCGACAAATTTGTAGGTGTTCCGACCTAAAACTCCAAATATATTACAAAATCCGAATCTTAAATTGAAATTAAAAAAAAAATATTAACGATCATGGCGCGTTCAAAACTGCTCTCGAATATCATCATCCCATGATTAAGCGAGATTTTGACGGGACGGTATCGAAAGGAAGTTGTGACCGTGCAAAGTGTTGATCTTTTTTCTGCCACCAACGTTGGCAAAGTCGTGATTAAAACAACAGATCGTATTGTAGGTTTTGTAATTCGATAAAAGCATAGAAATTAAATCGGCAGCCTGAATTCTGGTTCAATTCCGATGAACACAACAAAATCGCTTCATGAGGTCGCCGGATAAAATCTCAAATAAATTGTTTCTGCGAAAAAAGAAGCCGCCACCTGACCATTACTAGTGAAAATAGTTACTTTTATGCGGATAGAAATCGATCAAAGACTTTTGCACCCACACTGTTTTTGAATTGCGCGCCAAATATTCAAAAGAATCGACTGACTAAAAAAAAAATCGTTTTCAAGTGCGGCTCAAGCAAAATTCTGTGATACGAAAACAATCAATTTCACACACCCGAACTACAGGAGGAATAGACTCGAATCGGAGAAAAGTATCTTTCAGATGGATTGAGCCGAAAGAAAAGTGCGCGCATCCTGAATTTTGCAGAATCATCTATTGCTCTATTGCCCAGTGGACGATAGATGATTTTTGAATTGTTCTCTTATAAAAGATTCGATTCGGATGCCCCCCTTAATACTGGAGTGGACCTACCTTCTTTAGTATTATATTTTTCCTAACCGAAAGTGCGGTTTTCACTTCTCCTCTCACATGTCAATGGAGGCCACAATATATGCGATCATGACTTGGTAGTAATTTTTGTTCAAGGCGTCATGGTGTCTACTTTTAATAGCCTTCTTTAGCACTTACCACCATATTATTCCAGCAACGCTTAAAAGAGAGATGTAGTGTGTAGGAAAAAAACGGGGACCGAAAAAAGATCCGTATCGTTTTAAAATTATTGCTACCGAAGGTATTACCTATTTCTATGGTATCCTGCTGGGCTCGGAGCTTGGGCCACTTTTGTTTCCTTCTGCCGCTTTTGATTTCGTGTCAATATTATGGCCTATTCTGAGGTAACGGATGCAGAAGTTCTTTTTAAATGTTTTGGTCGGATCGCGGTAATGATTAGTTTGTTCTATTGTAAGTTTTAGTAAATTTTAAGCTGTAGATGACGCTATTCGCTCGTTCTACTGTTTTTAACTACCAATCCGTTACAGAATACCAAATCTGCAAAATACACTTTTCAGAATTAAATTCAGTTTTATTTAAGGACTTAATTACGAAATTTTGTGAAAGAAATACAGTCCCAATAGTGTGGATTTGAGATTTGGGATTTTAGGCAATAGCAGAACAAAAAAAAATAGCGTAGCTACGATTGGCAGGGGTTAATAGTATGATACTCCAGATTAATGACTAAGCTCTAGATACGGGAGAATTCATTTTAAAATTTTATCCTTTTTTATTTCAATATATTATTTATTTATTTATTATTATTTTCCCACATTCATATGGGACTTTTCAAAAGAGTAAACCGGTCTTAGAAGTATCTTATCATTTTCTTGCAACTGATATAAAAAAAACTATTCAGAAAATTTAGCACAAGCAAGCCTCATTCTCAATTATCTAACAACATATCCCCGCAAAAAAACTAATAAGCTTAGAAAGAAGAAACCCACTCAAATCAAGCGAAGAGATGACTACTAAAATGTTCCGAATTTAATGGAAGATCAAAGGTCTGATTTGGGTTGTTCCTGTTTATTGAAAACTTTCAGACAGGACCTTCAAAATTCTTACATTAAACGATTAGGAAATTATGTATCCATAATTTCAAAATGCTACCTGAACGTGCTTAAAAGTAGCCATACAAAGGATCTGACCACATTTTTTAAAGAATTTTGTATGGAAGTCACAAGTGAGCTTGACTTGTGCCATTTTTTTATACTCATGATTGCCCACTACAACGACAGTTTTTAAATACCATACCCGGCCCGATTCGAATACCATTCAATAACTACAATCCATTCTTGCAATAAAATTTATCGGCAATCCATTTGAAGGAATAGTTGGCTCGTTCACGAGTTTTCAATGATTCAAAATAAAATAATAGTAGTTCACATTCACGCCTTTATCACGCGGCGAAATCTCCATATTTCGATTAATCCTGGCCAAACAAGATCAGTAGTGCGTTCATAATATTAACGTACATATTCCTGCCAATATGAAGAATTTTTACATTAATATTATGAACGCGGTGGCAAATATTACGAACGAAGTGTAGTGCATTCATAACATTAATGTAAAATTGTGTTTAGAATAAAGTCTTTTATTAGCCGTTTTATTTAAATATAAGAAATAACTGGAAAGACGGATATTCTATAGTTATATAACTATATAATCTCATTGGGTTTCACCATGAGTAAATATTTCTCCTAGCCAGTTTGGACTGTACGCCCGCCAACATTTTTTTAAAGTATATCGCGATATAAAGGATTTCATTTTTTAAACCATTTTAACTCTTATTATATATTTTTTCATTAACTTGTACGTTACTTTTTGCTCTAAAAAACTATGATATGGTAGTGGTAAGAAATAGAAGAATGTGATTTGATTGAGCTTAGTGAATTCAATGAACATATTCATCAATAATATGAAAGAATTGATATTGCCATAAAAATGTTCTTCAATGCTGTGAACCGACACAATGTAATTATACATATTATTATGGTTCTAAAACTCGGTAGCGGTCTGTCTACCGCCGTTAGCGCGTTTTTCCGATGAAAAACCGCAATTAAAACCCCTTGCACCGAAGGGGCGAACGGGTCCCTTTCCGGCCAACCCAGAGATGGGTCGTGGGCACCAGTGGCTCCTTAATTTAGGCCACCCGTTCTTAAAGTCCTCCTCGACCGAGCCACTAGTACGAGGATTTAACTATTTCTTACTTTAACCAGCTAAACACACTGAGAAAAGGCTGAAACACGTCACAAACAGTTACAAAAGATACGTATTCCAAAAGAATGTATTGTAATTCAAATAAAAAAATAGACTAATATAACGTCTATAATGTAGTAAATTTAGAAAATTGTATATGAAGCTACTCTAATAAAATGCTAATTTACTCGTTCCCCCTAACTGATTTCTCGAATTCCTACACGACTCTACCTTAATATCTAGGGCGCCGCTGGTGCGTTGTCCCGCGATGTCTGCTCTTGTTTTCAACCGTAGCACTGCTTGAATTCAATCCCTCGTCGTAATCGAGTCTCCTCCGCCGAAAATCGAAACTCCGTACGACCTTCCTCCAGTATCGAAAACTCTCCTCCAACTCTTTATTTCTTTTTCCACCGTTCTACTTGAATTCCGCACTTTTACTCTGCTCGGTCTCACTTCCAAAATCGAAAGAGGCTGTTTTTCTGTTCTTCACCTTCCGCGAAATCTCGCCGAGCTTTTTCAACCGTTTCCACACTTCATTTATTTTCCGTTCTTTTCCAAAAAAGGTCAACGATCGTTTTCTCATAACTTTCCATTTCTCTCAGGTGCCGATTTATTTTCTCCTGTCCACTTTAAATTACCCACACGACTATTTAGCACGGGCTCAAACCTGCTGATCTGCTCTAACGACTCCACTTTCACGCGGTTCGTGCAGTGCTCGTCCATATTGTCGGTATGCGTCGTCGGATGACGTTTCTCGTTGTTGTGTTTACATTTGTGCGGTGTTGTGCTGTATTTCCTGTGTCGTATTTTCCGTCTTAATTGTTTTCTGTGTTGTGTTCTTGTTAAATGTCTTCTGGGTGTCGTTCGTGTTAATTGTTTGTTGTTACCGTGCTCCTTGGTGTTAATTTGTTTTGTTAACACCGGTTTGTTAGCCATAACTGAAGTGATTCCTTCCTTCATCGTTTCAGGGTTGACGGAATCAGCGGCTACGCAGGACGGAGTAACCATCGGTGAATGTAAGTATTACAATTATGATACATACTTGTTTTTGGTGTTGTGTGCTTCGGGTTCGGTTACGGATACGGTTCCGTAGGATTAAAAATATTTATGTTGGTTGCGTCGACGAAGTCACGTCTCTTGTAAGTATCCCTTATTTTTAATACGATTAGTTCCTTGACTACTAACACTAAACCTAAATCTAATTTACCCTAATATTACACTAATAATCCTAATTCCTTCATTTTTCCGCCTCTTCTCCGTGTTTACTGAAAAATACACTAATATTTCTTAATTGGTTTACTTTTAGGTGCTTGTGCTAGGAGCGTTAATCGCCTCAGGAAAAGTGGAAGACATCTAAAAAAACAAGCAATTCGGAGATAAGTAAACTCCAATATAATTCTGAATTCAACAATAATGATTTGCTTTATTTCTTTGCAGGTCGACATATAGTTACGGATGGATCCGTAACAACATGTGATTTAAAAGCACTGTTAAATTCGTAGCTATTTTTGGAGGTACATATATTTTAGGATTTACTTATCGTCTTATTTTTTATTTTAAATAAGTACATCGTAATTATGATTTTTTAATAATAAAGTATTGTAATCTACCTAAAAATTAAAAAAATTCTTCTTCGAAATTTAATATTCTCACGTTTTAGGACTAATCCCGAAAGGAAGAAAAAAATATCCGTCTGACCGCCGTGAAGGCTTGTACCTCACAAACTCATTAAGAGATTAAGTTTGAATTAAAATCAAACCAGAACGCTATATGAAACTTTATTTTTATAGGTTGTAAGTCGCATTGTAACCTGCACCGCATCTCAACCATTAAACGCGTTACGGAGTTCTACCTAAAAAATTTAAAAGTTGCGCCCAGATTTTTTATTTATTTATTATTCAATGAAAACATGGTCATAAAATATCGACATAACTATTTAGGGTTTAAAAATTCTGAAACCGATTCTTAGGCGATTGTATAGCTGTCTGTTATACTAAAAAAATAATTCGAAATCTCATCATTATTATATATAAAATAATTTTACGCCCCCTTAGAGGTTGAATACCGCAATTTCAAATGTTGCTCTTCAAATTAAAGTAAACTTTTAAATTCGTAACATTATCCTGTAAAAAATAGTTAAGATTCTGAGCTAAAAATTCATAACTTAGTGAAACTGCTTCTGGCTAGTTGCAAGAGATTCTGAATTTTAAAAATAAAAAATTTTCCAACAGTCTGGGCGCAACGTTATTATTTTTTGGGTATTATTCCGAATCACATATTAAGCCGAGATGTGGTGCAGGTTACTATGCGACTAACAACCTAAAAGTCAAAATAAATTTGATATCTTAACGGATCTGAGATCTAACGAAACTTGTGAAAACGTATGCCATGACTTTATATCACTTGGGGGTTGAATTTCGAAAAATCATAAAATTAATTTTTAGGTGATTTCTTGAATAGTCAGTAGAAGTTAAAATCTAATCAGACCGAAGATATAGCCCGAAATTTATAGAAACACGTACAACTACTTTACACCCCAATAAATGTTGAATTTTAGAAAATTTTGAAATTTAGTTTCCGTGATTATATGATACAAACATCTCTTCGAAGTGAAAACTAGCTTGATAACTTAGACCTAAGAGATATGGACGAATTTGTGAAATTCTACACGCTGTTAGGGTTTAAATATCCAAAAATTCTGAAATTATTTTTAAAGCCATTACATAAAAAGTCCGATATCACATCAGACCTAGGAAGTATGTCATAATTCGTGAAAACAACCCCTTTACACACCTTTGGAGGTTGAATATCCAAAAAATTTTAAATTTGTTTAAGGTTATTATGAGAAAGTCCGTCGAAGTACTATACGATATCTTACCAGACCTTACATATATGACGAAGTTCGTGTGTACAACTCCAGTGCACTCTTTTAGGGGCTTAATAGTACAAACTCCTGAAAAAAGTTCTTATGCAATTATTTAAAAAGCTCGTTGAAGTATAAACATATTTCATATATAATTAGACCCAAGAGAAGTGGCGAAATTCTTGCAAATGTGTGCAAACCTTTTACACTCCTTAGGGGTTGAATGTAAAAAAGGCCCGAAAACGGTTAAGGCATTTATCTAAAGAATCCGTAGAAGTAAAATTAGTCTCACACTTTGGCAGACCTAAGACCACCTTCTTTCGTCAATGCATATATGAATTTTTTCTTACCTATACCCAGTAGGACTAGCGTTGATTACCGGATCGATGTTGTAATCAACGAAATGTAATGACCCAGGCATCACCAATTCGATTACACTGCTAATTACCTTTTCATACAAATGTCCGCGAAAGTAAGGCATTACCAATTGCATGAAATGCAATGCACTACTTCGGTAGTAATACTTTTAAAAATTCCAATTAATTGATTCTGCTTCCTAGTTTTTCTGTTAAACTAATTTGGATAGTAAAAAAAAATATTTATTACACATGATTGTATGGTCACACCAGTTAAACCGACCCTTTGTATTGAAACAGATGTTTTAATCCATTTAAATTCATACTGTATCAAGTAAAATTCAAATTCCACAATCGATTTCAATGCAATTTTCATGCTAATTCGTTGAATCGAGTCCATAAAAAAATGTCGCGAATTGTAATTTAATGCTAAACAAATTGCCATATGCAATGGCACCCCTAAATATTTCACATCAGCCACGTTTTTACAATAAAATCACATCATCAATTTATCGATTACACTCGCAAATATTAGGCTACATTAAAAATTCGGGGCGTGTTTGTTCGATTTAAAATTCGCTCTTGCATTTTTTTCGTTACATCTTAACTGATTTTTATCGGAACCATTTTTAAGTCAATTTTTTTTTTTAAATTGTGAAAGAAGCATTCTTTTGAAATTGTTGAGATCATAAAATTTGCCAAATTGATGTTTTAGTTTTTATATTACGTTACGGAGTAAGGGTAATGATGACATTACGGGATCAAAATGCAACCCTTTCTTCGCTTCAACGCAATAACTTTATTAACTTGGCGATTTTATCGGGTTAAGTAAAGGGGTGAGATAGGTGTGATCGGTTAAGGGTTGATAAGAACGATGTGCTGAATGTTGTTCGAAGTCATTGAGGAAGTAATTGAGAGAATGTATTTCGACAATTGAATTTGGTGGACGTTACAAATCGATTTCTGGGCGGATACTGTAAAATTGAATTCACAAAATTGATTTGAATTTTGAATTATGAAAGTATTAATGGGACAATTTTTTGATAAAGTGTTTCGATATCGTTAAGAAAAACGATTTAATTGAATGTGTTCTAGTAATGGGGTAATTTATGAAGCGCTATATAAAACAGCGATGGGAACTTTAACCCATCAAACTAATTTATCTTCGTGAAAAATGAGCCAATAAATAAAGCTTACGCTAAAATTAAATTTATACGACATATAAAACTGTCTAATTCGAAATGTCCACACTCCACCCACATTGAAAGCGCATTATCTAATCTTAATAACTCTGCATCCAGTTCACTTTAAAATTCGCGAAATCAACAATTTGACTGAAAAGAACAGCCCAAATTCAATAAAGATGGAAATATAAAACCATCTATTATACCTTCTAGCCACTAAGTGAACATCTATTCTTTTTCCGTCATAAATTCCACACTATGCCAAACTATTAGCATAACTGATTGTTATCCGATCATTGCTAAGTCGTTCCGAAACTGTTTTTTTTCTCTGCGACTATTTTTCTTCTTAATTTTTTGCAGTCTATTTATTTAAAGTATATTTCACTGACGATAGACACGCACACACCAATGCCATCTTTTGTTGACTAGTCGATCTAATCCGAATGGCAGCGCCGCCATACTAATGCTTATTATATTCCTGAAATATAATAATTTATTTTTAATTTATTTGATTATACAGTTTTCGAGGGCGTATATTTACGAAAATATAAAGATCAAAATAGAAAATAGTGTTGGCTAAAATATTTAGCTAGTACCTACTTTACGGCAGATTTATTTTTTTTCTATCTGAGTAATATTTCATTGCGATATTTTTTGTTGATATGTTATGTCAAAGAGGCGCCTATTTTTGATATTTATAGTCCAATATCGTTTAAATTATTTACCGAAGATTTTAATTGTTATTACAAGGGTAGCGTGATTACAATAATTATTTCATGAATTGTGGGGAAACCGAGCAGGATATTTCCATTAGCTAATTTTAGGACAATGAGGTCGTAAACGTGCCAAGGTGAGTTTGTCGTACAATTCAAGTTTAGTATAATATCGTTCGACAAGGACGATTCGGAATTATAGTAATAACAATTTCAGGTTGTTACGCTATGAATACGGAGTTTTGTAATGAGGATTACGTCGTTAAGGTTATATCTTCCATTTCAAGGAACACAGCAGCTTTGTATGGATCTATAGAGTGTAATTGAATCGGGCTTTGCTTAATGGGAAGTTTCGCATTAGTGATGAGTAAGTACCAAGTCCTTTGTAGTGTGAACACCACAAACCATGATAATTGAACAATAAAGAAATTATAATTTCTATGTGTTTGACAAACTTTTCTTTTGTAGGGTTGGGTTTTTCGATCTTAGACCAACCCACTGGAAATAGGCGTTACTTGACAAGCGTGAGAGCGATTCTAAGCTATTGAGTACAAGAAAGATCAAAAACATTCGTTGAAGATGGTGAGGTCATCACCTATTAAAGCTAAACGTTAGTAGGGTTGTCTTTTCCGATCTTTTCTTGCCAACCTAGGCGAACCCATGAACATAATAGTTTTGTTGCATTTAAGCTAATCCAGCTAGATTACTTGGTCCATTTGACTCTAACTAACACGACTGTAAGTACGAACCCCGCCTTGGGCGCCAATGTGGTTCTTACCGGTAAGGTTCGATTAAAACTATTTGCATTTCGATTTGACCAGTGGATCCATACGGGTAGTGTATGGAATTCCCTTAAATACTAGTGTTTTTGGAAAATTTCTGAAAATCAAAAATTTTTTGCAATCTGTTAAAAGTTACAACGAACCGTTCTTAATTGCCAGGGCAGCTATCAATTCAAGTCGAAATATTCGTGCAGTGATCATCAAACAGAACTTCTCTGAACCCCTAAAAGATGTTTGAAGTTAAAGCGAATGAAGTATGGACAGATATTTTTATCTATAACACATTTTGTAGGATATATTCGTATGTAAATTTGTGATTGAATTGAAAGGTTAATACTAATGCATTTCCGAAAAGTACAATGAGTGCATTTTACATTATTATTCTCATATAATAAGGTATTTTGATCGACCAAAAATTTAAAAAAAAATGGATATTCTCAACTTTCATAGACTTCAAAAAGCAAAAACATTGCGATATGCTAGAGGAGCATCTCAAAAACGAAAATTTTTGATATGGGTAGTTGCGTGCGGATAAAGGGGTTCAACATCGTACCAAAAGCAATATTTCCTCAATTTACTGTTAAAAAAAATATATGTTCAGGATTTAGTTTCATTTTTTTTTTTTTTTAGTTTTATGAAGGGGCGAAGCGCTGAGCATACTACACAGTAAAAAATTTCAGTAAAAGTACTATTTTTTGTATAGTAATTTTTACTATTGGGTTAATGTAATTTTACAATTAGAACGTAAATTTAAGGAACTAATATGCTTATTTGCTATAAAATGTGTAAATGTTGTAATTTCTGTAAAAATTACATAAAACAACGAAAGTTTAAATGACGTTGTGCAGAATTCAATGGCGTTGTGTAATTTCATACATATTATTATGTATTAATTCTAATTCTGAGTAAAGTTGCTTCATGGTGTTCTTATTTGTATAGGTAAAACAAAAGCAAGTTCATCGTCGTGCTGTTGACGACGATAGAAGTCAGTTTACGTGATACGTGATAGTTTGTGCTAGTGCTTTGTTCGGTATGTTGAGTTCATAATGATTTTATGCGAATTGCGAAATGTGCTTTATAGAATTTCAAGATGTGTCGGGTTATAATAAGCACCAAGGGCTCTATCGACTAACGAAAAATTATTTATTAAAGTGCAAAAACGAAAATTGTGGATTATTATTTTCGAAATATAAATCGTTTGTGTCGTATTTAAATATGCGTCATTGCTTAGCAACCAAAAGAAATGACATAGAATCTTATGTTTCGTGCAAAGAAGAAAATTGTAACTTCTCCTCGAACACCAAAAAAGATATTAGGTTTGTTCTTTTTGGCTACACTTTCTACACTTTTCTACACTTTTCTGCACTCGCTCATGCGTATGAGCCCTTAACGGGAGCGAATTCCGAACTTACATATGAAGAAAAAGTGAAGATTCTATCAAATTATTTTGAAAACAAGAAATATCAAATAGATATTGATAAAACCGATTTTTGTATTATTCAATACAGAACAAAATATTTTAAAGAGGAGGCGAAAAACATATATCTCTATATATAAAAATGAATGTTTGTCTGTCTGTTTGTCTGTTTGTCCTGTATAGGCTCCTAAACCACTCATCCAATTGCGATGAAACTTTGGTGATTTGTTGAGGGTACGCCCTCGATGGTTTCTGCGTTAACAAAATTATTTAACAGTTGGTGGTTCGCGAGTTATTTCAACATTTGAGTGTTTTTCATATGATTTAGCGGCAGTTCGTTTTTGGTGTATTAGTTATGCCTATTCCTATTACTAAATGGTAAAGTTGGACGATGGGTGTTAAATAGAAGATAGTGGAGGATGGAAGATGGAGGATGGTGGATGATGGATGGAGGATGGTGGATAGAGAACGGAGGATGGTGGATGGAGGATGGTGGATAGCGAATGGAAGATGAAGGATGGTGGATGGAGAACGGTGGATAGAGGATGGTGGATAGAGGATGGGGGGATTGGGGATGGTGGATGGAGGATGGTGGATATAGGATGGAAGATGGAAGATGGAGCATGGTGGATGGAGGATGGTGGGTAGAGGATGGAGAATGGTGCATGGGGAATGGAGGATGGTGGATGGGGGATGGAGTATGGTGGATAGAGGATAGAGTAACGGGAGCAACGGCGCGACGGGAGAAATGGAGGATGGGAGATGGTGGATAGGGAATGGTGGATGGAGGATAGTGGATGGATGATGGTGGATAGAGGATGGAGGATGGAAGAAGGAGGATGATGGATGGAGGATGGTGGATAGAGGACGGAGGATGGTAGATAGCGGATGGAGGATGGTGGATAGAGGATGGAGGATTGTGGATGGAGGACGGAGGATGGTGGATGGAGGATGGTGGGTAGAGGATGGAGGATGGGGGATGGAGCATGGTGGATAGAGGATAGAGTAACGGGAGCAACGGCGCGACGGGAGAAATGGGGGATTGCGGATGGGGGATGGTGGATAGGGGATGGTGGATGGAGGATGGTGGATGGAGTAACGGGAGCAACGGGAGAAATGGGAGCAACCGGAGTAACGGGAGCAACGATAGTAACAGGAGTATCGGGAGAAGCAGGACCAATGGATCAACGGGAGTAACAGGAGCGATGAAACAACGTGAGCGAAGCGAGCGTAGCCGCGGTACGCGGCTAGTATTTTATATAATGTAAGTTCAAATGAGTATGCTAGTTCTTAGAATGCACTTCTTAACATGTATGAATAACTATTTTTCAGATCGGTACTACACTAGAACAAATTCAACACCCTGTGCTTTCACCATGGATAGGTGTAGTCGGTAAATCCAATTAAAACTCATATCTACCTAATATTACAATGATTCTAATCGATCTTTTATTACAGAAACCAGCCAGGGGTTCCTTTATTATATTTACGTAGATCGAATTCTAATAAATTCATCAGCGCAAAACTGGAAAGAAGCGTTTGGGCAGATGTTTGCGCTATATTTCATTTTGAATATAGAATATCCGCGGTCCATTTCACAAACCCTAGAGTTTGCCCAACGCTTTTTTTTCAATATAAATAGGGAAAACACTCGAGGCCAGGAAAAAACATCAATGCAATGGCTAAGGTTCTAACCTTAATCAACAAAATAAAAACATAATCTTTACTAAATTATAATTAAGTTTACAACAATAAAAATGGATTTGTTTATTTTCTAAATATATAACTTTTATTTAATCATAAATGATCGATTAGATTTGGGAACGCTATTGTTTTGTTAGTGCTATCACTATTTTGCATGTTTACAGCATTTCATAATAAAACATACTGCAGTCACGATCGGCTGTAAGCCAATCGTATAATACTCTAGATGAATACTGAACTCCGATTTATATTGTAGTTGGGGATAAAGTAGAATTACGTATGTGTATGATGTATGTCCTTTATTAAGGACTCCCATTTGATTGCTACTCACAACTAAAAGACAATATTCAGTGCTTAATTTCATTTTTTGTACTGGTTGAGTAGCCGAAAAAATTTTTTCCTTCTTGAAGAACTTTCATATGGGAGGTGCAGGAAGGACTCACTTGATTTCTTACATATTTATCATTTTCTTTGGAACCATTTAAAAATTAATGTCTAGAAAATTTCAAATTCGTAGCTTGAGGCGTTCAAAAGTTATCGTAAAATATTGTCCAACACGTTTCTTAAGGATTTTTTGTATGGGAGGTACCAGAAGGAGTAAAAAGATTTCGCTGACTAGTAAACTCGAACTTTGTTTTCACTCAAAACTAATTTGTACAAAATTCCGAATTCATAGCTAAACGATTACTTGAGTTATAGTGAGTTCCGTAAAGTAAATTTCAATCTTCTGAAATAAATTGTTCAGGAGATATGGATTTTACAATGTTTCAATCTCGGCTTTCAAACGTTTCGGACTCATTGTTTTTCCTCCCACTCCCACACCCTTCCACCTGTATCCACCGTTTTTTTACAAATGGATCTACTATCATAGTTCTACATAAGTTCCAAGTTTTAGCTTTCTAGCGTAAGTGGTTCCTGAGATCTAGAAACTAAAATTTTTTTGAAATTTCAGGTCGATCACAATACTTTATTATTAAAAAATAATAAATTAAATGATATCTGTCTAGTGTGGTATAGTAGTCTTACAACGATCAGAATGTCAGTGATGAAATTATGCACGATGTATGACCGCTGTATCATACCAGACAGATCTCTATCTACATGATTTACTAGTTAACACGTGAGAAGTGTAAAATAACAAATAAAGCATGTAATAAGAAATACATATTTATCTGTAACAATTTACACACTAGTGTGTAGCGTACACAATGCAATGTAATTTTACTATAATTTAAGTTGGCATCCCATTGCCTACTTTTAAAGTAGTAAAAATTTAATACAGTGTAGGCACCAAAAGGGCCCATAGCGATCCCTACAGAACCTCGTAGGTCACTAAACATCTCCTAAACAACCCAGATCCCTAACGAACTTGACTAGCTTACCATGCCCTATATACCTAAGCAACACGCAACAGTCGCACTGACGTCGTTCTGACGTTGAGAGAATAACCTTTGGTCATATTGGCATCGTTGTGTTTACGCCACCGCGACGTCGCGCCGATCAATTTCGGGAATGATTTTACGGTCATCCCGTTGTGTGCATAACTCGACCCAGTATCGACTACCATCCGACTCTTAAATGATATGTCAAAAAAGTAGGTAGATGGTTATTTATGTGACCAAGACTTACATTTCAAAAATTAGTTGTAAACTAACTTTATTTTATACAACGTCTTAATTTTGTGTATAGATGCTACATTTGGTGACTAAATCATGGCAAATATAGGATATTGAGAATTTAATACGATTATTTTAAAATTTTTTTTACTTACAAACCCAATTTTTCGATTAGTTATCGAAAATGCGGAAAAATATTGAATATCCTGCAAAAAAAATATGTAATCAATAAGTCTAAAGAATGGAAAAATAAAAAAAAATTACTCGTTAATTATTCGTTATTCGTTTCATCATTTATGCCCTGCAATTGTTTGTTAAGCGGCAAATACACGATACAACGGTTGTACCAATTATTGGCCCGATTTGTTGTTGTATGCGACGATTGTATCGTGTATGCGATTATGAACGACGGTTGGAGCAATATCGTAAATCTGCGGTCGCATGCATATTACAAGAAAATTGTAAACAAATCATATCGCGTGTACCGTTCATACAACCGTTGGACAGATATCGCAACAACACATGTTGGTACAACTGTTGTATCGTGTATTTCCTGCTTTAGAATCATTAATGTACTTCAACTAGAACATAGCTGTCTGGTTAAAAAAAAAATTCTGTTCCACATTTATGGAAGCCAATTTTTTAAATTTCACCTAACTTGTTCGTATATAAATTTGATCTAATTTTGTCCTAAGCCGAAATACCTTAAATAACTTTTAAGTTATATTAGGAACCTCTAAGTCATTCAAATAGCTTTTTAGTCATATTTGCAACCAAAAAGTTCCTCAAACCACTTCAAAATAATATTCCTCAGGAACTAGCCAAAATAATTTTATTTATTTTTTTAGTTGCTAATAACTTCAATAACTATTTATAGCCACAAAGTCGATCTCATGTTCATGATATTGCGTGCTGATCATGTCTTCTGTCGTCGGATTTTTTAACATTTTTATTAATCGCTTTTATAAGGTATATATCGTTAGGTGGTAATTTTGAAGCATAGGATTATCTTGCAAATGCAGACAACTGTTTGCATTGATAACAATTTACATCTTTCACAACGTGCCAGAGTGATAGAGAAGTACATTTTTGACAGTCGTCTCAAAGGTAAATAACGTAATTCGGGACAACGTTATATTAATAACTAAAAGCTATGGGATATGGCAGAAATATCTAATAGCGTAATTCCATCTATTAAATGGGTAACAGTTATTTTTGGTCGTTTCTAGGTTTTATCAATGGGGGAAAGGTTATAATTGGGTTATAATATAGATAATTCAGTTACGACTTTATATCTGTTACTTAAGATTTAGAAAACTGAGAGTTATATTTTTATGAGTTATAACAATTTGAAGTCCTGTGTTAGTTGGGATCACCTTCTTCGTTTCTGTTCTCCAAAGTATCTTACACATGACTCAGTGACAACTATCGTCTCTCCGAGAACATTTTTAATCCAATACTGGTTTTAGAAAAAATTGGAATCTCCGTCTATTATTATTATTATTATTATTATTATTATTATACTATGTCAATAATAAGAGCATATACATAAATATACAGTATTATTTCTTAAACACTAGCATGACTAAGGTCGCCAGATTGGGCTATTTACCGCGATTTGGGCTATTTAAATATTCAATTCGCGGGTACAAATTTCAAAAAGCTACTTATAGCTTTTTGGGCTATTCGGCCAACGCAAATTGTGTTAGTTTGCTAGTTTACAACAGTGCCGGTTTACGAGGAAATCTATTTCAAATAGAAATATAAGAATTAGATAACTGAATTTTAGTCGTCTCTTGGGTTAAATCTGCTAGTGTTACCGGCTCAAATACAACGTTGGCAAACTATGTCATATCACAAATCCTGTTGACACTAAATGTTCGGTTCTCTTTAATGAAAAATAATACTTCACACGATATCTATCTGGTGTTTGTAAACTAAAATTCATACAAATGAACCACTTTCTTTCAAGTTAAGGACACCCATCGAAATATAACATACAAGAGATAATAGATTTACCAATATTGATGACTGTCGTAGAGTTCCTTTTTTTCATAATTTATTAAACATTATTTTTGCTTGATTGGTGGGTTACATACATGTGTTGCAAAAATTAAAGTTATTGTTACAAAGTTATTGTTACATGTATACTCTGGCAATGCGAACAACTCATTTATTATTGGCAGTAAAGTTTCCAGACAAAGACAACAACCTTGTAATATCGTAGATAGGTCCATGTACTTCTCGCATATTCTAGACATTTCTCGCATGTAATAGTTACTTTATGCGCATTCCACACAAACAACCGAATATGCTGGAAATCTCTCGACTCACCACATGCAGTATACAAGCGCTGCAGAGCCCGGGGATATGTTTTTCTGCTGCGAGAATGAAACGACGATCAGTTCTACGCGAAAGTGTATTTTTAAAGTGATTTTCATCGATAACAGCGATCAAGTAGTAAATGAAATCGAACTGTGTTTTACTTAAAATCCCGGCGAACCTCATGCTCGCAATATTGTATGACGCTAATCGGGAGGCGGCTTGATCTTCTTTAGACTCAGGATCTGATCGCTTAGACGAAGGTGATTATGAGATGCTTACATTATTATATATTGATGTGCATCTTGTAACATAAACTAATACTCGTATTTATTATTATTCATAAAAGCAAAAAGCCATATTTTATTTTTGCCTAATAACTTACATTTAGGATAATTCACTGAAGATTTTGATCCCATTGAATTATGAAAATTACAAATTATTTTTCATGAATAATTTGATAATTGCACCTAATATTTTTAGAGAAGAAATTGTAATAAATGCGAATTTAAATATTTACACACATATTTACATAACAGTGTTTCTTAAGAATTCTGGAGCACAGTTTGTCGTCGGAATCACAATTATGTTCAACATATTTAAGTAGGTTTGATAAATTTCAAAGTTGAGCGCGATATTTGGGCTACAAGCCTACAAGTCTTCGTGCGGGTTTTGGGCTATTTCTTCAGTTCACTCGGCGAGTTCTGCAGCCAACTATCTGGCAACCCTGAGCATGACCATCGGTTTAAGTATGCTCGTTGATTAATGTTACAATTAAAGGTGATCTTAGAGTTTTCTTCAAAATAATGAACCAGTTCGCAAAGGCGCTGGGTCAAAACATTGAAAATCTCTTGATTTTGCATTGTCGGCAGATTTTCCAAATTTCTCACATCTACGGGAATCTGTGTGCTACTGCCAAGATACATGTGCTTAATAATTATAATTCCTGACTAGCCAAAATCAAAAATTATGAGATTTGATACAAGTAATTGTACGCAATATTTCCTAGAAGGTAAAATGAGATACACAGAAAATCTCTAACTTAAGGGGCCAGGGGCCGAATGGCTCAGAACATACGACTTCTTCCGAAAGGCACACATGCTTTTCTTACAAGTTCGTGCTTTTTGTGTTTACAGATTGGGTGTTCGTATAAACAATGAATAATTAGTCTTAGGCTACGACCTTGACGTTGGTTTTCCAATAGCTGCAGTTGAAGGAAAGAATTCGAAAAAGTGCCTATGAGTCCTCCTTCGAGTAGCTACCATACAAAAATTCTGTAAAAATACTTTCACTCAATTTACGGAAGCCACTGTCTTTTAGTTTCGAGTAGCAACCAAAAGAGAGTCCTTAAAATTGGATTCAATGTTCATGATTGAGAGATTCGAGAATCTATCTTGAGTAGTAGCAGCGATGCCAGATTTGAAGATTTTTCTTCAATTTGAAAATTTTTTGCGTTCTCAAAGATTTGAAGATTTTGATAGTTATTTAAAAAAATTTTTTGTATTCGCAAGATATTTTCTTTAATTTCGATACAACTGGAACCAACTGGAAAAGCCCAAAAAAGTGTGAGAGATGGACAGAACTCATTTTTGAATTATTTTAAGGAAGCGAAAGATAAAAATTATTCACGTACCTACCTACTGCTCGTATTATCATAATAGGGCCATAAAAATATGAATTTGCCAAATTGGGGTTTATGTTTCATAGCTTTATATGCAGAAGCGTTTTACAAGCTTTAGATATCGCTTACAAAATATTTAAGATTTTCGATGTTGATTTTTATCCAACAGATGTTCTATAACACAGTTGTGGAAGGACAATCTTGCAGTCCAAATGTCAACGAATAATTGAAAATAATGCAATCTTGTAATAATTAAATAATATTACATATTATATATATAATTATATATATAATATAATAATTCTTTTACATTTATTTTGGTTTGCTTTTACAGGTTGACTTTGGCGAAGTCGAACTATATACTGAACTAAGTACTAGAATATAAATGTACGTTATTATTTATGATTACTTTTTATAATAAATGTTTAAGCATATAACCAAAAGTTTTCTGATTTCAATACCATCAAAGTAACAATTTGAAGTAAATAAAATACTGGTAAGAAAGACGTCAGTTCCAAAAAATTGTTCAAAACTATATACTAAAAAATCCAAATATTCGAGTCGAATATCGTAGCTATGCATATCATAAAAAACTAGCTATATTCAAAAACCAGTTCTACTTAAAGGTAATAGAGATGGGTCGTTCACGAGTGAACTGTTCCAAAAGAACACTTCATTGAAGTGAGTGACTGAAGTAACTCACTCCTTTTGGTGAACTGCAGTTCCATCGGACACGTAACAAAAAAATAAAAACGATATACCTACTCAAGAAAAATAGAGAGTAACAGAGTGAACTGTACGAATATTTTTTTTTGCTCATCTAGATGTACTGTCCTTTTTTTTTTGCTCTACTGTCTTCCGACTACTACTACTTATTACTGAACTCCCCTCAAGTAATAAACTATGCAGTAAAAAAATGAACTAGTTCGCGAGCGAACGATGGAACGAAAACGAAAGAACGATGGAACGAAAACGAAGGCACGACGGAACGAACAGTTACATGGAAGTACTTCACTGAACTCGTTCCTTAAAGTGAGTGATTCGGAGTGAAGTACTTCACTGAAAGAAACTGCTTTGCCCATCTCTAAAAGGTAATATATTTATTCTAGGATCTCATAAAATCAAAAAATATTCGATGCAATTCTCAATTTCTACTTTAATTTGTTAAATTGAAAACATCTTCTAAAGTTCTCGTAAAATTCAAAAATATTCTCAAAAAAGCTGCTTACATTCAAAAACAAATCATCTTTAGTTTGTAAACTTGAAGACAATCTTGTTAAAATTTCGTAAAACTCCAAAATATTTCATGAGAACCTCATTGTTTTCAAAAAGATTTTCCAATTTATTTAGGGAAATTGAAAAAATCTTTTAAATCTATATTACAATGATTGTAAAATTCAATAATGTCTTCTTAAAATTCTTTTATATTGTTTGTATTGAAAATACAAGTTTTCCGGGTTCAATACTGTTCTTGTTTGTATTGTTAAAAAACATTTGACAAAAAACAATTGACAAGTGTTTGCGATAGAATCGGAAGGAATTATTTTTCTGGAAGGGGCCAGAATTATTTTTCTGGGGGGTCAAGCCGGGATGGGGGTCCCGGTCCCTCCTACCCCACTCCATGGCGCGCCTATGCTCTTCCTCCATAGCAAATTTAATGATCAAAAAAATTCTTTTGATTTTAATCGCATCATAATTGGTCTGATCAGTTTTCCCGGAGTTTATCACATATAGAATATATCACTTTCTGAATTATTTAAAAAAAAAATATTGAAAAGGCGTAAATTAAAAAAAAAACATATTGGCGTCATGGTAATATACCCACTACTGCCATTTATGTTGAAGTCTTGAATTCAACAGAATGAAGAATGAGGAAATAATAAAGACTTAAAGACTTACATTTAATGGCTACTGGAAGGAGTAGGAAAATATTTCCCATTTTCTATTTATATCTGAAACCAGATAAGAAATTTTAAATTCTTTTTTCTGTCATGTTCTGATTATTGATGACTATTTTGTAATGACTTTCGTGAAGAAACTACCAGAAAAACTAAAGCGACGTTGTTCATCACTCTTTCTTCATGCTACAGCCAGAACCTTATTAGCTTTGTAACACATCACCGGTTGCCTCTGTTAGGGCTGCCACTGCTGAGTGGGTGAGTAAATCACACATTGAGAGATGGCGGCTTTTTCCGGGAATGCGGCAGACCAGAAACCTTGTAGACGGACCAAGTGGACGAACCGCTTCTTTTCTTCTCAAATTGAGTAGTATGGTTGGTGTCCTCACAGGGCATAACTCGTGTGGCCTACACATGGTCAGATTGAGAATTATTGACGACCCCATGTGCACTGCTTGCGAAGAGAGTGACGATACAACGGAACATTTCCTTCTCGAGTGTCCAGCTTATTCTTTTGCGAGAGTGCACGTATACGGCTTCGATGTTATGAGGATGGAAGAACTCCGTTCTCGTTCCCTACCTGAGCTCTTGAAATTCCTGAGGAGGACGAAAAAGTTCGGGTAGAGACTGGGGGACTCGAGTGCAATGGGCAATAATTGTCTGAGTGCTCAAGATGCGCGGCCTTGCTGCGTATCTTCCCCCGCTTCAAAAAACAACAACAACAACAACAACAAACACATCGCATTGTCGAGTTAAACGAATTTTAAGTGAATACAAGCAACCCAATTTTTAAGGACATTTGCGTGTGTGGTACTCGATATATTTATTCTAATTTTAATTGTTCTTATTGCCGTATTTTCAAATGGAGAAAACTTTTTTATTGCATGCTCAATTTAAGAAGTGGTTCCATAACAGTTTTCTAAAAACCAACCTTATTTCTCTCAAATTTTATTTTTTTCGCATCTACTTGACTTTATTTAAAAATTTTTGTGTGCAAACCTATTGAAGACGATGTCTCTGATGCAGTAGTTACCATGAAAATGTCATTCGAAAATTAATACTTCCAATCATTCGAATTCGCGTTAATATGTAAACATATTGAGATATGACGCTAAAATTTTATTTGAATAAGCTTAGACGAAAAGCCATTTACAAGTATTAGAAGAAACCAAGGGGATTTCTTAATGTAGCGAACACACAAATGTCCTTAAAAAAAATAGTTCCTAATTGCGTTTGCTCGAACTAACCATAACCATAATTTAAATCATAGTTCCGTCCGTTCCGATGCCTACGATTGACCGATGCCCTTCGTGCGTGAGATGTTTTTTTACTTAAATATCTTCTAAGGGATTTTTTTCTAGTTTAAGTCATTAAAGGATTTGAAAGCGTCAAACAATTCCACTCAATTTTCCAACTCTTAACTAACGCTGAAAATAAATGCTTCCATTCGTTAAGAAAATTCCAGTTCTATTCTCGTCACAAAACCTTCTCGTTTACACTTTGAACTGGATTTTAGGTAGGACGGAAGGTAGCTAGCTGGTCTAGCAAATATTCTATTTATATTTCCCTTCATTTTTCTTTTATTCTGCCTAATACCGATGCGATATCCATCAGTTAAATCATCACCATCATCATTATCATAACACGTAACAATCGTACAATTCACTCGGATTTATCTTCAGATTCGCAGCGTGGAATAGAATTCATCGGGAACGGGAGATATGTACTTAAATCTGAAACCAATAAGAAAAGATACTTCCGAGTATCTTACTATTCCTTCCCGGACCCAAACCAAACGCAATGATAGCAAGTACTGGGGTGGGTGGAGTGGTTCTCCATTGCAACAAAATTATCTTGTCCTCTTCTTTAATAATAGCATGGCCACAATGAGTCCTAAATTCAGAGCGATCGTCTTCATCTTATTATAATGCATTATAACCGTTTCATACAGAAAGTATCCTTCGTCTTTTATATCCAATTAGAATTTCCAACCGCATTATCACTCTTTCTCACCTTCTGTCTGTCTTGTGTATAGCACAAGAGTATCGCATTGGATTTCTATAGAAATTATATAAAATCGTCAAGGAAGACGTATGAAATTTCGTACAGGAAAAAAAAGGACATGCGCATAGCTCAAGGTTTCGACCCAACAACCCCTTGAAACAGGATGAAAATCCGACTGAACCATAAAATTCTCCACCGAATCCCATTGAATTCCCACCAACCCGAAGTACATAATGCGGCCCACCCTCTACGGTGAGATTTTCTTATAAGCGCCGCCTACAAAAACAACCTGTTTTTCAAATACTTTACCGCCCAATTTTCAAATAAAAAGAAACATGGTCCATACGACCGAGTAACTGGGGAAAACCGGTTACGAACACTTTTATACCATAAGTTCGCGGAGTAACGTCGAGAATTGTACGGAGTGTGCGTATAACCACGTCTTAAATTTTTTTCATTCCCATCTTATATACACACTACAAGAAAAATATGTTTCTTGATATTTCGTGGCCCCTAGAAGACAGTAGGATAAGAAAACCAGTCTGTGTATTTCATAGAGCGAACAATAACCAATCGAATAGCAGATCCAATCGGAATATGTACTCGCGCCTATACACCGACTGGTACTTTTCACATTGAGCGGTTCGTTTACAATTGGAATTCTAGCAGTTTATCGAATGTTAAGTGAAAAGAGTGCTGGAATAATGTGAATTGTGAAAAGTTTTTCGGTTGATAGAAAGAATATTTTTACGATAAAATGGTAGCATATTACTAGAACTCCGGTTTAAATAATTTTTGTGAAATTATTGCAGTTTTATGTGATGTTGCAGCAGTTTGTTTTTAATTCCAGCAATTTTACTCCACCAAAACAGTTCGTATGTATTACAATAACGCAGAAATTGGAGAAATGTACTGACATTTTTTTTCAACATTTTCATATTTGCGCCGCTATCGCTGTATGTGTTACTCAAACTTATGCCATATTCATTATAGTAGTTGTTATTTTTGTTATTATTGGCGGTAGTATGGCTTTTTTTTGGTTGAAACCATACCTTGCTTTTTTCATTTTTTTTTATATTTTCGCTCTTTTTATCGTTTTACTGGTATAAAGTTTCATAGTGGTCTCTTCTTCTTGGATATTTTGTGACGATCAAAATAGAAATGTCAGTTATGTTGAAGGTTTTTGCAAGAATAGATGTTGATGAAAAACAAATTGTTGTAATTATTAAACTTAATAATTATTAATACTGAAAAAATTGCAATAATTGTGTTAAACAAAAACTACTATAATTGTTCGGATCTACTTTAGTTTGTGTCATTATTCGGAAAAAAATTGAAATACCTCAAACGACAATTTTTCAAAATAAAGCGCGATTTTCATTAACAATTCGAAAAGTGCAATAAACTAGCAATAAAGGTTTTTTTTAGTGTGTCTTTGGAAAATTATCTCCAGTGCAATAATCGTAAGTGATTTAAAAAATCTAGTTTATAATTAACAGTGATTCGTTAATTCTTTAAAATCCATGAAAAAGTGCTAGTTTAGTTTTGGATTGCTAGTTGAAAAGTGATAAATTTGGCGGGAGTTTTAAATCATTTGAATATCAGCGAGTGTTTCGCTGAGAGTAAAGGTAATTAATATTGTTGCCGACGGCATTCGATAATTTTTAAGATTTTTGCATTTTCTTTTTCGAGGAAAATTATTTAATTTGAAATTGAGTGAGACGTTTGATGATATTTTTATGATGATCGATGAAAACATGGTATTTAGATTAATCTTGATGTTATCGTCAACTTTACGACGATTTTGCTATTACGTGGCACCAGGCAGTTGTGATTTATATTTGCAACTTTTAAGGAGGTAGTTATATTAATGCTTTTAACGAATACCATTCTTGCTTGATACCTTCAGGTTGGCTATAATTCACAACGCCTTAAAATATATTAACTAAAAAGCAAAAGTCCACTTGGAATTTTAAAATCAATGTTGCCATAACATATACTAAAATTATTCAAATACTAATATTTTTGATTTCAATAAAATGCATACTTAAATTGTTAGAAAAAAGCAAATATATAGGCCTTAGTATCACTTTACATAAAAGATTACATATTAAACTTTAGAACAAAGGTTAGAAAAATAGTTTTAGCTCACTAAACAGTTACGTAATTTTTGTGCAAAAAATCAGAATTAATATTCGAAAATAAAGACATACGTTTCTATTATGTACAACATTTTCTTCTAATATTATCTTTAGGTCCTAAATAACTCCTTTTGAGGCATAAGGTAGTGACGTTCATCAATTACACGCAACTTGGTTTGCTCTATTTAAAAACGAAAGATGTAATCCCAGTTCCTAATCTACAGAAATCTTAAAACATGAGAAAAATGTTTTTCACCGCTGAAACCACAAGCGCAATATTGAAAATCATTCAAATGATACGCATTCAAAATATGCGATGACCGATATCGTAAATTCGTCCACTCTAAGTGAAATCGTCTCGTAGTCGTGTCAGCCAAATGCGAAAATGTACGGCCGGAGGCAAACAATGAGGTTTTAGCTTTCGTCTAGAATAAATTGTTCGATTTTCATAGTAACGAGCCAATACTGTTAAGAAAAATCTTCAGAACATTTTTGTCATTGCTCATCAGTTATTCATTAACTTTTTGTTCAGCTGCGAAAATTTTGCAAATAAGTTATTTGTTTCATAGATATGGCACGTGGTTAGATTGAAAAGTCAACACCACATATTCCAAGTAACTTTAAAGAATATTTGTAACTGAATTTAACAACTTTTTACCAGTTATAAAACATTTTCTTAATAAAAAGACTACCGAAATTATGTAGATACTGCCGAAAATATGTACATAAAAACTATTGATTCTGTGAAACGTGGATGAGATTTGAATTTATGAGCTCCCTACTATTTATTGTACACAATGAAACCCCGGTACAAAACCACTAATTACAAACACCATATGTTTTATCTTAAACAATGAGTTCAATTAGAGTATACAAATGTAAGATTTTAAAAATTTTATAAAGTAACTTTTGTTACGTATGTATATTGTTCTAAATTCAAATTAAATTGAACGCACAGCTTAGATCTCCTCAAAAGGTACTTCACGTCACTGCTTTTGATATACTGTTAGTGCGTCAATTATTATATTTTTACTCAGACCCCATGTCTTATTAAGATTCGAACTCTTTGACTACGACTGAGACAATATTTTTTACCACATAATGGATATTTATTTTTAAAAAAACCTGTAAGGAAATATTTTTATTTGAAATAACAACATTTTGGAAATATTCTAGGATTTTTTACCCGGAATTAGATTTACAGAATTTAGAAATACGTGTTTCGAATTCCGGGATCTTGTAACTCCAGTATTTTGTATCCATGATTTTGAATTCCGGAATTTTGTTAATAGGTAATGCAATTTCTAGTATTTATTATTATTTCCAATCCGAGATTGTGGACCGGGAGTGGTCTTTTAGGCAGAATATAGAGTCCCTGGCATAGCGACTAATGGCACCAGGGCAGTTGCCGTAAATTAGAATTAAAAATGTTTTAGTTAGATTAGATTAGATTTGGAAATAGGGGTTGGTGTGGTTAGCCTCTGTCACTGTAGCCACAGTTGGGCTTATTGTGACGTCCCCCCGGTTTGATTATGATTCCTCTCCGATCCCTGCGCTTTCAATGAAGCTTAGTATTTTTCGAAGAGGAATGGTCAGGAATTCCGATGGGTCCATGAAACCCTGACCGAAGTGACGAAGCCTTTTGCGAGTTAAACCCTCACATTCACAGAGGATATGCTCTGGTGTTTCGTCTTCGTCATTGCATATTCTGCAAATTTTAGTCTCAGAGAGACCAATTCTATTGAGATGCTTCCTCATGTGACAATGTCCAGTCAGAGCTCCCACTAAGGTTCGGGTCTGATATCTGCTTAATTTTTGATAATCAGATGTTCTTTTTTCCGAGTGTTTTGGCATAAAAAGCTTTGAGTGCCTGTTGTCCGGTGCCAAGTCCCAGTGAATGGCACTTTGCGATTTTTGCCACATTCGGATGTTCATTCTGGCTGTGCTTAATGGTATCCCACAGAATGGATATGGTCCCATGAAGTCAGCTTCTGAACCTTTCCTAGCCATTAAGTCGACCATTTCATTACCTACATAGCCGCTGTGTTCCGGAATCCAAATGAGACTAACTCTGTTCTTATTTCCGAGTTCAATCAGGCATTGGAGGCAATTCCAAACAAGTTTGGAGTAGATTTGAACGGACTGAAGTGCCATTATTGCTGCCTTGCTGTCCGAGAGAATATATATTTGTTGGTTTTTGTAGCCCCGTCTGATATTTTCTCTAATGCATAGTTCAATAGCATGAGTCTCCGCCTGAAAAACAGTGGATGTTATGTTCATACAGTAGAATTTCACATTTGGTTTTAGTTAATTAGTATGTGTTTTTTGGGGACTATTTTTCCTTAATTCAATCAAACATCCTCGTGCCATTTACTGCCAATACTAAGTTGTAAAGATATCTTATTTGATTTACTCCAATAATTTATAATCATTGAATCAAAATTTATAAAAAACGTTCAATAAATGAATGTGTGTAAAAAAATGGGTCGAGGTTTTGGAAGTTCATGTGACCTCTACATATTGCATAACTTGCAGCACAAAATGCAATGCTTTATTTTTATCTAAGCAACAATCAAGTCTATTCTGTCATAGGCATAGTCTTGAACTAGTATATTTTTGCGCGATATGCTCAACCGAAGCAGCACATGAAGTTTTTAAAATCACATGTTCAGCTTATCGCCATTCTAGAGGATACAACAATCCTATTCTTATAACAGGCAGAATGTAGTTCGTTGAGGACAGTCGTAATCCCTATTCACTGCGGCCCCAATGGACCTATCGTCCTCCATATTTTAAGACTCATTTTGATAAGGTCGGAAATTATTTTCTTTGAGGGATCTCCAAGAACAGTTTAGACTGTCTACAGCCTGTAGTTTTTGTCCAGTGAAGGCTCCTGTAGGCCATCTACGTTAGATGGAAGCTAAAGCAATTCGCTTGAAGAGCAGGCAGTGTCGCTCTGCTATCGGACAGTATGTAGATCTTTTGATTTATGTATCGCATTCTTATGTTTTGTCGAAGATGGTGTAAAGGATCGACAGTTGTGATCCTCTACGTTAAATAAATTTATATTAAGTTGAATAAAACGTTATTAATAAAATACTTTTTTATTTAACTAAACATCTTCCAACAAATTATTGTACCTATTTAATATTAGTTTTAATTAGTTAGATCTTGGTTAAATATGATCAAACATAATCGTAAGAAAGATCTATTTAGTTTTATTATATTTACATATATTATTAGTTATACATTTCGTTAATGTTATTTTTGGTTAAATTAATTATTAACACATTTGATGTTATTATTTGCAAATTAAATTTTAACTTATTCGTTCAAAGGATTTTTATGAACTGACTTTTTCATATTCCATATTTCATTTTTTATTTTTATCAAAACATCCGAGTACTTGATCTCTATTCAATAATATAGAAATCAAGTACTCTCAATAATTTACTGATCAATGTTACAGAGAATTTCTAATATTAAAACCAACCAAACAAATGTAAACTGCACCACCACAATGGAATATATGTTGGCCCTTGATTTGCGTCCTGTCCGACTCCAACTCCGTCACTTATCTTGAAGCTATCTGTGTTCCAGATAAGTGCTTCTTTTTCAAATTCAAGCCTGTGAGTTTCCCAGTCCTTGCGGGGTGAGAACCTTGTGCCTTGGTACGATATCCGAAATTGGCACGTCCAGGATCAAGCCCCCTCACAAAATCTGGAAAGCCTGTTTTCCTAAGAAGTTAGAAGTCGGTCTTTTTCGAACATGGCATTTTTTGTGCATACGTACAAGTTATCAGGCAATGGAGGTTCGAACGGAATCGTGTTCGTGTACCAAAGTAGGAGAGGAAAAGTAACAATGAGTGTTTCGGGCAATACAAGTGTAGTTATGGTGAGAGCGATGCTAGCGAAGCGCGCGATGAACCAATTGCATCGCACACGTCCAACCGCGACACCAGAGCATGCTAAATCGTTTCCCAGAACTGCCAAATAATATTGTCGGATAGATAAATATTTTGTTTGCACCCTGCAAACGTATTACCTGTGTTTATATTATTGTATACGCATTTACTTTTCGTCATTTATTAGCCATTTGTAGTCTATTGTTGTAAGGAATTCAAAATTAAACCTACGCATGTGTTTAAATCGTGTTACGCTCGCGACGAAATTAGAAAATAGTCCATAAATGCGACGCCATTGGAGCGATGCAATACCATTATTTTACTCAATAGCATGCATTTTAATCAGCTGTCATCGCGTCGCATTGCTTTACGCGTCGCGTCCTTTGCAGGGACGTCATTTCAGTTTTTTCTAGAGGGTTGCAAGATATATTGGCATGAACATATTGTGTATTGTGTGTACTTGCGTACATGGGTCTTTTTGCAAGATGTGTGTTGAAAGATGAATTTTGATAAAAGTTAATGCAAACCGGTATTGACAATGAGTAGTATTTACGTAATTTATTATGTGCAAAATTTTAAATTCCTAACTTGAGCTATTAAAAGTTATTGGAAAATATTCTAGAACACATCTTTTAATGACCTTTTGTATGGCAGCTACCCGAACGAGTAGGACGATTTTTCCCTTTAACGAACTTAGCCTTACAAATTCTACCAAACATCCAGATTAAAAATTTCAAGATCCTAGGTCAAGGCGTTCTTGAGTTATCGTGCTAACGGACAGCCAGATGGACAGACAGACGGACGTCAAGCTGATTTGGAGTTTTTGGCCACAAGTAAAAACCAAATAATACAAAACTTTTTTTGTCCGAGGCTTGGTTCTATGCGTTACAAACTTTTCGTTTGGATTAAATTTATAATACTCTCAAATTTCATCTATAGAATAAAAACCTTTAGAAAATCGCATCTCAGTTCAGTTTCAAGAAGGGGCGCAGCGCTAGAACTACCGCGCTCACTAGGTACCGTACGGGGCCCATTGCGATCCCTTCAGATTCTCGTGGGCTACTCCATCCCCTCAAAAGCACTCCAAATTGCTGCAGAATCTGATCAGTTTGTCATCTCCTAACGACTCCTCGATGTTATCGAAGAAAAGACTACCCAACCATCTCAATCGCCTTCTAGCGATCCCTGGGCATTCACTCAAGATGTGGGTGATGTCTTCCACAGCGTACAGATCATGGCAGAACCTGCAAGTGTCCGTCTCCGCTACCACGCATAACATGTTTCCTCAGCATACAGTGACCCGTCAATGCTCTGACGAGCAGTCGCAGTTTTCCTCTATCCCAAGTTAATATATTCCAACGTTTTTTGGTTATTCAGCTCGGGCCACAAGGCTCTAGAAATCCTGCAGTTTGCCAGCCCTGCCCACCTAGAGTTGGCCACCGTTTTAGAACGCTCACCAATTTGCGCTATGATGCTGCATATCGGTGGACAAACATATTCCTCAACCCTACCATTCGATGCCAATCCCGGTCTCGCCAGCTTGTCCGCTCTTTCGTCCGCAAATCGCATCTCTCAGAAATACATTTTTGACTCCATTTATTGAGCGATTTCATCCGTTTGCAAATGCTACAGCATACAAATAACTTACTCGTATAATGAAGAAATTAAATTTAAAATTTAAAGGCTCGCGGACACTATCAAGTAAATGAACATGTATGCTTGTGTGAAGCTCGAATCCCGCAAGAAAGTTGCGATCGATCTTCTGAAGATATTTTTTTTGAGTCAGAACTGGCTTTGACGTAAGAGGTGCATGCAAAAACTACTTGTTACAGCAGATTCCTAGATCAATTTTCTGCAATTTGCTAATGTAAACGTTGTAGAAAGAAATGTCGAAAGTGCTTGCTAGTGTACACGAGACTTCAGTAACTTGTAAGATTTAAAATTATTAAGTCACAAATTCATAAATTGTAACGATAGGTTTAATAGTTTGCTCCGATTTATACCCTTAAATTTTTTTCGCTGAAGGCATAATTAACTAAAAAATTTCTGAGGTTTCCATCAAATTCAGGAGGGGCGGGCATGGCCGGATTTACCTATGAAAGCCCGGGGCTATTTCACTTTTGGGGGCCCCTAACAACTAAGGCTTATGATTTTTTTAATTTTTTTCC
Organism: Beris morrisii; assembly: GCA_951812415.1. Lineage (NCBI taxonomy): Eukaryota > Metazoa > Arthropoda > Insecta > Diptera > Stratiomyidae > Beris > Beris morrisii. Next base: position 63,807,365 of record OX638310.1, read on the forward strand.
TAATCGGAAAAATATTTGAAAAAATTTTTTTGTGTTTGTATCACATAATGCCGAAAAAAAAATTTTGTTCGCCAAAGATATCAGCTTTTTTCCATTGCGTGCCAATACCACAACTGCAAAAACTTTTCCAGACTCTCATTTATTTCACATACTTCATTATTTTTTAGAGGATCCCACTATTTTCAATAATTAATTTTTTTCCAGGGATTCTATTATAACTATGACAATATAAAATACGTACCTGACCTTAATGTTGTTTGTCGGTTAAGTTGCTGGTTTAGGTTTAGGTTTAAACCTAAACCAGCAACTTAACCGACAAATAACATTAAGGCCAGGTACGTATTTTATATTGTCAAGTTGCTGGTACTGCACTATAAATTTCAGAAAGCTTTGGATCCATAGAATTTTTCTAAATAAAAAGATCTTCAATTATTTCACTGGCACCGAACTTATTTAAATAAACATCAAAATATCACCTTCTCTCTCACGATTATCATTGGTGGATTGAATGGTAACTGCTCACTGCTTCTTTTCTTCGAAGTGGAAATCAAAACGGATTTTACTTAGTTTTTGGGAAGTGTTTCATCAGGGCAGCCTTATATGATAAAAGTGGATTTTGAACTGAACCAGAAGATCTCAAATCATTAAGACTATGGTAAAGAATTTTGAAAAGTTTGAAATATTTATCAATTCCTTACTCATTTTAGCTCCTTTTAAAAATATGTTCATTTATATGGGAATATTTCGTGCTTTACTTTTAGCGAAATCATTTATTATTTCATCAAAGTCAATCGATTTTAGTACGTCAAACTCTATTGACATTAGAGAAATTGAGTTGAAACGATTTTCGCCAATTGTATTACGCAAATAGTTTTTAATCCTTGCTAAAGTAGAGAAAGATCTTTCCCCTTCACAATTTATAGTTATAGTTTATATAGTTAAATACATTCGCAACGACCTCCTTACGTTTGGAAACGTGCGAAGAATTGAACTACCGTCCTCAAGTAATTCGCTCATACGTGCGAGCTTAGTTTTTGCAATATTTTTGTTGTTAACAATTTCAGAAAATTGTAAGAATTCATAAACGAAATCAATCTTCAAATCATCGAGATATGCACTTATAAGAGCTTTACATTTATCTTGTATTTCTGCAATTGATAATTCGTTAAAAATCCAAATAAATATTCAATGCTGTTGTACGCTGCGCTTCTCTTCTCTAATTCCTGATATAGACAGTCAATTATCGGTAGAAAGGTTTCTACGCGAAATTTTTCACGTGCAGAAAATTCCGTTTCTATTGCATCGCCTTCATCAAAAAAACGTGCTCTTTTTCTTGTTCTTCTATTATATTCTCTATATTGATGATCATCCACAAGTTGCTTTGCTTCGGCCTCTATGTTATTAAAACAATCTCGATATTTATTCAGGAAACCTGACAAAGACCTATATACCCGAGTAGAAATTATATCCGGCCCAAGTCCGGGCTGATCTGGGCCGAACAAGCGATTCGCTAGTTGCATGGAAGCGTTCTAAAATTTTGTTCCAAAAAATAACCATGACACCAGTATCGAATTCTTTCATTTTATTCAGAATGCCATTTGCTTCATTTTTGGTTATCTGATTTTGGGTGCTATCACACGCCAAATTACTAAGAGTTGTCATAATCTCAAAAACCCACGCCGGCTCCTAACGGTCCTCCCGCGTCCGGTGTTAGATTGGCGGCAGTTGCGGGTGCGCTCAAATGTCAGCGAAGTGCTGACTTCTGAACGCACTCGCAACGCCCAGCAGGGAATACAAATCTCGCCCAGCGGTAACTCAACAGGATTTAATTCTATTGTATTGAATATATGAAAATATCGAGCCCCAGTGAAATTTGTTGGGGGCCCCTTAAAATTTGGGGCCCTGTGCTACAGAACCTTTTAGTCCTATGGAAAATCCGTCCCTGGGGAGGGGGGGCAATTGATTCCCCTGCCCCCCACAAATAATATCCCTGGTCCTCTGTGACTTCACCTTAATGCGATAACGTCAATACTTCTCTAAAAAATAGCTCTCTAATCTCTCTCGAAGGTCGTGACAAAAAATACATTTGCCAGGACTCAAAGCATTTTAACTGTGGCGTAAGTATCGTATAATTGAATACCGATCAAATTAAAATATGAAAAAATAATTCAAATTTCGAACATCGAAGTTCAAAAAGGCAAATAAATTATTTGATTGCTACTCATCAAAGAAACGATTTAAGCTACATAAGTATGCGGTCTCAAATGTGGCGTAATTATTTTAAATTACTTTTTTTTTCTCCTTATTAATTAACAATTCCTCGAAAAAATAAAACGTAAAAGGGATCACGGCACAAAAATACTAAACGACTTACTCTCATACAATAGTCAAAGGCTTGCTTTAAAGCAATTCCTGTTCAACTAAAGGACTGCCTTCGAGTGGCATATACACAGTGAATTAGTCACCCACCCAAAAAGCATGAAACAAAGCCGATATCACGGCCACGAAAAGGCTAAAACACGTGCGAAGAAAAGTAGGACTCGAAAGCTGGATAGAAAATTTTGTCAAGATCCTTGATGGCGTACGGTCAGAAATAATAAGACCCCGTCAAGAATGTCCTGAAGTTGCAGCCACATCCCCCATAGAACGAAGGGTGTTGACGTCATGTAACGAATAGAGGGCGTATTTACCCTCACATTTCTGTAAGCACTTTCGTCCTTTCGTACAAATTACATCCGATTACACAATGAAAAAAAAGGGGTTTTGTGGCCAACTACTCAGCCAAGTTACGAATAACAAAACTCCCAACATACGTCTGGTTTCCTACATTATAATGAACCTGTTTTTTTTCCGAAGGCAGGATTCCATACAGGGGCTGGAATAAAACCTAATTTATGTCAAATGCAAGCTACCATTCATGTCGCTAAGGTGGAGGAATTAACCCTCTGTAATCGGTCCTTCAATTCGACGTGTGTTAAAAAACAATGGCTAGTCAGTGTAAAACACCTGCCCTATATGCTTTTGTATTAATAAAAATAGAAAAATTCCATATGAAAGGAAAAAAGGATAAAAAGGGAAAATATTCGATTGTATTGTCCTACATACCGGTCGAGTCTCGTCCGACAAAAGGCCTTAATTATTCAGTAGACAGTCGAGAATCTTTTTGACCATTTTCCACGGACATTTGGAATTTTTGTGGGGACATTATGTGTGCAAGTGGACGCCATTCGAATAAGAAAATAATTAAGTGATTGGCCACGGTCTGTTGAGAAACTCCCCGAAACTACACAAAAATACGGAGAAATGGCTTCTTCTTTTTTTTGGTGAAAAACGGTGGAACAAAAAGTTGAATAAACTTCGAAAATAATAAAAGGCAAATTAAACGTGGAAATGTAAAAGACGGGGGAAAAAAAAATTTCAAAGTCAAATTTTTCAAGATGTTGCGTAAGATGGAGGCGAATTATGTTCTTTTCTTTTGACTGCAAGATAGACGGTTTTTTTCCGGATTTTCTTTAAATTTTTCTTAATGACCCGTTGACAGTTTATAAAGATTATTTTTGATGATGCGATGAAAAACGGGAAAAAATTATCATAATAATTGTGACTACGTACGCAAATGTTAATCAGAGTATGCAAATTTTTTTTTTTTTGCGTTTGTAGTTAGACCGAAATTGCACTTTATGGTCTAAGTATTTCGGAAGAATTTACAAGTGTAAAACTAATGGCAGTACGAATTACGGAAGTTAATAGGGTGAAACTTTCAGGTGAGCTTAAAAATTTGAAATTCTTAAGGTGCTCATACACGAGCAATTTTTCAAGCAATTAATTGCCCGGCGACTATTGCCAAAACTAGTGGAGCGATTAATGGAGCAATACAGGGCAATATCATGCTAGTTGCGGCAATGTGGCAATGTTTTCACAGATTGCTGGTATTGCTCGCCCTATTTCTGCATTTATTTGTCAAGTTTCGTGTTATAATGGCTTGGAATTCAAATATTTCAAAGTTTTAGATTTGTTTGTCAAGTTTGCTTTCGTATTGTTCATAGACTGAATTGGTTGCGTAAGCACTTAAACATGAAGCAACTATCAATTTTTCAAGCAATTGATTGCCCGACGACTATTGCCAAAATTAGTGGAGCGATTAATGGAGCAATACAGGGCAATATCATGCTAGTTCCGGCAATATTTCAGCAATGTAGCAGTGTTTTCTCAGATTGCTGGTATTGTTCGCCCTATAGTTGCTGTATTTCCACTAATTTGGAAAATTCCGAGCAATTGTCCTTGTTCGGTTATTTATTTGTCAAGTTTTGTTTTGAATTTTGCATTTATTTGTCAAGTTTCGTGTTATAGTGGCATCGAATTCAAATATTTAAGTCTTAGACTTGTTTGTCAAGTTTGCTTTTGTATTGTTCATAGACTGAATTGGTCGTGTAAGCCCTTATTGCCGAATTGCTAGATATTGGTCAATATCGCTCATCACAATTCAATACCGAGTTGATGAAAAGTTGATCGACATCGCCTGTTGCTATTGTTGCTTCATGTTTTTGTGACGACAAAATTGACGAATATTACTGCAAATAGCGCAATTTTAATCGCTCGTGTAAGAGCACCTTTAGCCTAGTTATGTGCCACCATAAATATTTCGTTCCTCTACATGTCGACTTGTCGTAATTTCGCAACAATATTTGGTAGTAAACAATTTAAAGTATTGATGATATTTAAAAACAAAATACATAATTTCCAACTGCTACACTAATTTCTTTTTAAAATGTTGACAGATTCATTGTGTACAAATAATTTTGTTAGCTTATATTATCGCCCATTTCATTCTGTATATATTCAGACTATCTGGTGGCATTACATATTGCAGTGGTTCTCAACAGGCGTTTCGAGAGCGAAATGTTGTCTGCGAAGTATTTCAGTTTTATATTGTTTTGATCCGCTTTGACTTTTGCTATAAACTAGTATAATATTTCCCGTGAGATTATCTTATCCTTTTATGAAACGGTTTGCATGCTGGATACTGTTGCCTTGGACAGAAGTTGCGAGAAAACCCTCTTGCATTGCCACGGTTACATGTAAAATAACGGATGAATTAAACAAAGTTAACATTTAATAAGTTAAGAAATTCTAATGAATTTTCAATTTTATTTTTGCATGTTTAATGGGACATGGTATGCAGATGTGTACGTATACGTCACGGAAGGAGGAGCCAATAGTTTCCGTACGAACCATGTTATAATTTCTATTTTTTTTTGCATATTTTGTCTAGTGCGAGGTGCTCACAATTTGAAAAATTTAACGAAAAAATATTATTTTGTGGAATACAGAATAGTAAAATTTAAATATGAATTTGAAAAATGGGCACGTGTAGTGTGGCAATTAACAACATGTAGTGCATTTATTCCGAATTTTAAAATCATAAAAGTTAAGACCAATATGTTTCACTACTGATTAAATAAAAATAACGTTTGGATTTATATTAGATAGATATCTATAGGTGTGATATCTTGTAGGCTAGAAAATTTATCTACAAAATAACAACAACATTGGTGTTTTTATGATTACTTATAACTTTTTTCCATAGATAGTATACTAGATTAGAGAATTTATCACAAATAGCTGCCCCAGTGAGCTTACAGGGGCAGCTATTCCTGTTAAAATCTATATTCTAGCCTACTATCTACAAGGAAAAGCAATAAAAAATAACAAAAACAGCAATATTCAATATAAATTTTAATCACTACTCTGATCTGGATAAATGGGCAAAAAAACACACCTTATATTGATAGATCTTAATTGACGGGCTTAAAACCAGAGGGGTACAAGTGCAATTCAAGTAGTTTCGAGTAAAATCATATCAAAGTCATTTAAGTGTCAATAATTATGGCTAAGACCTACCGACCGGATTGATCGGTTTTCCTCTTAGGGACTTAGTATTCTAAATCCCACAGCGGCGCCAAAAAGAAATATATAAAATTTTCCGAGATATACTGTTTAACGTGGTCTAAACTCGGGAAACATTGCACTTGTACCCCTCTGGCACTGAACTTTGACGTATTTCCATGTATTTTACTTTATTATTTTTGAAACTTTATAGGTATATTGGGTGAACTCCTACGAGTGGTACCCTTGGAGAAGACTGTTAGGGGGAGGTGGGGGAGACGTTTTCTAAGAAAAAGTATTGCCTCGTAAAAAACTTTGGATTATGATATCTCGCGTACCAATTATGCAGTAAAGATTAAACTTCGTTCGTGTATATACTTGGCACATTTTTACATTATTATTTTTTAATAATAAAGTAGTGTGATCGACCTGAAATTTAAAAAAATTTGTATTTTCACGTTTTACGACTAGTAAACTCAAAAAAAACAAAATGTCTGTCTGCCGTCCGCAAAACCGTTTGAAGGTGCGTAGCTCACACACCCGTTGAGATATTAAGTTGAAATTTGTATGGTGGGTATATTTAGTAAGCCCCTGCAAGTGGTATCTTTTTTGGGTGGTTGAGGTGTGAGGGGGAGGGGGAGGAGGTGTGCGTTTTAGATGAAAAATGTTGGTTTCTAGATCTCAGGAACCGCTTACGCTAGGAGGCTGAAACTTGGAAAATAATAAAGTTGTGCCCAGACTGATGGCAGAATTTTTGTCACTACATGCACTTCTTCGCCGCAATATAACGACATGATGAAGTGTTCTTTAAGGTTTCAAGGAAAGACAACTTTTGTAACACAGTATGTTAGTTACCTAATAATTTATTCAGTCTTTATTAATAAAAAACTACGCAAAAAAATCTAACTATTATATTGAACATAAGGGCTGAATAATGACACTAAGTACGGTTACTCGTAGTCCGACTCGTACCCGGTCGGCTCATCTGTCTGAAATGTAAAAAACGGAGAGTATTTTGATTTGCGCTCGTTAAAAAGGAGTTCTAGTCGTACTTGTACCCCTATGGCTCGTATCATTGGTGCTTTTTCGTTTAGTATTGGATTTATTTCCTAACATATAGCAGCCTTAAGGTACTCTTGCACCTGTGCGCCACTGGTAATAGACAGCAGACACTCTAAAGAGACATTTCTTGCTATTAACTTAATTTTCGCGAAATTGGCACTTGTACCCCTCTGGTTCTAAGCCCGTCATATTAAGTTTTAAAATTTATTGATCCAAATATTTATGTTCGTTTGGTATTCATATTGCATATTCAACCATATTAAAATTTCTGATGCAAGTATCGCGAAGACTATGGACTAAATCAGTAGTCGCCCATTTTATTTTGGCTGCTGAACTGAAAATAATCACGTGACGCGCATTTTCATACTCTAGATAAAATCGTATAGAGTATTATAAGTTTAATCCAGCCCAAAAGTTTGTAACGCATAGAACCGAGCCTCGGACGAAAATTTTTTTTATATTATTTTGTGTTTATTTGTGGCCAAGAACTCCAAATCCGCTTGACATCCGTCCGTCCGTCCGCCTGTCTGTCCGTTAGCACGATAACTCAAGAACGCCTTGAAATGTTGAATCTAAGTGTTTGGTTGAATTTGTAAGGCTAAGTTCGTTAACGGGCAAAATCGTCCTACTCCTTCGGATAGCTGAAATACAAAATGTCCTTAAAACACGTGTTCAAGAATATTGGCCGATAATTTCAGAAGCTACGATTTTGAAATTTTGTATGTGTTAATTTTCCAATAGTTGGAGCTAAATGTATGATTATGAAGAAAATCCTATTAGTCCTTCGTGTAGCTGCCATACAAATATCCTGTTAAAATATCCTCATTCAATTCACGAAACTTACTATAACTCAAGAAATCGTTTAGACACGAAGTTTAAATTTTGTACAAATAAGATTTGAGCAAAAATGAAGTTAGACTTCTTTTGTCAGTGAAATTTCTTTACTCCTTCGAGTAGCTTCTATACAAAAAATCCTTAAAAAGACGTGACCATTTAAGCTACAAATTTGATATTTTGTACAGATTCATTTTTAAATGAATCCAAGGAAAAGGATAAATATGTAAGAAATCGAGTAAGTTCCTCCTGTACCTTTCATGTGAAATTCCCTAAAAAAAATATTTTTTCGGTGACTCACCCAGTTCAAGATATGAAATTAAATTAATATTGACTTTTAGGTTTGAGTAGCAATCAAATGGGAGTCCTTAATAAAGGACATACAAGATGCACACACGTAATTCTACTTTATCCTCAACTACAATATAAATCGGAGTTCAGTATTTCATCTAGAGTATCATACGATTGGCTTGCAGCCGACCGTGACTACTGTATATTTTTTAACAATGGTTTTCATGGGGTAATTGATAATAATTTAGCTGTCGAGAACGTACTACATCGGTGTGAGCTTGAAAATTTACCACCCTTCCCATTTGAAGAAAGGAAATACTACTAATAATATACGAGTACATTCATTGATCGAATGACATCAAACCCAGAAATAGGCTATTCAAATATTTGACAATTTTCGTTCGCAAATGCAGGCAATTCGTATAATTGTTATATTTTAATTTGTCGAATTGCTTCTGTTACTTTCCGATTGAAAACCTAAAAAATAACGTTCCAAATGGCGTCCTGATTATTCTTTAGGTTGTCAGTCGCACCTTTTTTTTTTTTTTTATAAAAATGCTTTATTTATTCAAATTCAAATATTCTTAGTTTACATATGCACTACTCCCTCTTCTAAGGATATATCCTTGTGTTAGGGGTGAGGAATCTCTACAATTTTAACATTAAAAATTTATTTTAGTTCCAGTTGCATGCAAGGTAATTGACATTACTAATAATATTAATAAATAATTCCAATGTTATGTACAAAAAATAAAAAAAATTAATGTATAATAAAGTATTTCTACGTTTTATCAAGTTATGTACAAAAAATGAAAAAATTACTATATCACATAATAAGATATTTCTACGTTTTATCACGCCACTTCCGATAAGACAGTCCATATTATGTATTCATGATTTCCTTTTAAATTCATATTTCGCAATTTCATGTTTCTATTTATACTAATATGTTCCAATATAATACAATTTTTTTAAATTTGTTTTGAAGTTAATAAGACTAATGCTTTTTTTATATAGCTTGGCAACTCATTGAAAAGTTTGCAGCCTTGGTAATAATATTGTCATTGTCCTGTACAAGTATTCAAGATGTCTATGAGAATCATTCCCTGGGTACCACCGCGTGTAGTAGTAGTATTAAATTTGATTTCTCCAGCTTGGATCTCTTTGTATATTTGGATTGTGGATATAAGATTAAATATTTGTCGGATATTCAGAATGTCCAAAAGTGGGTAAAGGAGATTAGAGGGATATGTTCGTTCTTTCCTAAGTAATATTTTCACCAACGTTTTTTGTATGATTTGAACGGGTTCTAAGACCGTGTTCGTAGCACTTCCCCATGAGATTATGCCATATTGTAGTATTGAATGAATCAATGCGAAATAAAATTGCCGTTTTGTGTTCTTATTCATAAAAGATCTCACCTCCATGCATATTGGGATCAGAGTCTTAAGTCTTTTAGTCATATATTCGGTTTGTAAATCCCACTTCAATAGGTGGTCAAAAATTATACCTAAATATCGTGTGTTAGTAACTCTCTTTAACGGTTCGCAGCAACAATTGCTAGTGCATTAAGAGGAATGTATTTCAATATCCACCTGTTCTGGTTGACCGTTTTGGGTAAGCGAAAAAGCTATGTAGCACGTTTTTTGGGCGTTTAGCGTGAGAAAGTTGTAGTCCAGCCATTCCTTTAGTATACACAAACATGATTAGCTTTGATCTCCGTTCCTGCCCATGAAGCATCCTCGAAGAATAAGACAGTGTCATCAGCATAAGATATCATATTTCCTTGTATTGGCTGTTTATATATATCGTTAATGTACAAAAGGAAGATAACTGGCCCTAAAACTGTACCTTGGGGTACACCGTATTGGAAAGTTTCTCTATTGCTGAGTGTGTTGTTAATTTTAACAAATTGATATCTATCCTCTAGGTAGCTGGTAATCCAGTGTACCCAATATGAACTTATACCGGATGCGATAAACTTTTCAATTATTTTTTCATGCGGGATTGAGTCAAATGCTTTTGCTAAGTCTAAGAAAATTGCGCACGGTTTGCTCCCTTTATCTAACGATGCACTGATTAATTTACTTAATAGCGCTATTCCATCATGTGCACCGCACCGCATCTCTGCCGGACTTCTACTCAAAAAATAATGAAGTTGAACCCAGACTTTTTATTTATTTACTTTTTTTTCAATTTCAATAAAAACATAAGAGGTGAATATCAAAAATATCCAAAACTGATTTTTAGAAAACCCGTTAAAGTAAAAAAGAATTCGATATGTCGGAATCTGAGAAAAAACGTACACAATCATTTTACATCCTGCTATACGTGAAATATCGCAAAATCCCGGAAATTTTTTTAGATCATTGCATCTAAAGCCCATAGAAGTAAATGGGAATCCGATAGCATTAAACCTAAAAGATTTGTCGGAATTTTTGAAAACTTGGACAATACTTTACACCCACTCTACGAGGTTAAATATCGAAAAATTAAAACCTTTTTTTTCCCCGACCTTTAGAAGTGAAAGCGGATTCGATTTCTCATTAGAGCTAAGAAATATTTCGGATTTCGTGGAAATAAACAATTGTAAACAATCACTTTACACTGCCCTCCCCTTTAAGCGTTTTATATCGAAAAATTCGGAATCTGTTTCTACGCGCTTATATAAAGAGCCCGGAGAAGTAAAACTAATTTGATAGCTCGACTTGCCTAAAAGACATAACGAAATTCGTGAAAATGTCGAAAAAAAACCTTTTCACTAAAATATTTTTGACTCCACCTTTGTACTCCAATGAAAATCTAAACTTTTTTTACCTGAATTACTCCTGTACTACATCTACATATACGTACTAACTTTCAACTTTATACTGTAAACCCCTTCCGAGACACAAAAATCCACCTCAGACCTCCGTACTCTACCTTACCGCTATCAAATATTTCATTTTTCTAGAATGCCTTTGTAGTGGCTCTACATAGCCTTCTATCCATTGCGGTTTTCGAGAAGTGGAAAATCTGCCAACAGTCTGGGCGAAACTTTATTATTTTTCGGGTCAAAGTCAAGGGAGTTGTTAAAATGGGGCCGCACTAGAATGCTTACGCCACTGCCACACTCTGGGACGTGATCAAAGTCGGAGTATAACATCAGTTGTTTCCAGATTAGGAAATTTTTTTGGAAAGTTAATCTTATTCCTAGAATAGATGCAAAAATATGTAAAATAAAGATTTTTAGACGATTTAACGGCGAGACGAGTTTCGGTATATTATTTACACTAAAAGCCCATAGAAGTAAGAACCCATTTGCTGCCTCATCAGACCTCAGAGATATGACAAATTGTGAAAACGTAAGCAATCCCTTCACATCCTCTTGGGCGTTGAATTTCGAAAAATCATGAAATTGGTTTTTAGGCCATAATATGAAATAGAAGTACTAACTGACATGACACTGACAAAAAAAGATTGTTTATTTACAAACTCAAATAAAAATGAGTTCACAGAGGACAAGTGTAAGTATTTTTCTTATTTGGATTTAAATAAATTTATTGTCGTCTGCACATGCAGACATACATACCTATACAGTTTGAAGGTGATGCCATTGCAAATTAGATTTCAATTTAACAGGAAAAATTTATAGTGAAAACTATAAGTGCAATCACTGAAATGAATAATATGTTTGATTCAATCAAGGGGAAGGTTGAGAAAAACAATGCTTTATGGTTCTCTTAACAACTATAAAATTAGGTCGATATACTTAACAAATTTTGCTGCAATTTATATAAAATAATTCAGATATTAACGATCTTCCAAGTTTTATAGCAAATGTATCTCTTACAAGACGGTTTCCGCGTTTCTTAGAGAAAGTTCTTTTACACTAATTTTCTTTCCCCCGAAAAAATTTTACAAACTGCACTTTATTTTGTATTTTGATTAATGGATATCAGTTTTAATGATGTACCGGATAACGAAGTAATAAAATTACTAAATTAAAAAAAATGGATTGTGAATTTCCTATTTTTTTTTTTAAATGTAGTTAATATAACTATTTCAAATTTTAGTTAATTTTATTGTGTTATACATATATAACTGATGTGCTGGTTCACTAGAATTTCGCACTTTTTGCTCGACTGATTGGAAGCAACTCTTGCAAAATGCCTTGTAAAAAAACAGCAGAGTTGCAACACCACAACCTTGTGGGACTACACTCTTTTCGGCTTCAAAATCCACAATTCTAACTCTAAATCACGTAGCAACATTTAGAACACATTCACCATTTTATTATTACGATATTACGTGACCTATTATAAATTTTTATATGTTCAATAAAAAAAAGGAGATCATCAGTAACGCCTTTACAGTCATCAGTCACAATAATGGGAAGTCTTGAGATTAACAAAACTGTTTCTTTTATGCGAAGTTTTTTCTTTATACGTTTTATTTCAAGTTTCTTAACCCCCTTCCTACCTTATCGTATTTAATTCGTTCTAGTCTAATACCAATCAGAAGCAATACGTTTTTTTCACAATAAAGTTTTGACCGTTTAAATAAAACTGCCAATTAAAATAGATGTTTTATACAGTGCGGTAAATTGTAAGATTCGAAAAAGAGAAGAAGTTTAAACCCTTTCCTATTTAATATAATAAAAAAACACAACTTCACGCCTATAAAACGTAACGTCTTGTGACCAATTACCTCAAGATACGTCAAGATTATAAAAACAGATCATTCAGCAATTTAAAAAAACTGCTATATAATAGATACAATTTAGAATATCATGTTTTGAGGGTTTCTCATAAAAATATCAACCATTTTTTAAGAAGTTATGATGATGGTGTGAGCTTGTGGCTTTTGAATAGAGTCAAGTTGAATTTTTTTTTTAATAAAACGTGTATTTCAGGTGCAATAAAATTTATATACGATACGACGACCATTAAATGAAATTAATGATGGCCTAACGATTTTCAAGCTTCGTCCCAGTGGTTGACCAGGTGAAACGAAAAACGAATGAATGAAAATTGATCGAAGGACAGAATCTTCTACAACTTTGAAAATTTATTGTGGTATTGAGATTCGTAGTTCGATTGTGTAAATTATTTCAAAACGGGCAGTGAATTTGGACAGTTTTATCGGTGATATTTGAAAGGATGTGACAAGGTTTATGCATACGAATGAAATAGATTTGATGATAATAGAGTTGAAGTGACTTCGTGTAGTGGGTAGAAAAGCGGAGAACATACTCGAAGAAGTGCTGCGGTAGGAGATCTTCACAGAAGTTAAGGTGACTTGGAATTTGCAATCAGCAAATGGGGTAAGTTTTTTGGTAATTGTAAATTTTTTTAAATTTAGTTCTGAACCTTTTTTATTCAATTTTGGTTGTTGAACCAAAAAGCCTGACTTTGGGTTACATCAAGAAATAGAAGAATAGAATTATAGAACAGAAGAATTTGAAGAATGTTTATTTGCTTCCATTTTATTATAGGCGTTGAGGAAAGCTAAAGAGTGTGCTCACCAACTGGTAAAATAAAGGAAAAATTTTGGCTACTAATTAAAAAATTATTTACAGCTTTCAAACATGGCAATTAGTTGCCAACTCTTGATGTGGAATTATACTCCAAAATTGAACATATTTGTTTGATTATAAAAGTTAAAACATGTTTTTTTCTTTTCTCCATTGATTGCAAAATTACAATATAAAAGTGAAAATGATTTTCTCATTTTTGAAAAATATTGTAATGTTATTAACTTAGCTTCAATTTCACAATTCCCGCGGCAAAACTATTTTCTTAACTTATATAAATAAATATAAATATAAATAAAACTCAATCTAAAGTAAATTCAATCATTAAATCATTTTCTTTTACAAATTATAATTTTTTCATTACTTACCATGTTTTCATGGTAAGAGTAAAGTTTGAATTAAGTTAAAGTTTGCATACGAATTTTAACTCAACTTGTATATGCATAAAGAGTTCCTCGAATTTAATCTGAGTTCAATTTTAGTCGTAGTTTCATAATCACATAAACATTGATACCTCAATTATAATTAGGTACAAGGCACACTTCACGAAATTTTTGTATGATAATACCTATATTAAAAAAATAATTTTCAAACAACTGTTGCTCAATTTTATTGCCATTCTAATTCACTTCTTGTACCCACTGCTGCCGTTTTTGTTACTATAATGTTCACTTTATGAAGTTATTGTACACTGCATCGATTTTAAATTTTCAAAAATTATGGCGATGAATAAACAAAAAAATTTTATTGAATTTTGTGTTTTTCTGGCTTCTAATTCATAATGTCCCCTCACTGCAAAATGTTGTATAGATGCTCTTAATTATCTAAAGGTGTATAGCATATAAGCACAAAATTAAAAAAATCTGTGAGGGCAAATTTTCACAAAAATTTTGGAAATTTTTTTTTATTTTTGAGATATATATCCAGCGTAAAATATAGACTTCTTTGATTCACCATAAGTCATTGCTCCAAACAATCAAGTCTCAGGATTCTTTTGAGTGTCAATGTACATAAATGCGAATTGTTTACATAAATTCCAATGAAATTAATATACAATCGTCTTTTCTTTCCTATTTGTACTAGTTTGTGTTGTAAGCATTGCTGTGCAAGAATAGCCAACAATGTATTAAAGAAGTAAATTTTGCGTATACTTACAGGTAGTCCTAACATTTAGATTCTTTTCTTATGGTGCAGACTAATATAAATTTCAACTGTATTGTTGTACGGAGTACTTGTGCTACTATTTGCCTTAACTTTTACAGTTTTCTGAGCATTTTCGTTGGACATATTTTTTTTTTTAAGTGGTAGCACGACGTACTACTAATGGACACAGTTGTTCATTCAGGGCCGGATTAAAACCAATTAATGATCATCACACTATGTTGAATTGGTGCCACTCTAAAATAATAAAGGATTTAATTGTTGTATGTACAACTGCTAATTAATATTCTTATCGATCCTCTGTATTCAGCCTTCACGTTTGAAAATACATATCTACATGTCAGCTAAAGAGTACCTTGATTTAGTTACAATTGAAAACAAATTATTATTTAAAATTTTAAGCTGTACAGGATCTCTCAGAGATGTGAAGTACCAGAGAGAGTAGATATATTTTGCTCATTTACAAAATTTTAGAATTTTTTCACTTAACTATTACGCATTAAATTTTGGATTCATAGCTGAACAATTTGCTGAGTTACTAAGTGATCCGTTAAATAAAAACAGATTTTTTTTTCAATGACTTTCGAGTGTCGACTATATGAATGGT
Source organism: Beris morrisii (assembly GCA_951812415.1). Classification (NCBI taxonomy): domain Eukaryota; kingdom Metazoa; phylum Arthropoda; class Insecta; order Diptera; family Stratiomyidae; genus Beris; species Beris morrisii. Next base: position 63,822,721 of record OX638310.1, read on the forward strand.
TTGTTTAATATCTAATTTTCTTTCTTGATCCTTGAATACAATTAAGTAATTAATAGATATATCTACCCAACTAAAGATTCCTACGAGTAGTTTAAGTCTTTTTGAAGTTATAGGGTATAGTGATGAACACGTATTTTAAGGACTTTTATGCAGTAGCTACCTGTACGAGTAAAAAGATTTCGTCCATGACAGAACACCCATCAATTAGACTAGCGGATTGCAAATATCATATCCATATCAGAATCCACAGTGACGCGTACGATGGCATTCCAGATTAAATTCGGGCAAACACATTTGTGGTGCTCCTTCTGTTGATGCCCTAGTCTAGAGCTGTGTTAATTCTTCAAAAACATGAAGTCAATTTCATTGAAATTTACTGCTTTTCATTCGTTATATCAACATCTTCTTTCTTGTTTCATTGGTAACTCTTTAAACTTGACTAAATATGAAAAACAACAACTAGATTCGGTTTTCCGAACAGAATTAGATCTCCTCTGCTGGATTGGTGCTCACCTGCATACCATGTTCAATAAAATATGCATACGCGAAAAATAATAGTCCAGTGTTTCTCAATAATTGCTTTTCACTAAGGGCACAATTTTCTAAATGTAACCATGCCTATTAAAGCGGATTTTCCTGCTACCTTTGTCCAAGATAACAGCAACCCACAAGCGTAGGCTTGTACAAAACGGAGAGGGAATCTCGTTTAAATGATGACTAAAAGAATTTTTTTTATATCGGCTATTTTTTACGATAACGTTTTGCATAAGATTAGTGATATATTTTTTTTTTTTTTTTTTTTATTTTTATTTAATGCATTTTTGTAACTTAAATCTATTTTCAATACATATGTTGCACTTCTTCCCCTTATAAGGTAACATACCTTGTGTTAGGGGTAAGGAGTTCAATGTTAATATCATTACACACAAAATTTAAAATTTTTTTTTTATTCATATCACTACACATAAAATTTATATTCTTAATTCAACCTATCTTATAAAATAAAGTGTAGATGTGGTAAATGCAGATAAAATTCAAATCAATATTACTAACACGTCATATCACTTCCTGTTTGTTCATCATTTCAACCCTATATGTTATAGTAGTAGTTTTTAATGTTAACTTTAAATTTCTTTAGACTAATAGAGTTTTTTATTTGATCTGGTAGCTCATTGAATAATTTGATTCCAGCGTAAGAATAGTGATTTTGCCCCAAATTAGTCCTCCTCAGCGGCAATAAAAGTTCATTGAATGATCCACCACGAGTGTGGTTGCTGTTACGTTTAATATCTCCCCTTTGTAGTTCCTTGTAAATTTGTATACTAGCGATAGCATTGAATATTTTATCAATATCGAGGACATTTATTATAGAGTAAACTTGTTCTGTACTATATCTACGCGGTTTCTTTAATAATATTTTTAGTACCATGTTTTGCACAATTTTTAGTGGTTTTAATGCAGTTATTGTAGCCCCTCTCCAAGCAATTATCCCATATTGTATAAAATTATCCCATATTATATAAAATCAACTTAGACAGGTTAGATATTTTGCAAACTATAAACACGGAACTAACTAACTGGCTTAAATAAAAGTGAACAAATTTTTTTGGAGCTGTCCAAATATCGCATGAAAACGAAGGAACCGATTTTCATGAATTTCAGTATAAGCCTTACAAATATAATGGAAGTGTTTCGGTTCCCGTATTGATGGCTCTTTACAATGTTAAAGATAGTAGCACATTAAACTAAATTCTTTTATTAATTTCATACTTTGATTTTACAATAAAAAGCCTAATTTTACAACAAGCAAATTCAGTTAAATGGAAAGCAAGTACAATTTTTTTTCTAAAATAAACAATAAGGATTTTATTTTAGATGGTTACATTTTAATATATTACGTATTAAGAGCAAATTTATTTTTAACCGTGTATATTAGTAGGAGAACAGAAGTTGTAATTTTTTTAAATCAAATTAGGCATTAATTCTCAATATTGGATCACGATCGGACTATTATAATTCGTAGCATACAGAATTCAATCATATTTAAAATATGAACAGTTCCACGATTTAAAAAGGACTGCTAAAATATTGGCAATTTTCAAAAGAGAACACCCATTCCGACCGAATCACGTGGCGAGTATATGAATCATATTCTTATAATTGAAAGCTGGTAATAAGTTGTACAAATAAAACGAGACCTAGAAACACAGGGGGTTCTACTGTAGTAGTATCTCAATGAATAAATAAAAATAAATTGTTAATAATTTCTTAAAATAATACGCATTGTTAATATTGTTAACATTGTTAGCTTCGGTGTGATTATTGCGTTGTTTTTTATACACGTATACATGCCTTGCGAGAACATTTTTATACTCTAGATGAAATCATATACAGTATTATAAGTTTAATCCAGCCCAAAAGTTTGTAACGCATAGAACCAAGCCTCGGACGAAAAAAAGTTATATATTATTTTTTGTTTATTTGTGGCCAAAAACCTCAAATCCGCCTGACGTCCGTCCGTCCGTCCGTCCGTCCGTCTGTCCGTTAGCACGATAACTCAAGAACGCCTTCACCTAGGATCTTGAAATTTTGAATCTGGATGTTTGGTTGAATTTGTAAGGCTAAGTTCGTTAACGGGCAAAATCGTCCTACTCCTTCGGGTAGCTGCCATACAAAATGTCCTTAAAACACGTGTTCAAGAATATTGGTCGATAACTGCAGAAGGGTTTAAGCTACGTCTTTGAAATTTTGTATGTGTTATTTTTCCAATAGTTGGAGCTAAATATATGATTATGAAGAAAATCCTGTTAGTCCTTCGTGTAGCTGCCATACAAATATCCTGTCTAAATGTATTCACTTAATTTACGAAACTCACTATAACTCAAGTAATCTTTTAGCTACGAATTGGAAATTTTGTACAAATTAGTTTTGAGTGAAAACCAAGTTTAGGTTTACTAGTCAGCAAAATCCTCTCACTCCTTCTGGTAGCTGCCATACAAAATGTCCTTAAAACACGTGTTCAAGAATATTGGTCGATAACTTCAGAAGGGTTCAAGCTACGACATTGAAATTTTGTATGTGTTATTTTTCCAATAGTTGAAGCTAAATATATGAATATGAAGAAAATCCTATTAGTCCTTCGTGTAGCTGCCATACAAATATCCTGTCAAAACGTCTTCACTTAATTTACGGAACTTACTATAACTCAAGTAATCTTTTAGCTATGAATTGGAAATTTTTTACAAATTAGTTTTGAGTAAAAACGAAGTTTGAGTTTACTAATCAGCGAAATCCTTTTACTCCTTCTGTTAGCTGCCATACAAAATGTACTTAAGACACGTGTTCAACAATATTTTTCGATAACTTTTGAACGCTTCAAGCTACGGATTTGAAATTTTGTACACGTTCATTTTTAAATGGTTCCAAGGAAAGCAATAAATATGTAAGAAATCAAATGAGTCCTTCCTGCACCTTCCATGTAAAAGTCCTTCAAAAAGGACATTTTTTTTTGATGACTTACCCAGTTCAAGATATGAAATTAAACACTGAATATTGTCTTTTAGTTTTGAGTAGCAATCTAATGGGAGTCCTTAATAAAGGACATACAACATGCATACGCGTAATTCTATTTTAACACCAACTACAATATAAATCGGAGTTCAGTATTCATCTAGAGTATTATACGATTGGCTTGCAGCCGATCGTGACTGCAGTATGTTTTTCTTTTAAAAAATGCTTAGTCAAAGCGTAAATAAATCTGCCAGATTATTCCCACAATTTAGGGACTGTTTCGTCACCTAAATAGTTCCGATAATAGCAGCTATGTAATTTCGAATTTTACTTTATTACCTTTTTTTAATAAATAATTTCAAAAAATTGTTTACCATAAAATTTTGTATTTTCACGTTTTGGGAGTAGGCAGATAATCCCAAAGAAATTAATCAAAAGGCTTTGATGAGAATTCATGTATTTTCCACAAAGTAATAATCTAAAAATTGTGGTAACTTCTGTCGCATCCCTGCCTTAACCACGGCATTTTTTTCAAAACGTAATTAAGATTTTTATTCATTGATGGTGAAAGCCTCAAATCTGCTGTAGGTCGTCTGTGCAAATAATCAACAATTCGGAAATGTTTGAATAGGGAATTGAAATGATGAAATGATGCTGATGAAACTCTTAAATAAAAACTCCTCCACTTTTGGGAAGCTGCTATAAATAAATTGACGGAACTCTTATTATAAGAATGTACCTCTTTAAAGTCGTATTAAATATATATGAAAAATTAAATACATGCTAAATCTGATTTGATAACGCCAACATACGTAGTTCTACTTTGTGCAGGATTAGGCCGGGTAAGGTGGATGAGCTGGCATTCAATAAAATGCAGGACTAGTATGGAACAAAATTAGGAACTCGTAAATAAAGTTTACAAAATTGATTATCTTTAGTTATGGAAAAAAAAACACGATCCTTCGGATAACTACCATACAGATCTATAAAAAAATTTGTGATGAACGCGATGAACAGTAAAGTAAAATATTACATGATTACGTTCAGGCTTGACGCCTTGGCATTGTTACTCCAGAATACTTAAAATTAAAACTCGAAAATATTGAACACATCAATTTTACATAAATCTCCCTACTCCTACGAAACCATTATTTAGAAATATCTCTATACTTCTTCTGGTAGTTCCCATGCAAATGTCCTTCAATTTTTTGATCCGTCATACTCCAACTAAATAAATATTAAAAAAAAAACACTTTACTACTTATGGTTGTTCCCATGTAAGTATCCTTAAATGTTTTGATCGACCATTTAAGAATGTTTTGAGCTGTAAAGGTTTCTACACCCTCAAAAATACAGATCAATATTATGAAGAAAATCATTCGGCGAAGCTTATCTTCTACTGCTTAATCAATCTTAAACAATCCGACCGCTTGTAAAATTTAATATACAATAGTTAATTATTATTGTCAACTTTAAATTAAATATTCATTTACCTAGTATTTCATCTAGAAGATCACGCCACTTAATACGGCCTTTTGTTAAAGAAATATATTATTTAAAAACAAACAAAACAGTGAATACTAACATTAAATTCAATTCTGTTGATGTTACAATTTCACATTTTTTAACCTTTTTTCGAAAAGCTTGGCATATTTTTAAATTGAAAATGTATACACTAAAAATGTTGTTAATGACGACTATACGTGATCGTCAAATCAATGATGAAAAGAACAATTTTGTGATAAAAATAAAAAATAAATTGACTGAACGACAAAAGAGAAAACCGACAGCAAATTATTCGAATTCTTTAAGAATAATTCTGCGATTAGGAGTTTTCAAACGGGTATTTTATGGTCAAATAACGACGGATTTAAAAACTTTAGTGAACTGTAAGTAGGTATTTTATTGCTTGTTTTGTATGCATCCAGCCAACTATAAGTTATGTTTCATGGTGCATTTACACTCAACGTTTGAGGCGCGCCTCTATCCCCACCGTAAAATCAACCAATCAGATGGCTCGTGGAGTCGCAAGAGTCTAACATTCTTCAACTTTTTCTCCGACGCACGCTTCCATATGTGTACACACATACAATGAACTGCGGCAGCATGCAACTCGCAGCGAATCGTATTTCTGTCGTTTCGCACTTATAGACAAGTTGCGCCGCAATGGCCTGATGGGGTAGAAGCTCGCCTCGAGGCGAGCCTCAAGGGTGATTGTAAACGCACCATCACCAATAGTGACAAATTTTTGTTTTGCCCAGAAATCCCTTTTTTCTTGATTTCTAGGCAAAAAACTTCGAATCCTGTAAATAAATCTGTTGAAAATTACTTCCCTGTCTGAATGTTTAAACCACTTGAAAATCTGTAAACCTATTAGCTATTGTTTGCTAGTAAGAGTACCTTGAGAGTTTTCGTCATATATTATCTAATTGTTTGCATATACCAAAATATGAATCAAAACTTACCTCGTTCATTTTTGACAGAATTGGAATTTCTTAATTCACTCTATTTTATTAGGAACTAGCTAAACTATCCTAAAAAATGGCTTAAACCTAAAATTTAATAGTATACACATTATATCGGATTAAAAATCGGAGCTATTTATTGGAAAACACCATGTTCCCTCATATGAAAATTTTGCTTATATCGTAGGCTTATCTCTAATAATAATAAATTAAAAAAAAAGTAAAACTTGCCATGTCCAACAGCATATGGGATTGTTACAAGTAAATTAGTTGGAAACCAAACTTATTTTAACGGGGAAAGGAAAAAACTCCCCATCCAATCGAGTCTGATCTGTCTGTTCGACAATGTCAACATTGTAATTTTGTAGGGATTGGAGTATTGCTGTCGGAAGAATCCATAGTAAAAAATTAAAAAATTAAATAAAAAATTTAATATTACCTTTTCAACATTGGCAACTATGTATATGAAGAACCACAGATCAAAAGTGCTACAAATAAAGACAAAAACATATTTTCTCTACTCTTTATCTACATTATTTATTGTTGCAGGTTTTTGATTATTTTTATGCTGTCAAATATTTGACAGGAAAAAAAATTAAGTTAAATACGGTATGCAAAATCGGTATTATGTAGAGAAAGTCATATAATTTCACAAATAGAAATTTACCAACTATACACTGTATGACATGCATTCAAATAAAAGTTTTATAACAAATTATGTAAAATTTTTCAGGCAAAAAGATATTGTAGAAATTTGATTGCACTATCTGACTGCATTTGCCAGCGTAAAGAAGGCGTCACTGAACTTAATTTGTCAGAGACAATATTTAAATATTTGACAAGAATAAATTACTAAAAGAGCATTATTTTCTGAATTGATAAATAAAACTGGGTTTAATACCAAAACTGACTGTATCCAAGGGTCATTGCTAAGAGTTGCCATTACCTGTGTTCAAAATACTTTATAATTAAAAATTAAAAAAGTAAAAATGTAACACTTTTTTTTATAATACATTTCAAATTTTCTTTTGTTTTGATAAAAATATTTTTTATTATTATTTTTTTTGATTATTTTTATTAGATATTTACTAATTTTTCTCCCTTAAATATTAAAAATACTTTATTATTAAAATAATAAAGTAAAATTGATTCAGAACTAAGTATATAAATTGGTATATGACTGATTTATAATACATCGCGAAATTTGATGGAATGGGTTTTAAGATTTTAAAAGGCATTTACATAACCCCGAAAAAAATCGTTTTTTTTCTCAGTTTGTTCTAAAAACTATGATAAAAAATTAAATTTTAATGGCTGTCCGAGCGTATTCGAGAAGATTTCGAACTACATTTTCACAAAATCTAGTCACTCTAGGAGATTTTAAGAATATGGTGGTATAAATGATATATTTTAGAACAAATAGATTTCAAAATGATTTTTTGATTCCAAAATTTGCATTCTTTGTGAAAAATTTGAATATTTTAAATTTTGTATAGAATAGAAAATAATTTTTGGGGAGCTTAAGCTGATTTGAGTTGATTTTGAACCAGCCAATAAGAACAGTCAATAAAGACAAAAAATGGTATTTCATTAATTCACTCATTTTGAGTTACTAATTAAAATCCTAACTTTGCGAACTCCAAAAGTATCTGTTCGCTGCGCTATCGTTTTATATATGCCAATAGACTGGGCTCCATTTTTCATTTTTTTGAGTCAAAGTTCTGAAAATGGTTTCAATCAAAGTGCGACAGAAGTGCCGACACACTTAAAGCACCAATTTCGAATTTGGATCATAGTCCGGGAAGCGGCTATAGACAAATTATAGAACATCCATAAACTGGAGGGGATGCATATTAAAAAATTCTGAAATTGATTTTTAGGTGATTATAAATCAACAGCCCGTAAAATTAAAAACCGGATCGATATCTCAACAGATTTAAAAGATATGGAGGAATTCAAGAAAACATAAACAACCACCTTACAGCCTTCTTAGGAGTTAAATGTCTGAGTATCTGTAAGGGTAGAAATAAAAAAAACACAAGGGAGGGAACGTACCTACTCCTTATAAAAATTATATTTTTAGAACGCGCCACTACCATGGCCCAATATAAATACCAAGTTTAAACAATCTATCGTTAGTGGTTCTCGTCAACCGCCCACCCAGAAAAATAACGTTCCAAATAGCTTCCCGGTTATTCCCTAGGTTGTCAGTCCCATAGTCACCTACACCGCATCTCAGCATTAAACATGTTTCGGACTTCCACCGATAAAATAATAAAGTTACGTCCAGACTGTTGGCCGATTTTTTTTTTAGTTTTAATTACTCTAGTAGCACATTTACATATGGGTAATAAGTTTTAACTTTGTAGCATAAACCGTTTTTGAGATATGAAAAACCACCCCCGTACCTTGCTACCCCTATCAAAAATTTATTTGTCTGGGATGTCTCTATAGTAGCTCTATACAGTTTTCCATTTTTAGCTTTCTATCCTTTGCGGCTTTCGAAAAATTAAAATCAGAATTTTTTCATTTCCACCCCCTCCCACTATCACTTCATACACCCAAACCCTTAAAAAAATTTTCCCCGCTAGAAATTTACTGGTCCTAACTCCTGTAAAATTTTCAAGATCATATCTGATACGGTTCTTGAGATATAAAAATTTAATTTTTTTAAAAATTGCTGTCCCTCCACTGCCGCGCTTCACCACAAACCCTCAAAAATTTTACTCAATTTTTATTTAGTGGACTCCACTGGTAATTCTATATACAGAAACCAAATTTTATCTTCCTGGCACAATTGAGTCGGAAGATATTGTAGTTCAAGATTTTTCACCCCCTCCCCCTACCTCCATACCTCATCACCACTCTGAAAAATGTTAACCCTTTTCTAATCTGCTAGTATCTCTTAAGACAACTACAAAGTTTCAGCCATCTGACATCAATCGTGCAGGAAATATGGATTTTATAATGTTTCAATCCCAGCTTTCAAGTGTTTTGGACGCATTGTTTTCCTCCCACTCGCACACCCCTTAACCTCTATCTACCATTTTTTTTTGCAAATGGGTACACTATCATAGTACTACATAAGTTCCAACTTTCATCCTCCTAGCATAAGCGGTTCCTGAGATCTAGAAACCAAAATTTTTCATCTAAAACGATCCCCCCTCCTACCCCCTCACACCCACACCTTTCCAAAAGATACCCCTCGTAGTGGTTCACTCATTCTTCCTACCGTAACAATTTTAACTTAATATCTTAAGGGGCTTGTGAGTTACGCACCTTCAAACGGTTTTGCGTACGGCGGACGGCGTCTGCGGCGGACAGACGGTAATTTTTTTTTTGCTTTTTTGGGGTTTATTAGTTCTAAAACGTGAAAATACAAAATTTCAGAGTAGCAAATTGTTTTGAAATTTCAGGTCGGTAACAATACTTTATAATCAAAAAATAATAAAGTACCTAATTGTATATTCAGCTTACTACGCTGATGTATTATATAAAGACCAAAATTTGATATTTCCCGAGCAATTTGTTCGTATTGCACTAGCTCCGTAAAACATATTGTTTCGAGCTAGGGGTTCGCCGGGATTTCAAGTAAAACACAATTCGTTTAAAATCAAAATAAGTGATAATTTATTAATTCGCACTTAAATTCTGTTCGCACAATTATTATTATAGCAATATCGCCCGCTTATCTATATCGCTTGATTCGATCACACGTAATCGATCGCTTTCCACCAATACGATCGAGTATACACGCTGGCTGTCACAGTCGACGTAATAAAAATTGCTATGTACCTCGCAGAAAGCTTTATCTGCTTTTATACTAGTTGGCGGTAGTCTAGACTGTTCTTGAATCTTCGCGCGGTGGTGTGTGTAGACGGTACTAGAAAGTTTGAGAGCATTCCATTTGATCTTCTACGCTGTTCTAGTACATTCGAGCACATTCGATTAGAGGGGAGGTATAATCGTATTGCTCCGCTCTCCTTATATACTTCAACTAGGTTTCTGATTGGGTTACTTTGTAGCTAGGTATTCGGTGGTTGATGTTTCCATTATGCGAAATGATCGACTTGTGCGATTGCCAGGTTTACATGTAACAATATGTATATTTCTAATATACTTCACTAGTATACGTTCAAAGAACTACCAAGTTTCAATCTTGTGATATAAACCGTTTAGGAGATATGGAGTTTAGAATGTCTCGATTCCAGTGTTCGCACATTTAACCCACTCCCACATCCATCCACTTATGTTGACATTTCTTTTGTAAATAACTCTATTAAATCTATATAAATTCCAAGTTTTAACTTCTTAGCATAAGCGGGTACTGATATGTAGAAACAAAATTGTTCATTTAAAATACTTCTTAAAAAAACCTCATCACAAAAATAGGTCGCCCCAGTGTGCCCACTAAACCAATTTGAACTTAGCATCTCAAAGAGTTTGTGAGCAATTAACCATCAAACGTTGTTGCATACGGCGTATGCGGCGGACAGATGGACTTTTTTGCTCTGTTGTGGTCTACTGTTTTCTTAAAAAAAAGAGTTAAAAATGGAGCCTAAAGCCTTTGTCAAATTTCTCGTAATTTCGTTCAAATTTGTAAAGCATACCAATTTCTACAATTTCAGGATACATATGTTGAACCCCATATGACTAATAACTTCCGAGACAGAATTTTGCATAAAAACTTTTCTAGATTTCTAGAAAAGATTAATTTTATCTTGTATTTTTCTGAAAAATATCCAAATTGGCTCCGCGTAGAGATAGAGATAATAAATTTCATAGAAAATGCATTTGAAGGTCATACGACTCAACCTAAAACTACCTTTTGACTGTCGATAAATTTTCACGAAATTTAATCACTCAAGGGTATTTCAAAATTTTGAATCAAAAACTAGAATAACTAAAGAATGAAATGACCGTCGCTAAAGAGGTTAATAAAAGTATTTGGACACTTTGAAATAATAGGTAATATGATGAGTAGTAGCTAGTTATCAAATTTTGAATTTTATATTAATAAGAACTCTTTGAGTATATCTAAGTGGATGGAATCGCGATCTTGAAGGAAGAGAAGAGACTTGTTAGAAATATCCGGCTAGAAATAGATACTATAAATGTGTATATTAACGAAAAATACAACATTCTTCGCAATTATCAAAACACATATTAAAGCTTCATAAATTAAGTTAAATCCCAGGAAAATATACAAAAATACTCCTTAAAATATGCACCACCCGCTGTTCAGCGAAAACGACAAAAACCAATTTGCTCCCGTCCAGATTGACCTCTAAAAAATGGACATGATACTGTCCAACTGTGAATCACCTGATCAAATATAATTAAATATTTTCACACTCGAGAACAATCGGCCAGAAGAGATTTAATTAAAAAAGAAGAAGCTCTCGCAAAGGTAGGTACCCAAAACCGAATGCCGTACGAGGATCTGATCAAAAGGTGTATAGTGGCCGCTCTGTAGACGATCCAATTATACCTGTGACCACATGGTGTCTTATGCCATGGACAGTGGACAGTGGACTTCCATCTGCACAATTCGCACACGAAACTTCGAATCGGAATCGCAAAGAATGGCACAAATGCAAATCTGTCGATTGGGAAGTTTGTCGTGGTTTTATTGAAAGCGAATCCGATTTTATGTCCGTTTTTCTTTCAGTTTTTTTTTTCATTCACCAATGCGACCTCCTGTTGGGCTTTGTGTTTTACCACCTCAGGTGAATACGCCTGTTTTGTCATAATTTTTTTTCGGTATGTCCGATCCAACACCTCCGCCAAGTTCCAATGCCGCGAAGATGACCGCTTCGAATAGTGTGCTAAGATATTTTTGCGTTAACAAGAAATTATGAGATGTAAGTTGCGAAGAATTTGAAAGAGGGGCAGCTTCAGTCTGGGCGCTATTATGGAATCAAGAGGATTAAGGAAATTTATTACAGGCCACCAATTTTAAGGCATCCAGCGCGCGAGCGTGAAGAAATTTTATGGAATTCTTTTTTTTTTATTATTTTATTGATTTGTTGCCTTTATGGGATGCATAGCAGGTGAGAAGTTGATAAGGGTGAGGGATTATGTGAAGTGGTTTTATGATTTTTTTCTTGATACTTTTGAAATGGTCTGCAGTACAAAGGATGTGATCGTAATTCAAATAAGGTTTTTGTCTCAGCTTTAGCAGAATCAAGAGTCTTTTGTTGACGATCTTTGCGCAGACGTGGAAACTGTAACAGGAACCCACATTTCGCTCAATCGACGTTGATGGCTATTACTTAATACAGTTCTTTCCATTATAAATGTCCACTCTCCGATTTTTAACTCCTTAATACTTAAGCTAATCCGCATGCAGTGTTGATAATATAGGAAGTTCTTGGAGCCATGCGACCATACAATCACCTTGGCTTTAACGCGAAAGAGACTCTTATTAACTCTATTTCATCCCCAATGTTGCGTTGTATACACACTGTATGCCACGCTGTCAAAATATTTGACTACTTTCGCTGACAAATGCTGTCAGATAGTGGAACCGTCAAATTTTTTTGGGACACATTATTTTATTTGCTCTACACGAAGCCCATTTTGACGGAAGAAATTTGACAGAGTGTTTCTTCAAATGGTCTTAGTCAAATATTTGACAGCATGGCATATAGTGTATACTAACTTAACCTTAAACCCGTTTTTGGGGCACAGAGTGCCCCAAGTTTTTTTCAAACAATAAATTAGAAACTTTCTATACATAATTATCATACTTTGTCGAAAATGTAGACAATGTTTTATTTTCTCTTCTTTTTCCAAGCATATATCGGCTTGCAAAGATTCAAAACTCTAATTAACAAACAAATAACCGTATTTTCAACACACCATCTATATATTTGGTATGAAAAACATACTGGGGCACTGAGTGACCCAGGACACGATAAGTCCAATTTTTGAGTGGGCACGGTTCTAGGGTTAAGCATATCTGATTTGACTGTATTATTTTAAAAAGAAAGTTTTGAGATCCACTCTTGTAAGTCGATATTTTGTATTTCCACCTTTTAGGCCTAGTAGATCCAAAAAACGGAAAAATAATGTCATAATCCCTCTGCTCACCGCACAGTGGCAAATGTCCAGAAAACAAATTGACGTCAACAACTAATGCTATCTTTTGTCGATAGGCTGCGTCCGAAACTGGCTGTAGTTGAAGAGTATAAAATGGAGCAGTCCTTTCTTGGAAGATAGTTTAAACTTAAAACTTGTCGTGACAAAAGTTAAGCAGTGAAATAGCATATACTGTTTTATTATTATGCTTGTGTTTGGGAAAATTTTCAGTTACTATCATGGCGTCATTGAGCTAGTTTACACCCAGCGACCTGTTCGCGGTCTGACCTATATCGTGGCCGATAGTAGGTGCAATCGCCAACTGTTTACACCGATAGGGGCTAAAATTCGGCTGAGTCGTATTTAGTACATCGAAATATTTCAGCCGTAAATTCAAGGAATATTACTAAATATCTGCAGTGGGTTCTTATGTCACAGATGCCACAGATTCCTTGATAAATTGTTGTATCTTTTGCATATCACTGATGTATTGAAAGGGCAAAAAAAACATTTGGGCAAATCACGCGTTTACACCCAAAAATCAAACGACCTATATTAGGGCAGGCAACAATTGAATGAGCACCGACCTGACGTTAGTTCAGGTCGCCTATGAAGTGTTTACAGCAGGTGTCTTAAATAATTTAGGTCGAATTTGAGCTATAGGCCGCGTCATAAATGCTGGATGTAAACCTAGTCATTACCATCAGGTTGGTTCTTGAATAATAGAATTATATTTGTTGCATTGTATTATGGTAACTAATACCTCGGAATGTCTTTTTAATAGAAATAAGTTCAATGAGTTAAGAATTAAAATGCTTTTGAAGAAATCTTACTTCTATCAGTTTATGTCATGTCCGTAATTTTTTTATATACAGGGTGTGCCAAATACAAGTTTCTTTTTAAAAATGCAATAAAATGAACAAAATAAAATTTTTTTCCATGTATTATGGTTTTATTAGTAAGAGTAAACATTCCCATTAATGATGGAACACAACTTCATTCAAGTGGCTGCCTCGGCTGGCTGCGCAGTAGCGCATTCTGTCACTCCAATTTTCCAAGACCTTGTTGATGGTTTCGGGCTGTAGCTCACGGATTGCTTGGATGATATTGGCCTTAAGTGCTTGAATCGTTTCTGGATTGTTGACATAACATCGGTCCTTCACGGTTTCCCACAAAAAAAATTCAAAGGGGTCAAATCGCAAGTCCGAGGCGGCCATTTGTCATCGCCAAGACGGCTGATAACACGATTTGGGAATTTGGTGCGTAAAAGATCGATTGTGGCATGGGCTGTGTGGCATGGCGCGCCATCCTGCATAAACCAGAGGTCGTCCAAATCCATGTCTTCAATTTCAGTAAAACAAAAGTCGGATAACATGGCTCTGTAACGTTCACCGTTGACCGAAACGTTGTTCCCAGCCTCATTTTCGAAGAAAAATGGTCCAATGATGCCACCACTCCACAATCCGCACCAAACTGTCACTCTCTGTGGATGCATTGGCTTCTCGACAATAACGTGCGGGTTTTCCGAGCCCCAGATGCGGCAATTTTGTTTGTTAACGTAGCCGCCGAGATGAAAATGCGCCTCGTCAGAAAAGATGATTTTTCGCCCAAAATCGTTGTCCGATTCAAGCTGCTCTAAGGCCCAAATTGCGAAGCGATAACGAAGCGGATGGTCGTGCGCCTTCAATTGCTGAGTCAATTGGACCTTGTAAGCGAATAATCCGAGATCTTTGTGCAGAATTCTCCTCAGGCTAGTGCGTGAAATGTTGAGCTGTTGAGATCGACGGCGAGTTGATGTTCGTGGAGTGAGTCTTACACTCTCGGCTACAGCAGCCACATTCTCGTCTGTGCGTACCGTACGACGACGGGGGCCATGAGTGTTGTCCACTGGCATGCCAGTCTCACAAACTTTTTGCACAAGCTTGCGTACAGCAGGCGCGGTGGGTGCTTCATTTCGGCCAAAACTTCTTTTTAAAAAACGCACTGTTTGGGCTACACAGCACTCACTTTGGAAATAAGTTTTCAATATTTCCCAACGTTGTTCAAGCGAAAAGCGACTCATTTCGTTCCGCGGAGGTATGATACTGACTTTCTGTCAAGATTTCGAGCAGGAAACAGCTTTCAATGTCAAAATAACCTATGATTTAAAAAGAAACCACTAGATGGCCCACCCCAAGAACATGCTCTCAATCAAACAAACAAAGAAAAAATTTACCTTCTTTGACCAATTTTGAGATATTGAGAATTTTTATGTGAGTGGCATAATCAAATAGAATCACCAAATTCTTTTTCTTTTCTACTAACATCAGATTTCTGAAAATATAAATTAGAGGAACAAATAGCAGTTAAGTTGTCAAAAAGGCGGTAAAGTGTCCGAAATACTATGTCCCCTATTTTGAAAAAAAAAACATTTTTCGTTACGGATTTTAAGAATTTATCATATTATAAAGCCTCAAAATGCAAGGTAAAAAAACTTGAGTTCTTTAACTTCAGTGCACCAAGTATGTTCAAAATTGATCATTTTGACCACCATATTGGGTCCGTCATTTAGAATATGTCATTCTTGAGATCATATTCAAAATCAGCGACCCTCAAAACTCCCATGAGCATACATATGTCCAAATGTGAACTTTTCGGTTGCTATTTTGAATATTAGAATTTTCATATTTGAAAACAGCGACTCTGAAAACAGCGACTCTGAAAACCCATCTATGACTCAAAAATTATATTTGGTTTGTGTATAGGGCTCCAAAGGAGTATACTGAATAAAAAAAAAACTTTGACTCAAATCTCAAACCTCAACTACTGAAGATAGGATTGTGAAATTTATACAATAGACCCTCTCTATCAGAAAAAAATTGCATGGGTACGGAAGGATGGACAGAGACACAATCTGATTTCCATATTTCGAGAAAATACAGAATTCAACTTAAAATTTAAAAAAAATTTTAAACCTTAAAATTTTGTATTTTCACGTTTTAGGGCTAGGAGACCTCAAAAGAAATCAAAAGTCCGTCTGTCCGCCATATTAGCCGTACGCAAACGAGTTTGAAGGCTCGTTGCTCCCAAACTTGTTCTTATATATACCATATATATATTTTTTAATGTTTTATTATCTTGTAATTTTAACTTTATATACAATTCCTTCTTAGAATATATCCTTGTGGTAGGGGTGAGGAGTCTTATCGAATATTTACAAGTTATGTATTTAGCGAATTTTTAGCTTAGTTATAATCGTAAATTTAAATTCCAGGCAGCCATTTTAAAAGTAATTCAAGTTAAATTCATTGGTAAAAACAGTATTTCAACAAACTAAAAATTATTAATATATTCTACTGTAGTACAATTGTTTAATATATTTTTTAAATTGTATAACATTCTCGCTTCTTTTTATATGAACTGGAAGTTCGTTAAATAATTTGCGACCGTGATAATTATAATGTCTTTGACCAGCTGCTGTTTGTCTAAAATCTATTTTGATGGTATTTAGTGCACTGCTGCGGATTGTGCCTGCATTTATTTGCAAAAGTTGACCTTCTATTTCTTTATAGGTTTGTATTGTAGAAATTAAGTCAAACATTTTTAAGTATTTCTGTATAAGGGAAAATGGCATGTAATAGGATTTAGTAGAATTTAGGGTCAGATAGTTGAAATTTAGCCGATCCTTCATTTCGCACAAACCATGATTTACTTTAACTTCCACATCTTCCCAGGATTCACCCTCGAAGTATAGCACCGTGTCGTCTGCGTAGGATATCATCTTACCCAAAATAGGTTGATTATAAATATCTTTATTATTGATGGTTTATTATTTTATTTATTTTATGGGTAGAAGTCCGAAACGTGTTTAATGATGAGATACGGTGTTGGGTACTATGCGACTGACAACCTAAAAAATAACGTTCCAAATAGCCTCCTTGTTATTTTAACGTTCCAAATAGCCTCCTGGTTCCCTCCCTCTCCCTTTGTACCCCCACTCCTGGAAAATATACCAGTCGTAGGGGATCACCCAATCTACCAACATAAAAATTTCAATTTAATATCTTAACGGATTTGGGAGCTACACGCCTTCAAACGATTTTGCGTACGACGTACGGCGTCTACGGCGGACAGACTGACATTTTTTTTTTTTTTGCTTTTTTGGGGTTTACTAGTCCTAAAACGTGAAAGTACAAAATTTCAGGGTAACAAATTTTTTTGAAATTTCAGGTCGATCACAATACTTTATTATTAAAAAATAATAAAGTAATATAACTGGTCCCAAGACAGTCCCTTGTGGCACTCCGTGACAGAAAGTCACGGTTTGTACTGATACTGGTGCTGCTTCCAGCTCGAAATCCAAATTGGCTATCATTTAGAATATTATGTTTTTCCAAATAATACATTAATCTCTTCCTAGCGACCTTTTCAATAATATTTCCGATATTAGATATTACAGATATGGGTCTGTAATTATCGATTTGGCTTTTATCTCCAGCTTTATAAATTATTATTAAGTGTAACTTTTTTTGGGATAGATTGGTCAAACCTCTTTAAGTGGTGATTTTGGTGGACTGAGGTGGGAGAAGCGTTTGACATGAAAAAATTTAGTTTTTATGTATCAAAAACCTCTTATACTAGAGAGATGGAACTTGGAATTTATATACTCGTAGAGCTGTAATACTGGAGCCATTTACAAAAAAAAATGGTCCATAAGAGTGATGGTGACATTCTAAAATCCATATCTACTGATCAGTTTAAGTCAGAAGGTGTAAACTTGGTGATTGCTTACGAGTATACTAGGAGCGTAGATAAGAACAAACATTTTTAAGAGGGGAGGATGGGGGTTAAAAATTTTGAATTACAATATCTTTCGAACCAATTACATCATAAATATTAAACTTTCTTTGTGTATTGTGTAGTTTTGGATGGTCGATGTAGAGCATAGTAGGGAGAGGAAGAGAACAATCTTTCAAGAAAAATTAATTTTTTATCTCAAGAACAGTACCAAATTTGGTCTTTTTGCAGAAAATGGGCCCAGGAACCTCTTGTAGAGAACAAATTTTAGGGAGTGGAAAATAATATATTCTGATTTTTATTTGTCGAGAACCACTAAGGATAGAGAGGTAAGAGTTAACGTATGTAGTGAGCCGCCATAGAAAAAAATAAATAAAATGTTTGTTAGGAGAAGCAAGGTACAGGGATGGGTGTGATTTTTAAATCTCAAGAACGTATTACACTAGAAAATTGAAACTTGGTATGTATATGTATTACAAAAGTAATTTAAGCAAAAAAAAAATAGATTTGTATTGTCGCACAAACGGTGAGGAAAAATTTTTTTGTAAAAAGGGAATGGCTCACGTTTTTACGATTTTCCCCAAGTAATACGCATAGTTCTTAGTCACAACCTGTAGTCCGGCAAACGTTGGTACAACTTATTTTTAGGAGTTTACAGTATAAAATTTTAAATTCCTAGCCTGAAGAGTTCAAGATTTATTTGTCTTAAGGACTGATTGTACCCGAAAAAGTACAAGAATTTCGCTGACATGTAAGCTCGAACTTTATTTTCACTCAAAACTAATTTGTACAAAATGTGAACTTCGTGGCTAAGCGATTTCGTGAGTTATAGTGAGTTTCGTAAATTTTGTTAGGACATTTTTATAGGATTTTTGTATGGCAGCTATACGAAGGACTCATGAGATTCTTTTCATATCCATACATTTAGCTCCAACTATTGGAAAATTAGCACGTACAAAATTTCAAAGTCGAAGCTTAAAACGTTCTGAATTTATCGTTCAATATTGGTAAACACATCTACTAGAAGGAGTTGACGGATGTTACTAATTATTGAACTCAGTCTTGCTTATGACTTACACATACTTTGACATACTTATTCCTGCAAAATTTCTATTTCCTGGTTTATCGCGTTCTTAAGTTATAGTGGATTCTGTAACTTGCATACAGTTTTGAAGAACTTTTATATGATGCTACACAAGGGACTCATTCGATTTGCAATATATTTATATATATATATGAGACCAATACTCGTGAAAATGAGTTTTAAGGACTGTTGTATGAGAGGTATTTGAAGGAGTGGAAGGATATCGCCCATTAAGGACGGTTGTAAGAAAATTTCAACTTCCTAGGTCAACGCGTTCTTGAATTATCATGCATACGGACGGATGGACAGACGGATAGACGGACGGACGGACAGCAATCGGATTTTTTGGGTTTTTGGCCACTACTGAACATAACATAATATATAACTTTCTTTCGTCCGGAGCTCGGTTCTATGCGTTACAAGCTTTTCGGGCTAGATTAAACTTATAATACTCTATGATTCCATCTAGAGTCTAAAAAGGAGGAAAGAAATTTAACAAATTGTTCTAAAAAAAATTAGTTGCCCACTCGTTAAGCACAAAATTCAGTAACTTTACTTTGAAAAGGGGTTTTCACAGCATCAAACCAAAAACCGATTGGATTTTAAATACCACATAAACGACCGCATTATCACCATCAAACTCGAGGCTCTCAAGGACATCCACCCCTTAAATCTTTATCACAGTCTTTCTGCTGGTGTGTATATTATTCACGTTATGAAAAGGCCTAAACTGCCATAGCCACATGGAAAATGGGTTTCAAGTGCTTTTCGGATAATGAATTTTCCGGTTTAATAGCGCACTAAAAAAATACACCGCCACAAGGATTGGGAGACAAGAACAGAAGCTAGAATTTTTTTTTATGCATTCGACAAACCCGGGGGGTGAAAAAGGATTCAAAATAGAAGAGTTCCGCAAAAAGGATATTAGACGAGATGGCTAAAAACAAGAAGGTCAGAGCGAAATGCCAGGAGAAATAACAACAACGTTTAAGGAGGGGGAGGGGTGGGTTAGTGGTGTGAAGGAGTAGTATAAAGCGGAGGGGTTGAATTCTAAGTGGATTTGTTTGTTTATGTAGGATTCAAATATAGACATAGTCGCGCCAAGGAGACTTTGAATGCGAAAAAGGATCCGGACTAAAGGGTTGATATGCTCCTCATTTTCAATCAATTAGTTAATTGATTCTGAAAAGAAACGAATTTTCCATGGCTATTTCTAGTAAAGGAGGAGGTGCGATGTGATAAGATCTTTGGGGATTAATCCGATCGGATTTGGTTGATGATTAAGGGCTTATCAAATTCGGTGGAATAAATTAATTAGGTATTGGGTAGCGTTTTTTAGAAATTAAAAGGGTGATCAAAAAATTACTTGAAATTAGGATAAGAAAGTGGATATCCTTCAGGTCACTCCTTACAACAAGTGGACCCTGCCATTGCTTGATACTTACTTACTTATTTATTTAATTATTACAGTTATTCTATTCTATTAGTTATTATATAAGATATTTACAGTTTATACAATTTTTGTAGAGATCAGACGGGAAAAAAAAATTATTTTCTTTACAACTATAGTGTACTATTTCTATTTCTTGACAAATTATGTTATTAGTTAAAGTGATACTTCATTTAGGAAAATTGCTCGATACCTGTATGAATCTAAAATTTTGCATATGACACGCTCCTACCAGTTCCAATAGGAAAATGCGTATTTTTATTTTAGATCCATGTGTTACATGTGCTTTTGAAGAAGGATTGGTTATTCCCATGGAAAACTCCTTTAAACTCCCAGCTGTACGTATTGCACATTTATTAGGGAAACGGTGAAGCAAGGATATTGTAATGCTTTACTCGATGCAAAATAAAGCATACATAGATAACCATACAGAAGTCTCAACAACATGTCGCCGTGTCGGAAGAACAGTGACGCAACTGCAAAAAATTCTAATTTTTTTCGGAGAAACAATATCATTTTTGACAATTGCCCACAAGCCATACGAGCTTATTAATAGTTACTATAGACAGCTTAGATCAAGAGCACGTTCGTTTAAAACAACGGGGAACGATTTTATGCAAGAATAGCAAAACCACAAAATATTGAAATGTGAAAACAAAAAATTTTCAAAATTGCAGTTGCGTCACTGTTCTTCCGACACGGCGATGTGATCACCTCTTTGTATGTTAAGCTATAAATCCGAAATTGAGAATACGTTGCAGTACTGGAATTGAGAATAGGAGAAATCGTCGAATAGTCACCATACAATAGTCCTTGAAAAAGTGGAGCTTATTTTTGTGTTATTATTAACATTTTAATGAAATTTAACTGTTATTGCAAAGTATAAATCATTGTTAATTATTACGGTACAACCCAGTAGGTAAAATCTGCAAGAATCTCGCAGATATGTCTACGAGATTTTCCGAGGCGTTGCATGGAAAAACAAACGTATCGTGAGTAACGCGCTTCAATTCTCCGGACATTTCGGTTAAATTCGCGATAAGAAACGTTCAGTGCCATCTGTTAGGCACTGCATCGTATTAATATCCTTTTTGGTCTGATTTTCAAATTAATATAAATAAAATACTACATAATAATATTCGCGAAATTTCGTAGTCCAAAATCGGACGAGTGATGTATTATACTTGAACCGGGCCGTGCTCGTTACGGACTCAATTGACTCGCGAACAACGAAGCAAACAAAAAGTATCATAATTCATTCATAAAAGAGTCACTCGTTTACGAGTCCGCAAATGAATTAAAAGCGACTCATTGGGCATACGAAAATGGCCATCCGAGAAGAGTCATTTTTTACGACTCACTGATGAATTAGAGATTCAAGGGAATTTTCGTATTTACGATAACGCACAGGCCTGGTATGGGCCATTGTGCGCGCTTATCGCTGTATGCTTATCGTTCGCCTATTGTTTTATGGGCAGCTCATGTCCTTCATGTGCGGTATACATATCGCGAAAAGATTGTGTTTAGTAAACGCTCGTGAAATTGTTTGCTGGGAAGTTTCAGGCATAAGGTCGCCAGATTAGGCTATTTACCGCGATTTGGGCTATTTAAATGTTCAATTTGCGGGTAAAAATTTCAAAAAGCTACCTATAGCTTTTTGGACTATTCGGCCAACGCACATATGGTTATTTTGCTAGTTTACAACAGACCCGATTTACGAGTAAAATAGAAAAATTAGAAAACTGAATTTCAGTCGTCTATTGGGTTAAATCTGCTAAAATACAACGCTCAAATACAACGTTTGCAAACTGCGTCATATCACAAATCTTTTTGCCAGTAAATTTCGGTTCTCCAGTCATAATATTGAAAAATAATAGTTCACACGATATCTATCTGGTATTTGCAAAGCAAAATTAATTTAGAATCGGTTCATTTTTTGTGGACTTTCGACAAATGAACCACTTCCTTTAAAGACACCCGTAGAAATATAACATGCAAGAGACAATAGATTTACCAATATTGATGACTGTCATAGAGTTCCTTTATTTTCTGCATAATGTATTAATTATAATTTTTACTGAATTGGTGGGTTACAGACACGTGTTGCAAAAATTTCAGTCCCTTTATAGTTATTGTTACATGTGTACTCTGCCAACCCGAACAACTTACTTGCTATTGTTATTAAAATTTCCAGAGAAAAACAACAACTCTAAAGAGCTCTATATACCTCTCGCGTGTTCTAGACATTTCTCCCATGTAATAAACCTGCGCGTTCCAAACAAACAACTACATATATTCTGGAAATTTCTCGACTCAACACATGCAGTATATAAACGCCGCAGATCTGGAGGATAAGTTTTTCTACTGCGAGAGTGAAACGACGGTATACGCGAAAGAGTATTTTTAATATGATTTTCATCGATAAAAGCGATCAAGTAGTAAATGAAATCGAATCATGTGTTACTTGAAAATCAGGCGAAATTATTTGTCAATTATAATTTTACCTTTAATTTACACCTAATATGTTTTTCAAATAAGATTTTTAAAATGGTGATAAATACAAATTTATGTATTCACAAAATATTTATTATACATTAAACGAATTCTGGAACAGAGTTCTTCGTCGAAATCGCAATTGTGTTCAACACGTTTAAGTAGGTCTATTAAAATTGCAAAGTTGAGTGCGGTATTTGGGATACAAGTCTTCATGCGGGATTTGGGCTATTTCATAAGCTCACTCGGCGGGTTCTGCAGCCAACTATCTGGCATCATAACTTTGCACACAGTGAACACTCCCTGGAATTCAGTTCTATCCACCGATAAGTTGCGTTATCTGTAGAAGGAAAACTCTAAAAAAAGTCAAAAATCAAATCGAAGTCAATCCAGATAAATGAGGAGCGAACCAACTAGATTGCATTACAGTAATATTTTTTAGAGCCAACCCGCAATATACCTTATCCTTCTGCACCATACTTCGATTCATGCATAGCCCGCCATACTATCCGCTTCAATCTAAACATGGAAATTCGTTTACTTCTGGGAATGATTTATACTTTGCAGAAAACAACGTTTCAAATAGCCTTCTGCTTATTCATTCATAAGTTTGTCAGTCGCATATTAACGCATCTCAGTATTAAACGCGTTCCGAACTTCTACCCAAAAAATAATAAAGTTGTGCCCAGGCTGTTGGCATGTTATTCATTTGTTTATTTTTTTCAATTTCAATAAAAAGTCGTAACCCCTTCTTAGTTAAATATCAAAAAATGCTGAACCGGGTTTTTACGCGATTATATGGAAAGTCCTTTAAAGTTAAAGTGAAATTAAATCGATATCTCATCAGACCTAAGAGATATGTCGGAATTCGTAAAAACGCTTTACACTCGTCCATTGGGTGAATATCGCAAAATCCCGAAAATAAATTTTAGGCAATTCTTATACATGTAAAGCCTAATTAAGTAAAAGCGACTTCGATATCTTTATACAACGATTTTTCCAAGGTCCTTGGAAGTAATAGCGAATTCGATATGTCATTAGGTATACCTAAGAAAGTTGTCGGAATTCGTTAAAACGTAGACAACCACTTTACAGCCCCTTAAGAATTGAATATCGAAAAATCCGGAAACGGTTTCATGTCACTTATATAAATAGCCGTCAGAAGTAAAATTAATTCGATACCTCGACAGACCTAAACGATATGACGAAATTCGTGAAAATGTACACAGCGCTTTTTCAGGAAATTTTTTTTTGCCATAGCTCCGTATGTCTATGCTAAACTGATTTTTTTTTGCTTAAATTACTTTTTTACTAAACATACATACCAATTTTCAACTTTCTAATCAAAGCCGTTCCTGAGATACAAAAAACAGCCTCTAACTCCGTACCTTCCTACCCCAATAAAAAAGTATATTTCAATTCTGACGTCAACACTAAGCATTTTGTGCCTTTAACGGATTTTTTGACTTGATTTTCACCAGTTCTAATATACAATTATGAATCAACTGTCAAGATTCTTCAGCAATTTTAGTACCTTATAAAAAAGGATGGCTTTTTATACTCTAGATGAAATTTGAGAGTATTATAAGCTTAATCCAGCCCAAAAGTTTGTAACGCATAAAACGGAGCCTCGGATTATTTTGTGTTTATGTGGGGCCAAAACCTCCAAATCCGCTTGCTATCCGTCTGCTTGTCTGTACGCACGATAACTCAAGAACGCCTTGACCTATAATCTTGAAATTTTGAATCTGGATATTTGGTCGAATTTGTAAGGCCAAGTTCGTTAATGGACAAAATCGTCCTAGTCCTTTGGGTAGCTGCACACAAGAAGACCTTAAAGCACGGGCCAATAACATCAGAAAGCATTAAGCTACGACTTTGAATTTTTGTACACGTTGGTTATTAAATAGTTGGACTTAAAGGAATGAAGATGAAAGTTCCATTAGTCCTTCGTGCAGCTGACATACAAATATCCTGTAAAAATGTCTTCATTCAATTTACGGAACTCACTATAACTCAATAAATCGTTCAGCCAGGAATTCGAAATTTTGTACAAATTATAATAGTTTTGAGTGAAAACCAAGTTTGAGTTTACTAGTCAGAGAAATGCTTTTACTCCTTTCAGTAGCTCCCATACCTTCAAAATCTTTAAGACACGTGTTCACAATTATTTTCCGATAATGTTTGAACGCTTCAAGCTAGGAATTTGAAATTTTGTACATATTTATTATTAAGTGAGTCCAAGTAAATGGATAAACATGCTAGAAATCGAGTGAGTCCTTCCTGAACCTCCCATGTGAAAGTCATTGCAAAATTCCAGATATGAAATTGAACACTGATGATATTGTCTTTTAGTTTGGACTAGCAACCATGGGATTCCTTAATAAAGAACATACTGCATGCACACTTCTTATTATAATTTATCTCCAACTACAATATAAATCGGAGTTCGGTATTTAATCTAGAGTATCACACGATTGGTTTGCAGGCGATTGTGACTGCAGTATCTTTTTCAGGGTTTTTTCGCTGACCATGCACTGAGCAGACTATAGTATAGTGTCCTCCTTCTTTTATATTGAGTAACTACAAATATACCTACCTATTCATCTTTTTAATGACAACTTCACCATTTTTCATTCCAGATCACCATGATGGATCGCATTCCATCGCTATCACTTTCCGGAATATCCTTAACACATCCGCTTTCGATATCAACGAGTCAAAGTCTCCAGAATCACCTGACATCGTCGTCATCATCGGTTGGTGCTCAGCATCATCACACCTCACAGCATCACACCCACAATCACCTACCTCTGAATTCGTTGAGTTTACATTCGCAGCAAAATCTCCTCTCATCACAGTCATCAACGAATCCATCAAGCGTTGCGGCCGCGGCCCTTTCAGCCATCTCAGCTTCATCACCATCCGTTTCAACCGTCTCAATACCGCAATCGTCCGGTTCAAGTACTTCGTCATCACTTCTGCATCATCCGCATCATCATATCCATCCATCGTCGCATCATCACTCGCACAGTAGTAGTCACCACGGTTCGCAAAATTCGTCATCATCATCGGCATCAATGACGAATTTACATCAGAACATGGGTAGTCTGATGAATGGCGGAAATAGTGCAAGGTAATTCAGCTCTTTCTCCCGAATACGAATGTCCTTTATGTTTTCCGGTAAACTCTTTTTCTTAGTAGACTAGCACTAGCGGTTTGCTTCTATGTTCTTGCTCTCTAGTTTCTTGTTGTTCCCTTATTGTTGCTGTTTGTTGTAATACTAAATATGTGAAGTGATCATTTTTGTTTTAGTGATGTCTTTTTTAGTTTGATGATACAGAATACAACGAAACGACAGGCTGAGGAACATATCAAGCGACCAATGAACGCCTTCATGGTATGGTCCCGACTGCAGAGACGAAAAATTGCTCAAGATAATCCGAAAATGCACAACTCTGAAATTTCGAAGAGACTAGGTGAGTAAATGTTAATCCTTTTTTAAATTTGTCACCATATTATCTACCAGTGCAAGTATTACAAGAAAAGGTAAGGGTACTAGCAACTGATAAAGGGTATGTACAGCACTACGCTTTCCCTTGGCTACTTTCGAAGTTCTAGTCTAGCGTAGAGCAAACGTTTCCAGAAAGTATCTAATAGCCCGTCACTCAACTGAAAACGTTTCGTACGATACCTGAATTTCTGCAAACTCTTCAACTTGAACCACAATCGACCGATCAGAGCTCTTAATCAATCTGACTGAATGACTATACAATGGTAAACTCGCCCTCCTAATTCCCATCTCAACCCCATTCTGTCCTTAATCAATTTTCCCATCCATCGATAAATGAAAATCTGAAATTAAATCGAGCCAAGACAAGACAATCATTGTTTTCTTCTCTTGTCAAATTCACTAGAGGTTTATGAGAAAACAAAGAGTATTGTTCGGCGAGAGAGCGAAAAAAAAATATTGAAGGGGGCGTCCTACCACCTTCTGAATCGACTCCTGAAAAGTATTGCAGCTTTCAAAATCACCCTGCTCATTTCTTCCACCCAATGATTTGACGAACCTGTAATGGAACTTTTGTGCTTGCCTTGTATAGCAAGACTTCTCATTCTCCCACCCAGCCACCCGCCTCTGTCTTCATATTCACGGTCCTTATCAAGGACGAAACAATGATATTACAATCGATGGATTCAATGAGAGGAAAATTGATGAATGTAAGCCGCTTGAGGAAAATCACGCAGGCCGAAACAGTACGACGAAAAAGAGAGATGGAGAGATAAAGAATGGAAAAATCGGTAAGGTAGAGTAGAACACGCTTGAACAAAGGATCGAAATCATGTCCTTTTTTGCCTGAATCTCCTCGTTGTATTGTGAAAATGGAAGAAAAGTTTGCCAGGTTGGATTGTTTCCGGGAGTTTGAGGCAGTAGTAGCGTTCAGTCGCACAACGGAAAAAATAAGGAATGATTGGCTGTAGTGCTTTTGACAGGTTTTTGTGAGTTAAAAAGTAATCACAAACTGGACAAATTTTGAAGCGTTTTCAAGTATTCGTTGAAGGGTGCTGAGAATAAGGAGAAATCTTACCAAAACTTTAGAGTGAGAGACTAAAGAAGTGTCTTAACAGCTAGATTTAAGGTTTAGGTTATTAGAATTGTGTCACTCAATGGATTGCGTAGTACTTTCTGTCCATTTGTTTGGAATGAAACAAACGTTTCTATAAACATTTCCAAAGATTTCAAATGATTAACGCGTGTTTTTGGAAACCTTGTCTTTGATTTCATCAATTCCAAACGAGGAACCGATGGAAATAAGTTCGAATCACAACATGACTAACAACTTTATTGCTGATTACTTCTTACCACTTTTGTTATTCCTAACGGTGATAGCGATGTTATGGACTTCTGGCACTTGACGGAATTTTCCTCTTCCATGGAAAGGGGAATATAATCTGACCTAATCAGATTTGAGATTTTGTATTGGGCTAGTTTTCCGCAAAATATGCATAACTTCGAACTCTTTCATAATAACGTCAGGTGTACCACAGGGATCAGAGCTTGGTCCTCTTCTATTCCAATTATACATTAAAGAAATTGATATGATACTTAAAGGAGAGACCTTTCGTTTATTTGCTGAAGATTTAAAATTGTATCTCAATATTTATAAATGTAGATTTATGATTTATAAAAAACCAAACTTTTTTTTCAGTTAGCTACAACATTGATGGCAATTCGATAGCTTAAGTCAGTGTTATAAAGGACCTTGCGGTTTTCTTAGACCCATCACTTCCTTTCGTCCCTTATATCACTTGTATTAGTAACGAAGCAAGAAGAATGCTTGCAGAATACAAGGAGTTTAAATAATATATGTGCACTTAAATGTTTACATTGCAGCTTGGTTAGAACCATTCTTCAGTTTTGTTCTCCAGTTTAGGATCCTTCCTACCAAATTAAAATTAATCGAATCGAGACAATAAAAAACAAATTTTTGAGACTTATCGTCTATAAGTTACACATGCCAACTGAGTGGATAAATTATGATTTCCTTGTGGTTCAGTTACTGCGACTACGCTGGCAATTTATCTGGCAATGGCAAAGACAGCGGAAATATTGCCATACACAAATTGACAGTGTAGAGGCATCAAACGTATATGGCAATATTGCTCTCAACATTGCCATGGCAATCATTGCCTTGTCAATTTTGAGAGAAATATTACCAGAAAACGCATCGTTTGACATAAGTGAGCGTCGATTGTCAACAGGTAGGAATAAGGTTTTTTTTGCTCTGATCGCGAAATTACTGAAAATAAGTTGACTAAAGAGAAAACTATTGAACTTATCAATAGATTTTTTTTTTTGATGCAATGTCCGGCATTTTGCTTTGCTTCAGAACTTGACACTTCGAATTCACTCGCTCATATGAAAATTACATAGCAATCAAATACCCACTCATTACGATTTGACATTTAACGCAATGGAAATATTGCCATTCCCATTGCCTGATAAATTTCCAGTGTAGACGCAGGGTTAGACTTAAAATCCTTGAGCGATCGCCGTGAGCAACCTGAACTATTTTACTTTATTTAATTTACTTTATTATTTTTGAATAATAAAGTATTGTGATCGACCTGAAATTTCCAAAAAAATTTGCTACCCTGAAATTTTGTATTTTCACGTTTTAGGACTAGTAAACACCAAAAAATTATCCGTCTGTCTGCCGTAGACGCCGCACGCCGTACGCAAAATCGTTTGAAGGCGCGTAGCTGCCAAACCCGTTGAGATATTAAGGAAGGACACTCCTTTAACGGGTCAAAAAGATAGATTTTTTGGAAATAGTCTTAATCGATTGCTAAACTATTCAAGATTATTCTCTGAAAAAATTTCAAGTCGATATCTGCAGTGTTTACGAGTTACAGCTTGTAAAGCGGAGTATTACTTTATTATTTTACTTTATTATTTTTTAATAATAAAGTATTGTGATCGACCTGAAATTTCAAAAAAGTTTGCTACCCTGAAATTTTGTATTTACACGTTTTAGGACTAGTAGACCCCAAAAAAGCAAAAAAAAAAAAAATGTCCGTCTGTACGCCGTACGCCGTCCGCCGTACGCCGTCCGCCGTACGCCGTACGCAAAATCGTTTGAAGGCGCGTAGCTCCCAAACCCGTTGAGATATTAAATTGAAATTTTTATGGTGGGTAGATTGGGTGAACCCCTACCACTGGTATATTTTTGAGGGGTGGGGTTACAAGGGGAGAGGAGAGGAGAGCGTTTTAGACGAAAAATTTTGGTTTCTAGATCTCAGGAACCACTTATGCTAGGAAGCTGAAACTTGGAACTTATGTAGTACTATGATAATGGACTCAATTGCAAAAAAATGGTCGATATTGGTTAAGGGGTGTGGAAGTGGGGGGGAAAACAATGAGTCTTTAACGCATGGAAGCCGGGATTGAAACATTCTAAAATCGATATCTCCTGAACCATTGATGTCAGAAGATTGAAACTTTGTTGTTGTCCTTAGGGATACTTCAAGATTAGACAAGGGCTAACATTTTTAAGAGAGGTGGTGGGGTGTGGAGGTGGGGGGGTGAAAAACTTCGGATTACAATATCTTCCGAACCAATTACACCAGGAAAATAAAATTTAGTTTCTGTATATGGGATCACAAGAGGAGTCTACCAAAACTAAATTTTTCGAGGGGGGAGGTGGAGCACGAAAGTGGGGGGATAGCAATTTCTCAAAAAATGTCATTTTTATATCTCAGAAACCGTATCAGATATGATCTTAAAAATTTTACAGGAGTTGGGGTCGGTAAACTTCTAGTAGGAAAAAAAAATTTGGTGATGTGGGTGTTGGGGGTGATGGTGAAAGGGGGTAGAAAGGAAAACATTCTGATTTTTATTTCTCGAAAACCATAATGAATAGAAAGCTAAAAATTTAGTATTATATAGAGCCACTATGCAGACATCCTAGAAAAATAAAATTTTTCATAGGGGTATCAAGGTACGGGGGAGAGGGGTGGTTTTTCATATCTCAGAAACGGCTTATGCTAGAAAGTTGAAACTTAGTACGTATATGTAGATGTACCATTAGAGTAATTAAAGCAAAAAAAAAGTTCAGATTTTTATTGGCGTTCAGAGGTTGAGTAAAAAAAATGTCCGTGAATCCACATTTTCACAAATTTCGTTAAAACTTTTAGACATGTCGAGCTATCAAAGCAATTTTACTTCTGCGGGCTATTTATATAAGTGCCTACTAACGATCTCCAAAATTGTTCGATATCCAACCCCTAAGGGGGTGTAAAGTGGTTGTGTACATATTCACGAATTCTGATATATTCCTAAGGTATATTGAGATTTGGAGTTCACGTTTACTTCTATAAGGGAAAAACCCGATTTAAGTATTTTTACGTATTAAACCCCCTGGGGGTATTGTTCAAGATTTCACTGATTCCGAAAATCTCTTAGGTTTAATGTGATCGAATTCGCTTTTACTACTTTGAATTATTCTATTGATAAAAAAATACGTAAATAAATAAAAATACTTTATTATTAAAAAATAATAAAGTAAAAATCGGCCAACAGTCTGGGCGCAACTTTATTATTTTATGGGTAGAAGTCCGAAACGTGTTTGATGATGAGATACGGTGTTGGGTACTATGCGACTGGCAACCTAAAAAATAACCAGGAAGCTATTTGGAACGTTATTTTTTAGGTTGTCAGTCGCATAGTACCCAACACCGTATCTCATTATCAAACACGTTTCGGACTTCTACCCATAAAATAATAAAGTTGCGCCCAGACTGTTGGCCGATTTTTTTAATAATAAAGTATTGTGATCGACCTGAAATTTCAAAAAAGTTTGCTACCCTGAAATTTTGTATTTACACGTTTTAGGACTAGTAAACCCCAAAAAAGCAAAAAAAAAAAAATGTCCGTCTGTACGCCGTACGCCGTCCACCGTACGCAAAATCGTTTGAAGGCGCGTAGCTCCCAAACCCGTTGAGATATTAAATTGAAATTTTTATGGTGGGTAGATTGGGTGAACCCCTACCACTGGTATATTTTTGAGGGGTGGGGTTACAAGGGGAGAGGAGAGGAGAGCGTTTTAGACGAAAAATTTTGGTTTCTAGATCTCAGGAACCACTTATGCTAGGAAGCTGAAACTTGGAACTTATGTAGTACTATGATAATGGACTCAATTGCAAAAAAATGGTCGATATTGGTTAAGGGGTGTGGAAGTGGGGGGGAAAACAATGAGTCTTTAACGCATGGAAGCCGGGATTGAAACATTCTAAAATCGATATCTCCTGAACCATTGATGTCAGAAGATTGAAACTTTGTTGTTGTCCTTAGGGATACTTCAAGATTAGACAAGAACTAAAATTTTTAAGAGAGGTGGTGGGGTGTGGGGGTGGGGGGTGAAAAACTTCGGATTACAATATCTTCCGAACCAATTACACCAGGAAAATAAAATTTAGTTTCTGTATATGGGATCACAAGAGGAGTCTACCAAAACTAAATTTTTCGAGGGGGGAGGTGGAGCACGAAAGTGGGGGGATAGCAATTTCTCAAAAAATGTCATTTTTATATCTCAGAAACCGTATCAGATATGATCTTAAAAATTTTACAGGAGTTGGGGTCGGTAAACTTCTAGTAGGAAAAAAAAATTTGGTGATGTGGGTGTTGGGGGTGATGGTGAAAGGGGGTGGAAAGGAAAACATTCTGATTTTTATTTCTCGAAAATCATAATGAAGAGAAAGCTAAAAATTTAGGATTATATAGAGCCACTATGCAGACATCCTAGAAAAATAAAATTTTTCATAGGGGTATCAAGGTACGGGGGAGAGGGGTGGTTTTTTATATCTCAGAAACGGCTTATGCTAGAAAGTTGAAACTTAGTACGTATATGTAGATGTGCTATTAAAGTAATTAAAGCAAAAAAAAATTCAGATTTTTATTGGCGTTCAGAGGTTGAGTAAAAAAAATGTCCGTGAATCCACATTTTCACAAATTTCGTTAAAACTTTTAGACATGTCGAGCTATCAAAGCAATTTTACTTCTGCGGGCTATTTATATAAGTGCCTACTAACGATCTCCAAAATTGTTCGATATCCAACCCCTAAGGGGGTGTAAAGTGGTTGTGTACATATTCACGAATTCT
The DNA here is from genome assembly GCA_951812415.1 of Beris morrisii. Classification (NCBI taxonomy): domain Eukaryota; kingdom Metazoa; phylum Arthropoda; class Insecta; order Diptera; family Stratiomyidae; genus Beris; species Beris morrisii. The sequence continues at coordinate 63,855,244 of OX638310.1, forward strand.
GATATATTCCTAAGGTATATTGAGATTTGGAGTTCACGTTTACTTCTATAAGGGAAAAACCCGATTTAAGAATTTTTGCGTATTAAACCCCCTGGGAGTATTGTTCAAGATTTCACTAATTCCGAAAATCTCTTAGGTTTAATGTGATCGAATTCGCTTTTACTACTTTCAATTATTCTATTGATAAAAACATACGTAAATAAATAAAAAAATCTGCCAACAGTCTGGGCGCAACTTTATTATTTTATGGGCAGAAGTACGAAACGTGTTTAATGATGAGATACGGTGTTGGGTACGATGAGACTGACAACCTAAAAAATAACCAGGAGGCTATTTGGAACGTTATTTTTTGGGTTGTCAGTCGCATAGTACCCAACACCGTATCTCATCATTAAACACGTTTCGTACTTCTACCCATAAAATAATAAAGTTGCGCCCAGACTGTTGGCAGATTTTACTTTATTATTTTTTAATAATAAAGTATTGTTATCGACCTGAAATTTCAAAAAAGTTTGCTACCCTGAAATTTTGTATTTACACGTTTTAGGACTAGTAAACCCCAAAAAAGCAAAAAAAAAAAAAATGTCCGTCTGTCCGCCGTAGACGCCGTACGCCGTACGCCGTACGCCGTCCGCCGTACGCCGTACGCCGTACGCCGTACGCCGTACGCCGTACGCAAAATTGTTTGAAGGCGCGTAGCTCCCAAACCCGTTGAGATATTAAATTGAAATTTTTATGGTGGGTAGATTGGGTGAACCCCTACAACTGGTATATTTTTGAGGGGTGGGGGTACAAGGGGAGAGGAGAGGGGAGCGTTTTAGACGAACAATTTTGGTTTCTAGATCTCAGGAACCACTTATGCTAGGAGGCTGAAACTTGGAACTTATATAGTACTATAATAATGGACTCAATTGTAAAAAAATGGTCGATATTGGTTAAGGGGTGTGGAAGTGGGGGGGAAAACAATGAGTCTTTAACGCATGAAAGTCGGGATTGAAACATTCTAAAATCGATATCTCCTGAACAATTGATGTCAGAAGATTGGAACTTTGTTGTTGTTCTTAGTGATACTTCCAGATTAGACAAGAGCTAAAATTTTTAAGAGGAGTGGTGGGGTGTGGGGGTGGGGGGTGAAAAACTTTGGATTACAATATCTTCCGAACTAATTACACCAGGAAGATAAAATTTAGTTTCTGTATATGGACTCACAAGAGGAGTCTACCAAAACTAAATTTTTTGAGGGGGGAGGTGGAGCACGAAAGTGGGGGGATAGCAATTTCTCAAAAAATTTAATTTTTATATCTCAAAAACCGTATCAGATATGATCTTGAAAATTTTACAGGAGTTGGGGTCGATAAACTTCTAGTAGGGAAAAAAATTTTGGTGGTGTGGGTGTAGGGGGTGGTGGTGAAAGGGGGTAGAAAGGAAAACATTCTGATTTTTATTTCTTAAAAACCATAATGAATAGAAAGCTAAAAATTTAGGATTATATAGAACCACTATGGAGACATCCTAGAAAAATAAAATTTTTGATAGGGGTATCAAGGTACGGGGGAGAGGAGTGGTTTTTTATATCTCAGAAACGGCTTATGCTAGAAAATTGAAACTTAGTACGTATATGTAGATGTGCTATTAGAGTAATTAAAGCAAAAAAAAGTTCAGATTTTTATTGGCGTTCAGAGGTTGAGTCAAAAAAATGTCCGTGAATCCACATTTTCACGAATTTCGTTAAAACTTTTAGACATGTCAAACTATCAAAGCAATTTTACTTCTGCTGGCTATTTATATAAGCGCCTAGTAACGGTAACGGTAACGGAATTTTTCGATATCCAACCCCTAAGGTGGAGTAAATTGGTTGTGTACATATTCACGAATTCTGATATATTCCTAAGGTATATTGAGATTTGGAGTTCACTTGTACTTCTATAAGCTTTAAACGTAGTCGGGAAAAAACCGATTTAAGTATTTTTCTCAATTAAACCCCCTGGGGGTATTGTTTAAGATTTCACTGATTCCGAAAATCTCTTAGGTTTAATGTGATCGAATTCGCTTTTACTACTATGAATTATTCTATTGATAAAAAAAATACGTAAATAAAAAAAAAAATCTGCCAACAGTCTGGGCGCAACTTTATTATTTTATGGGTAGAAGTCCGAAACGTGTTTAATGATGAGATACGGTGTTGGGTACTATGCGACTGACAACCGAAAAAAATAACCATTAGGCTATTTGGAACGTTATTTTTTAGGTTGTCAGTCGCATAGTACCCAACACCGTATCTCATCATTAAACACGTTTCGGACTTCTACCCATAAAATAATAAAGTTGCGCCCAGACTGTTGGCAGATTTTTTTATTGTTTCCAAAACTTTAAACGCGTTTTTCTCGAAACATCATTTTTCGATTTTGCGTACACTATTGAGAAAATTCTACTGAACCGATTTGGCTTTATGACGGCTCATTTTATAGATAATTAAATTCTCTACTAGATTAAGTTAATTATTTTTTGAAAAATAATTTTTTACATATTTTTTTCGTATTTAAAAGTAGATTTTTTTAGCGAAAAATGAACTTTAAATTTAAAACTGTGTAAAAACTTGCAATTTCAACTTTTTCTTTAAATTACTCGACGTCTAGAAGCTAGTATCATAAACTTTACAAAAACTTTTTGTTTTTTTGGTTCAGATCAAAATTAAGAACGCTAGAGTGTACGCCGCTAGAAACGAGGCGATATTAACATCCATCCGTTTTTAAAATAGAAAATCTGCCAACAGTCTGGGCGCAACTTTATTATTTTATGGGTAGAAGTCCGAAACGTGTTTAATGATGAGATGCAGTGTAGGTTACTATGCGGCTGACAAATAGCCTCCTGGTTATTTCTTAGGTTGTCAGTCGCATAGTAACCTACACCGCATCCCAGCATTAAACACGTTTCGGACTTCTACCCATAAAATAATAAAGTTGCGCCCAGACTGTTGGCAGATTTTTTTTATTTACTTGCGTATTTTTTTTATCAACAGAATGATTATTCATAGCAGTAAAAGCGAATTCGAGCATATTAAACCTAAGAGATTTTCGGAATCAGTGAAATCTTGAACAATACCCCTAGGGGTTTAATAGAGAAAAATACTTAAATCGGTTTTTTCCCGACTACGTTTAAAGCTTATTGAAGTAAAAGTGAATTCCAAATCTCAACATACCTTAGAAATATATCAGAATTCGTGAATATGTACACAACCACCTTAACCCCCTTAGGGGTTGGATATCAAAAAATTTTGAAGAGCGTTACTAGGTACTTATATAAATAGCCCGCAGAAGTAAAATTGCTTTGATATCTCGACATGTCCAAAAGTTTTAACGAAATTTGTGAAAATGTGGATTCACAAACATTTTTTTTACTCAACTTCTAAACGCTTTAGTTACTCTAATAGCACATCTACATATACGTACTAAGTTTCAACTTTCTAGCATAAGCCGTTTCTGAGATATAGAAAAACCACCCCTCACTCCCGTACCTTGATACCCCTATCAACAATTTTATTTTTCTAGGATGTCTCTATAGTGGCTCTATATAATCCTAAATTTTTAGCTTTCTATTAATTATGGTTTTCGAGATATAAGAATCAGAATGTTTTCCTTTCTACCCCCTTTCACCATCACCCACACCCCCAAATTTTTTTTTCCCAACTAGAGATTTACCGACCCCAACTCCTGTAAAATTTTCGAGATCATATCTGCTACGGTTTCTGAGATATAAAAATTACATTCTTTGAGAAATTCCTGTCCCCCCACTTTCGTGCTCCATCTCCCTCCTCAAAAAATATAAGTTCAGTAGACTCCTCTTGTGATCCCATATACAGAAACTAAATTTTATCTTCCTGGTGTAATTGGTTCAGGTGATATTGTAATCCAAATTTTTTCACCCCCCGCCCGCACATCCCACCACCCCTCTCAAAAATGTTAGCCCTTGTCTTATCTTGAAGTATCCCTAAGGCCAACAACAAAGTTTCAATCTTCTGACATCAATTGTTCCGGAAATATCGATTTTAGAATGTTTCAATCTCGACTGCGACTGCGATTTGCCTATTTTTCGGCGTGAGGTTCAACTACGCAGTTGGTGTTGAACACAATACCAACTGCGACTTCGATTCTATGCAAGCAAGAAGAAGAACTCGTACAAACTACAATAATAAATATACTGCAATCGACGACAACGTTCCCTAAAGGTCTAACGGATTATACGAAGTGCATACGGTTTCGTTTCGACGTATAGTCTATAGTATACGAAGCTTTTCCTGCTGAGAAATAAATTAAATCCGAGAATGCAATTGGCAGCCCTGTGCAAGCAATCGCAGTCACAGAATTGAGGCTATGAGGGCAACAGTGGCCTAACCCACAAAACCATGAAAACTGAAAAAATTATATTTCTAGTATCTACAGTGCATTCTGTTGTCATTAGATTAATATAAAAAATCTGCCAACAGTCTGGGCGCAACTTTATTATTTTTTGGGTAAAAGTCTGAAGCGTGTTTAATACTGAGATGCGGTGTAGGTCACTATACGACTGATAACCTAAAAAATAACGTTCCCAATAGCCTCCTGGTTATTCTTTACGTTATCAGTCGCATAGTGACCTACACCGCATTACTCCAGCTCTGTACATCAATAAAATTTTCAACCTTTTTTTGCTTTAATTACTCCTGTAGTACTTATACATATACATACTAAGTTTCAACTTTCTAGCATACGCTGTTTTTGAGATATGACAAACCGCCCCAGACCCCCGTACCTTGCAACCCCTATCAAAAATTTTATTTTTCTAGGATACTTCTACAGTGACACTATATAGTCGTCAATTTTTAGCTTTCTATGCTTTGCGGTTTTCGAGAAATAAAAATCAGAATTCTTTTCGTTCCACCCCCTCCTACCGTTAACCCCCTTCGCCAGCACCACAAACATTTTTTTTCTTGCTAGAAGTCTACTGGGCCTAACTCCTGTAAAATTTCTAAGATAATATCTGGTATGGTTCTTGAGATATAAAAATTAATTTTTTTGAAAAATGGTTATCTCCTCACTTTCGTACTCCACCTCCTCTCACAAAATTTTTTCATTCAATATACTCCACTTGGGATCTTATATGCAGAACCCAAATTTCATCTTCCTGGTACAATTGGTTCGAAAGATATTGTATCTAAAGTTCACACCCCACCCCTACACTCCATTTCCACTCTTAAAAATTTTAGCCCTTCTTAACTCTCCTAGTATCCCTTAAGAGAAGTACAAAGTTTCACCTTTCTGAGATCAACGGTTCAGGAGATATGGATTTTAGAATGCTGCAATTCCAGCTTTCAAACGTCTCGGACATATTGTTTCCCACCCCCCCCCCCCCACCCTCTCCCACACTCCACAATCATTATCACAAGTTTTTTTGCAAATAGGTCCACTATCATAGTACTACATAAATTTCAAGTTTCAGCCTCCTACCACAAGCAGTTCCTGAGATCTAGAAACAGGAAAAAACGCTCCCCCCTCCACCCCCTTACACCCACACACCTCCAAAAAGATAACAATCGTAGGGGTTTGCCCAATCTACCCACCATAAAAATTTCAACTTAATATCTCAACGGGTTTGTGAGCTATGCGCCTTCAAACGGTTTTGCGTACGGCGTACGGCGTCTACGGCGGACAGACGGACATTTTTTTTCCTTTTTTGGGGTCTACTAGTCCTAAAACGTGAAAATACAAAATTTCAGGGTAGCAAATTTTTTTGAAATTTCAGGTCGATCACAATACTTTATTATTAAAAAATAATAAAGTAAAAATAGTTTTATATACTGCGGACAGATGGCAGCAAATCTTATTAGTGAGAAACATTTGTATAAAATATTATAGAAAATTGCATTTATCTCCAAAAGGTATGCTGGTGCTTTAGGCCACTTTTGCTCTCATAGCCTCAATTAGAGATAGCACGACTGCGCAGTCGCATTCGATGTTGTTGTGGGCATCGGCATACAATCCTGTGTATTCTAAAGACCGGGACTGCGCAGTCCGCGGTCCATGTTCGTGTTATGTTTAGCCCCTTAAGAACGCCACGATGTCGTCAAACTAGTTTGGATCGTGTTATGTTCGAACGAAGGGTCTCGATGTCAACTTCGCTGTCACTGCAAATAATGATGTCTTCTGTTGGCGTATATAGTATTTGTGAGAATTTGGAAAGAATTACTAATATGTAATATGTCTTTTTTTTTTTTTAAATAATCAACTCGATAAAGGAAATAAACATTTCCTGATCTAATTATTTTTTCGTAATATTGCACGAATTCATTAAATCAGTAAAACAAAGAACAATTTTATGAACAGCAGAAAAAATATTTTACTTTTGTTATATCTCTCGGTATAATAACAGTCGATTTCACTATACAAAACATCGCTGAATTTTGTGATGAAACGAGCTTCATACAAGGACTACAGAATTGCGAGGTAGATGATAGCTGGTATGGTGGTAGTTGCAAAATTCCTTTTGTTTAAACTTCCATTCGGAGTTGTAATTCTCATTATGTCGTAAACAATAGTCGAACAGTACGCGCACCCCTTGTTCTTTTGGTTCCCTTGTCAGCTCCACCCCATGTTGTTAGCTTGCTGTATCCTCTGTATGCCGACATAATGCGCTTTCCCGTATTGTCCCCAAGGTTCGAATATAATGGCTGAACATCATATTACACAATGTTCCAACTTTTCCACTCCCCAAAACTACCCCTTTTCAAATAACAGCGTGGACAAAAAAGCATACATGGATAATATGAAGAGCTTTTATTTTTATAAATCGTTCATCCCGCTCTTTCGCGTGCTAGTAGTCATATCCGAAAGCTTTTTGTTGCGCCTCTTTGTAATAGTATTTGTTTCTCTGTGCGTGTATTTGCAGTCTGCTTTCATCATAAAAGCATTCATAGCTTGTCAGTCAGTCGGTTCTATGTTTTGAATGACACACAGATAGCATAAAAGCTGGAGCATAGTCCTGTGACAAAAAACTCTACAACTAACAATTGGATAGAAAATGAACACAGAATAGATGGCGCTTTCGATTGTTAGATGTATTGAAGCCTTTCAAGGCGGGTGGAGGATGTGCGGTGGAGTTTATGCGATGCAGCTACAGAAGAGGGATGAAAGGAATTTTTGGACCAACCTATTTTCCATGGAGTAGAAAAAGCTTCTCGGTTTGACGATTTTCCTCCCATCTATCCGTCCATCGTTGGATGGAAAACCGGAAGAAGGAAAAGGATGATAAGCTCGACTTGAAACAGAGTGTAATAGCGATGACAGTGCCATCTATCTCCCTTTTTATCTGTCGACTGTTTTGCAATCACTCATCCTTTAGTGAGCGGACGAACGGAGACAATGCTATTGTCATGTCACCATGACAACATATACGGCCTTTTGTCGATATGGCGCAGTCGGTAGAGGCGTACAGGGAGTGGCGCAACAATTGCCAGGACATGAGTCCCATACGAGAATCACATCCTTCTATTTCGAACAGTAACTCTCTGTGTATGTTGGACTCAATTTTTAATTTGTCTCTTTCATTCTAACAGTCATCCATTTTCCTTGCTTCCTTATTACTTTTTTAGTTGTTCCATTCATCCCTGTTTCCCTGCCACCCACCCTCCCTTTTCCATTATCGCGCACAAAGGACCTGTTTGCCTGTTTTTTTGTTTGTTTGTTTCTATATTTGGTCCTCTGATTAAATGTTGTTACCATTTTAAGGGAAATAACGAGCGCTGATTCGAGTAGTTTAATGAGATGGGGTTCGTGTATCGGGTTAAGGGGAACAACTCGTCCTGCCCTATTGCTACTAGCCTCAAGGTACAAAGATGAGAAGGACGGGTGGCGAATTTATTGTCAGGATGGAATTACGGTACAGAAAATGCTCATTTTGAAGCCTTCTAAATAGGGACGTAGGTGGAAGACGGTACTCGTACCTATATGCGAAGATTCTTGGAAATGGACTTAATGCGCATTTGACGGAATGGAAATGACAAGAACTTGTGGAAACGGTTGAAATGGTAATTGCATTTGAATAGAAGTAACTTCTTTAGGTGTCGCACGGTTATGCAGTAGCAAAATGTAAGTTCGTTAATTAATGAAATATTTACGTACCTAGGACTGGTTTAACTAATTGTTTTATTTTAACTCAATTTCTTTCCCACAAAATTGATATATTGACAGAGAACTTGAAAAGACTGGATTGGTGTAGAACCATTCATATAGGAGCAATAGATTGCAAAATATACCGCTAGTGTCTAGGTGCGGTATAAATTCCAAGGTGATTTTCTTGAAGAGTTCTTTAGATACGGGGGTGATCAAAAAGTTACAGGGATTTTTCGAATTACGCGCCAACGAATCGTCGGAGAACTGTATGGCTGGGAGCATTAATTCTAATGAGTCTTCCTAAGCTCGGCTATTTTTTGTAGATTCTCTATTAACTTTCTGTTGTGAAGTGACAGACATTTCTGCGAAGCATATTTTTCGTGTTTGGCTGTTTTGTGATTTTTGTCAAATGAATCAACAACGCGTTTATATCAAGTTCTGTATGAAGTTGGGTAAACATTTTACAGAAACTTTTAAGATGTTGCAAGAAGCTTTTGGAGATGAATGCCTGAGTCAATCACGATTTAATGAGTGGCACAAGCGGTTCAAAGAAGAAACTCAGTCTCAGAACACAATCCAAACCATCTGTGGATTGGCAGAGCAATGTAACATTTCATTTGGCTCGTGTCAGGAAATTTTAACTGAACAACTGCAGATGTGCCGAGTGGCGGCAAAGTTTGTCCCGAGACTGTTGACCGTGGAGCAAAAACAACGCATAGTTCAAATTTGTGAGGAACTTGCTGAAATTACAAATGATAGATTTATGTGTACGACGTGGAAAGAAAGGTCTAATCATTGCAATGGAAGAAAAAATTCTCTCCAACCCCAAAAAAGCTCGTCAAGTCAAATCAAATGTCAAGGTCACGCCCACTGCTTCCTTTGACTGGAATAGTGTTGTCTACTACGAATTTCTTCCACAAGGTGAGACTATTCTTCGTTTTTGTTATACCCTAGGCAGACGACGCATTCGTATGATCATTCCTAGTCGAATGATAATTCCGCATCACGTCTGGTCATTCATTCCATCATTCCAATTACAATTGCGAAATGGTAATTCCGAGATAAATTGTTAATTCAGTCAAGCAGTCACAACGCCATCTAGCGTCAAGCCTATAAAACTTCCGTGAAACAAGTGGAAAATCAGGTGTTCCACCGTCCTAATTTTTCTATTTATTTCATGTGTGCATTAATTACGATCAATCTTTTTAACGTTTCGTTTACAATTGCTGACATATTAGCACTTTTCTATCACTCTATTTCAACATATAAAACGTAGCCGCATGCCAATGCAAAAATGTCAACTTTTATTGATCATTCCCACAGCAATAATATTTTGACAGATTGAATGTAATGCTGATAGACGTGTGTCACTGTTGATCATTGAATGGGAATGATCATTCGAATGTGTCGTCTGGTATTACCTTGAAATCCTAAGGTTTTTGCGCGATGCTATGAGGAGGAAGAGTCCTGACCTGTCACTAAATGTGGAGTTAGTGCTGCACCATGAAAATGCGCCTGTTTAGTCTACATTACTCAATTGCGATATTCAGCCGGATGTAATTACCGTATATCTGAGTCCCTGGTCTGACTATTGCCGTACACTTCCAGTAAGCGATATTGGGTTTTAGACTCCAAGTTTTACCAAGAAGATCAAGAAGGGGGTGGGGGTAAAACGAAAGCAACAGTCTTACATTTGAAACTTAGCACTTACACATAACTGATCTAGAGAACCATTTTAAAGTTTTCAAAATGTTTAAGGGCGTTCGTTAGTAGTCAAAATTTCATGTCAATATATTCTTAATTCTCAAGTAGCACGGTTCAGTCGCCCCGACGTCGTGCTTACGTTGGAAAATAACCCTTGGTAATATTGTCAACGTCGCACATAGCGGTATTTTGACAATCTAACCGGTCAAACATTTTTTTTCCATTTTATCAGTCTAAATAGATTCTATAATTGAATTAACTTTTAGAGAGTGTTCTGCGACAAATATCTTTAAGAAAAACTATTAAGTTTAACTCAAAAATTTTCTTTTCGTGAAATTATATGTAAAATTATTATTTGGATTTCAAGTTTATATGAACTGGGAAAATTTCACCATATTAACATACTCATGTTGTACGAGGGTAGAATGAATAGTTTCCGGAATGGGCAAGAAAAATAATCCGTCCGTCCGTCCGTCTGTCCGTGAACACGATAACTCAAGAACGCCTTCACCTAGGATCTTGAAATTTTGAATCTGGATGTTTGGTTGAATTTGTAAGGCTAAGTTCGTTAACGGGCAAAATCGTCCTACTCCTTCGGGTAGCTGCCATACAAAATGTCCTTAAGACACGTGTTCAAGAATTTTGGCCGATAACTTCAGAAGGGTTTAAGCTACGTCTTTGAAATTTTGTATGTGTTATTTTTCCAATAGTTAAAGCTAAATCTATGATTATGAAGAAAATCCTGTTAGTCCTTCGTGTAGCTGCCATACAAATATCCTGTCAAAATGTCTTCACTTAATTTACGGAACTGACTATAACCCAAGTCAACTTTTAGCTATGAATTCGGAATTTTGTGCAAATTAGTTTTGAGTAAAAAGGAAGTTTGGGTTTACTAGTCAGCAAAATCCTTTTACTCCTTCTGGTAGCTGCCATACAAAATGTCCCTTAAGACACGTGTTCAACAATATTTTTCGATAACTTTTGAACGCTTGAAGCTACGAATCTGAAATTTTGTACACATTAATTTTTGAATGATTCCAAGGAAAAGGATAAATATGTAAGAAATCGAGTGAGTCCTTCCTGCACCTCCCATGTGAAAGTCCTTCAAAAAAGACATTTTTTTTGATGACTTACCCAGTTCAAGAACTGAATATTGTCTTTTAGTTTTGAGTAGCAATCTAATGGCAGTCCTTAATAAAGGACATACAACATGCACACACGTAATTCTACTTTATCCCCAACTACAATATAAATCGGAGTTCAGTATTCATCTAGAGTATTATACGATTGGCTTGCAGCCGATCGTGACTGCAGTATGTTTTTGTTTTTATTTTTCAACATAGTCCCCTTTCAGGGCGATACACTTTTCACAGCGGTACTCCAACTTTTTTAAGCCCTCGGAATAATACGATTTCGGGAACTCTATAAAATAGGCACTAGTGGCGGCGATAACCTCCTCATTTGACGTGAAGCGCTTGCCCCCGAGCCAAGTCTTTATGTTTGGGAACAAAAAGAAGTCGCACGGCGCCAGGTCTGGAGAGGACGAGGGATGCGGCACCACCACGTAGCCCAATTCAACCAATTTGGCAGTGGTGATTCGGGATGAATGGGCCGGAGCGTTGTTGTGGTGGAAGAGCACTTTTTTCCGCTGCAAACGAGGCCGTTTCTCCTTCAATACGGCGTCGAATTGACCCAATAAATCACTGTAGTATTGCCCCGTGATCATTCTTCTCGTCTGCAAAAAGTCGATGTGAATCACACCTTGCGAAACCCAAAAAACGGTGTCCATGACCTTTCCGGCCGATGGGACTTTCCCTTCTTCGGAGCAGATTCGCCTGGAAAAGTCCACTGTTTCGACTGCTGCTTGGTCTTTGGTGTGAAGTGGTGGATCCATGTTACGTCCACGGTCACGAATCGGTGAAAAAACTCAGTTGGATTACGCTTCAACATGGCCAAACACTCCCTCGAAGTGGTCACACGATTTCGCTTGTAGTCCACAGTCAGCAAACGCGGCACCCATCGCGCAGACAGCTTCCTCATGCCCAAATGTTCGTGCACGATGTTTTGCACACGTTCACATGAGATGCCCGTGGCCTCTACTATTTCGCGCAACTTCACTCGACGATCGGCTAACACGAGATCATGGACTTTGCCGACCATTTCCTCATTTGTGACCGTTTTTGGACGTCCATTGCGTAGTTCATCCTTGGTGCTCGTACGGCCACGTTTGAATTCGCTCATCCAGAAACTGATAGCCGAAAATGAAGGTGTAGAGGTTCCATGAACTTTTTGCAAAATATCATATATTTCCGTCGCCGTTTTCTCATCCATCCAGAAATGTTTAATCACTGCACGAAATTCCATTTTTTCCATTCTTATAAAAGTGGCTGACTTGCTTCACAAAATTGCCTGGTAAACAAGAACTATGCGACGTATCTGTCTGAAAATTTAACAGCTTTCCTAAATGGATTGGTGTTACCAACCATCATAACCATTTCGCGATACGCGAGCCATCTCTTGTCTATTCCGGAAACTTTTCATTATGCCCTCGTATATTGACATTTTGCTCAGCTTATCTTGGTGTGTTAGATATGTTCCCCAGACAGTACGGCGTACTGGTATTTGGGGTAACACAAATGAAGCATACCTAAAATACATGCAAAAAATAAAAAAGAAAACAAAAATAATACTAAATGAATGAAATTAAAAAATAATAATAATAATATATAATAATAAATAGATAATAAAAATAAATATAAATAAATTTTTGTTTAAAATTAAAAATAAAATGTAATGAAAATAAAATATGCAGAAACAAATAAATTGAAGAAGAAGAACGTACCTACCTCATAAATAAATAATAAATAACAGCTATAGGGTGTCTCAATTTGATTTCCCGATTTTTAAATGTAAATAAAACAAGTTGTCTGTGAGATATCCACTAAATTTGTTATTTGAAAGAATATGTTATGGCATTAAGTATGGAATATAACGTCGTTCAAATGTCCGCGCCAGCTTTGCTTGGTGGCACGTGTTCGAGAGGTCCAATTTTCGACGACTTTGTCGCATAAATCTGGCTGAATTTGCTAGATTTCGTTCGTTATGTTGACTGAAAGGTCATCAATTGCTTGTGGATTATACGCATCGACTTGTGATTTAAGATAGCCACAAAGGAATAAGTTTAAAGCCGTTAAATCGCATGATCTGGGTGGCCAGTGCATATCGCCGTTGCCGCGAGATAAACATACAATAACAATATGATAACAATACGATATCGCGGAATGTTTCTCGAACGGAGCACTGATTTTGAAAATAAAATTTGATGATTTATTCCACCTCTGTTTGGTTTATTTGGTCATAAGAGTAGTCTTCGCAAGACAAAATATAACTTTCCAAATATTCTAACTTTTCTTCAAAACCGGGTAAGTTCTGCTCTTGGTTTTACAGTGATCTACGGGTCACTGCTCTTACTCCTGACCCACCGGATAACCCTGAAACGGAAGAAATACCATGTTAACACCATCTAAATTTTTGATCTAATATTTGCTTTTTTTTACTATCATGTTTGTTGACCCGTTATTCGAAAAAGTGCGGCTAGGCGCGGCTAATTTAATTTATAATGGTTGTATTGTACAGACTTCCATCTTCCAATCACAATAAAAATAATAACCGGGACGGACCCTGAAGTACAACAAAAACCTTTCAATTCGCTAAAATATTGTTTAAAATTGAAAAACTGTAAAGCCTTTTTTCAAACAGCCAAAATATTACTATTAAATTTACAAAAGAAAAATAACTACTTTAAAAGTATGTGTTCTTACCTGGTTGTTCAATATCCATTACTGTATTTTCGAAGAGTGACACTGAATATAAAATGTTTACTTTTTACCTGCAACGGTTACACTTAGGAAACCAAGAAAAATACGTGCACTTGTCGCTACGATCAAGTTCAGACTAAACTCACGGCATCAAGCGCAGCCGATAAAAGGTTGGGAGGGGTTGACGTAAGTTCTCTGTTTATTTAACTTAAATATTAAAAGACTCTTTTCTACCTGCTTTGAGTTCTTGTAAATTGACTTTTGTCCGGCTAGATTGGTAAAATACCTCTATGTGCGTCTTGACGACGTTGCCCCAACGCACGCGCTAGATGACACTGTCTGTTACATGGCTACAAACCCGAACAAATTACCAGTATGCTATTTGAAATTAATTTTTATTATGGATAGGAGATGTCTGAAGCTATGCCAAAGTTTTTAAATCTACACAGCTTAAGTATGTATTTAGAGTGAAGTGAATCTCAGTTAAGCATACACTCTCCAATATTGTTTATCAGTGATGCGGTAAAATATTTTCAAATACCAAATGATTCCTAATTAAATTTTATACTGAATGATATCAGCAACTTAACCCTTTTCACTTGATCCATTGCAATACTCTCAAACACATTACACAAAAGCAAAGTTTAAAAACTCTTCGGCATTTTCATCTGCTAACAATAGAAGTTATTGTTCTGATCCCCTTTCATATTCCGCGTTGCAAAACAACCATATGTCCAATTATAAAAGTTGTGGAAACAAATAAATCCCAATATAATGAAAATGTGAAAAATGAACTTATAGAATAGGTGCATGAGTGGGTGTTGTAATAACCCCTTTTGTAATCCTCATGCAATCACGATACAAATTGATCTGTTCTCGAATATTTTCAATTCTTAAGACTAATTCACGATTTCTGTGTCATGTCCCTTGACCTGTCTGTTACCCTCTTAATTCAGCAGTTAAGTAAAAATTAGATTTAATCTATTTGTACCAGAATTTCAGTATATCCTGAAAATATGCCAGCCCCCCAATTATTCGAACTAGAACTTTCGTCCCCCGCTCGTTAAACAATGCACCATAATAATCCCACTTGGATATGAATAGGATGTGTTCGGGCAAACATTCGAGAAAAGATGAACCAGAAGGGGTGTAGCACAGCAAGGGTGCAGATGGCGATGTAATGGGTCTTAATTATTGCAAGTGTTTTCGGTATTCCTTTCGAAAGAGGGTTCGGATTGCTGATTGAGAAGAGAAAATAGGTTAAAAGTGTTTACTGACATTTAACCTTGGACGTCGTGATGAAGACAGTGTAAATGGTCTTTCGAAGGGGGTGAATATTTCCTACTTACCGGTTAAAAACATAAAAAAATAAAGTTGGTGTTGACTCGATTTGATCCATCGCACGAAGTGTTAGATTAAAAACAATATTTCAGTAAGTAGTGGATGCAATCTACGATTAAAATTAATCCTAGTGAACAACCAAGTTGGTTTTAATACTAGGTGAACTTCAGTGGATGTAGTTTGTCAATAATTCACTATGTCTAACTTTGGTTTGTTATTATTCGTGGATATAAAATTCAGTTCAGGATCGCACATATAAAGATATCCTCCGAAGTATCACCAGCTGTAAAGGCGTTCTGATAATTGCATAATACATCTTCCGATGAGTCAGTGCAACCCAATGACAAAACAGCTCTTTCCGACCTAGTCCGACACAATGAAGGTTTTTTGAACTATGATGTCCTCAACGGTAACAGCCAAGTCAGCAATTAATCCCAGTCGGGATATTTGGTGTGGTGTTGACACAAGAGACTATACTGACGATGAACAAACAATCTTCTATGGTAACTTTCCCATGAAAAAATTTAATTTTGTTTAAATACTTCTTACTGCCTAACTTTTATAAATTTTACGTCGGCTACATGTCTAAAACGACTTCTACATAATGCCCATAACTCTTTATCTCAATCAACCTTTTTCAGATTGTAACTGGTTTAACCCCCTTTCATCTAACGATTTTTGATGGCAGTGCGTGAGAAGCTACTTTACTCGGATCGCTTTGTTTTTCCTTTCATATGTCGCCTACTCTGCTCTGCAATGGATAAGCGCGGTAAAGAAACACATTTATTTATTTGTACACAACAATTGGATTTCCCTCTTTTAAGGGTCGCCGAAAATTCTTCTTGAAATAATTAACAACTTTCTATTATGTACTAAGTTAAGAAATATGTAGATGGATAGATACTTGCTGGATATAGCATGGATTAAACTCAGAACCTTTATAGCTTTACAGTTAATGATTTTACTTTTGCAAAACCTTTTATATTTAAATTAATAGTTCCGAGTGGCTACCGTCAAAGAGGAATCTCATTAGTCGCAATCACAATGTTTCCTTTTAAACTTGAATCCTTTATTGGGAATGTAGATTGCATTTTATTACGATCCTTTGCAGCCCAATTTCTCTAAGTTCTCTTAATTTAAAAAGAAATAGAACAGTCGCAAAACCAAAATTTAGGAAGAATGATGTTACAACTTTCGCCGTGCACAAGTAAATCAAAGAATGTGAAAGCAATGTACAATTGACCGATTCAATGCATTTATTTAAAATGTTCTAATTCTGGTGCTAGTGACATGACATCTCTCTTTTCGAAGTTAAAGCATCTGATATATTAAGTGCCATTATTACGATCTTCAGTTAAACTGTAACTGGAACTTTAACTGGTAGTTTTGTGTGAAAATTTTTCAGTTAAAGTTCCAGTTAGAACGTAACTGAACATCGTAAGAACGGCACTTAGTTTATTTACTCTGAAAACCAGCCTATCCATCAAGCCTTACCCATTAATGACTTAAGCAAACTCCGTAGGTGCGGTAGGTTAGGTTAGGTTGAGAAGGGTGTACTGAAGCAATGTGCCACAGTCCATCATGAGAGATCACTGTGGATCCATTGTGGTCCCCTCGTATAAAACCGGGCTCTAGACTACTGATTCCAAATATTGCTCTTCCTTATGAAGAGAGTAGTTCCCCATAAAGGAATCATCGCAAGTTCTGATAGATTGGTCAAGGAGAATTTCCCCAAGTAACGATACCTGGTACGTGCCAGGCTTTCACATTAACACACTAGATGTTCCAGTCTTGGCTCAACATTATCATCACCACAGTGACACAGATCAACCATGGGTTTTCCCAGCCTTTCTCCATGCCTCCCAAAGGAACAGTGTCCCATTAGGACCCCTATAAGTTGTCTGCAAATGTCCCTGCCCAGAGACAAAATAATGCTAGAGTTCCTCCTATCAAGTTTCGGCCAGCAGATTCTTGCTTGCCGGCATCCCGAGATATTCACCCAGGCCCCCTCCATCTGTCTGTGCGCTTCAATATCAATCATTCCCTTTACACTTTCAATGGGACATAGAACCGACTCGTCGGCCAGCTCTATGCTCATCTTCGACCCCCTTCTGGCGAGCTCGTCTGCCTTTTCATTTCCAGGAAAGCCACTGTGACCAGGAATCCAACCAATCTTCAGGTTGTTATTCATACCCACCATCTGCAATATTCTTTTATATTCTCCCACAAGTCTGGTTTTAGTAATGTGCGCCTCAACAGCCTTGATGGCAGCTTGGCTGTCAACATAAATAGTTATTGTACCATTCACGCACTGTTTTCGCACAATTATCTCCGCTGCTTTTGTCAGCGCAAAAATCTCGGCCTGAAACACGATCGAGCTATCCGGTAGCCTGAACGATTCCATAATGTCACGGTCGCAGGAGCACACTCCCGCGCCAGTTCCGCTTTCCGTTTTGGAGCCATCAGTGTAGAGGCGATGATTCCAGATCGCCACACTAGTCTGGTGGGAATATTCACAGCATGGGAATGTCTAAAACTGTAAGACGGTGTCCTCCGGTGTGCTACCGCATGGCGGAACACAGGGCAATTGACAAGATACTAGTGTGACCCACACTATGCCTTCCATCCAATAGCCTGTCTCACGCAGACGCAAAGCACCTTTTGCTGCTATTGATTTTACCGCTATTTCCAATGGGATTATGTGGAGCATTACTTCTAGAGCCTGTGAGGCCGTGGTACGTAAGGTCCCAGTGATCCCAATGAGTGCCATTCTTTGAATTCTTCTCATGGACACCCTGTTAGTCCCGACCTCCAACGCATGCCACCACACCAGTGACCTGTAAGTAAGAACAGGTCTAACTACCATGATGTACAGCCAGTGCACTATCCTCGGCTTAAGACCCCAGGTTTTCCCTACCATTTTCTGACAAGCGTAGTAAGCATTCGATGCCTTCTTGATCCTGTCGTCAATCGTGAGTTTCCAGTTCAACCTAGGATGGAGATAGATTCCCAAGTACTTCACACTAGGGGAGAGCGGGATGGTAACGCCATTCAAGCGTGGGAGCCTGAATTCTCGGTCTTTTTTCCTCGTAAAGAGGATAAGGTCGGTTTTCTCCGGATTGATGTTGAGACCGCAGTTACCAGCCCACCTGCTCAAGGATTTGAGCCCAACTTCTAATAAATCGCTCAAGGTGTCCAGGAACTCCGGTCAAAGATAGAGCCTGTAAAATTTCGTCAACCACTATGCCACACAGCAGTGCAGATAGCACCTCACCCTGTGGGGTGGGGTATGTACCCGAGGTACAAATACCGGCTTCGTCACCAATCCTCTACTGGACAGTTTTTTGGGTATTTGATTTGGATTGTTTAGTTAGTTTTTTTCTGCTCCGTTTCGAGTGTGATTCGGGGCATATCTTTAATGTCACGAGAACAGTGTATCCAAATAGGACCGCAAAGATTCATTATATGTCAAATGCATGACTTCATTGATATAAATCCATTAAAAGTTAATCATTTACAAAGTAATGCGAAAAGTATTAGAAAAATGGAAATCTGTGCGAGTTATAGCTTACAAAGTACTGCAAAGTCCAAGTTGCAGTAATGTTCAATCCTTCCAAATTTTAATCCTTCAAGATTTTACTTATTTCATTTTCATCTCACTTCGCTTCACAAAGCAGCACATTTGCAATATTATGTTCTGCCAAAACAAAACCACAAATATTCATCCTGTGCGTGTATCCTTCCGTGATAATATCCTCCAAATTCAATTCACTATTTCCTGGTTGTTATGCAAAGCGATAATGCATCATCCATCGTTACGAGGAGGCGTTCCACCTCGTATGTTACTTACTTAGAGTAAGCATGAAGGTGATAACAATAGAAACTTTATAGCACGTAGTACAGAGGATTGGAAACTTAATCTTCTCTTGCGTTTTATAGCGTGTACCCAATGCAGGCAGTCGCAGTATTGTAAAGTCTAAGGGATGGAGCAAAATCCCTGGGCTGATTCCAATGGTTCGCTATACGAGATTCGAGATGAATATGATGTGTGACACGTGGCCTCTTTAATGTAATTGAATTCGAGTGCGTACGCATAAGAACGAGGTTTTCGAAGCTATTGTTTGGGATTTTGAATTTAAGATTGTCTGCTGATGTAATGTCGTTGCTGGTAAAGTGTATTAGATTTAGTCTAATTAAAATTTGACGATTCAGACGAGAGTGAGTAAGAGATTGCCAGAGACAGTACTTTGCTCTTCCAGTCCAATCTTGGATGGAATCTTAGTTGTTGTGATCTATCGAGGGTCTAGTCCACAATTGCTATTAGTACCTAAATAAGAACTTTAAGAAGCGCTTGAACATTTATTCCGCGTCAAAATTTGAACTACTTGTCAGGTAATGCGACAGGTAAAATTAACTACTCATAGACTGGTGATTACCATGGTGAAATAATGAAGTACATATTAGCAACCGTTTCATAGGTAATGTATAAGAAAAGGTTTATTGACTGCTTTTTTGGAATATTTCTTTCTCTTTCTCTGAACCTGAAGTTTATCGATAGTTCAGAATTCAACGCTTACTGGTAGTGCATAGAGAAAGCACTAACCTAAGCCCAAATCAGTAAGTATTCGCCAGCTTCGGATATCTCCATGCGAAAGTAAACGATACGGTAATGATTGAAGTAATAAATATATTGGACTTACAAATAGCTATTACGGAATCGATTCTGTATTCATTACAGTTCCTATTACAACTTTTAACGATCTATTCTCAATTCGAGTAATAATCCTACAATACATATGAACTTTTAAACTGGAGATTTTACACGAATCGGTATTAATCGGTTTAAAAAAAATTTTTTTTGTAATCCTTGATCCCTCGAATCCGATTGCTTTTCGTCGGATTTTCTACCTGAAAGCATGATTACTTGGAACGAGTTAATCTCGGAATTCAAAATTTAGTACTACTCACTAATGCTCCTACAAAAGTACTTTAAAAACGGGGTCACTGGTGAACAAGTCATGTGCTACAAGAATACAACGGCTGTGCCATTCCAAAACCTAGTAAGTGCACTTATTTGAGTAGCTGTTACTATTCGGTTGATCTCACGATAATTTAAAAATGGTTACCATGCCCAGCTCTAATTATAACCCATTTTGTTTCTTTCGATAATGCTGTAATAAATGTTGATGTTTTTTTGAAACGGGACGGTAAATTTGAACTAAAAAATAATGAAGTTTAAAAAGTTTATCTTGATTAAATGTTGGTTGTTTTCCGGCGTCAGTAGGGTTTCTGGTGTGAAGCCCCAACACGAAATCCTCGACTGCTGATTAATCATTGTCCTAGAGGACATGACCGTTGGAAAACACTTCACTGGAATACGCCAGTCTTTATAAGATTGTGTTGGACTAGGTCCGAAGGAGCTGTTTCGTCATCGGAGGGCATAGACTCGTCAGACACTCGTATCATGCCTACTATCCGAAACACCCTTACAGCTGGTGGAATTGCTGAGAATAATTTCTATATATCGCACTCGAAATCAAATTTACGATCCGAGACTTATAAACACACCAGAAACCCTACTGACGCCGGAAAACAACCAACATTTAATCAAATTTGCTTCTATGGTAGCTTACCATGAAAAAATTCCATTCTTAAATTTTATCTTCTTTAACGTAAAAATCCATCAGAATCCCCACGTTTTATGATGTACTAAACGGAACAATCCCAGAGTTGGAAATTAATCCAATAAGGTCAATCCACTAAGATGATGTACGCAATTGAATTGGAAAACAGAAATATAAGCAGTACCTTATCAACGCGAACAGAAATATTACCTAGTGGTTGCTCACGTAAAATCAAACCAATTAACCTAAACCAAATGCTTGTCTTAGCTTACTTTGCTCAATTACTTTCAAAAATAAAAAATTTTTAATCTGAAAAATTTAAATTTTGTACTGTAAAATGGGTACAATAACTTCCAAATATTTTTCCACTATAGTACGATACGAAATATTATGATTTTACTGACACTATTCAACTAGATATTTGCAGCACTATTTTGGAAAAATTATATTTAAATTAAATTTTCGAATAAAAATAAAAAGCATTTTTTTGGAAAGAATCGAACTATTTTTGATCCGTCGAGCCGATTTGAAATCAGCGACCTATAAAAGCCAGAAGAAGTGAAATATAAGTTTATAGTGAGCTTGAATAGTTCAGTCACATTTTATTACACAAAAAAATAATAATAAGGTGGCCGTTATTGTCGGGCGCCCTTACCACTGTACGTAATGCTCAAATTGAGATAACACTAGCAGATGAGAAACTTCCACTCAAAAACTAAGCTGACACTGTGTCCCAAAAATAAAATGTTTCCTTACGGAAAAGTTGTATATTTCTAGCTCATCTGAGCGTAGGTATATAAAACATCTTCCCAATCTCCTTTGTATCTAATGTGGTTCGTATGAGCTTCGAAATACACCCAGATATTGTAAAGATTAATCTGTACAGTTTATCGAAACCGGATCTTAATTATGGCACCTGCTCGATAATTATGTTTAGAGAATTTGATCATCACCATTGACTTGTATGGTCCGTTTTGGACTCGACTAACTGTTTCATAAAGGTCGTCAGTCGAGTCGAGGTAAACTAATTTTTACTTTATTATTTCAATAATACAATATTGTGATCGAGTCTTAAAAAAAAAATTTGCTACACTGAACAACTTTTTTTTTCACGTTTCATGACTAGTAGACACGAAAAAAGCAAAAAAAAAGTTCAGTCCGTCTGTCCGCCGTACGCCTACCGGTGTACGCAAAATTGTTTGAAGACTCGTAGCACCCAAACCCTTTGAGCTATTTAGTTGAATTTTTTTTCGTGGATAGGTCCCCAGAAGTGACCAAATTCTGAGTGATTGAGGTGTAAGGGGGGAGGTGGGGGAAGCGTTTTAGACGGAAAATTTTGGTTTCTAGATCTCAGCAACCGCTCATGCTACGAAGCTGAAACTTGGGATTTATATAGAGCTTCAATAGTGAACCCATTTGTAAAAATTTGCCTATATGGGTGAAGGGATGAAGGAATGGGGGGAAAAATATTGCGTCCGAGACGCTCGAAAACCTAGATTGAGACATTCTAAAATCCATATCTGTTAATGTCACGAAATTTACACTTACTGAACATCTGTAATTATACTAGGAGAATAGATCGGAAACAAATTTTTTAGTGGGGCAGTTACGGGGGTGGGGAGTGAAAAACTTTAGATTACGATATCTCATGAACTAATTGCACTAAAAAATAAAATTTGGTTTCTGTATTAAGTTTGACAAATAAAGTTTGAGGGTGGTGGAGCATGGAAGTGGAGGGGATAAGCAATTTTCTTAAAAATCACGTCTCATATCGCAAGAACAATGTAAGATAGATACTTAGAATGTTTACCATAAGTAGACTTAATAGAACCCTAGCAGAAAAAAAATGTTTGTGGGTGTGGGTGTAGAGGGTGAGGGTGGGGGAGGGTGAAAAAGAAAAAGTTTCGATTTTTATATCGCGAGAACTTATAATGATATAGAACTGAAACTTGGTATTTGGATACATCTGTAGTAGTATCATATTGGAAAAATATAATTTTTTACAGGGGTAGTATGGTACGGGGTTAGGGGTGTTTTCCTATCTATAGAACGGCTTATGCTACAAAGTTGAATCTCGGTATCTATATGTAAATCAAATAGAAAAGTAATTTAGAAAAAAAAAAATTTCAAATATCAATTGGCGTTCGGAAGGAGGGCGAAAAAAATTACCAGTGAAAATGGAATGTATATATTTTCACGATTTTCGTCATATCTATTAGGTTTTCCCAAATATTGATTTCATTTTTATTGTACAGTTTCTTCATATAAGTACCTAGAAAGCGTTTTCAGGATTTTTGAAATTCGACCCCTAAGAGGGTGTAAAGGGGTTATATACTTTTTCACGAATTCTGCCGTATCCTCCAGATCTGATCAGATATCGAATATCTTTTCACTATCATGCGCTTGCGTAATAATCACCTAAAACTTGTTTTTAAGTTTTTTCCGTTTTCAGCCCCTAAGGGGGTGTGAAAGGGTTGGACACGTTTTCACGAATTCCATCATATCTTTTAGAAGTGATAAGAAATTGAACCGGTTTTTACATTCTCGTGCTGTCTTCATATTTATCTATTAACTTCATTCAGGATTTTTGGATAATTAACCCCCAAGTGGGTGTGAGGAGGTTGCATACGTTTTCACAGACTCCTACATATTGCTTAGATCTGATGATATATCGAATTCATTTTTACTTCATAAGGTTTTCTAGATAAGCTCCAAAAAGTCAATTCCAGGAGTCTTAGATATTCAATCCTAAGGGGTGGAAGGGGGTTGTATGCTTTTCAAAGCGTCGTCATATTTCTTAGGTTTGATGAGATATTAGATCGTCTTTTACTTCCACAGACTTTTTATATACAAACCCTTACAAACCCATTTCTCAAATTTTCGATATTCAACCCCCAAGAGTTTGCATATGTTTTCACAATTTTTGCCATCCCTTAGTTCTGATGAGATATAAATGTAATGATCTAAAAACCAATTTTACGATTTTTCGAATTTTAAAAACCGAGAGGATGTGAAGGGTTTGCTTACGTTTTCACAAATTTTTCAAAATCCCTCGTATTTCTTATGAAATCGTCCAAAAACCTGTTTCACAATTTTTTTGAAATTCAAACTCCAAGTGAAAGTAATGAAAGTGTATACGTTTTAACAATTCGTCATATCTCTTAAAGATAAGGCATCAAATTCGTTTTTACTTCTATGGGCTTTTAGTTAAAAATCTCCATTTTAAATATTTTTATTTTAAGAACAAAATTAACTTTCCAAGAAACGTCATAATCTCGAAAAAACTGATGATATGCTCCGACTTTGACCGCTCCCGAACTTTGACCCGAAAAATAATAAAGTTTCGCTCAGACCATTGGCAGAAATAAGAAATGTGCTGTAATAACATTAACCAAACTGTTCATCGCTTTTGTTTGTCCAATAAAATGTACAATTTTTAATAAAACAGAAGAATTTCTTAGAATCACAAAAAATTATGAATAGTTTAAAAAGAATAGTAAAAAAGTTTAATTTTTATTTAATTCTCATATTCGGCACATACTGACTTTTAAGACTACTCATTACTGGACATGATTTTAGGAGGAGCTGTATTCTGTCCACTATCTCTCGGTTGGAGTTTGATTGCAGAAAGCAACTCTGTTGCTGAAGATCCTTAAGACCCTTGTAGTTTCAAATGCAATAATAAATATGAAAATGTTTAGGTTTTGTATTCTAGTACAATATAGCCCTAGAAAGTTGAAACTCGATACTTCTTTACAGTTACTATAAAACTAGAGCGCTTAAAGAAAAACAAAAAATTATTTCAACTGGCGTACGTATAGAGCATAAATTGCATATCTTTATGAACAATAGAATGTTGGAATGGTCTATACCATAGAAAAGCGATACTGGACGGTCTGGTCTGGTGACGAACTGCAATAATAAATTTTCGTGTTTATACCTCCTAATGAATAGCTTATGCTAGAAACTTAAAATAGTATCGGTATTTATACAGGAAAAAGCCGGTGAAATATTCAAAAATGATATTTGTTATCAAATTTACATTAAATTTAACAAAATTACAAGTAATTCTTTAAACTTTGTATTTTTACACATTTACGCCAAAAATATACTCGCTGGGGAGTAAAATTGCAACATCGGATGAAATTTCCTGCTTTTAATGTGTAAAATTTGTCATTGTGTATAAAATTACGCATTTTGCATGTAGTTTTGATATTCTATGCGTTTTTTAGTGATATGTATTAACTTGACCGCTTCGTTGTTTAATTCACTTGTTTCGTGGTGTTGTGTAAGTCGTGATTTAAAATTTAAAATTTAAAAAGAAAATAATGTTTACAGTGTGTGAAGTTTGTGGCTTTAAAACAAATAAATTGAATTTATATAATAAACATGTACAGTGTTTTATGCTTTCGACCCTTTTTGACCTATATCCAGGTTTTTTCTCTATTGTCATGTGTAGATAGATCTCATTAAATTTTTCCAATTGTCGACTGCTGTGCCCTTTAAAATACGTCTGGAAATTCATCTGCCAATCATTCGCTTGAATTTTATTAATTTATATTATCAATAAATTAATAATAATAATAAGCAAACATAAACATGTCAAATTTTTGTAGTACATATTAGTTTTTCCACACCGTTTGTAATTTTACGCATTGTAAAATTTTGCCTTTCCACACCAGAAGTAAAATTACACATTTTTAGCGATTGATTTCCACACTTATGTGTAAAATTCCGCATTAATAATGATGTGTTTCAGTAGAAAAAATCACAAGAGTGCGCAATGAAATTAGGCAATAGTAATTTTACTGCTTTCAGAGCTGACCCTAAATAAAAAAAAAAATTAAAATAAGTTTAAAAAATCTGCCAACAGTCTGGGCGCAACTTTATTATTTTATGGGTAGCGAAACGTGTTTAATGATGAGATACGGTGTTGGGTACTATGCGACTGACAACCTAAAAAATAACGTTCCAAATAGCCTAATGGTTATTTTTTAGGTTGTCAGTCGCATAGTACCCAACACCGTATCTCATCATTAAACACGTTTCGGACTTCTACCCATAAAATAATAAAGTTGCGCCCAGACTGTTGGCAGATTTTTTTTTTTATTTACGTATTTTTTTTATCAATAGAATAATTCATAGTAGTAAAAGCGAATTCGATCACATTAAACCTAAGAGATTTTCGGAATCAGTGAAATCTTAAACAATACCCCCAGGGGGTTTAATTGAGAAAAATACTTAAATCGGTTTTTTCCCGACTACGTTTAAAGCTTATAGAAGTACAAGTGAACTCCAAATCTCAATATACCTTAGGAATATATCAGAATTCGTGAATATGTACACAACCAATTTACTCCCCCTTAGGGGTTGGATATCGAAAAATTCCGTTACCGTTACCGTTACTAGGCGCTTATATAAATAGCCAGCAGAAGTAAAATTGCTTTGATAGTTTGACATGTCTAAAAGTTTTAACGAAATTCGTGAAAATGTGGATTCACGGACATTTTTTTGACTCAACCTCTGAACGCCAATAAAAATCTGAACTTTTTTTTGCTTTAATTACTCTAATAGCACATCTACATATACGTACTAAGTTTCAATTTTCTAGCATAATCCGTTTCTGAGATATAAAAAACCACTCCTCTCCCCCGTACCTTGATACCCCTATCAAAAATTTTATTTTTCTAGGATGTCTCCATAGTGGTTCTATATAATCCTAAATTTTTAGCTTTCTATTCATTATGGTTTTTGAGAAATAAAAATCAGAATGTTTTCCTTTCTACCCCCTTTCACCACCACCCCCTACACCCACACCACCAAAATTTTTTTCCCTACTAGAAGTTTATCGACCCCAACTCCTGTAAAATTTTCAAGATCATATCTGATACGGTTTTTGAGATATAAAAATTAAATTTTTTGAGAAATTGCTATCCCCCCACTTTCGTGCTCCACCTCCCCCCTCAAAAAATTTAGTTTTGGTAGACTCCTCTTGTGAGTCCATATACAGAAACTAAATCTTATCTTCCTGGTGTAATTGGTTCGGAAGATATTGTAATCCGAAGTTTTTCACCCCCCACCCCCACACCCCACCACCCCTCTTAAAAATTTTAGCTCTTGTCTAATCTGGAAGTATCACTAAGGACAACAACAAAGTTCCAATCTTCTGACATCAATTGTTCAGGAGATATCGATTTTAGAATGTTTCAATCCCGACTTTCATGCGTTAAGGACTCATTGTTTTCCCCCCCACTTCCACACCCCTTAACCAATATCGACCATTTTTTTTGCAATTGAGTCCATTATCATAGTACTATATAAGTTCCAAGCATCCTAGCATAAGTGGTTCCTGAGATCTAGAAACCAAAATTTTTCGTCTAAAACGCTCCCCTCTCCTCTCTCCTTGTACCCCCACCCCTCAAAAATATACCAGTCGTAGGGGTTCACCCAATCTACCCACCATAAAAATTTCAATTTAATATCTTAACGGGTTTGGGAGCTACGCGCTTTCAAACAATTTTGCGTACGGCGTACGGCGTACGGCGTACGGCGGACGGCGTACGGCGTCTACGGCGGACAGACGGACATTTTTTTTTTTTTTGCTTTTTTGGGGTTTACTAGTCCTAAAACGTGTAAATACAAAATTTCAGGGTAGCAAACTTTTTTCAAATTTCAGGTCGATAACAATACTTTATTATTAAAAAATAATAAAGTAAAATTCACTTTTTTTAAAGGATTTTTGACGAAATCCCTCTCATGTTATGTCATCATGCCTCAGACAACGCCCTACAATTCTGATTTGCTCACTCATCCACCCTATAGGGGTTATAAACAAACAACATTTGCTATCTTCATCAGTAAACCAGCAAGGCGTAGTCTCCCTCCAGGAGCAACCCTATTAAAACCGCACCGAAGTAGCATCATCTCAGCATAATGAAATTAAAACATGCGGCCATAAGATCTGATATCTGCAAGGTGTTTTGATTGTCGCAAAGTAATAGGGTGGCGTATCTCTCAAGTACTCAGCCACAGTAACTTCCATTAATTTCCTTCTACTTCGTCACCTGATTTTGTTCTCCTGTTCATCTTGTCTTCAAGTGTTAGGTTGGCGTTAAGGTAGATAATTTCCCGTGGGGTAGTATAACAACACTGTTGAGCCCAGATAAGATTAATTGAATGTGGGGGCGGAAGATGTTCTGGTGGTGGCTTCTACAATTTGCCACTGAGTACCATACGTCTAGTGGCAAGAAGAAATTTGTGGGTGAGATTTCTCACTTGTACACTTACTGTGAGATGTTTACTTTGAGGTGGCTGGTATTCACCCTCAGAATAAGGAGCATCACTTGGATTACGTTATGATTGCTCACTCTGGGTCTTATTGATTGGTCATAAGTGGTGATGGTGGTGAATTTATGATTTAATAGTATGTGAATTGGCCTTTCATATATTCTGGACCGATCAGTTGAAGATGTTATGGAAAGTGATTCCGTTGTGTTGGCCGACATCAAGGACACTAATTTCGGGATAAGAGGAAGTCTGGTGATGTTCGCCAGAATAGTAGGGTTGTAAGTATGGTACTCAAGGAGATGTTACTAATTTCCATTATTGTAAATGTTAAGTGGATTAACCCATTTACCAGACTACTGGCTTTTCTCGATTTATAAACGTACACTTTCAAATTTATTGTTAAACTAGTATTACACTATATGCCATGCTACCAAATATTTGACTAGAAAAGTTTGTCGTAAAGTTCTCTCCAATTTTTTTCGTCCAAATAGACTTTGTATAGAGCAAATAAAATAACGTGGAATACAAAAATTTGACGATTATACTATCTGACAGCATTTGCCAGGAAAAATAGTCAAATATTTGGCAGCGTGGCATACAGTGTAACATAGCTTTAGTAGTCTAGTCCACTGAAGAAATAAAATTGTCAAAAAGGTACTTACTTCTTATTGGTATTTAGATCAAACAGAGCAGCGAATTGTTCTGTTTTCCTCCCTATATAAACTTGACTATCCCTTTCATCCTTTTTTTAAAATATATAGGTTAATAAAAATACTATACTACTCCTTCCTAAGACAAAAGTCGTTGAATGTTGGACTTATATACAAAATATCTCTCAGATGCGAATTGCTACGAAAATACAATTTTCTTAATTCAATATGTACTCGTATACCTATAAAGTGTGATGAGTTTCGTTAATGAGTAAAATTTGGCTTATTACTTTATTATTTTTTAATAATAAAGTATTGTGATCGACCTGAAATTTCAAAAAAGTTTGCTACCCTGAAATTTTGTATTTACACGTTTTAGGACTAGTAAACACCAAAAAAGCAAAAAAAAAAAATTTCCGTCTGTCCGCCGTAGACGCCGTACGCCGTACGCCGTACGCAAAATCGTTTGAAGGCACGTAGCTCCCAAACCCGTTTAGATATTAAATTGAAATTTTTATGGTGGGTAGATTGGGTGAACCCCTACGATTGGTATATTTTCGAGGGGTGGGGGTACAAGGGGAGAGGAGAGGGGAGCGTTTTAGACGAAAAATTTTGGTTTATAGATCTCAGGAACCACTTATGCTAGGATGCTTGGAACTTATGTAGTACTATGATAATGGACTCAATTGCAAAAAAATGGTTGATATTGGTTAAGGGGTGTGGAAGTGGGGGGGGAAAACAATGAGTCTTTAACGCATGAAAGACGGGATTGAAACATTCTAAAATCGATATCTCCTGAACAATTGATGTCAGAAGATTGAAACTTTGTTGTTGTTCTTAGGGATACTTCAAGATTAGACAAGGGCTAACATTTTTAGGAGGGATAGTAGAGTATGGGGGTGGGGGGGGTGAAAAACTTTGGATTACAATATCTTCCGAACCAATTACACCAGGAAGATAAAATTTAGTTTGTGTATATGGCATCACAAGAGGAGTCTACCGAAACTAAATTTTTTGAGGGGGGAGGTAGAGCTCGAAAGTGGGGGGACAGCAAATTTTCACAAAATGTAATTTTTATATCTCAGAAACCGTATTAGATATGATCTTGAAAATTTTACAGGAGTTGGGGTTGTTAAACTTCTAGTAGGGAAAACAAATGTTGGTGATGTGGGTGTTGGGGGTGTGATGGTGAAAGGGGGTAGAAAGGAAAACATTCTGATTTTTATTTCTCGAAAACCATGATGAATAGAAAGCTAAGAATTTAGGATCATATAGAGCCACTATGGAGACATCCTAGAAAATTTTTGATAGGTGTATCAAGGTACGGGGGAGAGGGGTGGTTTTTTATATCTCAGAAACGGCTTATGCTAGAAAGTTGAAACTTAGTACATATATATAGATGTACTATTAAAGTAATTAAAGCAAAAAAAAGTTCAGATTTTTATTGACGTTCAGAGGTTGAGTAAAAAAAATATTCGTGAATCCACATTTTCACAAACTTCGTTAAAACTTTTAGACATGTCGAGCTATCAAAGCAATTTTACTTCTGCGTGCTATTTATATAAGCGCCTAGTAACGGTCTTAACAATTTTTCGATATCCAACCCCTAAGGGGGTGTAAAGTGGTTGTGTACATATTCACGAATTCTGATATATTTCTAAGGTATATTGAGATTAGAAATTCACTTTTACTTCTATAAGCTTTAAACGTAGTCGGGGACAAACCGATTTAAGCATTTTTCTCAATTAAACCCCTGGGGGTATTGTTCAAGTTTTCACTGATTCCGAAAATCTCTTAGGTTTAATGTGATCGAATTCGCTTTTACTACTATGAATTATTCTATTGATAAAAAATACGTAAGTAAATAAAAAAAATCTGCCAACAGTCTGGGCGCAACTTTATTATTTTATGAGTAGAAGTCCGAAACGTGTTTAATGATGAGATGCGGTGTAGGTTACTATGCGATTGACAACCTAAGAAATAACCAGGAGGCTATTTGGAACATTATTTTTTAGGTTGTCAGTCGCATAGTAACCTACACCGCATCTCATCATTAAACACGTTTCGGACTTCTACCCATAAAATAATAAAGTTGCGCTCAGACTGTTGGCAGATTTTTTTTCAAAAAGCTTTGACACGAATGTTCTTAAGACTTTGATTATTCCATAAACATTCGTATAAAGTTTTTATGTGCTGGTACGAGTATATCTGCACTGAAAATATAAATTGCATATGAATTAAGTTCTGAATGAATTCTGTCAAACAGAGTACTTCGGTGAATCAATATCGATTTTCAGTACTGTATAACGACTAAAAGAAACCCAAATTCGCAGTATCTTTTGCTATGGAGAATTTTTTTTTATATCAATACTATGTCGGAATTCGCTCAGAACTTATTACCTTGTTTTGATGCAATTTTTTGTTTAAGTAACGATGCAGAACAGTAGAGAATTACTTGAGAATTTAGTACTGCGACTGGATCGAATGAGTATTGAAACTCTTGAAATTTGTAACGTTTTTGAGGTGAAATTTTTTTTGCTTATTACCGAATAAATGAACTATTAAGTAATCGGATGTGGTCTCTACTTTATTCACTGCGAAAAGTCCTCTCTTTAGAGGCTTTCCAACTTATTTGAACAAATACTGGGCTTCACGATTCTCAGTATATTTCGCTTTATACTGCTTGTGTTCTAGTATACAAATAGGCCCCTAGTTGGAATCCCCGAAATCACCAAGTGATCATTCATAGAAGACAGGGACAATTAATTAATTATTAAGTTATTCACAAATGTGACGAAAGTAACAGGACATAGTACTGGAGAAAAAACGTTATTCTTCTAAATAAATATTGTAAGAAAAAGAACTGTACTGTATAGGAATCGTAATATATATCGTATTAAATTTCAGTACAGATGGAGTATCGACATTCTGTGGTAGATCACTTTCTGATAATAGAATTCAGTCTGTACTCAAATTGTTCCGCTGAAGCTCTTCATGTTTCAGTGTTAGAAAGGGAGAAGAGTGTTTCTCAAACTCCGCAGGAGTACCGATGTGTTATCCGGGTTGTACAGAATTGAGAATTGGGATCGTGAAGATACTAAGTAAGTCAGTTTCTCTAATCTGAACCAAAAGTAATTGGTCTGACATACCTATTTGCTTCTATGCTACTAAATAGTTCAGGGTATACTTTGCGATTCATTCGTATCCGTTTTTAATATATTTTTAAATTTGTATCACAAACATCAATTTCAGACGAACGCAGATTTCTATTACTTTGAAACTGCAGGTGGTCGACATCATATTAAAGGGTTGACAAACTTCCCATTTATTCATAATGTAGTCCTTAGATACGATTTAAAATCAAATCTCTTCAAAGTACCTGCCAGCTTATCGTCGATTTTAAATCGCTAACATACGTCAGCCTGATGTCAAAATACAACAGATACCCGCTATTCTCTGGTGGTTCATGCGACATGAACGGTTTGTCTGTGCCAAACATCTAAATTTTAATTTCCTCAAATCGCTCTTATCACTCCCACAATGGAATGAAAACACCGAAAAGTGTGCGACATACAATAGCAGCCCCTCTAATCAAATTAAATTTCATACACCCTTAAACACCCCATCCGAAAAACTAGGAAAGATTTCATCACAGAATAGTCATATTCCAGTCACCCTTAAAATTGTGTAGTAACAGCTACCACACGAGACAACACCCATCACACACAGCACCAGGAAGGAATGATGTTTACCTAACGTACCATCGAGTATTTTTGGAAGTGACATATCCTAAATCTGACAGGTTAAGATCTCGTTACTCCCCACTCAAGTCGTCAGAGCACAAGGACAAACCCTTCTTCCATGTGATTCCCAGATTGTAACATTGAAGATCCCATTTACTAGTGGTTCCCCCGTGGCCACCGTCCGTTCCCATTGTCAACCAGACCATTGGAACTTTAAGCTCCTCAAGAAACACCAAATCTGCTTCCTCCGACTCCTCCATGCCGATGTTTGCTGGTATTGTTGCGTCCCAACAGCCTAGGAGCGATGTAATTCCAGATAAAGATTAACTGTCAATCCAGAAATTTTGCCAACAATACAAGGTAGTCCATCAGGAACAAGACGCATATCGCAACCGAAGAATCTCCGTGAATAGCGTGGAGGTGGTCGTGCCATGCTTGAAGCTAAAAGGGCCGGCCAAAAGACCGAACGAAGATTGAATGGAGCACTTGGGATGTTTGAGGACAAGATATTGTTATATTTACCGGGTAGAATTGATGGACAACAATAACAACGGCAAGAACTAAGACTCAACACACCCAAGAGTCGAGGCGGTTTGCTCCACCATGCGCGAGACTATGGCTAGGATACACCTACTTATAAGACCCATTGAAAAGTAGTTTATCCGAAGATAACCATCTATTTACCGGGTAATTTTATGATTTTTATTCGAGCGAGAATAAACGAATCGTAAAGGCATTCGAATGGCGGCTTAATTAGATAATTGAACACTCAAAATAGCGGCAGGTGACAAATCATTAGGTACCGAAATTTGAGGTGGGTGGTTCATTGTTTGAGGATTCTAGAGTACTTTTGGAGCAATGTCCAGGTGTAACTTATGGAATCGTGTCAATTAGGAAAATGAATTTGATAGGCGTTTGGTGAAATCGAACTAGATTTGAATTTCCATAAACTTTGGAGTCAAACCTTCACCATTCTTCTCTACCGTATCAAATATTTACTATTCCGGAAATGTTTTATCCTTGACCATTTTGATTCGCGATAAGTTTTCGATTAACTATGATCTAAAAAGCTAACATATCCGCATATGCAATAGCCCAATAACCAATCGAATCATACTTTGAATAGGGTTTACTTTGCAGATAGATTTTTCGGTGGATTTGGATTCGGGTAAAATACCGGATGTACAGAATTTTGGGCACACTGGCAAAAATATTTTAAAAAAAATTATCAAAAATTGTTCAAAAATTTCCATGTCGAATTTTAACTACTCAACAAAGTAGTTACTGAGATATTTACACTTCTAATTTCTCGCCTATCAAATACGCTTTATTTTAAGATAAATTTGTCGCGCTTTCTTATTCACTTATAGAAGTTATTTACATTTAATTAAGACTATTTCATCACTTTAATAACTCTTTTTTTTAATAAAGTGTAAATTGATCTATTACACTACATTTGTTGAACCACCAACAGAATATTAAATTAAAAACATCGTTTTAATAGAATCTGTATTAAAAGCAGATTGTGTTTGTGTATTATAAATTAACTTTTTTATTCGCATTAAAAACATTACACTGCAAGTACAATTAAATAATTGCAAAAAAAAATTATAACAGCCAAGGAATGATTATTAGCTAAATGGATGAACTCATAAAAAATAATTTATTATTAAACAAAAATAAAATAAAATTATGTAATTAAATTTAAAGAATTGTAGTGAATTTTACATAACTAAAGGGAAAGGCTTTAAAACGCGAAGATTACTAGAGGATTGTACTTGGAATAATTTTCTGAGAGGAAGTGAATATTTGTTTGTACTGTTCTCTTCGGACATATCTTCTCAACGCCTTCCTATGAAAGAGGATGTTGCCAGATACGTAAAGTTTGAAGGTTGAATAATCTTTGAAGCAAGACGTTTCGCTGGAAGTGGTTTTTTATTCTTAGTTGAACTTTATTAAAAAAAATCTGCCAATGGTCTGGGCGAAACTTTATTATTTTTCGGGTCAAAGTTCGGGAGCGGTCAAAGTCGGAATATATCATCAGTTGTTTCGAAATTATGAGGTTTCTTGGAAAGTTAATTTGGTTCTTAAAACAAAAATATTTAAAATAAAGATTTTTAGCCGATTAAACAATAAAAAGTCCGTGTAGACTATTCGAATTTCGGTATATTATGTACACAGAAGTAAAAACGAATTTGTTGCCTTATCAGAATTAAGAGATATGACGAATAGTTAAAACGTACACAAAGCCATTACTTCCGCTTGGGGTTTGAATTTCGAAAAAATTGTGAAACAGGTTTTTAGACGATTTCATAAGAAGCAACTTGATATCTCATGAGACAAGACGGATTTTGAAAAATTTATGAAAACGTAAGCAAACCCTTCACACCTCCTTGATTCTGGAAATTCGAAAAATCGTGAATTGGTTGGCCGTAATAATCAATTTCATATCTCATCAGAACTAAGGAATGGCAAAAATTGTTAAAAAATATACAAACCCTTGGGGGTTGAATATCGAGAAATTGAGAAATGGGTTTGTAGGCGATTATATAAAAAGTCTGTGGAAATGAAAAGCGATCTAATATCTCATCGAACCTAAGAAATATGTCGAAACTTTGAAAAGCATACAACCCCCTTCCACCCCTTAGGATTGAAAATCTGAAAATACTGAAATTGACTTTTTGGCTTTTTTATATAGGAAACCTTAGGAAGTAAAAATGAATTCGATATATCACCAGATATGCAACCTCCTTACACCCACTTGGGGGTTAAATATCCAAAAATCCTGAAAGGAGTTAATAAATAAATATGAAGACAGCACGAGAACGTAGGAACCAATTCAATTTCTTATCACTTCTAAAAGAAATGACGGAACTCGTGAAAACGTGTTCAACCCATTTATACCCTCTTAGGGGCTGAAAAAGGAAAAAACTTAAAAACAAGTTTTAGGCGATTATTACGCAAGCACGTGAAAGTGAAAAGATATTCGATATCTGATAAGATATAGACCCCTTAGGGGTCTAATTTTAAAAAATCCTGAAAACGCATGTGAATAACTACGAAAGTTCTTAAGTCAAAGCAAAAATATGCCCAAATATTAAAAGTGATAAAATATTGTTACATGTAAACGTGGCAACCGCGCAACTCGATCGTTTTGCATAATGGAAACATCAACAACCGAATACCTAGCTACAAAGTAACCAGGCGGATGTAATACCGTATATGTACACATGAACTTTAGGAAGTAGTTCTACCACAGAAGAAACCAAATTTATTGAGAGAGCAAAACCGATTTAACCGGTTTCCCCTGTCTTCTTAGCTTCCGCTTTGCCGTAGCAACTACCAAAAAACACGCATACATTGAAATTTTTTCAGTATATATCCCGACCATGTAAAACCCAAAGTGTCAAAGATCATGTACATAACTCTATATATAGCTCACCGACCGCCATTACCGTGAAGATCGGCGTCGAAAAATAATTCGTGTCGCGTGTAATAATTTGATAAAAAGTGAATGAAAAAGTGCTCAAAAAGTTTTTGAAAGTTACGTGTGACGTGTAAAATTTCATATATTATAGAAAAACCGCAAGTTTCGATTAGTGTTCTTGAGAAATATGGACAAAAACGATTAAAATGAAGTGCATTGTGTGCGGCCTAAAAAGTCAAGTAAAACTGAAATCTGCGGGAGTTTCTTTTTTCCGGTAAGTGTAATAGAATAACGTAGAGTAATCCTAGCAAATGCAATGAGTGTTTCATTCAGTAAAGGTGAAAAATTACCGAAATTCGAAATAAAACCCAAAGTGCCAAACATCCGCCATGATTACTTGTGCTTTGCCAAAGGCGTAGTTAATTTCAAAGATCGGGGGTTCACAATATTTTTCTTTCAGTTTTCCTAGTAGTGAACGCTTAAGATTGAAATAGTGTAAAGCTATTGGTTTTTATGTGAGTCATCCAGGGCCCGGCTGCTTCGAAAGAGTGTGTTCTTTTCATTTTAATGATAAAGACATAATTATTCGGGGTGAACGTAAGTACCTTCTCGGCAATGCAGTTCCAAAGACGGACAACGAGAAGTTTGAAATTTTTAAATATCTTAATATGTTTTTACTTTATGAATGTAATTATAAATTTTAGAGCGAATATGTGCCAAACGTGGAAAATACGGACACTGCTTTGGAATCATATGTGCCTTTGTCTATGAAAGGTGCGTCCAATATTGTACTTAAGGTAAATTCCCATGAAATATCCGAGTACAGTATTTACTAAGTACAAACAATTTCTTAACAGACTCCTGAGCGCAAAATTTTGTTATCGACTGATGTGCAAATGTCGTCGCCACAAAGTTCCATGTCAGTAATCATACCATCCCAGGAGCCGAATGAAGACTTTGCTGTGAAGCCGGTCAGTAAAGTTGACAATTTTATAAAAATACTTTATTATTAAAAAATAATCAAATAAAATGAATATGACCGTGTCCCAAATCTAATTTGTATAAACTTTTAGAAGCAGTATGCAGAAACATCGGACACCACTTCAGAGTCAATTATTTTATCCACCCTGGATGAGACATCCAAAGTTGCGCTGAAGCTAAAACAACTTTTTAAATACAGATAAAAGGAAAATAAAAAAAAATAAACCAATTTGCAGACTCCTGAGCGGCGAATCCTACTTCGGATTGATGTTCAATTCTCATCGGCACAAAGTTCGATGTCGTCCATCATACCCTGCAGAATACGACAGACTATCTTGTTGAAAAACCGGTAATAAATTTCGTCAAAGTGTTGTTAGATTCTAGGTCAATAAATATTATGTATTTTACAGATTTCAAGAATTACTCTTCAAGTAGCGATGGTATCAACACATGCAACGGAATCATCAATCGCTTCACCTAGAAAAAGGCGATTGAAGTTGAAAGTGAACACTTTAAGAAAGTTTGTTAAGAAGAGTTACTATCCCTCATCCATTATGTTCAGTATACAATAAAATCGTACTTAAGATAAAAGCCCGTTTTTACTCGAATCTTGTCAGTCACGGTTTAGCCTTTTTCAATTTTCAGGTAATCAGAATCGAACATCTTATGGATAAAATAGCTTAGCCACGGTCGAAGAACAATGAGTGCGCATATTGTTTGCCATTTTTAAGGACTATTGTTCGGTCACTATTCGAAGAGGATGTACAATATCTCCTGTTTTCAATTTCGTAACTGGAACTTTGAATAAATCGCGTATGATCCCATTTTCAAGGACTATACTTGGAGATTTTACTCTGAACCATTAATGTGTTCAAAATACCAAATTCCTATAGCTTCAAGCGTTATGAAGTTAGAGACCAATATTATCTGCACCTGAAGAAGTAAACACATTTTATTGACTAACCTATTAATATATGCCTATGTTGTTATGAACATAAATAAATATCGAAATGACGAAATTTCTGGACAATATTTAAATTTTTACATTCATCGGATAGAATTTCTTAATTTGAAATGATTCTATTCTTTTGTACAGGCGTTTACCCCTTTCCTTATGTGCGATACTTAATACGAGACGCCATACAATTATATAATTACGCTGTAATTAAAATTCACACCGTTTTGAATTATATTATAAAATGTGTATTCTCTAATAGAACCCCTCGTAAAAGAATTTATTTTTGACTACGCCACTACACAATAACAAACACTATTTTACGTTACAATAGTATGCGTGCGGCATTTCCATTTCCGCTTCATTTCTCTCGACCCATTTCATTTCCTTATATCTTTCTTCGTAGAAAGTAACCCAGTTGAAGTATATAAGGGGAGCGGAGCAACACGACTATATCTCCCCTCTAATTGAATGTGCTCGAATGTACTAGAACAGCGTAGAAGATCAAACGGAATGCTTTCAAGCTTTCCAGCACCCTCTACACACACCACCAAACGAAGATTCAAGAACAGTTTCGACTACAGACAAGTAGTATAAAAGCAGGTGAAGCTTTCAGCGAGGGACATAGTAATTTTTATTACGTCGACTGCGACAGCCAGCGCGACCGTGTTGGTAGAAAGCGAAAGTGATCGAGTCAAGCGATATATAAGCGGACGGTATTGCCATACAGTGCGAATTATTGGGCGAATAGAATTAAAGTGCGATTAATAAATTGTCACTTATTTTGATTTTAAACGAATTGTGTTTTACTTGAAATTCCGGCGAACCCCTAGCTCGCAACAATATGTTTTATAGCATAGAGAAAAAAGCTACGGTCAACGTTTCCATTTTTCTGTTGAATGGCAGTGGGCAAAATATTTATCCTCAACAACGTTAAAAGACAGCCATCAATATACTTTCCCGTTAAATAAATCAATAGACTAGAACACTTTTAAAAGTGCAAAAGCTATAGATGTTAATAGAAGAAATGGTAAAATATTCTTACTACTATGCATCCCGAAAACGATTCGAAAGCGGCAGAATGTAAATATGGTTTTCTAACACTACGACATTTTGTTGGAAGCTGGGGGTTTACAGGGATTTCAAGTGAAACACACTTTTATGAAAATTCATAAAAAAAAACAATTGATTTATTCGCATTAAAATGTAGCATTTGCTACGTTTACATGGAGGATTGAATCAGGATTCAATCCTCTAAAATCGCATGTAAAGGCGGATCGAACTTCTCATGTAAACGCGGATCGAAAGATCGAAAGTTCGATCGTCGCAAATTCATTAACAACAACAATTTATTTTCTATCATTTTCATAGTATTAGCACACAAAACTGCTAAATTTGACATTTTTATGCACTGCACTTCGAACTTGTACGATTAAAGAAAGATTTCAGGTTATGTTACTTGTTATTTGTCAGCTGTAGGACTTCTAGGGCACTCTGGCCAAGGCAGGACAGGCGAAAGAGTAGGAAGATATTGACATGGAGTAGGGCAAGTCTGCGGCTACTTGTCGGAATACAAACAGGGTACTGCTTGCTAGGGAAGCATGCTATGCGTATGGGGATCGCTGTCTCTGACGTGTGCAGGTATTGCCTTGACCTATATGCTGAGGAGGATATCACCCACATTTTGTGTGAGTGTCAGGCGGTTGCAAGGAGGCGACTGAGGTGGCTGGGCAGTCTATTCTTTGAGAATTTGGAGGACCTGAGGTCAATAGAGCATGACAAGCTAGTCAAGTTCGTTAGGGATCTGGGTTGTTTAGAGGATGTTTAGTGACCTACGAGGTTCTGAAGGGATCGCTATGGGCTCATTTGGTGCCTAGTGCGCGCGGTGGCTCGAGCGCTTTGCCCCTTCTTAAAACAAAACAAATACTTGTCATTCCGATCTTCCCATGTTTCGATCCGGTGTAGTCATATACGCGATTCAAATTTGGATCTTTCGATCCCCCATGTAAAAGTAGTAATAACTAGCAATGTTTTTTAATTAAATTAACCACTCGATTGTTGTTATCAATGAAACTCACTTAACAAATAAACTTTCGCGTACAGCTAATCGTCTTCTCACCCTCGCAGTCGAAAAACGGATCCCGTATACAAACATTGCGAAGTTCATCTACTGCTAGTACTGAGTCAAGATATTTCCAGCATATTCCGTGGTGTATCTGGAATGCGTAAGAAGGGTCTGCATTATGCGAGAAGTGTCAAGAGATTTCGACACTATTCTGGGTGTTGGATAGTATTGGAAGGTTGTTGTTTTCTGGATGGAAACTTTAATGTTATTCAGAAATGAGTTCGGCTGGTTACCAGGGTACTCACATAACCACATGTTCCGTTCCTAACTTTGCAGCAATACGGTCATATTCATATTCCAAATATCAATGCCGTACTCGTACTGTAAACGATTCATGAGATATGGAAAGACAAGTGTTTTCAACCATCTACCGCAGCGCATTTCTACCCTCCCCCCTTAATTTTTTTTATTTTAATTTGACTGTCTTACTTATATGTTCAAATTTGAACATTCTTCTATAAGCGGTTACAGAACAGTTTGAATCATACCAAATCAGTCTCTCTCCAAACGCTTTAAGGAAATTTGAGAATGTGATTTTTATAAGATATTTTTGTCAAATAAGTAGATAGTAACTTGATGCAAGAAAAAGCCTAGGATGATGAAACTACCTCTGGGCTGATAGACGCTCAAACTGAGCTAATAAGGCCACAACCTCATTCTTCCAGGGATCTAAAGATTGACGAACTAAATCAGCATTTATCATTCCATTTAAACTATTCTGCTGTCGTGAACCTACTTGTTTTAAGGATGTTTTCATTTGTAGAAAGGACTTATGCAGCTGGCAGGCATGTTAAAAAAGTCCAGCTACCTACTGTACACACTTTTTTATAAAAGTAATAAGAAAATAGAATATACTGTGGATTATAAAAATATATCGATGATGATAACTAAGGATATTGTAGACAGTATCCCAGTAAACAAGAATCTTGAATGCAAAAATGGGGATGTCGGAAGTAAAAAGAAAAGGTCCTGATTAGATGTCTCACAAGAAGGTGTTAGATATCACGTCCTGTCGTAGTGATGGTCAATCTAACGGAGACTGACCAAAAGGGATTAAGATTGGCTATGCGAATGATATCGTAAACTCTTAAGGTTGTATACACACATATCGCACTCTGACCCTTCTAGCTGTAGGCTTGTGATCTCTAACCCAAAATTGGCGCACTGGCTGTTTAAAAAAAGATAGTTTAAATGAACATAAAACTATTCTGAAGGAAGTACTAGCGAATTCGTAGTATTACATAATCGCAAAGAAGGTGACCTCCTTCAGCGTCCGTTTCTCATGAAAGTTCTAGTTAGTTGGGTCAGTATCAAAATTGTCTACATTGATCTGATCCCCGAGGAAGATTATGAGATAGTGTCAGCTATTGAAGCGTAGAAGATTGTAGTGCCTACTAACGGATCCAGAATGAAATGCGTCAAGGACGGTGATAGCTATAACGAGTCGTTCAGAAGCCTGCAGTGTAGCGATTCCGGTAATGGTTCAGACAATCGACATCTTGCTAAAGGCGAAGGTATCCAGTCAGGATCTCTTACTTCACATTATAAATCTTATTGCTTCCGGTTAATACACAATACACTGCGAGGTAGCGAAAAAAAGTTTTGAAACAGGGTTTCAAATGCGTGTTGTTATACGGTTGTACTATGTTCAAGATAACCGATAAACATAGCGAACAATTAAGGATCTTTTCGAACCAATGTTGCATGTATCTCGAAAGATGATCCTTTCAGAACCCACATTAAGAAGGAAACTGAAGAGTGAGAATTAAGTCCTGTATCAAGGATCTTGTGAACTGAATGTGCAAAGTAGTATATTCCGGGGCAGGGATACACATCATCCAGGACTACTTATTAGAACAACTAATCGTTAAAGTTTGACCTGACCAACGTGATATCTCTTAAATCGCAACATTCAACTAATTTCACTGCTCCCGTTCAATTCTTTACAATGGAAAATTCGAGAGAACGAGAACATTAAATAACATCCATTTTCATTTTCTTTCTTCGTGCTGACTGTTTTGCCATAACAATGAAGGAGACTGCTCCCTTTTTCCGTCATCTTCTTGCCAGTTTAATACATTTTTCCTCAATCAAACTTTAGCTACCATC
Organism: Beris morrisii; assembly: GCA_951812415.1. Classification (NCBI taxonomy): domain Eukaryota; kingdom Metazoa; phylum Arthropoda; class Insecta; order Diptera; family Stratiomyidae; genus Beris; species Beris morrisii. The sequence continues at coordinate 63,897,152 of OX638310.1, forward strand.
CATTACGAAAATAACAAACAGGAGAACAATGTTCGGTGATGGAAAGCAACAGAAAGGGGACTCAAAAGCAAACAATAAAAGGTCATGCAAACAAGGACGACTCGGAGTTAGGAAAAAAAACTTGAATAAAAATCGAAAAGATAAAAAGTGCAAAGTCAGTCGAAAAATGAAACTTTTCTGTAAGATTTTAAATTAAGCCTACAAAACAGGAGGACACACGTTTTGTATCTAGAATCTTGATAAGGGAGTTGGCATAGTTGGACAGGAGGACGCTTTAAACTAGTTATTTTACTGCTCGCAGTTTAAATCAAAACAGCGTAGTGAATGGATATGGGAAAATATATGCACCTACTTGGAATAACTTTAAGCCTTCCTAAAATATAAAGAATCTGACTTGTGAAAGGAATCTAAGGAGTGAGAAAGTCCTGGTGAATACTGTAGCCCTATGTCCTAAGTATCAACTGATGAAGACGACATTCTGTAATATAGGAGACCATTCACAATCCTAGTTAGGAGCTGATATTTATGTTATACTCCCAGACCCGTACCTTTTTGTCTTTTTGGTATGAATATTCTTTCTTGCATGTTCTAGGAAGTAGAGCTCTTAAACAATGTAATTGGAAAAAAATCTACGATGGCAACCGATACGGATTGATCTAGATAATACTCTTTTAAGGCAATAATTTCCTCTAAGCTAGTATTGCAATGCCGTAATGAACTAGCTGGTTTAGCGGATTGACTCAAGTCACCGTCCTCTGAGTACCGGGGCATAGAGATGTAGTGGGCATTCAGCGGGCTGATAAACTGGCCAGGAAGGGTTCCGCTCTTCCTAGCTCTCTTGCAGAAACAGTTCGTGAACGTTCCGCTAGGAGTTGCCAAGAGGGATATACTCTCGGACTTTCAATCAGCGGCTAACTCTAGATGGAAAAGTCTAACCACCTGCTCCACATATAGTAAGATGTTTCCATCTTCTTGGAAGATGTTACCATCTTATAACCCTTCGTTCGGTTATAAGATGGAAACACGAAGTTCTAAACAAGACCTGGGCAGACATCTCTAGGATCACAGCGATCGGTACATGTCACTGGCCAACTGAAGATCATCCAGCTAAACTGGGCATTCCATTCAATGCACACTGCCACAGTGGACAGGTCACGAACGAACGAGAATCACTTCCATTGCGAATGCGAGAACGAGCGCTAGGTAAACCTTTCTACAACGATCTGAGGGAGATTTTGAGGAAGACAGTTGGAGAGTAGTTAATCTTTCTAAATAGTACAGGGTGGATAGAGCTGATCAATTTTCTCCCATATATTCAAGAACCAATTACGCAATTCGGTCAAAATAACCTCTAACAGCCGGGTTAAACGAGTTTGTGGTATCAAAACGGCAATTGTGCTAATTGAGCTCTATCTGTCCAATCAACTAACCAACCATATACTCGACTTAAATTTCGATCTTCCGATCTTTCAGTCTTTGGATTCTCCAAGTATACGTACTAGTTATGTGACTCATAAACACCCTCATAGGAGGTATTCATTGAGACATCTGTTTATTATATACCAATCGGTCTTACTTTCTGCGTCCGATGGTAAAACAGCTCTTTTGGACTATAGTTCTGTTCTCCGGAATTTCAACGATATTCAAGGGCGCTTGGAAGCATCATGAGCAACATTTAATATGTACTGGCTCCAATCAAGATTTTTGTAAATTTTCATTCTTAGAAAACGAAAATGCTTCAAGTTGTCCAGTATTACACCATCGAAGAAGAGATCAGTGACACTACTTGATTTGCTCTAGAAAGGAGGAAGGAGGCGTTAAGCTTTACTTGATTAGCTCTACTCCATTCCAGGATGCAATTGAAGTCGGTGGTTATTGAATGAAAATACTCAGTGCGTTAAGAAGGTAATGCCTCTTGTGATTGAGTCAACTATATAATGCCGCATTTCCACTATCGCCTTCATGTGCATTGGATGCCGCGAACTAGCGCACATTCGCGTTAGTACGCAACTCAAGTCGGGAATCGCGTAGATTCGCGTCGATGGCGGTGTTTGGACGCACATCAAAGGAACTCGCACTAAACAAGAATGTAGCGTTTCCACTATCGCCTATGCAAAGACACTACCCAGCGGGAAAAAGAATGCATTTCGTAAACATTCCGATTCAATGGATTTAAACATTACCATACTATTCATATTTAATTTTTGGGGAAATGTTGAAGGAATGATTCTCTATACATTTTTCAGAATGCGAAAAAAGACACATTCTAATAATCTTGCATAAACTATAATATTACATACAGTACATAATACATTACTCGTATTCCCGCTGGGACTGAACTGAACACTTGCTAGCCCCCACCAGTGCCATTAACATTCGCATTGATATTCGCGTGATGGCGGTTTTTGGCGCACATCAAAGGGATATGCGTAGAGCACGAATGTACTGTTTCTACTATTGTCTAGACATTCGCGTTCATCGCACATGTCCAATACACATGAAGGCGATAGTTGAAATGCGGCATAAAAAATGTTCTGTCATCCGCGAAACTGTAGATTGGATTGAGAGTAGACGACGAAAGATTGTTCATAAAAATTAAGAATAGAGTTGGTGGTAAGACTGAGCCTTGAAGGACGCCGGGTTGATATATGATGAAATGCTGTCTAGTGCAGCTTATATGGTACGATCTACAAGAAAACTTTCAATTCGCCTCGTTAAGGAAGCATCAAAGCTAAATGAGTTTAGTAAAAAGAGCATTATACCAAACTCTGTTAAATGCCTTCACTATATCGACACTATGCGAGTGCATCACCATTTCCAAATTTATAAAAGGTAGACCAACATATTGCCTTTAGATCTTTCCAATGGAAACCCGTATTGATAGTCGTTAAAAAATCGTCTATCATTCAAAATATTATACGATCTTACAATTACATCACCTTAGAAAGCACTGAAATGCTATAGTCCTATAGTTGAAAGTATCAGGCACTATTAAGATCTGATCTATCTGATCCACAGTCTACACTTAATTTAGTTAGGTGTCAGCGCATTCGCCCGGGATTTGTGCAATACCTGTGAATATCGATCCATTTCCATTTTATTCATTCACCAACACATATATCCACCGCGATCATATTTTAGTGTTTTGACCTTACCCTGCGTCTACACTGGAAATTTATCTGGCAATGAGAATAGCAATATTTCCATTGCATTAAATGTCAAATCGCAATGAGTGGGCATTTGATTGCCATGCAATTTTCATTTGACCGAGTGAATTCGTAGTGTCAAGTTCTGAAGCAAAATGTCGGACATTGCATAAAAAAAACTATTAATAAGTTCAATAGTTTTCTCTTTAATCAACTTATTTTCAGCCATTTCGCGATAAAAGCAAAAAAACCGTATTCCTACCTGTTGACAAGCGACGCTCACTTATGTCAAACGATGCGTTTTCTTGCAATATTCCCCTCAAAATTGACATGGCAATGTTGAGAACAATATTGCCATATACGTTTGATGCCTCCACACTGCCAATTTGTGTATGGCAATATTGCCCTTGTCATTACCATTGCCTGATAAATTACCAGTGTAGACGCAAGGTTAGCTTTCAGTTTTCCCTGCTTCTACACTGGCAATGGCAATGGCAATGACAACGGCAATATTGCCATGCACAAATTTGCAGTGTAGAGGCATCAAACGCATATGGCAATATTGCTCTCAACGTTGCCATGGCAATCATTGCCTTGTCAATTTTGAGAGCAATATTGCCAGAAAACGCATCTTTTGACATAAGTGATCTTGTCGCTTGTCAACAGGTAGGAACAAGGTTTTTTTTGGCTGAAAGTAAGTTGACTATTGATTTTATCAATAGATTTTTTTTTTATGCAATATCCGGTATTTTTCTTTGCTTCAGAACTTGACACTTTAGCTCAAATAAAAATTGCCTGGCAATCAAATGGCCACTCATTACGATTTGACATTTAACGCAATGGAAATATCGCCATTCCCATTGCCAGATAAATTTCCAGTGTAGACCCAGGGTTAAGGTTCTTAGCAATGTATCCAAAGGTTTTTCATTAGAGGTATGCACTTTTTGAGGGCTTATGATCTCAAATGTGAGCTTAACTTTAAGTGAAAGCTTGTGATTAGCTTATTCTAAAAAATGAACCTCTAATGATAATTACATTGTAAGGAAGTTTTTTTTTATATCTATCTGTTTATAAAGTCACATCATATTTACAAATTTAATTTTTATTTATTATTCAAGGCGTCCTGCGAAACCCACAAGACTCACAATTTTAAGCAGAATTTCTACTAGCAAACCATTTCAAAGGCCTCGATGACAAATTTGAGTTGCTATGTAATAGAACATACAATAAATGAATGTTTATGTTTCTGCAATATCCTTTCCAAATAATAAAATTTAAAAATTACTCCTGACGATTTTTTTTTACAAATATCTTTACATAACTTCATAACTTTTAAAATGTGGTTTCCTTAATTTTTAGGGGCCGAATGGAAGCTATTAACAGAGGATGAAAAACGTCCTTTTATCGATGAAGCCAAACGACTACGGTAGGTAGTGTCCTTAATGACCGTTGCAACTATCTTACACTTTGCAATATCTGCTTTTTCATATTACTTTTTTAGGGCAATGCACATGAAAGAACATCCTGACTACAAATATCGTCCCAGAAGGAAACCGAAAGCACTAAGACGTGACGGATATCCTTATCCCATGCCATATCCTTCAGTACCAGTCGAGGCTTTACGAGCGGGTATGTACCTACTATAAAGAAATTTGCTCAAAACTATCTTTTCGTAGTCCCACAGGCTGTGGTCCTGTAATTCCAACTACTGTAGATACTAAAGCACTCTACTTTATGATTCCTTCGTATTCTGTCACAGCATAGTGAAACTTTTAATCCTCTAGAGAAATTTGAACAAAAAAAAGAAGGGAAAAAACATACTAGGACTTAAGGAATGTTAAGGTCTAGAGAAAGCCATTGTTTTCCTTATGTAGGTTGCCGGAGCGAAGCTTCCGTGTCACATAGTAATTCGTTTCAAAACAAATACCCAAGTTCCGTAGTACCACCTTCCCGACTTCCTGCGCAACCAAAAATGTATACGATTCGAAAAACCGGATGGAATAAGGGCTGTAAGGACGAAGAAGGGCAATGGCTTAAGGAGTTTTATACGTTGGTAGTATGTTTTTCGGGGGAAGGACTCCAGTAGGAACATGTCACGGAAGTTGTTAGAAATGTGAAGAAAAGTTACGAAAATTCCTATTAATCATGGCCGACAGTTGAGATGGGGGTGAGAACCATTCCCTCCGCCCAGCCTACAAACAAGCCAAGTCTTTGGTATGGTAATTAAGGAATTTTGCGGTTTTATGTCTTTTAATTAGTAATTTGCTATTCAAACGAATAGGGGAAAAAGTTTTATGGATATGCTGCACTGTTGTTGTTGTTGTTATATGTGGACTTTGCGATGATCCTCTACCTGACATTGTTCCAGGGTGGGTACTTTTTTTATGATCCTTTTTACGTTAATTTTAGTAGAGCGATTAGCTCACGACACCCACCCTTATATGCCTTGAAAGTAGAATGGCAGATCTAATACAAAGTAGGTGAGAAGATACCGATCTACTTTTTATAATCCCGACGGCTATAATTTCATTAACAGTGAAGGCGAGGATTAAAATTAGTATTTGTTTGCTGTACGCTGTTATTAGCTAGCTACATGGCGGCTTTGTATGATGAATCGGAAAAAATTAAAAAGGTAATAACTTTATTAGTAGCAAATGTTGAAATAAAATTTATTAGGCAGTTTGTATGAGTTTATGCGTGCGTTATGGCCTGCGTAATTTACGGTCTCTTATCATCGCATTTACTGGGTCCCCTATGATAAACTAATGGTAAATTAGTTAGCAACCTGGACCTATAAGACAATGTAATCCAAAATATATAAATTTTAGTATAAACCTGGAATCCAGCTTCTTGTTTCAAGTTTATCGGCATTTTAATGATGAAACCCCAAATTAAATTTTTTTATTTATCATATTAATAAAAAGTTTCAATCTTAAAAAAGTAACGAATGGAATTTGGTTTTACAAATTCCTTCATTTTAAGGTCCTAAACTGAGACCTGAAAGAGTATCTTGTTACTGGGCCATTTTTAAAAAAATGGTCACAAAAACGACACTTAAGAGCAAAAATACAGCAGAAATTTGTGGAGCGTAAATTTTTTTAAAGTCTTAGTTCTTCTTAAGGTTCGTTTAACTAAAAGATTCCGGGATAAATTTTTGTATGCATTTGTTTTTTAAGATTTTCTGAAAAAATCTTGTGTCATGGGCTCATAATGAAATTGCCAGATAATTCAATGGCCTACAAAACGCCTTTTTATTTAAGGTCGTTCGACGACTCAAACAAATTTTTGACCTCAGAGTTTACGAAAATCACACATTTCACTCGAAAATAAATAAGAAATGGCTTGCGCTACACAAAAAATGATTGAAGTAGTTCTTAATTTGATCCTGGTTAGGATAATAAATTCCGTGCAGAAATTGTTCTTCTTGAAAAGGGAGATTGGTCATATAATTCATATTTTTAGAAATTCAACATTTCGAATAGAGCCAGATTAAGCCAGATTTTACGATTTCTACGACTTTTGGAACGTAGTTAAAATCAATAAAATTGTCAAGAAAATTTATTATTAATAATTTCTACTCACTAAAGAAGTGACAAAAAATACTCAGAAAACATGTAAAATTTGGATTTTTGCTCGATTGTATAATAGTTTTAAAAAAAACATATTTAAACAGATTTGTTGTAGTCATCCCTTTCGCAACTTATACAATTGATTTTTTTGATTTCAACTTACTACAATTAATTTTTGATTCGAAGGGTGTAAAGAAAAAAACTCCGTAAAAATTTTTTTCTCAAGAACCGCAAAGGACAAAAAACTAAGCATTGATGGCTGCACACAGGTGCTCCATAGCAAAATATAAAATATTTGATTGGGAAAGCAACGCACAGGGTTTGGTGTGTTGTTTTATATCTCTGGAACGGCTTATGTTTAAAAGTTAAAACTTGGTATGTATTCATTACCGAATATTACAAAGATAATTTAAGTGGATATTTATATCTAGCTAACAAAAAAATAAGACAATTTACAGAATTTTTTTTCAAAGAGGATACAAATAGAATTCTGGGGATTTTTGCAACGTATTTATTAAGTATTTAAGTACAAAAATTTTTTTTTGTCCAGTTATATGCCGAGCGTCGTCATCATTTTCAAAAAAAGGGCTCACTTTACGTAACCTGTACAAGTCTTAAATTTTATCCGAAATCAAAAATCCAAAAAATTTTCTTAAATAAATTTCTGTAGTTGGAGCGTATACCAACAAAATCAATATAACCTCCAACAAAACAAAAACGGCGAGCATACAAATTTTTAGTCCAGATATTTTAAGATTTTTTTACCTTGGAAGTTTTAAAAAAAATATAAAAAATAATTTTTTTCCCTATTTTGTTGGTATAAGCTCCAATGAATTTAATTCGCTTTAAACTAAAATCAAAAATTTGCCAACAGTCTGGGCGCAACTTTATTATTTTGGGTAGAAGTCCGGAACGCGTTTAATTCGCGGTGTAGGTTACTATGTGGCTGAAAACCTAAAAAAAGTTCGGGAAGCGGTTAGAATGGGGTCGGGGCGAGGTCTAAGTCGTAGGATAATATCAGTAGTTACGTGAGGTTTTCGTGATTTAGTTCTGGGCCATTACATGAAATCGGAAATGCATTTGTAGGCGATTATATAAAAAGTCTGTGGAAGTAAAAACCAATCTGATATCTCATCAATCCCAAGAAATATGTCGAAAGCATTACGTTCTCTTGGAGTTGCATATCTAAAAATACTGAAATCAACTTTTTGATGATTATGTAGAAAGCCTTAGGAAGTAAAAATGAATTCGATATCTCATTAGAACTAAGAAATATGTAGGAATTTGTGAAAACATATGCAACCCCCTTGCACCCACTTTGGGGTTGAATATCAAAAAATCCTGAAATAAGTTTTTAAAGAAAGCCCGAGGAAGCGAAAACCAATCCGATGTCTTATCACTCCTAAGAGATATACCGAAATTCGTGAAAATGTGTTCAACCCGTTTATACCCTCTTAAGGGTTGAAAAAAGAAAAACTTGAAAACGGGATTTAGGTGATTATTAAACAAGCCCGTGGAAGTAAAAGGTTATTCGATATCTAATCAGGCCTGAGGCATACGGCTGAATTCGTGAAAATGTATACAATCCCTTTACACCACCTTGGGGTCGAATTCCAAAAAAATCCTGAAAACACTTTCTAGGTATTTATCTGAAGAGTCCGTAAAATAAAAATGAATTCAATATTTGGGAAGACCTAAAAGATATGACGAAAATATTTGCATTCCATTTTCAGTGATATTTTTTTTTGCCCCCTCTCTGAAAAAAAAATATTGAAATGAAAAAGTTATAATAAATTTAAACCATATAGTTCTTTTTGTGCCACCCTGTAGATACGGTTTAAGAAGCAATTTTTTTTATTTTATTCCTCAATATTTGTTAAACCAAATGAGATATGCAATTAATCCACTTCTGCAGCCTACTTGCACAAACGCCTAAAATGTATTTTTTGGGACTAATGCGATATCAAATTGGCTTTTCTTCTATTGGCTTCTTATACGAACGCCTGAAAACCGATTTCAAAGTTTTCGATATTCAACCACCGAAGAGTGAGAACGAGTTAAGTATAAATCAATTCACGAATTCCTCAATATCTCTTAAAATTGATTTCCGCTTGTACAGGCTACTTCTAGAAATGCCTAAGCTCGTAAGGGTGTGAAAAGGGATTCTTTATTTTTTCACGATAATCTCAATACCTCGCAAGTAGATCAGATCAAATTGATATTCATTTCTACAGGTTCTTTTTATATAAACGCATAAAAAACGCTTTGAAAATGTTCAGTATGTTTTCACGAATTTTACTTTATTATTTTTTAATAATAAAGTATTGTGATCGACCTGAAATTTCAAAAAAATTTGCTACCCTGAAATTTTGTATTTTCACGTTTTAGGACCAGTAAACCCCAAAAAAGCAAAAAAAAAAATTGTCCGTCTGTCCGCCGTAGATACCGTAAGCCGTACGCAAAATTGTTTGAAGGCGCGTAGCTCCCAAACCCGTTGAGATATTAAATTGAAATTTTTATGGTGTGTAGATTGGGTGAACCCCTTCGACTGGTATAGGTACACTAAGAAATAACCAGGAGGCTATTTGGAACGTTATTTTTTAAGTTGTCAGTAGCATAGTAACACACACCGCATCTCATCATTAAACACGCTTCGGACTTCTACCCATAAAATAATAAAGTTGCGCCCAGACTGTTGGCAGATTTTTCAATATCTCTTAGGCCTGATGAGGGTTTCTGCTTCTAAAGGCTAGAATTCGATATAATTATTTAACATAATAAAAGTGAGACAAGACGCATAATTTTAAAATTATAATCGTCTTAGTTGCTGAATAGTGAAAGTGGAATAGATCAAAAGTTGACTAAATGCTTATTTCTTATTCTTCCTAATCAAGCAACTGCACTGACTACTTTCATAGATAGTTAATTGATAAAATTCCGGACCCAAGATATTGTTAAAAACTTTGAAGCGTGCAAATAAATTAAATTGTAAACGTCTACGAGTATATGAGACTGTTGTTAAGTTTTAAATAATAAGATGGATGTGTATGCTATATACGAGTACATATGCTATACTCTATGCTATAAAACGTATGAACTTATTATATGTTGAGCTGTTTTCCTGGCGGATAAGTGAATTTGGAAGAGGATTTCAAATGACAAACAAATGAGGACAGACAGCAACTATGGCTTTGTGAAAAACACTTATTTAAATGAACCAAACAAACAAATAGTTTATATTCTTCTGAGTTATATTACAATCTTGTGATTAATTTATTATTCTATAAACTTTAAGATCCGCTTAGAAGATACATAAGATATATCATTAATAAAAATAATAAGAGAGGACCGATATGTGATCCTTGTGGTACACCAGATGTACCGACAAAAGTGTACTATTCGGCAGATTTAATGTTCGCAATACAAAACCGATGATGGAGATAGTCTCGTATCATTCACGCATATTTCTTAATTCAGTTTATTAGCTCCTTCAATTAATATTTTGTAAGTAAGGTATTTGTTTGTGACACCGAATTTCATAAAAAAGCCAGATGATTATGAACTGGATGTTGAATACCACACGGTAAAAAATTTTGGTGTAATTTCAATAAATTTTCTTATCTATATAGGTCCAAACGAAATCTTAGATAAGATCTATATGGTGGCATCATATGGAAAGAGTCTACTTATTTTAGTATACTTTTTATCAGAAGCAAGTGTGAACCAATGTATCTAAAAGACTATTTAATTTATAAGAATTGCTATACAATGAATATATACGAATTCAGTATAAGATTTATAACTAAATCATATAGAAAGGGCCTATCTGTTTTAGAATAATCTTTATCAGAGGCAAGTATAAACCAATGAATCTTTAACACTATTCAGTTTATAAGAATCGATATACATTGAATATATGCGAATTGTGTATAAGCTTTATAGCTAGATTGGAATAAATATATTAATTCCGTTCTTTTTGATTTTATTATGTGCATACGAGTATATATTATACATATGTAGGTCCAAACCAAATATTCCTCAACTGTTTGGTATCTGAAAAATATCTAAATCGCTTATCAAGATTATAATTAAAAACATGTTAAAATGTGTATTGTATATATAAACTTTATTTCACAAACTTCTCATAAAAATTATTAAAAAAAACTGATTTTAAAAAAAAATAATTAAATATGTCTTATTAAATAGATATGTCTTATTGTCTTTTCTTGTAACTGCAGAATTAAAAATTTTCCAATTTTGTATGTTGTTATATAAGATTACTTGTTTACCCTCTACACCTTTTTTCGTTAATTTCAAAAGCATTATGAAATATATTAAATCCAAATGACAAAACCTTCTCCCATAGAAAATAATAATTTCGCTTATCAAAAAGGATATATTTCACTATGAAGAAAAGTTCATAACATTCAGTTTCTTCATAAACAAAGTATAAGTTAGGCCTCAAATGAAATATTTCCTCGAGCCAAGATACACTGCTTATGGTTTCATTTTATTGTAACCATAATATTATATTTATTAACTACGTATTCATGAACAAGTCTTGCACAATCTAAATGCAAAAGTTTTCCAATTTTAATTAATTTATTGGAAGGATACGTTTCATATAGATACGCAAATATGCAAAAAATTGTCTTATATTACGATTATACTCTAAAAAGAATATGTAATTTAGAGATAATATCAACAGCATATTTGATTGATTTTGGAAGTGTTATTAGTTGATGTTCTAATACTATATAATATTCGGTGATGTTAGCTTTATTGATACTTGTAGCGATGATATATGGTGGTTTTCCCTCTGGTCCTTCCAAAAGTTCCGCATTAGTGCATCCAATCTTAAAAAATTTTTATTTCAACTAAATTATGGAGTTATTAAGTTATTTAATTTTTAATTATCTATAAAGAACTAAATTATTGACAGAAGCTTCAATCTGTTACACGGCTTGTTCGTCTGTTATCGTTAGACGGTATTTTTTCACATGTTGGAATTTCTAAAAATATTTATAACTTAAATATATATCACATGTATCACTACCATAACTATTAACAAACCTGAAGTTATTCTCTTTTAAGATAATCTTTAAAAAAAATAATGCGTGCAAAAAGAACTGCTGCACGAAATCTAGGATTTAAACCCGATAAAATTATCTTCGTCTAGTGCAAATGTTGACGAGCCTGAATAAAAAATCTGCCAATGGTCTGGGCGAAACTTTATTATTTTTCGGGTCAAAGTTCGGGAGCGGTCAAAGTCGGAGTGTATCATGAGTTGCTTCGAGATTATTAGATTTCTTGGAAAATTATTTTTGTTCTTAATAGAAAAATATTTAAAATAGAAATTTTTAGCCGATTAAACATTGAAAAAGTCCGTGTAGACTATTCGAATTTCAGTATATTATGTACACTAAAAGCCCATAGAAGCAAAAACGAATTTGTTGCCTTATCAGAATTAAGAGATATGACGAGTTGTTAACACGTATACAAACCCATTACTTCCACTTGGGGTTTGAATTTCGAAAAAATTGTGAAACAGGTTTTTAGACGATTTCATAAGAAACAACTTGATATCTCATGAGACAAGAACGGATTTTGGAAAATTTGTGAAAACTTAAGCAAACCCTTCAGACCTCCTTGGTTCTGGAAATTCGAAAAATCGTGAATTGGTTGGCCGTAATAATCAATTTTATATTTCATCAGAACTAAGGAATGGCAAAAATTGTGAAAACATATACAAACCCTTGGGGGTTGAATATCCAAAAATTGAGAAATGGGTTTGTAGGCGATTGTATAAAAAGTCTGTGGAAGTGAAAAGCGATCTAATATCTCATCGAACCTAAAAAATATGTCGAAACTTTGAAAAGCATACAACTCCCCCACACCCATTAGGATTGAATATCTAAAATACTGAAATTGACTTTTTGGCTTTTTTATATAGGAAACCTTAGGAAGTAAAAATGAATTCGATATATCATCAGATATGCAATCTCCTTACACCCACTTGGGGGTTGAATATCCAAAAATCCTGAAAGGAGTTAATAAAAAAATATGAAGACAGCACGAGAAAGTAGGAACCAATTCAATTTCTTATCACTTCTAAAAGAAATGACGGAACTCGTGAAAACGTGTTCAACCCGTTTATACCTTCTTAGGGGCCTAAAAAGGAAAAAACTTAAAAACAAGTTTTAGGCGATTATTACGCAAGCACGTGAAACTGAAAAGATATTCGATATCTGATAAGACGTGGGGATACAGTAGAATTCGTGAAAAAGTTTACAACCCCTTCGCACCCTCTTAGGGATCGAATTTTAAAAAATCCTGAAAATACTTTCTAGGTATTTATATGAAGAAACCGTAGAATAAAAATGAATTCAATATTTGGGAAGACCTAATAGATATGACGAAAACCGTGAAAATATATGCATTCCATTTTCACTGATCATTTATTTTGCCACCCACTCTGAACGCCAATAGAAATTTGAAATTTTTTTTTATTTAAACTACTTTTCTAGTTGATTTACATAAAAGTACCGAGTTTCAACTTTGTAGCATAAGCCGTTCAATAGATAGGAAAAACAACCTCCACCCCCGTACCATACTGCCCCTATAAAAAATTATATTTTTCCAAGATGCTACTAATATAGCTCTATCCAAATACCAAGTTTCAGCTTTATATCATTATAGGTTGTCGAGATATTAAAATCGGAACTTTTTCCTTGTCACCCTCCCCCACCCTCACCCTCGACACCCTCACTTCCTAAATTTTGTTTTCTGCTAGGGGTCTATTAGGCCTACTTTCGGTAAAAATTTTAAGCATCTATCTTACACCGTTCTTGAGATATGAGACGTGATTTTTTTGAAAAATTCTTATCCCCTCCACTTTCATGCTCCACCGCCCCCTTAAAAAATTTTACTGTCAGCAAACTTCATTTGTCAACCTTTATACACAAACCAAATTTCATTTGTTTAGTGCAATTGGTTCATGAGATATCGTAATCTAAATTTTTTTACCCCCCACCCCCGTACACCACTGCCCCTACTGAAATTTTTGTTTCCGATCTATTCTCCTAGTATACCTACAGATATTCATTAAGTTTCAATTTTGTGACATTAACCGTTTAGGAGATATGGATTTTAGAATGTGTCGATCTCACCTTTTTTGCTTTTCGGAGGCATTGTTTTTCCCCCAACTCCCAAACCCCTTCACCTATATCGGAAATTTTTTTGCAAATGAGTCCACTACCAAAGCTCTATATAAATTCCAAATTTCAGCCTCCTAGCATAAGCGGTTGCTGAGATCTAGAAACCAAAATTTTCCGTCTAAAACACTTTCCCCTCCTCCCCCCTCACACCCCCACACCTCCAAATTTGGTCACTTTAGGGAGCCTACCCACTCTACCCACGAAAAAAAATTCAACTAAATAGCTTGTAGGGTTTGGGTGCTACGAGCGTTCAAACAATTTTGCGTACAGCGGTAGACGTACGGCGTACGGCGTATGGCGGACAGACGGACTGAAATTTTTTTTTGCTTTTTTCGTGTCTACTCGTCACGAATCGTAAAAAAAAAAATTTTGAGGGTAGCAAATTTTTTTTTTTTAAAAATCGATAACAATACTGTATTATTGAAATAATAAAGTAAAAAACGGCTATAAAAATATTTTGATACAAACGATTCTTACTTACACGCTTACTTAAAATCTGCATACGTAATTTTGGGACCAGAAGAAGATACTATTCTCACTATTTTTGTCACTCCACTTGCACATATATCCCGGGATACATAATTATATTAGGTGTGTTTTTTGCGTGCTTATCCAGATCAGAACAGGTTAGAAAATTTATATACAAAACAACAAGAACATTGCTGTTTTTATGACTTTTTTATAACTTTTTTCCATAGATAGCTCGCCCTGTGAGCTCACTGAGGCAGTTATTGGCGTTAAATTCTCTAATCTACCCTACTATCTATGGAAAAAAGTTATAACAACGTCATAAAAATAGTAACGTTGTTGTTATTTTGTATATAAATTTTCTAACCTACTCTGATCTGGATAAGTACCCAAAAAACACGCCTATTATTAAAATTCACAGAAAGTTATTATTCGTGTGTCGCGTCCGATGATAGTCACATTGAAAATGAATTTCACGATACATATTTTACATAGAGCTGACGCAATAAATACTCAGAAACAAAACACTACTCGTGAAATTTCTATGTGGAACCCTATTACTCTGATCGCCTTTGGTGTAAATTTCTAATTTTATCCCTATTTTTCATAAATTTAATAAGATAATTGTATTAGACAGTTTTACCTATTCAAATATTATAGAATTTATACCAAAAATTGTGTAATTTCTATGCGAAATCCTATTACTTTGAACGTGGTTGGTGTAAGTTTCTAGTCTTATTCGTATTTTATATAAATTTAATAAGGGAATTGAATTAGACAGTTCTATCTATTCAAATTTTATAGAATTTATACCTAAAATGGCATAAATAGCTTTATAAATGGAAAAGTATAACTTTTTCGATCTTTTACACCAAAATTTTTTACCGTGCAAACATGTGGTATACAATGTTCATACTTTTTGTCAAAAAGGAGTTTGTTTTGTGACACTAAATAAAAAGTTTTCTTCAAAAAATGCCGATAACATAAATCAATCGAATCTTTCCATCTTCATTTTCTGAATGAAATTGCAATCAATCGGCAAATCATTCACAAGGTAATTGAATCTCAACAATTTTAAGCCGTCTCAAAATGCTTCTAGTATTCGGTAGCACCAAAACAACTTACAACTATGAATCAAAATGAAGAAAAAAACGGTTAGTCTTCTAAATCAATTTTTCTTTGCGGCATAAATTAAAGTGATTTTTACATTCATAAAAAGTCTTGTAGTTTATTGTCGAGAAAAAAAAATACTGAAAATAGCCACCGGTCCATTTCTTAGTGAGATACTCTCAGATATGGAATTTCATTCAAAGCAATTTTCTTAATCACCGCATTTATGAAAAAAACCCGAATTTTTTCGAAGAAGCGTAGTTTCATCAATGATCGCTCCAAGGCAATGTATCTTCGAATCTTCTCTCAATCAATGAAAGTTTCTGGTTTTTTGTAACACCATTTCTATCTTGTTAGGTCAAAAAAAGAAACAACTCAGTTATTACTAACTCTAAGACTAATTTTCTAATTCATTATCAAAATTTCTGGGCAAAATTAAACCAAAATCAGAAAAAAGTATACTAACCAGGCACCTAATCAATGAACTACCAAAAGTATTGAATTAACCAGTAATAATTTTTTTTATTCGTTTATTTTTCTAATAATTTCAGGTATAACACCTGGTTACTTCGCACCAGGACCTGCATATCATTTAGGCAGTCATCTTTCGCAGGCAAGTCCGCCGACATCACAGGTAATTACTCATTTCCCGTCAAATTATCCGAAAAATTTGAGTGTTATTTATAGTGAGATAGAAAAATACCAAATAAGAGGTGTTACGACGAAACAACAACAGCAAAAAATAGATGTTTTGCTTCCTATAGTGCTAAAGCCGGCACTAACAATCTATTTATCTATTTACACAGTCGGTTAAAAATTTAGTTCAGACGCGGTTTTATTTAATTCTTTTTTTTTGTTGAAAAAGTAGTAGAGCACCTGCATTTTAATCACCTGTTTTCGGATGGATCTAAGTGTAGATTTGTCTCTGGTGAAATATAGATAGGAATAGGAGAGATGATTTCATTTTATCGGGAGGTGATGGAATTATTTTGGATGTTGTGCATTAGTACCTACCTGTTTTATGGCTGATGGTTATCATTCAATTTGTACCTACCACGCCCGGTATCTTTTGATTGAATCAAGGAAAATGTCAATTAAATGATGTTGAGATTAACGAGACGGTTTTTTGGCTTTGAGATGGAATTAATTTGTCAATTTTGACGAGAAAATTTGTATTTTGGTAGTTTGAAATGTGCGATAAAAAATAGAACGCAGCGGTATCAATTTAAATTCTGTAGGAATCCATTGTATAATTATGGAACAACGGATGAAAACAGAAACAGAAAATCATTCAGCTACTTATTGGATTTGTTCTTATTTCGTGCTCTTGTAGTAACAATGTAATTACAAACATATTTTATTATTAACAATTAATTAAAACTTTTTAAGTTTTCGTATGATGTTCCAAGTTTTTTATCTCTGACCCAGACAGGTTGCTGTTATCTTGGTCAGAAGAAAATTCAGGAAAATCCGTAATTATAGTACAGGCACCATAAAAAAATCTGCCAACAGTCTGGGCGCAACTATATTATTTTTTGGGTAGAAGTCCAGAACGCGTTTAATACTGAGAAGCAGTGTAGGTTACTATGCGATTGATATCCTAAAAAATAAGGATACTAAATAACCTCCTGGTTATTC
The DNA here is from genome assembly GCA_951812415.1 of Beris morrisii. NCBI lineage: Eukaryota > Metazoa > Arthropoda > Insecta > Diptera > Stratiomyidae > Beris > Beris morrisii. The sequence continues at coordinate 63,914,300 of OX638310.1, forward strand.
TTTAGGTTGTTAGTCATTTCGGGCTTCTACCGAAAAAATAAAAAAGTTATTTATTATTATTTATTTACCTATTTTTTTCAATTTCAATAAAAACATAATGGTTAAAGTATCGACATCCTTATCCTTAGTCGTAGAATGTCAAAACATTTTGAAACCGATTTTTTGGCGATTATATAGAAAGCACGTTAAAGTAAAAAAGAATTCGATATCTCATCAGATCCAAGTGATATGACGGAATTCGTGAAAACGTTTACAATCATTTTACACCCTCTTAGGTGTGGAATATCGCAAGATCCCCAAAATGAAGGGTTTTTCAACAAGAACTTTGTTTTTTAAAACTACATAAAACAAAGAATTTAGATGAAAATGATTCAAATTTGTATTGTATAAAAAAGAGTATGGTTTGGCAATTATAAATGAAAAATAATATCGGACAAATGTCCACCACGACTACGCATACAGATGTCGATTCTTTCATCAAAATTTTCAATTACATTTTGGCAAAATGGCGGGTCTATTTCGTTAATCACGTCACGGATTTTGAGTTTTAAGGCTGCAATCGATTCGATTGGCTCCGTATAGACTCTGTCTCTAACAGCCCCACAAAAAATAATCCAGTGGTGTTAAATCACATTATCGGGCCGGCCACTTAACAGCTGAATTTCGTGAAATTATGCGATCGGGAAATTTGGTTTGCAATAAATTCATTGTTTCGGTGGCTGTGTGATTTGTGGCACCGTCCTGTTGAAACCACATGTCAGTGATATCCATATCATCAATAATAGGCTAAAATTGAGTTGTTAACATCTCTCGATAGCGTAATCCTTTGACCGTAACCGCATTTCTAGCCGAATTTTGGAAAAAAAAGGGCCCAATCACGCCTCCAGACCACATAGCGCACCATAGAGTGACACGTTGAGCATGCAAAGGCTTCTCAACTATCGCTCTTGGATTTTCAGAAGCCCAAATGCGGCAATTTTGCTTGTTAACATATCCAGACAAATGAAAATGGGCTTCGTCTGAAAAAATGATTCTTTCAGAAAAACCAGCGGGTTATTCTTGAATGAATTGAGCGGCTTCAAAACCAAATCCTTACGCAAAATTCGCCATGTGGTCGTTGTGGATAACCCCAATTGTTGAGAACGTCGAGGAATTGACAAATTCGGATCTTCTTCAACACTATGGCTCACGGTTGCAATGTTTTCATCTGAACGACCCGGTCGAACACGCGTTGGTGTTGGCACATTAAGTACCGAGCCTGTCGACTCAAATTTATCGACCAAATTCTTAATAGCGGTCTCAGAAGGACACCGAAAATATCACGAATTTTACGAAATGTAACTTTTTTAGATCCACCATTTTCATAGTGGATTTTTATTAAATATTTTAATACGATTTTGGAGCGAAATTGAATTCAGTGTAACAATTGCCAAAGCTTCTACTACTGATATGTCAAAAAACTAAATATCAAAACTGTCACGTTGTTCCGAGTTGCCCCTATTGAAAAACAAAGCTCTTGTTGAAAAACCCTTTAGTTTGAACAATTCTTTATGTTTCCTAGAGGGGTTGAATATCGAAAAATACTTAAATCGGTTTTTCCTGATAACATTTAAAGCCTTAAGAAGTGAAAGTGACCTAAAAAATATATCGGAATTCGTGAAAATGAGCACAACCACTTTACACCCCCTTAGGGTTTAAATATCGAAAAATTTGGTACAATGTTTCTAGGCGCTTAAATGAAGAGCACGTAGAATTGAAATTAATTTGATAGCTCAACATAACTAAAAATTATAACAAAATTCGTGAAAATGTAGAAGAAAACCATTTTCATCCCCTACACCCACATGCCCAACATTTTTTTCTTCGGTGGAGTTCTACTAGGCCTGACTCCTGAAAAATGTTCAATATCAAATCTTGTACGGTTCTTGACATAAAAAATTAAATTTAATATCTTAATGGGTTTCTGAGCTACGCGTATTCAAACGCTTTTGCGTACGGCGGAGAACGTACGACGGACAGACGGATATTTTGTTTTTTACATTTTAGGGGCTTAGTAGTCCTGAAATGGGTAAATACAAAATTTTAGGGTTGCAATTTTTTTTTTAAATTTCAGGTCGATCACAATATTTTATTATTGAAAAATAATACAGTAAAATTGGGTGTTAGTGAAAAGGAAATGATAAGAACGTTTCATTTGTGTTCTCGCATGCATATTCTGTGGAACACGGTACGCAGGCGTTCACCCATCTCGGAAAACGGAGCTAATTGTCTTGAAACAAACCTCACTAGATTTTTTTCCATATTACGGCTAGTTCGAGGTGCAGTCAATACAGAAAATGTAGTAACAGAAAAGCGAGGTTAATTTAAGGAAATCGAAGCAGTTAAGTTCAGAGATAATGAGAACATGGGTTTTAAGAATGAAGTCGTGCAGAGTAAGATGACAACACGTCCCATTATCAATTAAAAATATGATTAACATCAAGTGCATAAGTACTATGCATACTACTATGTACGACGTAACAATAATAATCAAATAGGAAAAACTAGCTTGAAATTTTCACACTACTGATTTCTATTAAACGTTGTTAGCAATTCTTGGATTGCAATGCTTCCAATACAATACTAACTCGATCATATTGGAAAAAACCGCCGAAAATGTTTTAATTTCATTGAAGTTTATGTTAACAATTCATTTATATACAGTGGAAATGCCAATTTATTTGGAGACTTAATTTCGAATTATATGAAAGCTGGCTATGCATTAATGGGAATCAAGGACGATATTAAAAACGACAATATTTAAAGATATACTAACTAATATGAAAGAAAATTTTTGGGCGTAATACTGACAATAGGGGTTTCGGTAATATCAGAGAAATGGAGAATTTTCTGAAAATTTTGAATAGCATTTTAAATTTAAAGGAAACTATCTTTAAATTAAACGAAAACATTTTCAAATGAAAGAAAACTATTTTCAACAGAAATTAAATTTTTTTTCAATACATCCTTGAGTTAGGGATGTTGAAAAAATATCGATATATCTGAATAGCGATATTTTTTGAACGATAAATCGATAATATCGGCCGATATTTCTTAAAGCGATATATCGATATTAAAATCCGACCATCACACCCGATGTTTTTTGTTAAGTATAGCATATTTTAGAACTCGAACCTTATTTTTCATTTCTGCTTATTTTGTTGTATATGTACCTACTCATACTTTGCCCGGAAATTTAGCTATTTCTAGTTGATATTTTACGTTGAAATCTAATAAGTTACTTATGCCGAAGCATTCGGAAAACAGAACGTCTGAATATCTAAAATTAAGCAAACATCTGATCCGAACACTAGTGATAGCTCTGACTGGTCATATTGTTACGTGAGGAAGCATTTCCATAGAATTAGTCTCTCAAAATATGCCGAATTTGCGATGATGGAGACGAAACACCAGAGCACATTCTCTGTGAATGTGAAGGACTTTCTCATTCACTTCGGTCAGGGTTTCATGAAACCATCGGAATTTCTGGCTATTCCTCTTCAAAAAAAACACCAAGCTTCATTGAAAGCGCAGGAATCGAAGAGGAACCATAGATAATCCAGAGGGACATCGCAATAAGCCCAATTGAGGCTTCAATGACAGAGGTGACCAAACCAACCCCAACACGAAAATCTAATATAATAATGTAAATGAGGGATGTCAGAAAGTTTGAAACTAAAAAAGTGTTTTTCGATCACGCAAAGTCTATTTCAACAGAAATAGACGCCTGCAAGACGCCTGGTTTCTGTAGGTGGGGCAACTATCCTGCGCACAAGGATCTATCCGCTCAGTACCTTGTTGTTATTGGTTTTACTTTATTATTTCAATAATACAGTATTTAATCTTGCTCTTTCAAGTAGAAGGAATTTAAAAAACCCGGAGGAAAGTAATATCAGTCACAGCTTACCATAACTATCCGTTGCTGCGTCACATCCTTTTACTTTATTATTTTCTAATAATACAGTAATGTGATCGATTTTCAAAAAAAAAATTTGCTACCCTGAAAATTTTTTTTTTGCGTTTCATGACTCGTAGACACGAAAAAAGCAAAAAAAAATGTCAGTCCGTCTGTCCGCCGCACGCAAAATCGTTTGAAGGCTCGTAGCTCCGAAACGGTTTGAGATATTAAATTGAATTTTTTTTTATGAATAGAGTGGGTAGGCCCCTTGAAGTGACTCAATTCTGAGGGGTGTATGTGTGAGGGGGAGGAGGGGAAAGCGTTTTAAACGGAAAATTTTGGTTTTTAGATCTCAGCAACCGCTTATGCTAGGAGCCTGAAATTTAAAATTTATATAGAACTTTGGTAGTGGACCCATTTGCAAAAAATTTTCAATATGGGTGAAGGGGTGTGGGAGTGGAGGGAAAAATAATGCGTCCGTAACGCAAAAAAGCCGAGATCGACACATTCTAAAATCTATATCTCCTAAAGAGTTAAAGTTACAAAATTTAAACTTAATGAATATCTGTAGGTATACTAGGAGAATAGATCGTAAATAAATTGTTGAATAGGGGCAATGGCGTATGAGGGTGGGGGGTAAAAAACTTTAGATTATGATATCTCACGAACCAATTGCACTAGATAAATAAAATTCGGTTTATATATAAACGTTGACAAACAAAGTTTGCTGAAAGTAAAATTTTTTTAGGCGGCGGTGGATCATGAAAGTGGAGGGGATGCGAATGTTTCTAAAAAATCACATCTCAAGAACAGTCTAAGGTAGATGCTTAAAATTTTTACCAGAAGTAGGTCTAAAAAAAAATTTTGGGTGTGAGGGTGTAGACGGTGAGGGTGGGGGAAAATGAAAAGGAAAAAGTTCCGATTTTTATATCTCAAAAACCCATAATGATATAAAACTGAAACAGGATATTTGGATAGAACTATAGTAGTAGCATCTTGGAAAAATATAATTTTTTATAGGGGTAGTATGGTACGGGGGTGGGGGATGTTTTTCCTATCTATAGAACGGCTTATGTCACAAAGTTGAAACTTGGTATGTATATGTAAATCAACTAGGAAAGTAATTTAGATAAAAAAAAAATTTCAAATATCCATTGGCGTTCGGAAGGGTTGCGAAAAAATGTATCAGTGAAAATGGAATGCATATATTTTCACGATTTTCGTCATATCTATTAGGTCTTCCCAAATATTAAATTCATTTTTATTCTACGACTTCTTCATATAAATACCTAGAAAGTTTTTCAGGATTTTTTGAAATTCGACTCCTAAGGGAGTGTAAAGGGGTTGTATACTTATTTACGAATTATGCCATATCCCCCAGGTCTGATCAAATATCGAATATCTTTTCACTTTCACGGGAGTGCGTAATAATCGCCTAAAACCCATTTTTAAGTTTTTTCCTTTTTCAGCCCCTAAGAGGATATAAAAAGGTTCAACAAGTTTTCACAAATTCCGTTATATCCTTGCTGTTTTCACATTTATTTATTAACTCCTTTCAGAATTTTTGGATATTCAACCCCCAAGTGGGTGTAAGGAGGTTGCATATGTTTTAATAGATTTCTACATATTGCTTAGATCTGATGATATATCAAATTCATTTTTACCTCCCAAGGTTTCCTATATAAGAACCAAAAAGTCAATTTCAGTATTTTCAGATTTTCAATCCTAAGGGGTGTAAGGAGGTTGTATGCTTTTCAAAGGTTCGACATATTTCTTAGATTTGATGAGATATTAGATCGCTTTTCATTTCCACAGACTTTTTATATAATCGCCTACAAACCCATTTCTCAATTTTTGGATATTCAACCCCCAAGGGCTTGCATATGTTTACACAATTTTTGCCATCCATTAGTTCTGATGAGATATAAAATTGGTTATTACGGCATTTGATGTAATGACCTAAAAACTAATTTCACGATTTTTTTGAATTTCAAGAACCAAGAGGGTGTGAAGAGTTTGCTTACGTTTTCACAAATTTTTCAAAATCCCTCTTGTCTCATGAGATATCAAGTTGGTTCTTATGAAATCGTTTAAAAACCGGTTTCACAATTCATTCAGTGGAAGTAATTGGTTTGTATACGTTTTAACAATTCGTCATATCTCTTAAGTCTGATAAGGCAACAAATTCATTTTTACTTCTTTGGACTTTTAGTGTACATAATATACCGAAATTCGTATAGTCTACAGGGGTTTTTTCAATGTGTAATCGGTTAAAAATCTCTATTTTAAATATTTTTATTTTAAGAGCAAAATTAACTTTCCAAGACTCTTCATAATCTCGAAACAACTGATGATATGCTCCGACTTTGACCGCTCCCGAACTTTGACCCGAAAAATAATAAAGTTTCGCCCAGACCTTTGGCAGATTTTTTCGTATATTTTTATTACCACTCCGAAAGTGTATTTAGCCTTGTTTTTTGTTGTAAAAATTTAGTGAAGTGAAGAACAATTTTAATTAAATAATTGTATTAAAAGCCGCTCACCTCCGTAATCTTCATTAAGGAAAGCATAACGTTTTTGGTGTAAAAAAAATTTTTTTTTTTTAAATTCTTATTTTAGACTCAATTCTGGGTAAAACTAATTAAACTGAAAAGTTTATTTTTTCTACGTTTGATCCATTTTCTCAAAAACCACACACCTCTGCTGTCAGATAGAGTAGAAGGAAGGATAAAATGTATAATTATTTAGTTCATAGTTCATTTATTTCAATAATACTTAAATATATATAGACACAGTTTGTAATTATTTTAGTGAGTAGGCTGGAGCCTTTGCAACTACAATATTGCGTTTAGTACATGACAAGAAAATAATGTGAAACTTTATTTAATTATTTAATAATGCAATATGAGACTATGTTGAAGCTTTCTGTTCGTCAAAATTAGATATGCAATATATACATACAACCTTTGCAAAAATAATAAAAATTTATTCCACTCTATTTGCTCGTTTTGCAGTAAAGAATAATTGTCCAAAATTTCATTCAAGTAGTTTCTGACGAAATGGGTTATGAAATTTACACTGAAAAGCCCTTGCGATATACGTTAAATTTGATACAGGAAGGAAGATATGAATTTATTTTTCTTTGCAAAAAAAAACGATATATCTATATTTTTTTTCGATATATCATCAGCCGATATTGATATTTTTTTAAATATCGATATTTTTGTCGATATCAATTATGATATCAAGTACTATCAAAGCGTTGGAAGTACGAGCCTCTAATTACTAAAAAAAAGAGTTACTCAATTGATGAAATGGTCTTAATTAAATAAATAGATATAACTTCTAAAATATCATAGTTAAGCTAGTGCAATAAACTTGCATTTAAATTAAAGGTGACAAAGTAAAATTGAATAATACCAAGACAGAAGTTTTAGTCAACGATACAGTTTAGGCGATAAATGACAAAATATTACCACGAAAATGCTATGAAAAAAGCTATAAATTGACTATTGACTCGAAAAACCGGCAAAAAGGGGTAAACACTTTTCTCTAACACTCCGCCTAGATGATAGAACTTGGGGTAAATATATTTTGTTACGAATTCTGATCTGATATCGAATTGCGTTTGACTTGTACGAACTCTTTATATAAAAGCCTAAAAATCCTTTTCAAAATATTTCGATTTTAAAGCTGACCGATATATAAAATGGTTTGAATAGATCTTCACGAATTCTGCCATATCTCTTAGGTTCAATATCGAATGAGTTTTTTACTTATGTAAGTTCTTTACACAAACGCCTAAAACCAGTTTCTGAATTTTGCATATTCAACCTTCACTTTTAAGAATTCCACTCAGAATTTTTCAATGTTTAAAACGCTGGGAATGAAGAGAGATTAAATATGTTACGAATTTCGCCATATATCCGAATTCTGTTCATTTTCCATTCTTGTTTGTTATTTGAAGAAACGTCTCCACACGAGTAACATTGTCTTTATGTCGTGTCGAAGGCTCTGTGGTACCACTTGGGATCTCAGACCAAAAATGGTATACTGGACCTACAAGTCTATTATAATACCAATGATCACATATGCCACTATGGTGTGGTGGCCAAAGGTTGAACAAATCACATCACAGAAGGCCCTGCAAAAAATTCAGAGGCGTGCTGTTCTTAGCATTACTGGGGGACTTAAATCATGTCCCACTGCTGCAATGGAAGCCATGATAGACTTGGCCCCATTACACTTAGAGATAAAGGAGGAGGCTTTGAGAGAGGCCATAAGGCTACAGAAGACTATTATGGCACATCATAATAGTCTAACCCTGTTGTGGGTGCCAGGACATGAGGGTATTCCGGGTAATGAATCGACTGACCAGCTAGCTAAGCGGGGAGCCCACTCACCAATGATTGGCCCGGAACCATTCTGTGGAGTAGGTAAAGGCTCCATTAAGGGTGGCATTTTAAAGTGGGTAAATCTTCAGGTGGAAGATTATTGGAACTCACTTTCAGGCCTTAGACAGTCAAAGAAATTCCTGACTTTCTCAAGTAGGAGAGCGTCGGAATTCCTTTCCTTAAGCAGGTATAACGCACAGGTTATAATGGGATATTTTTCCGGACATTATTTCCTTAATTATCACCTTAAGATCATCGGTAAAGTATCACTAGAGACATGTCGATTATGTGATATCACATTTGAAACCACGGCGCACATTCTGTGTGATTGTGATGCAGTGGCCAGATCAAGAAGGCAGATTCTCGGTGAATTTACTCTCACCTATGAAGACCTATCGAAGACTCCCCTGAGTAAAATCATCTCCTTTCTCAAAGGAATCGATATGGCCTAGGGAGTGATTAAGAGCCAGGAACAAAAGACCTCTTAGGTCGTAGTTCGAGAAGTAGTGAGGTTTCTATAGGCTCTACCAGATTAATAATAATAATAATAATATTTGAAGAAACACGAATTATATGTAGAAAAATAAAAATTTTAATAAAGATCTCTTCTAGTGAGATCTACGTTTTTTAATGTTATGTATCGTCTAATCCAAATCTAAAGAACTGAGACGTCATTCCAACAAAATTGGTTTTTCTAGCTACTACCTAAGAAAAACGAACCTTGGATTACCCTTTAAATAATATAAGCACCTCCGCAGGGCATCAAGAAAAAGGTACCACTATAGAGATGATGTGCCCAAGCTCTTCTCTGTAGAACGGAAACTCGAAAGACAAAAATATATAATAGGGTAAAGACCCCAGTTCCGAGCCCCCTTAAGACAAATGTTGACTTTGAGTCATTGTTAAAAATCAGAATATACAGTTACCAAACTGATATTTTACTGTTCTGATTTAATATTTTATTCTTATTTGTTATAATAAAGAAAATCAATAAAAAGTTTAAATGGCCTTTGTTCCAGTTCCGAGCCGCTCTGATCCCTATTCTGAGCCACCATGTGCCAGTTCCGAGCCTCACATGCTCTCATAGCAAATAGTACCTAACATTATTTAAAGAAGCCGAGATTTTAAATAAAATTAAATATATTTTTCATTTCAACAAAAAAAAGGTGTTGATGAAATAATAAAACTTTGTTTTTCGGTTTGTCGTATCGCTAACCGCGCAGGAGTATCAGGCTTCGTAAGAAAAGACGTAATGTCTGATACATTTCAATCACCCATAAAAATAATTGGCATTTCAGATATATTGAATTTTTCAACGTTCTATAATTATGAAAAATGTTAAGATCACATTTATATAGTAATTAAATATACTATATACAACTTTCGAGCTGGCATCAGTAATTGCTTCAAGTGTCCTAACTGACAAAGAAGGGTGTCGCTGGAGGAATCTCTTGTACCATTTATTCCCGGGGGTGTTATTTTTAAATGGATTTCCTCTAGGCAGGGTATCCAAAAATTCCTTTACAGCAAATAGAATATCCTCCTTTCTTCTAGGGAAGCCTTTGAGATGACACTGTAATATCCAGTCGACAATTTTCTCTTCTTCTTCATCAGTTAAAATAGGTGAAGGACCACTGATTGGTTTATGCGTTCTACTCGTATTATGCAAACGGTTTTGTATTGTACGCGCGGAATCCCATATTTCTGAGCTACAGAACGAACTGTTGACCCTTTCCTTATTTCCTCTAAAGCAACCTGTAATTGCTCCTGTGTATATTTCGGTTTTGGCATATTCAATTACCTTATATCTAAAACAGGTAAATATTTTTCAACTTTATCATAGTAAACACACTTCGTAACCAAAAATATCTATAATAATTCATTATAACAATATTATATTAAAATATTTTCGGTATAATTATATGTTTAATTAAAATTGTATTTTTAAGGAAATTGTCTTAAAATTCGAAGGAGGCTCAGAACTTGGGGCTCGCAACAGGGTCGATGAAAAAGATACATAAATGCCAGTTGCGAGCCACCCGGCTCGAAAATGGAAATTATCAGAAATACAGTACCAGTCCCGAGCCGTGTTATTATTCTAATTAAACATAAAATGTTCAATGTTTAATAAATTACATAATAATATTTGTAGCATACACTTTCCATATTGTCACAATACTTACACCAATTATATAAAACTAATGTTTTAAGCACTATGGAGTCACTGAAGTTTCTTAACGGAAACTATAAGGAACTTGCCGTTTTGTGGAACACGTGTGTTCTTTACGAATTCTGACAACAATTGAAAATATTTCACACGAAGCCTATAGCTGAATTACTAAAAACAGTTGAAAGTGATTGCTAAAAATGATAGTGAAGGAAAAACTGTCATGAATTCTTAGCTATTCGTGAAATTAAAGATGGTGGCTCGGAACTGGCGTAGGGCTCGCAACTGGGTTCTTTACTATTTATTGATCGTAGTGGTTAAAGTTTGGTATCTTATCTGGAATTCGGCAAAATTATTCTACATCTATAAAAGTTCATAAAATAGATATTCACGACAGTGGCCTGTAAATATCTTTAGAGCGATACTATCCAAGAATCTAAAAATTGTTACCACGTTAATATTTCAATATTTTCAATATAAAGAAATCAAGGTAGCATTTCGTTGTATTTGCCATATAAAAGTCACTGAAAAATTTGTGGATAGACTTGGTGAACCGTACAACACAAGTTCAGCTACGTAGTGGAAATTTGTTGCGTAATAGCTTACTGATAAAATCTCAAGTTGTACCTGGACAAAATAAGTCTCCCCTTCCAGTATCTCTTATGTAGGGAAGTCGGTATAAAACGTGGACCCACTTATTGATTGACTACGAATGATCCTGTAAAGCTAGAAATTTAAATTTTCCTCTATGACGGTACTATTTTTAGTAGATGTCATACAAATGAGGCTATGAGAGCAAAAGTGGCCTAACCCACCAGCATACCTATTGGAGATAAATGCAATTTGTTTTTTCCATAATATTTTATACAAATGTTTCTCACTAATATGATTTGCTGCCATCTGTCCGCAGTATATAAAACTATTTTTTATATTAATCTAATGACAACAGAATGTACTATAAATACTAGAAATATAATTTTTTCAGATTTCATGGTTTTGTAGGTTAGGCCACTGTTGCTCTCATAGCCTCAAATGTTTTTTATATTGGATGCATTCATCCGATCTCGAAGCGCGTTCAGGTTAGAGAAAGATATTTGCTATATTAATATGCGAAATACCCCTATTGCTTAAGGATGCTCCCATATAAGAATCCTTAATACACGGACTATCAAAAATTACGAAAATTCGAAAATTGGTTGAGGTGGCACCAAGTCAATACAGTGTTTAGGGCAATAGATGCCCTTAATCCGGCTTTGGGCACTCCAGTGTTCTTTCTATCGAAATTTATAATGCCTTCCTCTAAGCTGCACACAAGTGTCTTAAGCCCCTCATCGCAACAAGCTGGGAAGACATGACTTTTATCCTATGGTTAATATATTTTAATATTTTGTTCCAAAAGCTAATGATTCTCTTACTGTGTACCCAAAGTAAAAATGATTTATATCACATGTAGGCAAAAAAATTTAAATCATTGATTTTCTTGTCACGTTTTACACTTTATCTTATTCTCCTCGTGCAATTGATCATTAAATTTTATTCTTTATCTTGTACTTAACTATATTTCTTATTTTTTCTTTTAAAAAAAATAAAAAATATTTCTTAAGATCTTTCCCATTGTTGCGCCGATTGTTAGAACTATGAACTCCATTCATCTCTTCGAGTCATCATCATCGTCATTATTGTCATGCATCTATCGTATTTAACACTAGGCTGGCTTTTCAGCTTAAAGTTACCTGTTTGCTTATTTATATTTCCCTCGCTAACTAATATATCTAGTGGGCTGGCTGGGTATAGCTAAAATACACAGGTATCTTTTGTTTGTTTACCTTCCATTTTACGTTCGCTTTGTGCCAAAGACCGCATAACTAAAGGCGAGAACAAAATAATGAAATATTACAAAGGTACATGCCTTGTGGACTAAAATATGAAACGAACATTTCGGATGGGGGGGCTTATAGTTTCATGGGAAGATAAAGATGAAAACAAAAACTTTAAGAAAAAAAATCCTCCGAATATAAAAAATTATGCCAACTCGTTAAGGTTCCATTGTGTAAAGTGTTTTAATCCGCGGCTTGGCACATTCATTTCATTCTCACCTTGTCGCTCACCTTTACCACTCTTCTTTTTGGCCCTATTGACTAGTAGAACACCGAAAAAATTCGAAAAATCATACTGGCCATACGAGTACCACAAGGTTAATATGTCGGGCCCGTCTTATTCTCATACTACTTGGACTTAAAGTTTTACTCAACGCAACGAACCATGCAATTAAGTTGTTTCCACCTTATCATCCCGAACCGAACATCTCATCATCATCTCCATCTCAATCATCTATCGTTGGGATACTCTTTAGACAACCGATAAATCGGTTTCTGTCAATTTGTTAGACGAATCGAAACACCTGTAATTAAGGACGTGCCCTCATCAACATGCTAACTACCTTTACAAGCAATAATGAACGCTTGTTTAGTGCATTACCTGTATGAGATGGCGGAATTGATGACTCGAAAGTGTTCTCTGGTGGCGTATTAATTATCCTAAACGATTTACCGACTAATTGAAAATAATTACAGGGTTGGAAAATTAGAAGGGAGTGGGTAGAATGTGGGCTGTTTGTTCTGTTTCGATGAAAGCTCTATTTAATTTCTTGACGATTTAATGTTAGCTGTGGCTGATGAACGTATAATATGATTTTGTTCTTTTAGGTTGTTGTTAATAAAAAGTTGTTCATCTTGCATACTAACGAATTCTGCCCCTTGCTACCATAATCTTACATATTCTATCTTTCTTAATATGTTTAACTTAGTAGTTCAAATAATATTAAATGATAATACTCATATTCATGGGACTATTCCTAACTAGTAAACGTGAGTTAACGTTTCTGTGAAATAAAAACACACGACCTTTCTAAAACTCTATGCATAAGTTTATTAACTCCTAACCCCATGAGAACTTTGGGAGAAAAATTAGGCCTATCGTAACACACAACTTAAATCATTCACATGAATCAGTGGGAAGATATCAGCGACTCGGACTAATAAGAAATTTATATTGATTTTGTAATTTACACATATCTTCTAGTACGTTAAGAAAATAGTACCTCGTTATTGAGTAACTAGTTTAAAACCACAGTTAGATTCTTTTAATTAATAAACTTTTGTCGTGTAGAAATTTATGAGAACACGAATTTTTACTTCAAGTTTTGATATAAGGGAAATCCAGAGGAATTTTTTTAGTCTAGAGGAAATCTTGTCTTGTATTATAATACCTGAACACACGGCACACTCTTAATGCGCATTTATCGTTTCTGCCCATTAAGGTTCAGTATGTCATGTGACCAATTAGCCCAATGACCGATATCTGCAGTTCGCATATGACCCCTTCTGGGGCATAGGGCAATACAGCGATCTGTTGAGATACTGTTACCGCATTAAATATAATTTATGTTTATACTTAGACTACAGGTGATAGGCCCATGGCTAGGTGAAATTCGAATCCACGGCCTCAGCATTTGTAGACTAGGGCGCTTCGTCACTGCGCCACCGAGGTCCCTATATAAGGCAATGTATGCCCGGATTATGAACCATTAGAATCTCCGCCGAATAACCAATTTGGGTTGGGCATTGGGAAATAAATACCGAAAAATGTACTGGAGCTCGGCAATTTATGTCACTTTTCTTACGACGAATCTGACAAGAAAAGAAATTTACATGAGAATGAGTGGCAGAACCGATTATTTTCCAACTCTTAGCTAGAACATAAAAATCGCTGGCCGATCGAATTTGATTGCTAAAGGTTCTCTTACACGAGCGATTAAAATTGCTCAATTTGCAGCAATATTCGTCAATTTTGACGTCACGAAAATATGAAGCAATAATAGCAACAGGCGATGTGGAGCAACTTTTCATCAACTCAATGCTGAATTGTGATGAGCGATATTGACCAATATCTAGCAATTCGGCAATAAGGGCTTACACAACCAATTCAGTCTATGAACAACACGAAAGCAAACTTGACAAACAAATTTAAAACTTAAAAAAAAACATGGAAATATTTTAATTTTAATAGAACACGAAACTTGATAAATAAATGCAAAACTCAAAGCAAAACTTGACAATTGAATCACCAACCAAGGAAAATTGCTCGGAATTTTCCAAGTTAGTGGAAATACAGCAATTATGGGGCGAGCAATACCAGCAATTTGAGAAAACATTGCCACATTGCTGAAATATTGCCGCAACTAGCATGATATTGCCCTGTATTGCTTCATTAATCGCTCCATTAGTTTTTCCAATAGTCGACGGGCAATCAATTGCTTGAAAAATTGCTCGTGTATGAGAACTTTTATCATTGACAAAAACACGGTTTTCAAATTAAACTGTCAAATGACATATCTTTGTGAGGCGACTTTTCCAATTAAAGTCCACAGAAAAGTTAGTAAATTGGCAATTTGCGTGGATGTGTGGCTATGGTATAAATTAAAACTAGCGCGATAATTGAATATAACGTGCTGATAACGTTGAAATTTAGAAATCTTTAATTTTTTTTAGCTATAAACACGTTAATTTGCATGTACGAGGAAGGAAAAATATGGTATGGAAATCTTTTGAGTTGTTACCATAGTCCTTAAAATAGTTGGAATCAGCTATGAATTTTTATAGAAATTGATGTGATACACATCCTTGACAAAGTAGAGCACGGAAGTGAAATTTATCTCCAAAATCTCGTCTTATGTCTCAAGATCCCTTCGTAAAATGACCATAGAATTCACACAGAAACTATACCTGATACCTACAGGTCAATTAGTGGGAACGGGAGTGTTTATATTTTCACGAATTTCTTCATATCTGTTTGGTCTTCTGAAATATAGAATTAATGTTTTTTCTGCGGGTTGTTCGGGTAAATATGTATATAAAAACCGTATTCAGCATTTTTGTTTAATTCAACCGCTATGGCTCTTAAAGGGTTTGTATAAATTTTCACGAGTTCTGGCATATTTCTTAGGTGTCATTTGATATCAAATAAGCTTTTCATTCTACGGAATCTTTGAATAATCGCATTAAAACTACTTTCAGGATTTTTGTTATTCAAACTCTAAGACGGTGTAATCTAAGGGGTTGTATATCCGTCATATCTCTTAGGTCTGATAAGATATCGAATTGGTTTCTACAATACCTTAAATAAATTTTACGACTTTTCTATATTCCCTCCTCAAGAAGTAAAGGGGTTCCATAGCTTTTTCACAAATTGTGTTTTCTTCGGTCGGATGATATTTCAAATTGGTTTTTACTTCCATGGGCTGTAATCGCCTGGAAACTAATTTAACGAAAATATATTCGAAATATAGCTCCGTAAAGGGTTGTTTAATTTTTCACGAATTTTGTCATATCTCTTATCTCTGTTGGAGTAGCAAATTGGTTTTTACTTCTACAGGATTTTGATGTAATCACCTTAAAACCAGTTCCAGTTTTTTTATATTAAACCCCCAAGTGAGTGAAAATGGGTTACATACATTTTCACGAATTCCGGCATATTTCTTTGCATCGAGCATCGAATTGGTTCTTACTTCCAATGACAAAATCAACTACCTAAAAAAAAAAGCAACCCTCGTAATTATTTTGTCGCTTCTTGACATAAACCGCTTCTCGGTCTTCGTACCAAAAAATTATAAAGTTACACCCCGACTATTGTCTGATTTGTTTAAATTGGAAATTTATTTTTACGCCTCATGTAAAGATATATTGATCTAAAAACATTAGATTTTATTCAGCTATTTAGGTGGAGCTTACTGGTGGTTTAATGCAATTATTTGTCCAAAAATCTTGCAAGGAGTAATCATATCAGTGTTACTTAAAACCGGAACTAATCCGAAATTGGAGTCTGCGACAGCTGTTAATATAGCCTGTAGTCGAATCCCGACTTTTATCCAATCGATCTAAGATCTTCAGAATTAATCAACGCAGGGTTAATGCGATATGTAGTGAAGTCAGCACAGGCAAGACGATTATTTTCCACTCCCTGAATTTGAAAACTGCAGGATACCGTAACACAGAACAGAGAATAATTGAAATAATTTTTAAACATTGCTCGTTCACAATGATAAAAATGGAAACTTTGACTGGGGTTTTGACATTGACAGACCAGCAAAAAAGTTTAAGGGTGCGTTTGTATTAAAATACAAAATTGTTATGTACCTATTGAATAACCCTTTAGAAAATGTATGCGCTCACTGACAACCACAATTAAGTGTATGATAGTAAAATCAAATGTAGCTAGTAGCTAGCAACCACCATCCCGCGTTAGAAAATGTTGCGTTATAGTTCTGCTTTTCAAGATTTACCTTACATCGTGGTTAATTTACCAATCAGCTATCTGGTATATTAACTAGTAGTGTTCTGGGTAATTTAGTGGTACTATAAGATATCGTTAATGAAGAGAATGGAGAACGTGGTATGTAAGTGTATTTTGCAACGAGATTTATATTTTTTTACTGAAAGACATTTTGTTCTGTATCCCGAATTATAATAGGTGGATCACAAAACCTTCGTGATTCCGTGATTCAAATCGAAGATTGAATTATAAGTACTAACTGAATTCGTACTTTAAGAACTGTTAATTAGAATTCAAAAAATTTTGTTAAGTTACCTTTTTTGGTCCCTTTCATTAATTTGTATGGTAACATTCATAATTTTCGTCAAATTTTGATGATTTATTATTGTGGCAAAAGACAATCATTTATTAATTTTGAAGCACTACCTCAGCACCAGTATTGCACCAGCTTCTTGTTGAAGTCCTTACTTCTGTAGTAAAAAATTTGCATTCAATTTTTACTTTATTATTTTTATAATAAAGAATTGTGATGGACCTAAAATTTCAAAACAAAATTCGCCATCCTCAAATTTTAAATTTTCACGATTCAAGACCAAAAAGCCCAAAAAAGGGCATCTATTGGGCACAAGCGCGTTTGAAGGCTCAAAGCTCCCAAGCCCTTTGAAGTATTTTTGTATTTTAAATTCTTTTAAGGGTAGATTTGGTGGAACCCTCTTAGTGGTCACATTTTGGTAGGTGGGGACCATTTCGTATGAAAGTTTTTATTTTCCATATCTCAAGAACCGGAAATTGAACTTGAACTTAAGGTGGAGTGCTTTTTAGACGGAAAATTTTTGAGTGGGTGCAGTGGCGTACGGTTGTGGGGGGTAAAAAACTTTACATTACGAAATCTCACGAAACAATTGCACTAGACAAATAAAATTCGGTTTCTGTATAAAGGGTGACAAATGAAGTTTGCTGAAAGCAAAATTTTTTAAGGCGGCGGTGGATCTTGAAAGTGGAAAGTATACGAATTTTTCTTAAAAATCACTTATCATACTCGTATCTCAAGAACGGTGTAAGGTAGATGCTTGAAATTTTTACCTGAAGTAGGTCTAATAGACCCCTAGCAAAAAAATTTTTTGGTGGTGAGGGCGTAGAGAGTGAGGGTGGAAGAGGGTGAAAAGGAAAAAGTTCCGATTTTTATATCTCAAAAACCTATAAGGATATAAAGCTGAAACATCGTATTTAGATAGAGCTATAGTAGTAGCATGTTGAAAAAATATAATTTTTTATAAGGGTAGTATGGTACGGGGGTGGGGGATATTTTTCCTATCTAGAGAACGGCTTATGCTACAATGTTCAAACTTGGTATGTATATGTAAATCAACCAGAAAAGTAATTTAGATAAAAAAAAATTTCAAATATCTATTGGCGTTCGGAAGGGCGGGCTAAAAAATTTATCAGTGAAAATGGAATGCATATATTTTCACGATTTTCGTCATATCTATTAGGTCTTCCCAAATATTTAATTCATTTTTATTCTACGACTTCTTCATATAAGTACCTCGAAAGTGTTTTCAGGATTTTTTGTAATTCGACCCCTAAGGGGGTGAAAGGGGTTGTATACTTTTTAACGAATTCTGCCATATCCCCCAGGTTTGATCAAATATCGAATACCTTTTCATTTTCACGGGCTTGCGTAATAATCGCCAAAAACTCGTTTTTAAGTTTTTTTCTTTTTCAACCCCTAAGAGGGTATAAATGGGTTGAACAGGTTTTCACGAATTCCGTCATATCCTTTAGAAGTGATAAGTAATTGAATTGGTTTTTACTTTCTCGTGCTGTCTTCATATTTATCTTTTAAATCCTTTCAGGATTTTTAGATATTCAACCCCCAAGTGGGTGTCAGGAGGTTGCATATGTTTTCGCAGATTCCTACATATTGCTTAGATCTGATGATATATCGAATTCAATTTTACTTCCTAAGGTTTCCCATATAAGAGCCAAAAAGTCAATTTCAGTATTTTCAGATATTCAATTCTAAGGGGTGTAAGGGGGTTGTATGCTTTTCAAAGCTTCCACATATTTCTTAGATTTGATGAGATATTAGATCGCTTTTCACTTCCACAGACTTTTTATATAATCGCCTACAAACCCATTTCTCAATTTTTGAATATTCAACCCCCAAGGGTTTGCATATGTTTTCACAATTTTTGCCATCCCTTAGTTCTGATGAGATATAAAATTTGTTATTACGGCATTTGATGTAATGACCTAAAAACGAATTTCACGATTGTTCGAATTTCAATTACCAAGGGGGTGTGACGGGTTTGCTTACGTTTTCACAAATTTTTTTAAAATCCCTAGTGTCTCATGAGATATCAAGTTGCTTCTTATGAAATCGTTTAAAAACCTGTTTCACAATTTTTTCGAAATTCATACCCCAAGTATTGGCTTTGTATACGTTTTAACAATTCGTCATATCTCTTAAGTCTAATAAGGCAACAAATCCGTTTTCACTTCTATGGGCTTTTAGTGTACATAATATACCGAAATTCGAATAGTCTAAATGGGCTTTTTCAATGTTTAATCGGCTAAAAATCTCTATTTTAAATATTTTTATTTTAAGAACAAAATTAACTTTCCAAGAAACTTCATAATCTCGAAACTACTGATGATATACTCCCACTTTGACCGCTTCCGAACTTTGACCCGAAAAATCATAAGCTTTCACCCAGACCATTGGCAGATTTTTGTTTATAGACACACTAGAAACGTTTTCTAAAAACTAAATTATTTTTTACGGTGGTGAAAAACTTCGAACTACGATATCTTCCGGTCCAATTACTCTTGAAAGGTAAAATAAAACAAAAATTGGGGTAGTTGTCACCACCTATTATGAGAGGATGTAAAGAAAAAATTCTCCTTTTTTATTTCTCGAGAACCGATACGGATATATGCCTAAGAGTTGACGTCTGTTTAGAGCCACTCTAGAGTAGAAAAATTAAAAATATTTCAAAGGAGTATCAAGGTACAGAGATTTTTTTTTGGAATCTCAAGAATGACTTATGGTAAAAAGTTGAAACTATGTACATACATATGTAGGATGTACAGGAAAAGTAATTCAAGCAGAAAACATCACAAAATTTCATTAGCGTATGAAGGTGCGGCAAAAAGTTTTCCATTAAAAGGGGTTGTACACATTTTGACAAATTTCATCATATCAAATTAATTTTAATTCTGCGTGATCTTTATGTAAGCGTCTAGAATTGGTTTCATATTTTGCGATATTTAATCCATAGGGGTGTAAAGTAGTCGTGTACGTTTTTACGAATTCCGACATATTTCTTAGGACTATATCTAATTAGCTTTTACTTATAAGGGTTTTAAATATAATCACCTAAAACTGATTCTTTATTCGATATTGTAAAGTGAATTCCGACTTCTAGACTCGTTTTAGTAGCCATATCAGTGAGTGGAGGTTTGAAGAGAAGCGAAAAATTTGATGTGAAACCTTTTAATTTTTATATTTCACACTATTTCTTATAGTTTTAGATGAGTTCTTGAATTTCAGTCATATGTTAAGGTAATGAATCAGTGAAACACTGTCCGAGAAAGTGATCCTTAATTTCTTTATTATGTTTTTTGATCTTAGGCCCAAATCAGAACATTGCAAGTCATCAGTTTTCTAAAAGAAAAAAACACCCTAATGAAAGATAAAAAAAACCATCGTCCTTTATCCACACAAATTTCGATATTATCAAAATCCGCCTTTGTGCTTCTGTAAATTAAAGGCCTGTCTTTTTCTAGTCCGAAGCCGATTTTCACTCGGTAGTTCTAAATTGATGTGAAATAACGAAAATAAGAATTTTGCTAAATCATCGTATTGAGTTTTCTGTCCCAGTTGATTAGAGCGGTTCGTCCTGTTTTTAGTATTTTCTGTTGTATCATCTCGTCAAAAGTATTTCGTATTGCACTAAAGGACTAACCCTGTCGACTCTCATCGATTAAAGGGGTGGACATGTTGTCGCTTCATGTGTGCCTGACCAATTCGTCTTTAAGGTAAACAGGATGAGGTCCTATTTGTCCAAATATTTGAATAAAATAATTACATGGTAGCGTCGGATAGCATATCATTATTTTAATTGAGTCCGTGGTAAAAGGTTGCGTTTGAATGACGAAGGCAAGTGCAGCATGGCATCGGGGAAAAATGGGTTAAAAATTTCTGTGGGATATAAAGGAGTTAGGTGACAATGGACGGAATGACTCACATATCCTTGTTATTAGGAATTGTGTTCTACTACTAAGACCATATGTTTGGGTTTTTCTAACAGAATATCCCTTTTCTTTTTGCAGGCTTCCATAGCAAGTCAAATGGACGTATCAAAATTCGCCCTGGATCGTAGCTCGTACCTTAGCTCGGCGGCCGGTAGCCTCTATGATCAATCGAAAGCGGCCCAGGCGAGTGCTTATAGCGCCTATTTGGATCCAACCGTCCTCACTAAAGCATATTTCGATTCGAAGATGTACCAGGATCGGGCCGCAAACTATGCCTTCGATATATCGAAAATCTATGGAGCGCAGCAGCAACAACAGCAACAGATGCATCAGCAACAGCAGCAACATCATCAGCATTTACTGAACGGTATATCCGGCCTAGCTAGTGCTAACATCATTAACAACAATCTTAATAACAATAATAATAATAACAACAATAGCTTGGACGAGCGAGAATCTACACCACAACTAGATGTCAGCTCGGGAGGCGGTGGCGGATCGGGCGGCGGCAGCAGCTCAAACAAAACCCACCACGCTCAACAGCAGCAGCAGCATCAGCAGCAGCATCAGCAGCAGCAACAACAACCGCAACAATTGACCACCGACTCACCAACGGATAGTCAAATCGATGCGATCGGTCCGTACGGCGGATATGCCCAATATGCCCATCAGGGTGGAAACACCAGCGGTGATTTTCGGCGACCATTGACGGTAATTTTTTGACCGGATAAAAACTAGCAACGGCACGATTAATAGTAACGGTAATGACGAATTGTATGTGTGATATAGTGACATGTAGATGGCGTCCACAACCCTCAAAGCGAAGAAAAAAACATTTTTGAGGGATAAATTGTTCTAATTGTAATTAAAAAAAAAAAATATGTCGATTTTGTGGATAAATTATTTTTAATTATTGTAAAATTTTGCAGTATTTTATTATCGGTCATTTTTCAGAAATACAGGGTATTAAATGAAGTCGAGTTCTGAATGTTTTAATTTTGTTATATCAGTTGTAATTTGTTAGTTCTTGTGTATGTTGCTCACGATTTAGAGGTTGAACTCCTAATTAAATTTCTAGAAAAAATCTTTTCAAACCGATTAATGTAAAAAGTGGTGATAATAACAGGTCTATCGTAGTGGCTTCTATCTAGGCTTCTCATTAGGCTAGTGCTGCTAAGCCTCAGATTTTTGATAAAAAAATTCAAATCTGTCTAAAATAATTTACAAAATCGTAGTTCTTATTTTAACTAATATAATTTCTCTAAAATATTATTTGTCTCATTTGCTTATTAAAGTGCGAGCCGACACTGGACTATCGACAAGGGCGTCCATACAATATTTTGAAGGTAGTGTTAGGAGCAACGCACAAAAATATTTACTTCAGATGATAAAATATTATCAGTAAAGAATGGCAAAAATTGTTGATCAAAATTTAGTCGGAAAATTTGTTTTTTTCTCATTTTGTAGTAATTAGTTCGGATTGGTGGAATACAGAGCCCTTCTCTATCGATCATCAAATTGCTGGAAGAAGCTTAGAGCATGCGGTAGATAAAGGTATAATATAAACAAAGTAACAACTTAAAACACCAAACCATGTTATGTACAAGAAAAAATATTATTCAAAATTAAAGAAAATTTTATGAAATTGAAGGCCTTGGTGTAACAAGCGGTCAACTCATTTTTTAAAAGCTTAACTTTTCCGACCCCTCATTGCATTCGTATGAAATTCAGCTGATACAGTTAACTCCTTATGATTTAATAATATCCTTAATAATTTTAATGAAATCATAAAAAAAATCAATAAAATAATTTTAATGCATTAAGGAGTCAGAAAAGTCAAGTTTTCTCATGTTGGAAAAATGAGTTGACCCCTTATTACACCAAGGGCTTCAATTGTTGTACATATTCTAAACGAAATACTGAATTCCTGTTTCTTTATACTATATAACAATAATAGCCTGTAACTGCTCATTTCTCCTTCTGTTCTATCCCGTCATCTAGAGTATTTTACGACTAGCATCTACCTGTCGAGATTGTTTGCTTATTTTCTAAAAACAATACCAAAATTATTGATCTCCTAGCTAGACGCATTCTTCAGTTATCGTGCATTCGATCAAACAAACAACAGGCATGTTATGTAGGAACTACTAAAAAGAGTTGAAGGATTTTAGAAATTGTCAAATGCATCGATAAATAATTTCAATTCAACTCAACGTATTCTCGAACCTTTGAGCATTTTAATTGGGAGTGGCTTTATTTTGTTTATTTTCTTTTTTCACTTTACAAAAACCAATGCATACGATTGCGCTAAATGTGACCACCTGTCTTATGGACTTATGTATGGGAACTTAAATAAATTGCAGAAACTCCTAAAAATGTAGAATGTATAAAATTTAAGATTCGTTATGAATTACCGCGTGAATGGACAGCAGAAGAATAGATTTGACTTTTTAGGCAACAAAAAATTTAATAAAATTATTTACTCCAAGATTTTCTTTCATTCTCTAATAATTCTTATGATAAACTAGGTAAACTTATCATCCAAATTTTGAAGTCTAAGCACTACAAAACATTCGTTCGAACTCTCATGCAATTACATAAATAAGAAGAGGAATAACGCAATTGGTTATTATTTTCGCGAACCTTAAGGTGTGTGTCTGAATTAAGTTCTTATCATAGCAACAACCCAAAATGCAAAGCATTTTCTGGAAAATGACCGAATTTATGCTATTATTATTTTTCTAGAGTACATCAAAGCACTGATTATGTAGTTAGAATGTGATGACCACAACAAACATTTTCATTCTAAAAATAAATAATTAATTGTTCAAATATTTAAAGATAAAAAAAAGGAAATTATATTTAATATAATTTAGTTATTAATAATTATAATTGTCTATATAGAGGTAAAAATCGAATGTAAATATTTAAGAGGAAAAAAAAGACACATTATTATAGAAGAAGATCGCATGAATGTAGTTGATTAAATTCACGAAAAAAATTATATTCTTAATGGAATTATTGTAAATGTATTTTTTGTTCGTGCTGGAAAGGAAAAAAAAAATAAACGAAATCAACAAGATCAGAAATATTTGATATAAATAAACAAAGAAATAAACATCGATATCAAGAGACGAAAAAAATGTGTTTTGTGATTTTTTTATTTGGTATTATTTCTATTTTATCTTCCAATATTCACCAATTATTTTTTAATGTCTTGTTGAATCTCCCTTCCTCAGCTGGATAAAGTACAATTTCGCATTGGGATCACATGTCTCTCTCGACTCTTCGAGACGTGTTATGGAGAAAACGCGACACAACAAATGCGCCCCGAATCTCGAAGATAAATCAGCAAATGTCGGGAAAGCATATGTACATATAAACGACAAACACAAAATATGCAGTCTAGATAATAAAAGATGGCGCTGCACCAACGTTTATTATTAGATTTCAAAATATTTCGACAGCACTAAAAATTCGATTCCTGACATTTCTATCCTAAAACTGACTAGACTAAACGCTACTGTGTATTAAAGACTAACCTCTTAAATTCAGTTCGGTATTCTTAACAAAAAATTAGACTGTGAACTTGTCAAAACTTGTGAACGTTGACATTTTTGTGTTTTTTTTACGCCGTTCCACTATATCGTAATTTCAAACCATTTGTAACATAATTTTCTCTTGATATCTCTCTATTGATGTAGAGGAATAAAAATTATGATACCTAAGGCTCAAACCATAAAGACAATGTTGTGAAACAGAGCCATGACCAACTGGGAATTATATTGCTTGTGTGTCAGATGTTCTCTCCAGCCACTAAAGTGTACAAGTATTTGGGAAAGCAAAAATGCCTTAAAAAATACCAAAAATTTACTTTCCAATCGTCCCTATTCTCAAGAGAACTTTCGAATAGATTAGGTTAGGTTGAGAAGGGTGGACTAAAGCGATGTGCCCCAGACCATCACGAGAGATCACTCTGGATCCATTGTGGTCCCCTCGTATAAAAGCCGGGCTCTATACTACTGATTCCAAATATTGCTCTTCCTTATGAAGAGAGTAGTTCTCCATAAAGGAATCACCGCAAGTTCTGATAGATCGGTTAAGGAGAATTTCCCCAAGTACCGATGCCTGGTGCGTGCCAGACTTTCACATTCACACACTAGATGCTCCAGTATTGGCTCAACATTCTCATCACCACAGTGACACAGGTCAGCCGTGGGTATTCCCAGCCTTTCACCATGCCTCCCAAAGGGACAGTGCCCCGTTAGAACCCCTATAAGTTGTCTACAAATGTCCCTGCCCAGAGACAGAATGAAGCTAGAGTTCTTCCTATCAAGTTTCGGCCAGCAGATTCTTGCTTGCCGGCATCCCGAGAGATTCCCCCAGGCCCCCTCCATCTGTCTGAGCGCTTCAATATCAATCATTCCCTTTACACATTCAATGGGACATAGAACCGACTCGTCGGCCAGCTCTATGCTCATCTCCGACCCCCTTCTGGCGAGCTCGTCTGCCTTTTCATTTCCAGGGAAGTCACTGTGACCAGGAATCCAGCTAATCTTAAGGTTGTTATTCATACCCACCATCTGCAATATTCTTTTACATTCTCCCACAAGCCTGGATTTAGTAATGTGCGCCTCAACAGCCTTGATGGCAGCTTGGCTGTCAACATAAATAGTTATTGTACCATTCACGCACTGTTTTCGCACAATTAACTCCGCTGCCTTTGCCAGCGCAAAAATTTCGGCCTGAAACACGCTCGAGCTATCCGGTAGCCTGAACGATTCCATAATGTCAAGGTCACAAGAGTACACTCCCGCTCCCGTTCCGCCTTCCGTTTTGGAGCCATCAGTGTAGATAGCAAACGTGTCTGGGGCGATGATTCCAGATCGCCACTCCAGTCTGGTGGGAATATTCACAGCATAGGAATGTCCAAAACTGCAAGACGGTGTCCTGTAGTCGGTGCGCTCCGGCATGGCGGAACACAGGGAAATTGACAAGATCCTAGTGTGGCCCACACTGCCTCCCATCCAATAGCCTGCCTCACGCAGACGCAAAGCACCCTTTGCTGCTATAGATTTTACCGCTAATTCCAATGGGATTATGTGGAGCATTACTTCCAGTGCCTGCGAGGCTGTGGTACGTAAGGCCCCAGTGATCCCAATGAGTGCCATTCTTTGGATTCTGCTCATGGCGACCCTGTTAGTCCCGACCTCCAACGCATGCCACCACACCAGTGACCCGTAAGTAAGAACAGGTCTAACTACCGTGATGTACAGCCAGTGCACTATTCTCGGGTTAAGGCCCCAGGTTTTCCCTACCATTTTCTGACAAGCGTAGTAAGCATTCGATGCCTTTTTGATCCTGTCGTCAATCGTGAGTTTCCAGTTCAACCTAGGATGGAGATAGATTCCCAAGTACTTCACACTAGGGGAGAGCGGGATGGTAACGCCATTCAAGCGTGGGAGCCTGAATTCTCGGTCTTTTTTCCTCGTAAAGAGGATAAGGTCGGTTTTCTCCGGATTGATGTTGAGACCGCAGTTACCAGCCCACCTGCTCAAGGATTTGAACCCATTTCTAGTAAATCGCTCAAGGTGTCCAGGAACTTACCTCTCACCATCAGAACGATATCATCCGCGTAGGCAACAACCTTGACTCCGGTCAAAGATAGAGCCTGTAAAATTTCGTCAACCACTATGACCCACAGCAGTGGAGATAGCACCCCACCCTGTGGGGTTCCCCGTGTTAAATATATATATCGAATAAGGCAATCATGTTGATTCACTCGAATGTTCCCTTGAAAATTCTAATTCTGGATAGTACTTAGCAGTTTTTACATAACTTTTTGACTAATTCACTTTCACTGTGATATCTCAATAAATTATAATATCAAGTATCTAATCCTCCAAATGGTATTGTCAGGTATTAAGTCCAGACAGATACGCGATAGGTAAAAAGAAGGATCTGTTTCCTGATGGTCTGTAATTTTATCGTAAGTTCAAATAGTTCAACGTTCAGCAACTACGTTCAGTGTGAAAAAAATACCTTATGAAATACTTTAACAACCATACTTAAATCTGCCAACAGTCTGGGCGAAACTTTATCATTTTTCGGGTTAAAGTTCGGGAAGCGGTTAAAAAGAGGTCGCGGTAGAATGCTTACGCCACTGCCACATATAACACATGAATTACGTAATTGGGTAATACTCCAAGACGCAGTCAAAATCAGAGTATACCATCAGATGTTTCGAGATTAGGAGGTTTTTTTGGAAAGGTAAGTTTGTCCTTTGGATTGAAAAAAAATCTAACATATATATTTTTAGTCGATTAAAAATATAAAAAGGCCATGTATACGACTCGAATTTCGGTATATTATTTACACTAAAAGAGACATGATAAATTGTAAAAACGTATACAAACCTATTACATCCACTTGGGGTTGAAAATCGAAAAATGTGAAATAGGTTTTTAGACGATTACATAAAATGCAATTTTATATCTCATCAGATACTATGTATTTTGAAAAATTTGAGAAAACGTAAGCAACCCCTTTACACCCACTTTAAAATTGGTTTTTAAGACATTGCATGAAATCGTGAAATGGGTTTGTAGTAGGCTTGCGCATTTTAGTTCACCATAGTGAGTGATCATTTTCGATTCCCGATTCCTCGCGAACTAGTTCGTTCTTTTAGTTCATAGTTCATTACTTCAGGGGAGTTCAGTGATGAGTAGACAGTAGATCAGTAGAAGATCATGGCCAAAAAAACGGTCAGTAGATCTAGTAGAAGATGATGAGCAAAAAAAATGTCAGCAGATCTAGTAATACATGACCAAAAAAAAAGGTCAGTAGATCTAGTAGAACATGAGCAAAAAAAAGGTCAGTAGAACTAGTAGAAGATGATGAGCACAAAAAAAAGTGGAACATGATGAACAAAAAAAAAAGACAGTAGATCTAGTATAGTATATTGTCTCACAGAGTTCCGAACGGCAATGAAAAATGAACTAGGAGTGGGACTGACTGCGAACTAGTTCCTTCATTTCAGTTATATATAACGCTCTTTTGAACTATAACAGTTCGCGAACTACACAAGCCTAGTTTGTAGCCGATTATATTAAAGTCTGTAGAAGGGAAAACCAATCTGATATCTCACCAAACCTAAGAAATATGTCTAAAGCTATGCAAAATATGCAGCCCTCTTATACCCCCTTACAGTGGCGGTTCGTGGGTTCCAGAGGAAAGGAAGCAGACCAGAAGATTTTTGAATTAGATGTATTCAATGTATCTTTGTTTTGTTAAAAAACACATCAAATGCTTGTGGACAATTTAATAGAAATTGAATTACTTAAAAATAAGATATTTGTATATTAAGACACAAGATTTCAATCTCCCCTGCATAGCTCTCAATATCGTGAAAATTAAATAATTAGTTATTGAATAATAAGCTTACTATAAACAGATACCAAATAATAGAAATTAAAGTTAAAGTTAATATTTGTAATTTAATTCAATTCTCCTATCTTTTGATTGAGCAAAATTGTCAATTATACTACATATTATAGTTTTTATCTATAGTGAGAAGGTTTTTTAAAAATTTTTTTTCTATAGATAAAAGTGCCAAGCTACTTAGACGATCTTCTGCAGTTGCATTTCTTAGATAGGTTTTTATTCTTCTATGTGTAGAAAAACTCCGTTCCGCAGATGCGCCTGTTGCTGGTATAATCAACACCAGAATGATTAATTTAAAAAAATTGGGAAACGAGCTTTTTACCTTATTATTTATGAAATAGCTATGCAATTCTTTGAAGCTTTGATCCTTTAAATCATTGTCAGTGAAAAGAACAGAAAGTTCCGTGTGCAAAGAGCAAAAATCAAATTCAACAGTACGGCTAAATTCGTGAAAACGAATGCAACACCTTGAAACTCCTTAGGAGTTGAATTTCAAAAAATGCTGAAAACACTTTCTAGACATTTATATGTAGTATTCGTAGAATGAAAATAAATTCAAAATTTTAGAAGACCTAAGAGATATGACGAAATTCGTGAAAAATATGCACTCCATTTTCACTGACAATTTGTTTTGAAACATCCGAGTAGAAAGCAGAAAAAATAGATGAATTTTAGAAATTATTATTTTAAAAACTATTTGCTAGATTTTATCCAGGTTGGTTTTATTCGAAACTATATATGTTGAGATACGCTTTTTTTTATAAATATATATCAACCGGGGGCGCTGCTGCAATAGTTGGCATAAAGAATGTCCCTCGCTCGCACGGTCTGCGGTTCTCAAGATTACATGCAGTTGGTTGATCCAAAACAAAAATTTGAAAAAGATTCTGAAAATGTAATGTATGATAACCCTTCGCTACGTAGGGTTTTTGAAAAAATAAATTTTTCCACGAAATGGCGGCCGATTGAACTTTATAAAATCAATTATCGACCTTTCTGGCTTGATAAAAAAAAGTAAATAAGTAAAAACAAAATTCTACGTAGCGAAGTATAAAACCTATATAACAATATTGTGTGAAATTTTGGAAGCAATCGGCCAAGCCGTTTTCGAAGATTTTGGGGACCGTTTTTGAAAAGTGTGTTTCGGGATAATCGCGTTTGAATGACGCTCTATATAGAGAATTCACGAAGGGTCCATTCCGGTTAATTGCCCATAACTATCACATTTATTGGAATTTCAATATGAAATTTACACACAATGTTCTTAAGACTACAAACTTTAAGATGAGAAATAAATTTTCATAAAAAAAATTTTCTATTCGGATGTTTCCCCTTAAAGGCGTGTACCCGGTCTATTAACAAAAAAATTCAACTTAATAGCTCAACGGGTTTGGGAGGTACGAGCCTTCAAACGATTGGCGTACGGTGGACGGCCGGCGTACAGACGAACTGAATTTTCTGTTGCTTTTCTTATCCAAGTCATGAAACGTGAAAAAAAATTGTTCAGGGTAGAACATTTTTTTTCAAAAATTCGATAACAATACTTATTAGACTTAATACTTAATACATACTTATTAAAATAATAAAGTACTAATTAATATTATCATATTTTCTATAATCTCCTCCAGCTAACTTTTTAAAATTTCATGTTTTTGGAGTGCTTCTTTGTTTGTCCCGTATGCGTTCCTACACCATTCGTCCGATTGGCATGGAACTTTCGTGAATTTTAAGCGCACGCCCTCGAAAGTTTCTGAATTAGTAAAACCATTCATTCATTCAAATGAGTGTATTTCATATAGTTCAGCGGCAGTTCGTGTGATTTCGGTCCATAAGTGTGCACGCTTGACAGAATTGAACAACGGGAGCAACAGAAGCAACGTGAGCAACAGAAGCAATGGGCAACGAAGCAACGTGAGCAACGGGAGCAACGGGAAGCAGGATTGAAAAGCGCTAGCTTTACAATTTTGGTCGTACAGCACCAAACAAACGTAGGTGTATTTTTTGCACCTTGGGGGGAAACCTAGGCGCTTGGAGGCATCAAGAGCTACATCATAAATAACTCCAAACAAGCTTTTTACTGAGGTTCGAAAGAACCTAGAAGGTGGAAAGGACCGAAGCTTGTGTTTTTAATGCATTAAATTCTACTCGACTTACCCTGCCCAATTCCAAGATTGAGATGAGGGCGAAGTTCAAAGAACCAAGTAACTGATTGTGTTGAAAGGGTGTTGAAACCTGGTTCCCCAATTTAAACGAGTTGAAGCTGTAGGTGTTGTCAAGTGTACTTTCATCTGCGAAGCTATGAATAGAATTGAGAGTGGACGACAGAAGGTTGTTAATAAAAATTGGGAATAAGATGGAGATGATGAAACGCCATCTAATACAACCTGTATAGTCGTTCCGAAAGAGAGTTCTCAATCCATGGAATACAAGGAGCATTACTACCAAATGCATTAAGTTTAGAAAGTAGGGCTATATGTCAAGCATTGTCAAAGGATTCGCTATCTCAAGTGCGAGTAGTTGATCCGAATTTATGGATACATGCGTTCCAACGTTCAGTTAGGTAGACCAACAGATCTCCGGTGGATCTACGTGGTCGAAACCCATATTGACGGTTATGGAAGGAGACGATTGCTTTCCAAGTATTGTACGATCTTCCGGTTTAAAGTAGTTTCCATCACTTTTGACAAAATAGAAATGACGGCAATCGGGCTATAATTTGCGGGCTTCGTTTTGCTACCCTTCTTAGGAACAGGTATATTAGCTAGTTTCCATGAATAAGCAAACTTTCCAGAAGAAGAGGAACGATAAAAAAGTTTGCGAAGAAGTTGAGCCAAAGAAAAATAGCACTATTTAACGGTAATGTGGGGAACACGATCTGAATCAGCGGATTTATTAATGTTGAGATCTGAAAGGATTTTCGAAATGACACGTGTACGAAATTTAATGGGCGGAAGTTTTATAATACTAGGTGGAAGAGTAGAATTTCTTAAAAAGAATCGAGGCCAGGAGTTTTACCTTTTCTATGTGATCAACAACTGTGCTGTTACCTTCAGAAAGTGGAGGTGTGGACGACGAAATAAAATTCTTGGTAACCGCTTTGGCAAATGACCAAAAAGATTTCGATCCTTTAGGGAACTCCAAGATCTTTCGTCTCAGCTTTTGGTAATGTTGTAACTTTACATGGTTAATAGTGTACTTGCAGGTGTATCTTGTTTTAATGAACTCCTCTCTATTGAATTGTGTAGAATGTGCTCAAAATCTGTGGTAAACCATGAGTCCTTGTGAACCTGTAGGGAATAAAGAGCCGCATCCTCTTACAATTGTATCGGTAATGAGTTTACAGGCTTCAGTGCCGAAAACGAAAATTGTGCATGAATCAGAAAGTGGACCGTACTACAAATTGGCGATGGCGCAATATCAGAAACAGTGTCTTTCTCAGGCTAGGTACTGAGAAAAAGGTCAAGGAGATTGGAATTCTGATCTGCAATATCCGAAAAGTGGGTACCAGTTGTGTTAAGCCGTTGATAGAAGCGTATTACGGTTCTTCCCGCTGCAAGACCGTTAAACGAAACCCCTTATACAAAAGGGGCGAACGGGGTCTTATCCGCCCAACCCAGAGAAGGGTGATGGGCGCCAGTGGTTCCTTTCTTTGCTCCTCTGCTTCTGTTGTTAAACTTTTTGCTTCCTGCTTCGATTTCTCGAGCCGTCACCGACTTGTCACGCTCGTTGCACGCTTTCAAACTCAAATTCACTATGCCAAAAACCAATCCTTCCTTACACACTGCCGCCACTTATAGAAAAGAAACTGTTTGAAGGCAAGGGCTTTCCAGCCAAATTCGCTCAGCTTTTTTATCGGTTACTTTGCGTTCCCGTTTTTATGCCAATGTTTCTGTAGTATGTCTTCATTAACTTTCGAATTGAATCGAAAGATTATACGCCTTTCCGGTCGTTGATCCTACTTTCTCTTAATATAAAACGTCTTTCACTCTCAATTTTCCAAACTTCTGATCTGCTTAATCTGCTGTCGAACGTACTTTGATGCGCGCAGTGTTGGTTGGTTGGTTTACGTGGTGGCCCGTCTACCGAAAACAGGCCCCAATTAGCACAGGAAGCGCCGTTTTGATACCACAACTCGTTTAACCTGGTTGTTGAGGGCTAATGAAGTAGATACATAGCTTTACAGAGACTTGAGGCTTGAATGGGTTATCATATCCGTCCAGAGCTGTTCAAGAAGGTAATCAGTTCTCCAATCTTGTTTTTCGAGATCTCATTAAGGTTATTAAAGAAGGGTTTGCCTTGTGTGCGAAGGCTGGCTTTATCTGGGGCGGGACACTCGCAAAGAAGGTGGATAACAGTTTCCCTCTTATTTGCATCCCCACAACTGCGGCAATTGACGTTAAAGAGAATACCCAGTCTGGCCGCGTGGTCGCCGATCGGCCAGTGACCCGTGCTGACTGACGTGACTCTGGAGACGTCCACACGGCTCCTGCTCAGGAGTTCATCTGTTCTTCTCCGGGAGTAGGATGGCCATATCTTCCTAGATATGATGCAGTTGGTCAGTCCTCTCCATCTGGAATTCGCGTTTGTGAGACAGTGGGTGGATATTTGGCGCTTAACAGTCTCTAGTGGGACCTGAACGGATTCTATGAGAGAACCCTGAAGAGCAGAACCTTGCCTAGCTAATTCGTCTGCCCGCTCGTTACCTTCTATCTTGTTGTGTCCTGGGACCCAAAGCAGTGTAACTTTGACTTGACTTCCTAAGTGGGCTAGCTCCTCTCGGCACCATTCGACGAGTTTAGAGGAGGTGGTAGCCGAATCTAAGGCCTTGTTTGCGGCTTGACTGTCAGAGAGGATTACAACATTTCACTTTGGCGTAGCGTCTTGCTGCAAAGTCTGACAGGCCTCCCGGATCCCCATTATCTCCGCCTGGAAAACGCTGGCGAAGTCCGATAATTGGTAAAACCTTGCGATATAGTGTATGTCTGAGAAAACTCCCGCTCCGAGTCCACAGTTCATCTTTGAGCCGTCAGTGTATATGACTGTGTTGAATTGATGTATAACTGAACCATTCTTCCATTCCGCCCTGGTTGGAAAACCCACAGCGAAATCCTTCTTAAAGGTCAGTCTCGGGATAATGTAGTCGGTCGGCGACTTAACTATTTCCGCTGTTAAGGATTCTAGAATGTTACTGTGACCTTAAGGTTTGCCATACCAGCACCCAGATTCCTTGAGTCTGACAGCGCTACACGAAACAGTACTTCTGATATGTAAATCAATAGGTAATAGATGCAACAATACGTTCAAAGCATCCGTCGGACATGACCTCATTGCAGCTGTAGTTCCGACGGCTGCAGTTCTCTGAACCTTGCTAAGTTTGTTTATGTTGTAACTCTTACTCAACGCTGGCCACCAGGCAATCGATCCGTAGGTAAGGATTGGACGTATTACGGCTGTGTAACCACAGAACCATTCTTGATTTAAGTCCCCACTTTTTGCCGAAGGTTCGTTTGCAGGCGTAAAAGGCGATACGTGCTTTATCCACCCGTTGTTCTATATTTAACTTCCAGCTGAGCTTCGAATCGAGCACAACTCCAAGATACTTCGCACTTGATGATAATGGTAGTTGATGGCCGTTTAGGCGGGGGAGGTTAAAGTCCGGTATTTTGGTTTTAGTGATGAAGAGCATCAGTTCCGTTTTGTCTGGATTTACACCCAGGTCGCAGCTAGCAGCCCACGTGTTTACCTTACCCATCGCACCTTCCATGATTTCACTGATCACTGAAGGAAACATCCCCGATACCAATATAACCACGTCATCCGCATACGCCACCACCCTAACCCTTCAATCTCCAGATTTACTAACATCTTTTCCATGACCATTAACCAGAGTAGGGGCGAGATAACACCACCCGGGGGTGTTCCTCTCCACACAAATTTTTTCAAATGGCTGTTCCCTAAGCTCGAGTAGATAATTCTTGTACTTAACATGGATACTATCCAGTCGCTGAGATATTCCTCGACACCGAACTCGATAAGAGATTCGCGCAGTGTTAGTCCGCCATGTTTGTTGTGCAGATCGAATGTCACTTGACATTTCTCTGCCGAAGTCAGTGATTATTTATGTGAAGTTTGTTTATAATACATTCGGTGAGAAGTTGTTTACGTTGCGTTTGGTGTTATGTTTCGTCTTCGGTGTTTGATGTCTTGTGTTATGGGTGGTGTTGGCGTCCTTCCAGGTAAGTACGACAATTGTGTTATTCTGTGCGATTAGTGTAAAGTTTTACGCGTCGTTTCCGATGAGTTGAGCATCGTCCTGTGGATCATCATTGCGGTAAGCAGGGTTTCGACCTCATGTTATATAAGAAAACTTCCAGGAACCTCAATAACCCGAAGTTTGTTCTACAATTAAACTATTACAATGAAACTTCGATAACTCGAACAATGATTGATTACTCGAACCGAATTGTGTGGCAATAACATTTAAAATATAAGTCTCATCAGTTTCATAGCTCGATATCTTGATAAACCGAACTATATTTATGACAAAAGATGATTCAAGTAATTCAAGTTTGACTGTATTCTAAGAAGAACTGATTTTGCAATAAAACCGTAAAAAGGAACAGCAAACAACATATTCTGTGCAACAACAAAATTTAATTAGAAGCCTATCGAACGCAATTCAACATTCTAGACTCATCCCTCTTCAATTTCCTTATTGTACTCGTATTTTCCCCTAAAGTATTGCACATTTTTCGACGACATTTTTTTCACTATGTTACTCACCAAAAAAATAGCATTTCATACTTTACCTTATCCAAAATAATTGACCAACCAATTACAACATTAAAATATACCCTCTACACAAATGCAGAAAAAAAACATCTGAAGAGCCCCTCAAGAAGCTGTTTGTCCCCAAAATCAAGTACCTCCCCAAACGCCCATCCACCCCATCAAAAAAAAACACCCACCTACACACCAGAAAGTACCTAGAGCGGGTATTCTACAGTCTCAATCTTCCAATGATAGGCACTTACTTTTACTTAGTACCAATCTTCGGAGGTCGAGTCATTAAATTAATCTGCGCGAAAGGACACTAATTTCATGCCTTAGAACAAACTCTCCAAGCCCCCAAACCCCTTATCCATCAGCCCCCACGGCCGTTTTTTAGCTGATGATTTTTATCCTTGTTGCTTATTTCTACCACTTTTTGCCGATTATTTTTAATTAGAGGTAATACGGTTCGAAGCATTTGAGCTCATAGAAGAGAAGCCCTTACGGGGATAATTTAATGGAAAACTACCATCCCTAGTGGAAAGGATCAACATTTTTTTTTAAATTTCTAGGACATAAATGGTGTCGTTCGATGGTGTGAAGCTGCCAATTAAGAGCGAATCACTTTACATGGCACTGAGCAATCTCTGCAATTAGTAATTAATTAGAATTATGGATTCTGTATGTTTATGTGGTGTATGGATTTTTCGAAAAAGGAGATTGGTTGACTTTCAGGAGGGTGTATTAGCTGCAATAATACTTATTTCGAATATCCTTTCTAGTAAAGACAGCAACCGTCGTAGGGCTTTTTCAAAGGTTAACCAATATTGCGGACATAAAAGGACAACGTGAAGTACGCTCCAGAGGGCTCTATCGGAAAGTTTTGTAAACTGATGTGGATTCAGAAAATTTTTGACAAGAACCTAAAAGTTTACTTTTTGGAGACTTCGATTTTTCCGGGACTTTTTGAAGAAAGCAGAGATGGACTACATCAGGAAAAATGCTTGAATTTTTCGTTAAGGAATTCAAAAATTGTTGGACTAGATTGTGTCACATCTTGTGACAGAAAAGAAAAAATTTAAAAAATTTGAAAATTCTCAAAATAAAGAGAGGATTAAACTTAGAACATGTGTTTATTTTCACCGGATAAGGCTCTTGATTATGGTTAAATGAAATCCGGATAGAATATCGAGATCTTCTGAGTTAAGGGGGCCGTTGCAAATTTCTAGCTCCCATACATTTTGTATGACGAAACGCGTTATGTTTCGGTACCTTGCACACTTATTGTTTAGTGTATTTAAAAGCTTAGTACATGAGTAAATTAAAAAAAAATCTATCAATGGTCTGGGCGAAACTTTATTATTTTTCGGGTCAAAGTTCGGGAGCGGTCAAAGTCGGAGCATATTATCAGTTGTTTCGAGATTATGAAGTTTCTTGGAAAGTTAATTTTGTTTTTAAGATAAAAATATTTAAAATAAAGATTTTTAGCCAATTAAACATTGAAAAAGCCCCTGTAGACTATACGAATTTCGGTATATTATTTACACTAAAAGCCCATAGAAGTAAACACGAATTTGTTGCCTTATCAGACTTAAGAGATATGACGAACTGTTAAAACGTATACAAACTCATAACTTTTACTTGGGGTTTGAATTTCGAAAACGATTTCATAAGAACCAACTTCACATCTCATGAGACACGAGGGATTTTGAAAAATTTGTGAAAACGTTAGCAAACTCTTCACACCCCCTTGGTTCTTAAAATTCGAAAAATCGTGAAATGAGTTTTTAGGTCATTACATCAACCAATTTTATATCTCATCAGAACTAAGGGATGGGAAAATTTGTGAAAACAAGGGTAGAATATCCAAAAATTGAGAAATGGGTTTGTAGGCGATTATATAAAAAGTCTGTGGAAATGAAAAGCGAACTAATATCTCATTAAACCTACGAAATATTCCGAACCTTTGAAAAGCATACAACCCCCTTACACCCCTTAGGATTGAAAATCTGAAAATACTGAAATTGACTTTTTGGTTCTTATATGGGAAACCTTGGGAGGTAAAAATGAATTCGATATATCATCAGATCTAAGCAATATGTAGGAATCTATGAAAACATATGTAACCTCCTTACACCCACTTGGGGGTTGAATATCCAAAAATCCTGAAAGGAGTTAATAGATAAATATGAAAACAGCACGAGAAAGTAAAAACAATTGAATTACTTATCACTTCTATAGGATATGACGAAATTTGTGAAAACTTGTTCAACCCTTTTACATCCTCTTAGGGGCTGAAAAAGGAAAAAACTTATAAACAAGTTTTAAACGATTATTACGCAAGCCCATGAAAATGAAAAGATATTCGATATTTGATCAGACCTGGAGGATATGGCATAATTCGTGAATAAGTATACAATCCCTTTACACCCTCTTAGGGGTCGAATTTCAAAAAATCCTGAAAATACTTTCTAGGTATTTATATGAAGAAGCTGTAGAATAAAAATACATTAAATATTTGGGAAGACCTAATAGATATGACGAAAATCGTGAAAATATATGGATTCCATTTTCACTGATACATTTTTTCGCCCCCCTTCCGAACGCCAGTAGATATTTGAAATTTTTTTTTATTTAAATTACTTTTCTAGTTGATTTACATATGAATACCAAGTTTCAACTTTGTAGCATAAGCCGTTCTATAGATAGGAAAAACAACCCCCACCCCCGTACCATACTACCCTTATAAAAAATTATATTTTTCCAAGATGCTACTAATATAGCTCTATCTAAATACCAAGTTTCAGCTTTATATCATTATACGATTTTGAGATATAAAAATCGGAACTTTTTCCTTTTCACCCTCCCCCACCCTCACCCTCTACACCTAAACCCCCAAATTTTTTTTCTGATAGGGGTCTATTAGACCTATTTACGGTAAAAATTTTAAGCATCTACCTCACACTATTCTTGAGATATGAGACGTGATTTTTTAGAAAAATTCGCATCTCCTCCACTTTCATGATCCACCGCCCCCTTAAAAAAATTTACTTTCAACAAATTTCATTTGTCAACCTTTATACAGAAACCGAATTTTATTTATCTAGTACAATTGGTTCGTGAGATATCATAATCTAAAGTTTTTTACTCCCCACCCTCGTACGCCACTGCTCCCACTCAAAAATTTATTTGCGATCTATTCTCCTAGTATACCTACAGATATTCATTAAGTTTCAATTTTGTAACTTTAACCGTTTAGGAGATATGGATTTTAGAATGTGTCAATCTCGGCTTTTTTAGTTTCGGACGCATTATTTTTCCCCCCACTCCCACACCCGTTCACCCATATTGACAATTTTTATGCAAATGGGTCCACCGAAGTTCTATATAAATTCCAAATTTCAGCCTCCTAGCATAAGCAGTTGATGAGATCTAAAAACCAAAATTTTCCATCTAAAACGCTTCCCCCTCCTCCCCCGCACACCCCCACCCCTCAGAATTTGGTCACTTCAAGGGGCCTACCCACTCTATTCATAAAAAAAAATTCAATTTAATATCTCAAACCGCTTGGGAGCTACGAGTCTTAAAACGATTTTGCGTACGGCGGACAGACGGACTGAAATTTTTTTTTGTTTTTTTCGTGTCTACGAGTCATGAAACGCGAAAAAAAAAATTTCAGGGTAGCAATTTTTTTTTTTTTAAAAATCGATCACAATACTGTATTTTTAGAAAATAATAAAGTAAAATACACTAAAAGTCGAGATATTTAAGAAAAAGGGAATGAATAAAATTTTTTACTGTTTTTCTTCTTTCATATTTGAAAAAATGATAGTTTTTCATGAGATATTTTAATTTACTCATGTATGAAGCTAGTCAATTTTACCACAAAAAAATTGAAAATAATTAAGACGCTACTGTATGTGGTTAATGAGAAACGTGTACCGAAAGTTGAAAAAGACTTACTTTTCAGGAGAGCGAAAAAACAAAAAAGTACATGCAGTGACATATTCGACTTCCCCCACTTCAGAGTAAAATTTTAATCACTTCCCGTTACCCGAGAAAGATGCGGTTTTTTGTGTGATATGCAGAAATGAGTGTAGAATAATAATATAAAATAAAAAAAAATCGATTTTTTTCATATTTTTTGCACCGACCCCCTTAATTGATTCATTATTTAAATTTCGACTTATAGATGGAGCTGTTGAATCAAATTTGTAGCGACCATAATAGCGACAACGACACGTCTGGTGGTCAGCTACGATACTAAGACTCCAAGCAAATGAAATAATAATTTGAAAATCGAGGAGTCGGAGTTGGGGTCTGATATTATGTTAACAGAAATTGTTGTGGTCCTGGATATTGTCACCACCAGTATGGAAAGGGTTTCGCCACTTAGGTCAATCAAGAGGCAATTGCACCGCTCTGTTTCGTTAAGGAAATAAAAGACGCACATGCTCTTTTCTCAACTAACTAGCCGAAATTACTTTTCATGAAACACCCACTGACTGGCACCCTTTTGACCTACTCCTTCTTCAGAATCATTCATAGATCCGGTTCCTTCACTTTTCCCTGCGGGGTAATTAAGAGAATACTTTGGTGAGGTCCAGATCTATGAATCATTCGGCTCTTAGGAAGAAAACACAATGAGACTCCTTTCTCAAGCCGGTTTGTTTTCCTTCGAAATTCACTCCTTAATTGTGTTCATAATTATTATCTGTTCGCTTCTCTTTCACAAACCTGTTCATTGTTAATGAGCCGGTTCAACTTTTTGATAAAGTTATGCACCTTGGCTAGGTCAAGATCTATGAGTTCCACACTCCTTATGAAGTTAGCGCCCAATGTAGTGTGTGTTGCACCGACTCATCCTCTTCACAGCATTGATCACATATAAAAGATCTTGCAACTCCAATTCTCCATAATTTCATAGTTCACCTGTTATAATAGCATCTACGTCAGAAAAATCCCTTTGTTGAAGTTCCGGATCAAACTTAGTTGATCTAGAATCTGACCCAGTAAGTAACGTTTTTGATTATCTGCGGCGGCCAGTTTGTTCCAACAAATTTTCTGCCATTTCGCTTATGACATCCCTCCAAATTTGTTCAGTCTCCTAATGGCTTTCTCAACTAGTCCTGAAAGGACTGTGGTTAAACGTAGAGATTTAATGACTGCTTGGTCCGAATTATCAGCCATAGGAATGGGGAAAAGAATAGAAGAAGGAGAAGAGTTATTTTGTTGAATCTCAACCAGCTCTATCAAGAAGAGCACAGAGTTATTGTTGGAAAAGTAAATGAACCAATACTAGACCACACTAACCGAGGTCAAGAAATTCTCTTAGAATCACTCATCGTTAATAAGCAAACATTTTCTGCAGGTGGACAGATGAAAGGACCTACTTACGAGCCAGTTGCTTAGAATTTTTCACAGAGGAATAAAATTGAACGTATAATTCTAGGCCGAAACTGAAACTGACCATCCATGGTGGTACTGCTTTCCTTCCATCTCCGTCAATGAAATCTAAGATCTGCAGTTAGTATACGATTCATTAAATCACGTGACAGTATTTTCTACACAAGGCAATTTTTATACTCTAGATGAAATCATATAGAGTATTATAAGTTTAATCCAGCCCGAAAAGTTTGTAATAGAACCGAGCCTCGGACAAAAAAAAGTTATATATTATTTTGTGTTTAGTTGTGGCCAAAAACCCCAAATCCGTTTGCTGTCCGTCCGTCCGTCCGCCCGTTTGCACGATAACTCAAGAACCCGTTGGCATAGGAAGTTGAAATTTTGTCACCACTTGTAAAATGGAAAAAGTAAAGCTAAGTTCGTTAATGGGCGATATCCTTCCACTCCTTCGAGTACCTCCCATACAAGAGTCCTTAAAACATGTATTCACAATTATTGCTCGAATGCTTCAAGTTAGGAGCTTGAAATTTGGAATACTTAAAGTTTACCATGTTTGAAACAAAATTTCCGAATATGATGCAAATCGAATGAGTCCTTCGTATAGCAGCTTACAAAAGTCCCCCAAGTTACAGAATCCACTATAATTATGGTACGAGTTAAAGCAGGGTTTCAAAATTTTACAGGAATTAGTTTTATATCAAAAGCAAGACCGAGTTTATTAATTAGCGCAATAAATCGACTCCTTCGGGTAGCTGTCATACAAGAGTTCTTAAAACACGTGCTCACCAATATTTAACGATAACTTTAGAACGCTTTAAGTTACGACTTTGAAATTTTGTATACGCTGATTTTATAATAGTCGCAGCTGAAGGTGTTAATATGAAAAATATCCCGTAAGTCCTTCATGTAGTTGCCATACAAAAATTCCGTAAAAATGTCCCAACTTAATTTATGGAACTCACTATAACTCAAGAAATCGTTTAACCATCCATCGAGTAGCCACTATACAATAGTTTCAACCTGTAAATAAAAGGTCATGCAATAATTGTATGTGCACTCTTCATTCTTTTGTTATATTCCCGACTAAAATATAAAGCTGAGTTCAGTATTTCATCTAGAGTATCATAGGATTGGCTTGCAGCCGATCTTGACTGCGTTATGCTTTAATAATTTATTGTCCCTTTAAGCTCCATCTGTCTCGATGTGAAAGTGACCTTTCATTTTACACGTTTCCAATAACCAGATTTATGATAAGCCATTGGCAGTCATCGTTCAAAATTATGGGAAATTCAATTCAATATAATACAAGCACCTGATACTATTGTCCTTGAAACCCCACACACACCTGTACCCTGCAAGTTTCCGGTACTCTTGTGCCAGCATCGCTATTACCACAATTTCGCGCGACAATAACTTCGGGGCTCGACTGAATAGAATTACCATTACTTTTTGTCAAATAACACCATTATACCCTGAATTATATCCTTTTTTGGGTTTCGGTAGTTCGCGATGTGTCCTTGTTGGATGCCATGATGCTCTGGTATTATGTAATAGAAGAGTCCCCATGGCTTTCTACCAACATTTCCAGTAGATTTAAATCTTGTTCGAAGCCAGTCCACAACATACAGTTCTCACCGCTCTCTACAAGGACTACTGCCTATCGCCGGCTCCCACCCTCATCCTGTCGACCTTCAAAACCGCCCAAAGTATATATGAATGGCATTTTCTATTCTAATATTAAAACGTTCCCTCGAACAAACGCAAAAGCTTTCTATCTATGAGGTCCTTGATAGTCCTTTTCGAGTGTAACCGAATAGCACGGGCACTGTCGCACCGAGTCTCGCTCTGGGTGTTATCAGAATAACACACGATAGTCGTTTGTTTTCGAATAATGGACATTATGCGGCCATTATTTCGTCGCCACCCTCTATAGCCCTTGTCGTCGACAATTCTCGCTATTATCTTCCGACCAGAAATTTAATGCTATTATATGCTACTTTGCAGAAAGTGCATAGTGTTGAACCCTCAGATTTCTATAATAGTCCGGGTTTTTTTGGTTAGGATGCGCGTGTAGAACAGCCCTCTGTGACTATGGCGAAGTTTGCAAGGATATTAAGCAATGTACTTAAAAATGAAGGTAGCGCAATGAGATCGTAAAAATGTTTTATTTCTCATAAATCAGAGCTAATGATATTTTATTATGTCTGATAATAATTGCTCGCTCTTGGTGGAGCGAAGGTGGTTTTGTTTAGGATTCGATTAAGGTGAGCTGTTCTTATATCCTTTTATTGTACATTTTCACTGAGCCCAGATCACATGATTTCGGTCCGGTGAGTGATTTGGAGCTAAGTCACGATCTAAATAATTTAATTTCCCATACTTGTGCAGGAATTCCAAAAACCACGACAAGAAAAGCCATTTCATTTTAATTATGAAACAAATTACTACGCTTAGATGGAGGATCGAAAGATCCAAATTTGAATCGCGTATATGACTACACCGGATCGAAAGATCGAAACATGGGAAGATTCATTTTTCAAAGTGAAATTTATGTATTTAGTGCGTTATTTTGTAATTATATGTCATAGGTAATAATATTGACAGCGGTTAATTTTATATATACATAAAAAGCTCCTAAAATCCGTTTTGGTTTAAAAATTACAAGGAAATACTCGATTTCACCAAAACAAAAGTCGGTTTCAAAAAAGAAACTGGCAAATTCAAATGACTGACAGGAGATGTCAAAATTATCGTACAGCAATGCAAAATTAAATAGTAGCAAATTTAAATGGTGGCAGAAAAGGGGTCGACGGATGGCGCTAATTAATGAACTCAGTCTTGCTTTTCGTATAAAACTAATTCCTGTAAAATTTTGAATCCCTGCTTTAACTCGTACTAGAGTTATAGTGGATTCTGTAACTTGTATACATTTTTGAAGGACTCTTGTAGGCTGCTACACGAAGGACTTATTCATGTTCGGAACTTTCGTTTCAAACATTGTAAACTTTAAGTATTCAAAATTTCAAGCTCCTAGCTTGAAGCATTCGAGCAATAATTGTGAATACGTGTTTTAAGGACGGACGGACAGCAAAAGGATTTGGGGTTTTTGACCACAACTGAACACAAAATAATATATAACTTGTTTTCATCCCAGGCTCGGTTCTATAAGTTACAAACTTTTTGGGCTGGATTAAACTTATAATACTCTATATGCTTTCATCTAGAGTATAAAAATCTGCCAACAGTCTGAGCGCAACTTTAATATTTTTTGGGTAGAAGTCCGGAACGTGTTTAATGCTGAGATGTGGTGTAGGTTATTATGCGACTAACAACCTAAAGAATAACCGGGAGGCTATTTAGAACATTGTTTTTTAGGTTGTCAGTAGCATTAGCAGAGTAACCTACACCGCATTTCAACATTAAACGCGTTCTGGAATTCATAGCCCCTAAGAGATATGTCGGAATTCGTAAGTACGTACACAATTATATTACATAAATTTCGCCCTTTTGAGCAAAGTCAGCCTTTTAGAGCGGTTTAGATCCAGCTTCGGCCAGATCTGTCTCGCAGTGTGACATGTAATACCATCCGCCCATGTTGAATTGGTTTTCTCAATTGAGTCCAAACCCAGTAGCAGTTTACATGAAGAGAGAGGCACACCCGGATTCCGATGTTCCGTCATAATCTGAAGGGTAGTGCTGCGCCGAGCGAGTTCGTCAGCCATACAGTTCCCTGAGATATCCCTGTGTCCTGGTACCCAGCACAGAAGAATATTGAACTGTTCTGCCATCTCCTTAAGAGATGATCGACATTCTACGGCGACCTTTGATGTTGTCGAGGCCGATTCCAAG
Organism: Beris morrisii; assembly: GCA_951812415.1. Lineage (NCBI taxonomy): Eukaryota > Metazoa > Arthropoda > Insecta > Diptera > Stratiomyidae > Beris > Beris morrisii. The sequence continues at coordinate 63,958,857 of OX638310.1, forward strand.
GATTTTATTGCCGCTTGGCTGTCTGTGAAAATGTGAAAATCCCTAGCAGATATTATATTACACCTCAGCCAGGATAGGGCTTCCTTGATCGCCATAAGCTCCGCCTGATAGACACTACAATGGTCCGGAAGGCGGAAGGAGCTGCTAATGTTAAGCATATCAGAGAAAACACCTCCACCTACCCCGCCTTCAGTTTTGGAGGTGTCCGTATATATGTGGACGGAATCTTCCATCCGTACCGAATCTCTTTCCCATTCTGTATGGGTTGGGATGGTTGTTAGGAAATATTTGTCAAAATCATCACTTGGAGGGGTGTAGTCAGTGTTTCCAGGAATATTATTGAAGTGATTCAAGATTGTTGAGTGACCTGCATAAATGCCAGTCCACTGTGTAGAGGCTCTAAGTCGAATAGCTGCACTGGCTGCCATTTGCTTTCCAAAAATGTCTAGGGGTGGTAGATTCAATAGCATGTCTAATGCCCCAGAGGGAGTTGTTCTCAGAGCTCCACTGATGCATATACAAACTGATCTTTGTACCTTAACCGATTTGTCTAAGGCCGTCCACCAGACAATAATACCGTACATAAGTATCGGTCTGATGACGGACACGTAGAGCCAATGAACAATTCGGGGTTGCATACCCCATTTTTTGCCAATGGCCTTTTTGCACGAGTAAAGCGCAACTGTTGCTTTCCTTACCCGTTCCTGGATGTTAGGTTTCCATTGAAGTTTCCTGTCCTAAATAAGACCCAAATATTTTGCAGTATCGGTGAAAACTAGACTAGTACCATCCAGAGAAGGAGGGTCAACGTGAGAAATTTTGTATTTCCTGGTGAAGACGACTAGTTCTGTTTTGCGTGGGTTTACGCCCAACCCGCATTCAGCTGCCCATTTGGAGAGAATAGAGAGAGCATTCTGCAATATCTCGCTCAGCGTGTTGAAGTGCATTCCCGAGACAGCAATTGCAACATCGTCTGCATAAGCAATCACTCTGCAGCCCGCCCCTTCCAGTCTCAATAGTAGTTTGTTGACTACTAAATTCCAAAGAAGAGGGGAGAGCACGCCACCTTGTGGTGTACCTTTGCTGACAAACCTGACAATCCTGGATGTTAACATCAAATTGATCAACGCGCCAAGCGAGGACTCAACCTTCAGGCTAGAAAGAGCGTCTGTGATTGCCTCTGGTCTGACGTTGTTAAAGAAGAAGAGCCCTAAGAGATATGCAAAATTTTTGAAAATTAATATTTCGCAAAAAATTTTTTTTGTCCACTTCCAACTTCCTAGTATAAGATTATTTTCACTGCTAGAGGTCTACTAAATTTCTATATTAAAACGTAATTTTCTTGATAAATATTTATCTCCCACTTTTGTGCTCCACAGTCCTCCTCAGAAATCTTACCTCAAGCATGCTCCACTTCTACATATCGTAGTCCAAGCTTTCTTAACTCATCCCAACACGCCAGTTTCTTCATAAAATTTCAATTTCTAATATACGCTCCAGGATGCCTTCAAAAATTCCCAAATTTGAACTTTCTGACATGATACATAAAGGAGGTATGGATTTCAGACAGGTCTCAATATGGATTTAAGAAGCCAACTTTCGTTTCCGACGCGTGCTTATTTCCTCCATTCCCATTCAGTTCCATTCATATCGACCAATTTTTGCAAATAGCTCCAATATACTAGATCTACGTATATAGAAGTTCCAAGTTTGAAATCCCTAGCATAAGGAGTTCTTGAGATATTGAAACCAAAATTTGTTGTTTGAAATTCTTCCCCACCTGACCACTTAAATCCACCCAAACTACCCACCAACACAATTTTAACTTAATATCTTGAAGGGTTTGTTAGCTACATGCCTTCAAAAGCGTTTGCGTACCTACGGCATATACGGCGGACAGCCGGATATTTTTTGTGGTCTTCTCGTCCTAAAATGTGAAAATACATAATTTCAGGACAATTCACAATAAGGTAAACGACCCAGTAATGAATAATGTCCCAATAATGAATAATATGTCAGTTTATTTTGAATTTTAAGCAAATAGTTCACATTCTTATTAAAACCATCAATTAAAAATCAAACTGACGATAGTTTTCGAAGTAGTTGTTATACTTCCGATTTACCGTATTAACATTATTGCTCGGAAAAAGGGTAAAGCTTAACGGAAGTACAAAACATTAAGCAATATCAGTTGTTGACTGTCCACTGTGTTAAGAGGAAGTGTAATCGAAATCTTTGTGCACTGTATTAAAACTGTGGATTCAGAGACAAAATACTGTTGCGACTGATAACTTAACTATCAAGGAATTGACAAATTAATGTAAATATTGTTGCGAGCTAGGGGTTCGCCGGGATTTCAAGTGAAACACAATTCGGTTAAAATAAAGTAATTATTTATTAATCGCACTTTAAATTCACAGAACTATATTCGCACAATAATTCGCACTGTATGGCAGTACCGCCCGCTTATACCATATATCGCTTAACTCGTTCACTTTCGTTCTCTTTCCACACGGTCGCGTATACTCGCTGGCTATCGCAGTCGCGTAATCAAAATTACTGTCCCTTCGCTGAATGCTTTACCTGCTTATATACTAGGCGGTTGCAGTCTAGGATGTTCCTGAATCTTCGATGCTTGTGGAATCTTCTCAAAAGCTTTAGAGCTTTCGATTTCGATCTTCGTTCAGTGTAGAACCTTCTCGAAAGCTTTAGAGCTTTCGATTTCGATCTTCGTTCAGAGGTGTGTGTAGAAGATTCAAGTGAGCTTGAGATCTTTCGACTTTGATTCTAATTGGATTCTAGTACATTGGAGAGCATTCGATAAGAAGAGAGATACAACCGTGCTGTTTCGCCTTATTTCTGGTTGGGTTATTTTGCAACTAGGTATTCGGTTGTTGTTGTAACGATCGAGTTGTACGGTTGCGCGGTTGCCAGGCTTACACGTAACAATATATATTTTTTCATTTTTTATAGCTTAATTTCTAGTTATTCATGACTGGGACATAGTTTATACCGTTTGAACCAGTAATGAATACAATTATTCATCACTAGGCAAATCGCAAGTCAAAGATAATATTAAATTGCTTATACGAGTTTTAAAACTTCTGATTAAGGAAATAAGGGGTATTCTTCCTTATAGTATAAGGCTTAGAATGAGCAATGTTGAATATATTATTTTCTTTGTTAATATCATGCAAGGAACTTCAATTGCTAACTTGCACATATATTCATTATTAGGTCATAAGCTCATAAGTACTATTCATCACTGGCTCAATGTGCTTTGTTTCATGCATCACATATCATTTGAAATTCTGTGTTACGTATTTTTATATCTTAGGTTCTTAAATAATGGCTCCGAAAAAAATAATGAAATCACATTGACAGAATTATCAAATCATGAAGAAGAAATAAATATGAATTTGGAAACGGAGAGTATATCTCAAAAATTTTCGACATCTGTCCAGCCTCTTCCATTCGAAATATGTGCACCTGAACTAGGCGCTTCGCAGATAGATCCAATTGATATTAGCTGTGTATTACATATTAGCTGTGCATTAAATCATAGAGGTTATATTGAAACCACAACCTTTCAACCAACGTGGATGTTTTTTAGTTCCAGAAATTGGAAAATACAGAAAGCCAATGTAATCCCATCAATTATCAATTACATTTTTTTACACTATCAGCGAAATGAAAATGATTATTTTTTGTTAGATTTATAAGTTCACTAGCCGCGTACCGCGGCTACGCTTGCTTCGCTCACGTTGTTCCATCGCCCCTGTTACTCCCGTTTCTCCCCTTGATCCATTGCTCCTGTTTCTCCCGTTGATCCATTGCTCCCGTTTCTCCCATTTCTCCCGTTGCTCCCATTTCTCCCGTTGCTACCGTTGATTCATTGCTCCTGTTTCTCCCGATGCTCCCGTTGCTACCATTTCTCCCGTTACTCCCATTTCTCCCGTTGCTACGTTGCTCCCGTTACGCCATCCTCCATCCCCATCCCCAATCCACCGTCCCTCATCCTACATCCTCTATCCATCATCCTCTATCCACCATCCTCCATCCACCATCTTCCATCCTCTATCCACCATCCTCTATTCACCATTCACCATCCTCCATCTACCATCCACCATTCTCTATCCTCCATCCTCTATCCACCATCCACCATCCTCCATCCACCATCCACCATCCTCTTACCCCTTATCCTCCATCCTCCATAGACCATCCTTTATCCACCATCCTCCACCCACCATCCTCCATCTTCTATCATCCATCCTCTATCCACCATCTACCATCCCCCATTCTCTATCCTCCATCCTCTATCCACTATCCTCTATCCACCATCCATAGTCCAACTTTACCATTTAGTAATAGGAACGCATAACTAATACACCGAAAACGAACAAACTGCCGCTAAATCATATGAAAAACACTCAAATGTTGAAATAACTCGCGTACCACCAATTGTTAAATGATTTTGTTAATGCAGAAACCATCTCGGACGTGCCCTCAACAAATCACCAAAGTTTAATCGCAATCGGATGAGTGGTTTAGGACCGTATACGGGACAGACAAACAAATATTCATTTTTATATATAGAGATTATTAGAGTTAGAAACAATTTTTTTTTATTTATATATATAAAATGTGATATGCTTTACAAGAATTTATTTGTTTTTATTTTAATACAATAACAATTTATCCTTCAATCAATCGATCTTATTTTTATATTCATTACTGGTACAGCAATATATTCATAACTAGAGCAATGGATATTTTAGCTATTCATTACTGGGACATTTGAAAGACTTTGTACAAATGGTAAAATAAGATCCGTTTTTTTACAAAAAGTGAAATTTAATTTGAATTTATATTAACAACAATTTATTCTGCCATATAATTGCAATAAAATCAGTCTCAGCGAGTTCCAACGCTATATAACTCAAGTTAATCTCCAGAAAAAGTTACATTATTCATAACTTGGACATTTACCTTATCTACTTTATTATTAAAAAATCTGCCAACAGTCTGGGCGCAACTTTATTATTTTTTCGGTAGAAGTTCGGAACGAGTTTAATTCTGAGATGCGGTGTAGGTTACTATGTGACTGAAAACCAAAAAAAAATTCGGAAAGTGGTTAAAATGGGGTCGTGCTAGAATACTTACGCCGCTGCCTCATATAACATATTAATTACATAATTGGTTCATACACCGGGACGAGATCTAGTCCTAGTATAATATCAGTTGTTACGCCATTAGAAGGTTTTTCGTGACTTGGTTTCGGGCCATTACATGAAATCGGAAATGCATTTGAAGACGATTATATAAAAAGTCTGTGGGAGTGCAAACCAATCTAATATCTCATCAATCCTGAGAAATATGTCGAAAGCCTTACGTCCTATTGGAGTTGAATAACAAACATCCCGAAATCAACTTTTTGACGATTATGTAGAAAGCATTTGGAAGTAAAAATGAATTCGATATCTCATTAGAACTAAAAAAATGTAAGAATTTGTGAAAACATATACAACCCCCTTGCACCCACTTTGAGGTTGAATATCCAAAAATCCTGAAATGAGTTTTTAGATATATATAAAAAAAGCCCGAGGAAGTGAAAACCAATCCGATGTCTTATCACTCCTAAGAGATATGACGGAATTCGTGAAAAAGAGTTCAACCCGTTTTTACTCTCTTAGGGGTTGAAAACGGAAAAACCTTGAAAACAAGTTTTAGGTGATTATTAAATAAGCCCGTGGAAGTAAAAAGTTATGCGATATCTAATCAGACCTGAGGGATACGGCTGAATTCGTGAAAATGTATAATCCCCTTTACACCACCTTGGGGGTCTAATTTTAAAAAATCCTGAAAATACTTTCTAGGTATTTCTATGAAGAACCCGTAGAAAAAAAATTAATTCAATATTTGGAAAGACCTAATAGATATGACAAAAATCGTGAAAATATATGCATTCCATTTTCACTGATAATTTTTTTTGCCCCACTTCCGAACGCCAATAGATATTTGAATTTTTTTTTAATCAAAATTACTTTTCTAGTTGATTTACATATACATACCGAATTTCAACTTTCTAGCATAAGCCGTTCTATAGTTAGGAAAAACACCCCCCACCCCCGTACCATACTACCCCTATAAAAAATTATATTTTTCCAACATGCTACTACTGTAGTTCTATCTAAATACTAAGTTTCAGCTTTATATTGTTATAGGTTCTCGAGATGTAAAAATCGGAACTTTTTCCTTTTCACCCTCCCCCAGCCTCACCCTCTCCACCCTCACCTTCAAAATTTTTTTTTCTGCCGGGGGTTTATTAGGCCTACTTCTGGTAAAAATTTTAAGCATCTATCTTACATCGTGCTTGAGATATAAGACGTGATTTTTTTAAAAATTGCTTACCCCCTCCACTTCCATGCTCCACCGCACCCTTAAAAAATTTTACTTTCAGCAAACTTTATTTGTCAACATTTATACAGAAACCAAATTTTATTTCTCTAGTGCAATTGGTTCGTGAGATATCGTAATCTAAAGTTTTTCAACCCCACCCCCGTACGTCACTGCCCCCTCTCAAAAATTTGTTTCGAATCTATTCTCCTAGTATACCCACAGATGTTCATTAAGTTTTAATTTCGAGACATTAACCGATTAGGAGATCTGGATTTTAGAATGTCTCGATCTCGGCTTTCGAGCGTTTCGGACGCATTATTATTCCCCCCACTCCCACACCCCTTTACCCATATTATCATTTTTTTTTGCAAATGGGTCCACTATCGATGTTCTATATAAATTCCAAGTTTCAGCCTCCTAGCCTATGCGGTTGCTGAGATCTAGAAACCAAAATTTTTCGTCTGAAACGCTTCCCCCACCTCCCCCCTCATACTCCGACCACCCAAAAAGTGGCCACTTCAAGGAACCTACCCAGTCTATTAATAAAAAAAATTTCAATTTAATAGCTCATAGGGTTTAGGAGCCTTCAAACGTTTTGCGTACGGCGGACGGCGGACGGCGGACGGCGGACGGCGCACAGACGGACTGAAATTTTTTTTTGCGTTTTTGGTGCTTATTAGTCATAAAACGCATAAAAAAAAAATTTCAGGGTAGCAAATTTTTTTTTTTTAAAAATCGATAACAATACTTTATTATTAAAATAATAAAGTAAAATAATAAAGTTAAATTCCCAGAAAATTTCCAATGTCCATCCAACTTTAACGCTTCTTATTGACGCTACTTCGTACTATCATCCCCACCTCCCGCATCCCCCTCTAATATCATCCCATTTTATTATTATTTTCTCTACTCTTCGAAAACCCAATGATCCCTATACCAATGATTGTATTCATTGGCTCGATAGACAAACGGAATAAAAACAAATTTTCGTTCTCTACTCTAAAGACAATAGACACAAAGTTTCCGAAACAAAAGATAACATTGTGACCAAGTTGAATGTGAGTTGTGAGCCTTCTCCCCAGACTCACAGTACAATGAAATTGAATTCATCGCTTCTTCGAGAGTTTCATATTGAAGGACCTACAGGATAAATAAACAGTAAAAGGACTTTTCCGGGGGATAATACACTTGACCGTTTGCCATGTCAATTGATTTCGAGTTTTTTCTCTGTATGCTCCTGAAGGGTTTTGCCGTTGAGTGAACTGTTTGGGGATTAAAACATCAAAATGAAGAGGATAACAATTGCAGGATATTGGTGACACTATGAAGGCTTTTATATCCTTCAGTTTGAATGAAACATTTTAAAGATTCTTAAACGAAAGTACACAATTTATTTCTTTAATCGGCAGCTAAACAAATAATTTACCATTTTAAAAAAAATCTGACAACAGTCTGGGCGCAACTTTATTATTTTTTGGGTAGAAGTCCGGAACGCGTTTAATTCTGAGACGCGGTGTAGGTTACTATGTGACTGAAAACTTAAAAAAAAGTTCGAATAGCAGTTAAAATGGGGTCGCGCTAGAATATTACGCCGCTGCCACATATAACATATGAATTACATAATTGGGTCATACTCCGGGACGCAGTCTAAGTCGTAGTATAATATTAGTTATTACGAGATTAGGAGGCTTTTCAGGATCTGGTTTTGGCCATTACTTGAAATCGGAAATGCATTTGTAGGCGATTATATAAAAAGTCTGTGGAAGTGAAAACCAATTGATATCTTATCTATCGTAAGAAATATTTCGAAAGCCTTACGTCCTATTGGAGTTGAATATCTAAAAATACTGAAATGAACTTTGGACGATTATATAGGAAGCCTTAGGAAGTAAAATTGAATTCGATATCTCATCAGAACTAAGAAATATGTAGGAATTTGTGAAAACATATGCAACACTCTTGCACCCACTTTGGGGTTGAATATCAAAAAATCCTAAAATGAGCTTTTAGATATATATAAAGAAAGCCTGAGGAAGTGAAAACCAATCCGATGTCTTATCACTCTTAAGAGATATAACGGAATTCGTGAAAACGTGTTCAACCCGTTTATACCCTCTTAGTGGTTGAAAAAAGAAAAGACTTGAAAACGAGTTTTAGGTGATTATTAAACAAGCCCGTGGAAGTGAAAAGTTATTCGATATCTAATCAGACCTGAGGGATACGGCTGAGTTCGTGAAAATGTATACAACTCCTTTACACCACCGTGGAGGTCGAATTCCAAAAAATCCTGAAAAACTTTGTAACTATTTATATGAAGAATCCGTAGAATAAAATTGAATTCAATATTTGGAAAGACCTAATAGATATGACGAAAATAATAAAAATATATGCATTCCATTTGGAGGAAATCATATAGAGTATTATAAGTTTAATCCAGCCCAAAAGTTTGTAACGCATAGAACCAAGCCTTGGACGAAAAAAGGTTGTATATTATTTTTTGTTTATTTGTGGCTAAAAACTCCAAATCCGCCTGACGTCCGTCCGTCCGTCCGTCTGTCCGTGAACACGATAACTCAAGAACGCCTTCACCTAGGATCTTGAAATTTTGAATCTGGATGTTTGGTTGAATTTGTAAGGCTAAGTTCGTTAACGGGCAAAATCGTCATACTCCTTCGGGTAGCTGCCATATAAAATGTCCTTAAAAAACGTGTTCAAGAATATTGGTCGATAACTTCAGAAGGGTTTAAGCTACGTCTTTGAAATTTTGTATGTGTTATTTTTCCAATAGTTGGAGCTAAATATATGATTATGAAGAAAATTCTGTTAGTCTTTCGTGTAGCTGCCATACAAATATCCTGTCAAAACGTCTTCACTTAATTTACGGAACTTACTATAACTCAAGTAATCTTTAGGCTATGATTTGGGAATTTTGTACAAATCAGTTTTGAGTAAAAAAGAAGTTCGAGTTTACTAACCAGCGAAATCCTTTTACTCCTTCTGGTACTTGCCATACAAAATATCCTTAAAACACGTGTTCAACAATATTTTTCGATAACTTTTGAACGCTTCAAGCTACGAATATGAAATTTTGTACACATTAATTTTTGAATGGTTCCAAGGAAAAGGATAAATATGTGAGAAATCGAGTGAGTCCTTCCTGCACCTCCCATGTGAAAGTCCTTCAAAAAGGAAATTTTTTTTCGATGACTTACCCAGTTCAAGATATGAAATTAAACACTGAATATTGTCTTTTAGGTGGGAAAACAATGTGTCCGAAACGTTTGAAAGCTGGGATTGAAGCATTCTAAAATCCATATCTCCTGAACCGTTGATCTCATAAGGGTGAAACTTTGTAGTTGTCTTAAGAGATACTAGGAAATAAGACCAGAGATAAAATTTTTAAGAGAGTAAGTGGGGTGTAGGAGTGGAGGGTAAAAATCTTTGGAATACAATATCTTCCGAACGAATTATACCAGGAAGATAAAATTTGGTTTCTGTATATGAGATCACAAGTGGAGTCTACTGAATGTAAAAATTTTGAGAGGGGAGGTGGAGTACAAAAGTGTGGTGATAACCATTTTTCAAAAAATTTAATTTTTATATCTCAAGAACCGTACCAGATATGATCTTAGAAATTTTACAGGAGTTAGGCCCATTCGACTTCTAGCTAGAAAAATTTATGGTGGTGCTGGTAAATTGGTTGACGGTGGGAGGGGGTAAAACGAAAAGAATTCTGATTTTTATTTCTCGAAAACCACAAAGCATAGAATGCTAAAAATTTACGACTATATAGAGGCACTATAGAAGTATACTAGAAAAATAAAATGTTTGATAGATGTAGCAAGGTACGGGGGTGGGGGATGGTTTTTCATATCTCAGAAACAGCGTATGCTAGAAAGTTGAAACTTAGAATGTATATGTAGAAGTACTACAGGAGTAATTAAAGCAAAAGAAAGTTTATAATTTTATTGATGTTCAAAGCTGGAGTAAAAAAAAATATCCGTGAAAAGGGTTTTTACCAACATTTTCATGAATTTCGTTATATCTTTTAGACATGTCAAGTTATCAAATTAATTTTACTTCTTTGGACTCTTTTATATAAGCACCTAGAAATGCTTTTTCAACTTTTTCGATATCCAACCCCTAAGGGGGTGTAATGTGGTTGTGTAAATTTTCACGAATTCCGATATATTTCTTAAGTGTCATTAGACGATATATCAAATATCGAATTGACTTTCACTCGTAAAGGCTTTAAATATAAGGAGGAAAGCCCACTTTCTTCGATATTAAACCACCTGTGGGTGTAAGGTATTTTACAAGTTTTCACGAATTCCGAAAGTCTTTTACGTTTAATGAGATTGAATTCACTTTTACTTCTATTGAATCTTCTATTGGAAAAAAAGGTAAATAAATAAAAAAAAATTTGCCAACAATCTGGGCGCAACTTTACTATTTTTTGGGTAGAACTCCGAAATGTTTTTAATACTGAGATGCGGGGCAGATTACTATGCGACTGATAACCTAAAGAATAACCAGGAGGCTATTTGGAACGTTATTTTTTAGGTTGTCAGTCAAATAGTAATCTACACCACATCTCAGTATTAAACACGTTTCGGACTTCTACTCAAAAAACAATAAAGTTGCGCCCAGACTTTTGGCAACTGTTTTTTTTTAATAAATACTATTTCTCGGGCTTATATCTGTTGCCACAGGGAATAAGTAGGTAAGTCTAAAATCGAAACTATTCAGGGCAGCACTTTTTAGCTATTTTTACTATTGAACTATTCCTGTAAATCCAGTTTTTGTGAAAAAATTAAATTTGTTGACATCTCAGTGATCAATAACATATAACAATAACTTTTTCACAGTGCGTGTAAGCCTTGGGAGATGACCACAGTACACTTATCCCATTTTACTATTTTTCGACTTACCCAGTTATTCCCTGTGGCCACACATATCCTTTAAAATTTGATTTATGGACTATAAAGGCCGTAAGGTATTAAATTTATTAATATTCGAACACAAGCATTTGCTCTTGTGAATTATTGTGTTTGATTTCGTCTAATTAACAGAATCGAAAATTTGCAATAAGTCCGAAAAATAAATGAAAATACAGTAACGAATAGTTTTACTTTATTATTTCAAAAATACAGAATTGTAATCGATTTTTAACAAAAAAAAAATTTGCTACCCTGAAAATTTTTTTTTTCACGTTTCATGATTAGTAGACACGTAAAAAACAAAAAAAAATTTCAGTCCGTCTGTCCGCCGTACGCCGTACGCCGTACGCCGTACGTCTACCGGTGTACGCAAAATTGTTTGAAGGCTCGTAGCACCCAAACCCTATGAGCTATTTAGTTGAATTTTTTTTCGTGGGTAGAGTGCGTAGGTCCCCTAAAGTGTCCAGATTGTGAGGGGTGGGGGTGTAAGGGGGGAGGTGGGGGTGTAAGGGGGGAGGTGGGGGAAGTGTTTTAGACGAAAAATTTTGGTTTCTAGATCTCAGCAACCGTTCATGCTAGGAGGCTGAAACTTGGAATTTATATAGAGCTTTGATAGTGGACCCATTTGCTGATATGGGTGAAGGGGTGTGGGAGTGGGGGGAAAAATAATGCGTCCGAAACGCTCGAAAGCCGAGATCGACACATTCTAAAATCCATATCTCCTAAACGGTTAACGTCACGAAATTGAAAATTAATAAGTATCTATAGGTATACTAGGAGAATAGATTGGAAACAAAGTTTTGAGAGGGGGCAGTGGCGTACGGGGGTGGGGGGTGAAAAACTTCAGATTACGATATCTCACGAACCAATTGCACTAGACAAATAAAATTTGGTTTCTGTATAAAGATTGACAAATAAAGTTTGATGAAAGTAGAATTTTTGAAGCGGGCGGTGGAGCATGAAAGTGGAGGGGATACGAATTTTTAAAAAAAATCACGTCACATATCTCAAGAACCGTGTCAGATAGATGTTTAAAATTTTTACCAGAAGTAGACCTAATAGACTCCTAGCAGAAAAAAAAATGTTGTGGGTGAGGGTAAGGGTGGGGGAGGGTTAACAGGAAAAAGTTCAGATTTTTATATCTCGAGAACTATAGAGCTATAGTAGTAGCATGTTGGAAAAATATAATTTGTTATAGGTTTAGTATGGTACGGGGCTGGGGGGTGTTTTTCCTATCTATAGAACGGCTTGTGCTACAAAGTTGAAACTCAGTATCTGTATGTAAATCAACTAGAAAAGTAATTTAGATAAAAAAAAATTTCAAATATTCATTGGCGTTCGAAAGGGGGGGCAAAAAAATGATCAGTGAAAATGGAAGGCACACATTTTCACGGTTTTTGTCATATCTATTAGCTCTTTTCAAATATTAAATTCATTTTTATTCTACGGATTCTTCATATAAATACATAGAAAGTGTTTTCAGGATTTTTTGAAATTCGACCCCTAAGGGGTGTAAAGGGGATTGTATACTTTTTCACAAATTCTGCCATATCTCCCAGGTCTGATCAGATATCGATTATCTTTTCACTTTTAAGGGCTTGCCTAATAATCGCCGAAAACTTATTTTTAAGTTTTTTCATTTTCCAACCCCTAAGAGGGTATAAAAGGGTAGAACAAGTTTTCACGAATTCCATCATATCTCTTAGAAGTGATAAGAAATTGAATTGGTTTTTACTTTCCCATGTTGTCTTTAAATATATCTATTAACTTCTTTCAGGATTTGTGGATATTCAACCCCCAAGTGGGTGTAAGGAGGTTGCATATCTGATGATGTATCGAATTCATTTTTAGTTCTTAAGGTTTCCTATATAAGCGCCAAAAAGTCAATTTCCGTATTTTTAGATTTTCAATCCTAAGGGGTGTAAGGGGGTTGTATGCTTGTAAGCTTCGACATATGTTTTAGGTTTGATGAGATATTAGATCGCCTTTCACTTCCATAGACTTTTTATATAATCGCCTACAAACCCATTTCTCAATTTTTGGATATTCAACCCCCAAGGGTTTGCATATGTTTTCACAATTTTTGCCATCCCTTAGTTCTGATGAGATATAAAATTGGTTATTACGGCATTTGATGCAATGTCCTAAAGCCAATTACACTATTTCGAATAGTCTACGATACACAGGCTTTTAGGATGTTTAATCGGCTAAAAATCTCTATTTAAAATATTTTTTTTTAAGAACAAAACTAACTATCCAAGAAACCTCATAATTTCGAAACAACTGATGATATACTCCGACTTTGACCCCTCCCGAACTCTGACCCGAAAAATAATAAAGTTTCGCCCGGACCATTGGCAGTTTTTTTTATGTTCGAATCATTTGTTAAGAGAAAACAACCAGTTTGTATCATATTTTGTAAATACGATTGTGATTGATAAGTGAAAAAAGTTGATCACTCATCAGCTCTCATCACCACTGACTACAATACCAGCATCTGACAACATATCAATAAAAAGCTTCAACATATCTCCTCCTTCTTTTCAATGCTCCAACGCCGATTATCGCCTTTCTTTTCTTACCATACACACAATTCCATTTCAATCCTTCGAATGAAAACCATTAAAAAAGGCAACGTACACAGACACACCTCAACACAAACATTCCACAGAATTGGCACAATTCAAGGCCCCTAACAATTCAAAGAAAGGTCCTTTGTGCAAATATGATAACACTAGACATGAAAGTGGCAAACAACCTGTTGCCCACTATTCTTCACTTTACTAGCGTAGCTATTAACCTCCCAAAGGACACCGGGCGAAATAACAATAACCACTCCTCGAGTATATTTCATATACGGACGGAACGCACATTGAAACAAGAAGAATCTCATCCAATCCATCGTCTTGATCTCGTCCGCCGAAAACGTTAACTAGATGTCCTTGTGTATTGAAAAACCACTCCTGCTCGACTCCATCATTGGCCAATTTTGAATTTACCGCGCATGTTTCGTCTTCCCAATACATGGACACGAACGCGTACTGAAAAGCAGATGTAAACAAAATTACTGAACACCCTATGCTAGCATGGGGGTGATTTTATCCTTGCGCAGAAGATGCCTTGAAGTGACGTATGATGACCAATACACCGTAAGGGTAAGCTTAATTTTTGGCGGGAAAATCTTTAGGGCTAATATTGTCATTGTTGGCCGTTATTTTTTTGCAAATTAATCAATGATAACAAGATAATCTTTCGACCTAGTACCTAGAAAGCTTGACTAGGACGGCCTGATATACCTTTAAAACTAGAACTAACCAACATCTAAGCACCAACATCACGTGTGTAAACATTACAAGTCCAATTCTATCGCAGCAAAAACATGGTGTAGCCAGAAAAGGATACTTCCATAGTATTGGTAGATAGAAGAACTGATAACATTCATTTCAAACTGATACCATAAACAGAGCGTTTTTGTCACCCGATGGCTCGGCTGTTCAAATTTTGATAGACCGAAAGAAAGTTACGCGATGTCGTTGAAGCATTGTATCTTTGGACGGCTATCTGAAAACATCCCGTCGAAAATAGTTCTTAGTTTTTAAAATAAGTAGAATTGAATTCATAAATAAAAACAATAAAAAATCTAATAGAAATTTCGAATAGAAAATGTTGACTTTATTATATTTGTACGGTTGAATTTTCTATAATAGTGCGGTATTTTGTCGCAAATGTTGGCTTCAGTTCAAAGAAGATACAATAACTTGTAAGAAATATTCGTGAAGAATTGCAGTTTTACTCAAAAAATTCCAAATAAGAAGTGGGACCTAAATTTGTGTTAAAGTGATTAAAAAACTATGTGGTAAATTGTGCAGAAAAGAAAATTTATTATATATATTTGGGGTAGGTAAAAAAATCAGCCTACGAATTTCATTTGTTTTCGTTGTCAATTATGTCGATATTTAAAAATTATACCACAAATGTGTTGCATAACTAAAGTTAAATGTTTTAATTTAAAATATCTAAACGGTTGTTTTGCAGAAATATTTAATTTTGTCAAATTGTGAAGTGGATAAGAAATTTATCATTATGAAGAAGTTATTAAATTCCATTAGTTTTATTTTAATTAGTATGAATTAATTAAATAAATATTCAAGTTGCAAACCGAACCGAGAACCAACGACTGAACTATTTTTTAAATTGTGAATCAGAATTGAATCATGAACTGAAAAATGAAGGAAGCGCAGAACGGAAATCTTTTTTCCTAAGCCGCAAACTTAACTTTTCTTTAATTTAAAGTCACTTCCCGAATTAATAACAATAATAACTAAATTGAGCCGTAACTCTTTTCAATCAAACTGACTTATGAAATAGAAGGATTTGCAAGAGAGATTGAAAGCACGGTGCGATCAAAATCGAAATTAATTTTTCGATATTCAAAATCTACAAAATTGCTGCACAGTGAGATTTAAAAAATCTGCTTAAAGTCTGGGCGCAACTTCATAATTTTAGACAATAAAGTGGATGTGGCTACAGTCAAGGTGCGAAAGAAGTACCGACACTTCTGATGCCATTAAAACAGAATTGCAATTTTGGATCATAGTCCAGAACGTGATCGAAGCCTAAATATAGCATTGGTTGCTTCGGGACAAAGTGGTTATTTGGAAAATTAATTAATGTCATTTGAATAGCTCCATGTAAAATACAACTTCCAGCATTCATCATTGCTTCTTCATACAAAATAAAAGTATGAGAAAGTAAAAAACTAACTCAGACTTAAAGTATATGGCGAAATTCGTGAAAACATTTACACCCCCTTAAGGTTTGAATATATGAATTAATCCTAAAATGGATTTCTTTCCTTTTATTTAATGGAAGTAAAATTAGTTCGATATCTTAGAGGACCTAAGAGATCATGAAATTTGTAAAAATATATGTAACCCATTTTCACCAACAAATGTTTGCCTACCTCCGTAAGCCGATGTAAATCTAAGAACTTTTGTGGTATTTTACTGTTTTTAAAGCTGGATGCATATAAAAAGTTTCAGTTTTCTCTCAAAAAATTTTCCCCACACACGTATCATGCAAACAATATCAAAATTTATATTTTTCGAACGTGCTGCTACTATAGCCATATAAAAATACCAAGTTTCAGCTTTCTATGATTAAAGGCTCTTGAAATATAAAAGATTTGAATATTTCACTTTCCACTCTTCACTAATATCACCTCTCCACTTTTACCTTCAAATTTTTTTCCATTTGTAATGGTCAATTATACAAGTTCCGAGATCCTATTTTCAAAAATAATGCTTCAAATAGCCGCCGAGTTGTCTCAATCGCATAATAACCTAAACCACATTTCAGCATTGAGATCCAAAACTTCTATTCAAAAAAAATAATAAAGTTTCGCCCAGACTGTTGCCAAATATTAATATATATATAAGAGGTTGGCTATCAAAAAATTCTGAAACCGATTTTTAGACAATTACAAAGGACGCCTTTTGAAGTAAAAAAATCTGCCTGGGCGAAACTTTATTATTTTTCGGGTCAAAGTTTTGGAGCGGTCAAAGTCGGAGCATATCAAAAGTTGTTTCGAGATTATGAAGTTTCTTGGAAAGTTAATTTTGTTCTTAAAATAAAAATATTTAAAGTAAAGATTTTTAGCCAATTAAACATTGAAAAAGCCCCTGTAGACTATACGAATTTCAGTATATTATGTACACTAAAAGCCCATAGAAAAAAACGAATTTGTTGCCTTATCAGACTTAAGAGATATGACGAATTGTTAAAACGTATACAAACTCATAACTTCCACTTGGGGTTTGAATTTCGAAAACGATTACATAAGAACCAACTTAATATCTCATGAGACACGAGCGATTTTGAAAAATTTGTGAAAACGTAAGTAAACTCATTACACCCCCTTGGTTCTTGAAATTCGAAAAATAGTGAAATAAGTTTTTAGGTCATTACATCAAATGCCGTAATAACCAATTTCATATCTCATCAGAACTAAGGGGTGGCAAAATTTGTGAAAACATATGCAAACCCTTGGGGATTGAATATCTGAAAATTGAGAAATGGGTTTGTAGGCGATTATATAAAAAGTCTGTGGAAATGAAAATCGATCTAATATCTCATTAAACCTAAGAAATATGTCGAACCTTTGAAAAGCATACAACAAGATTGAATATCTGAAAATACTGAAATTGACTTTTTGGCTCTTATATGGGAAACCTTAGGAAGTAAAATTGAATTCGATATATCATCAGATCTAAGCAATATGTAGGAATCTGTGAAAACATATGCAACCTCCATACACCAACTTGGGGGTTGAATATCCAAAAATCCTGAAAGGAGTTAATAGATAAATATGAAAACAGCACGAGAAAGTAAAAACAATTGAATTACTTATCACTTCTAAAGGATATGACGGAATTTGTGAAAAATTGTTCAACCCTTTCATATCCTCTTAGGGGTTGAAAACGGAAAAAACTTAAAAACAAGTTTTAGGCGATTATTACGCAAGCCCGTGAAAGTGTAAAGATATTCGATATTTGATCAGACCTGGAGGGTATGGCATAATTCGTGAATAAGTATACAATCCCTTTACACCCCCTTAGGGGTCGAATTTCAAAAAATCCTGAAAAAGTTTTATAGGTATTTATATGAAGAAGCCGTAGAATAAAAATGAATTAAATATTTGGGAAGACCTAATAGATATGACGAAAATCGTGAAAATATATGCATTCCATTTTCATTGATGCATTTTTTCGCCCCCCCTTCCAAACGCCGATGAATATTTGAAATTTTTTTTTATCTAAATTACTTTTCTAGTTGATTAACATATACATACCAAGTTTCAACTTTGTAGCATAAGCCGTTCTATAGATAAGAAAAACATCCCCCACCCCCGTACTATACTACCCTTATAAAAAATTGTATTTTTCCAAGATGCTACTACTATAGTGCTATCTAAATACCAAGTTTCAGCTTAATATCATTATAGGTTTTTGAGATATAAAAATCGGAACTTTTTCCTTTTCACCCTCACCCCCAAAATTTTTTTTCTGATAGGGATCTATTAGACCTACTTACGATAAAAAATTTTAAGCATCTACCTCACACTGTTCTTGAGATATGATACGTGATTTTTTAGAAAAATTCGCATCCCCTCCACTTTCATGATCCACCGCCCCCTTAAAAAATTTTACTTTCATCAAACTTCATTCGTCAACCTTTATACACAAACCAAATTTTATTTGTCTAGTGCAATTCGTTCGTGAGATATCATAATCTAAAGTTTTTTCCCCCCACCCTCGTACGCCACTGCCTCCACTCAAAAATTTGTTTGCGATCTATTCACCTACAGATATTCATTAAGTTTCAATTTTGTAAATTTAACCGTTTATTAGATATGGATTTTAGAATGTGTCGATCTCGGCTTTTTTGCGTTTCGGACGCACTATTTTTCCCCCCACTCCCACACCCCTTCACCCATATTGACAATTTTTATGCAAATGGGTCCACCGAAGTTCTATATAAATTCCAAATTTCAGCCTCCTAGCATAAGCGGTTGCTGAGATCTAAAAACCAAAATTTTCCGTCTAAAACGCTTCCCCCGCCTCCCCCCTTACACTCCCGCCCTCGGAATTTGGTCTCTTCAAGGGGCCTACCCACTCTATTCATAAAGAAAAATTCAATTTAATATCTCAAACCGTTTGGGAGCTACGAGCCTTCAAACGATTTTGCGTACGGCGTACGGCGGACAGACGGACTGACATTTTTTTTTTCTTTTTTCGTGTCTACGAGTCATGAAACGCAAAAAAAAAAAATTTTCAGGGTAGCAAATTTTTTTTTTTTAAAAATCGATCACAATACTGTATTATTAGAAAATAATAAAGTAAAACAATTCAATATCTCATAAAACCTAAGAGATACTTCGGAATTCGTTTAAACGTACTCAATCATTTTACACCCCCTGAATGGTTGAATATCGCAAAATCCTGAAATTAATTTGATGGCGAATATATAAAGTTAATAGAACTAAAATCTCATTAGACTTTAAAGATTTGTCGGACTACGTGAAAACTTTCACACCCACCATACACCCTCCATGTAGGTTGAATAACAAAAAATTCTTAAATTGTTTGTTAAATTCTATAGAATTAAAAGTGAATTCGATATTTCATTAGACATAAGTAATTCGTGAAAACGTATTCAACTACATTCCAGCCCCTTAGGGATTGAATATCGAAAAATCTGGAAAACGGTTTCTAATGGCTTATGTAAAGAGACCGCAGTAGTAAAATTAATTCGACTCCTCGACAGGTTTAAAAGATATGACGAAATTCGTGAAAACGTACAAACCCATTTTCAAGGAACAATAGTCATCAAAAAAAATTCTCTAGCAAATAGTATTTTTTTCTATCTCGCCATACAAACATCAAAAAACGGTCTCTAGCCAGCATTATTGTTCATTTCCATTGTAGTGCATTTTTACCTCTAGGTCAGTACACGTTCAATCATAAACGCCTAAAATATCAGTTTTATAAAAAAATATCTTTAAAAAAAATTTCGAAAGACATGCTTATTTTCTTCAGTTTCGCTTTCGCTATGAACACATTTCATACTAAGTTTCACCTTTCTACTGTAAGTTGTTCCTGAGATACTAAAAACAACCACCAAGCCTCGAGCCTTGCTACCCTATCAAAAAATATTTGTAAGGTGCCCGTATAGTATCTTTCAAGGCAAGGGTAGTAATTTCGGTTAGAATGAACACGACTACTATTAGTTCTGAGTCTTTAGGTCGACTAAACTCTTCGATCATTTCATGCGAGACTTAAACCACAGATACTCGTATGACAAACGGTCATACGAAAATATGTACCATGTAAAATCTTCCTTTCTCTTTATTGAACTTGGTAAGGTAAGGATTTTCAATTAAATTATATCAAACGTACCTAACCTTCATGTTGTGAACAATATTACAGCCATGAGTATGTTTGTAAAATATATTAAAAGGTTATTCAATAGGTACATAAAAATTTTTTTATTTTAATATAAACACACTCTTAAACTTCTTTTCTGGTCTGTCAATGCCAAAACGTCAGTCATGGTTTACATTTTTATCATGGTGAAGCTCACGAACGAGCAACGTTTGAAAATTATCTCAATTATTCTGCGTTTTATTTAAATGCAAAATTGTTATGAACCTATTGAATAACTCTAGTCGACACCAGTCATTAGCTATCTGAGACGCAAACCACTCCGCATAATGGTACCGTTAAAACTTTCACACGAATATCGAAATAATGCATTTGACCTGAAGAAACTATAATTAAGTAAATTCTCTCCAAAACTTAAGTTCAATAGTTCCTGTTCAACAAGTGGTCCAAGAACTTCTTCGACGAATCGGTTACTCAAATATTCGTACTTCATCTGTAGTTTTTCTGCAATGTGCTTTACAGAAACCTCTTATTCCTTATATTGATGTTCTTTCAACTTTTATCTGAATCAAGCAAACGTATTTAATTTTATTGTGTCTTGAACTTATCTTGATCGGTGCTAAAGTAGTCTAGAAAGACTAATTCACCTCTGAATTTGATACCAAGGACCTGTTCCAATAACGTTGTCAACGTCTACGTCTAACTATAGCACTTGACCTCTGACGTCAAGCATAGAAAATTCCTATCCCAATTAATTTTTGGTTGGTGTCTTAGCTTAGCTTAACTGATGCTGACGAAGTAAACAAGAGAGTAGAATTAAGTTGCTTTTGAAATAAAATGAAATTTGCCAAAACCTACCGAAGACTTACATTATTATATTTCATCTTTGATGTCAACATAGACGTAGACTAAGCTGACTGGAACAGATCCTAAACAATTTCAGTAAAATCAATGACTACCTTCGGACTGCTCTAAGTATTCTGAGGGGCAGAGTGATATGTCTTCATCTACTTGTTAAATTTTAGTTTCTCCTTACGCTTCATCTTATTCCCCGCATTGGGAATATCTTATATCTTATTGGGTTTACTATGTCTTTATGAGATACCTGTAAAACTACGATAAGAAAATCACGTTCAGAAGACAACTCTCAGTACCTTGAAAGATAATCCCAATAGACTGGAAGACATTCTAACAGACTTGATCAGATTTTAAAGATTTCTGGTAGAAAAAGGTATGAGCGACCAGAAAAAGAGTTGATTCTTCAAATTCTTCGATCTTAAAAAATTAATTCGCTACATGGAGAAGACGGGATTTTTCCGATCCTATGGTACCACCGTAGTCCTAAATATTACGGATCTGTGTTCACTTTACTGAACGCCCAGCTATGCATTTTGCTACCACATAAGATACGATTTTAGAAGCCCTTTTATGTAAATAGAAGTGAAAGTGATTGCACAACCAGAGAGTCAACCCCTAACCAAGTAACAATCTTTGAAATCAATGTAACTCAAGTATCTTTCAATTTCCAGGACTATTATGTCAACATTAACTTCTCCGCGTACAATTCTATCAGCAACAGGCGCAACAATGACCGGAAAACAAAATCATCAAATCGATCATATCAAGCGTCCTATGAACGCTTTTATGGTATGGTCACGAGGACAACGACGCAAAATGGCCCAGGACAATCCAAAAATGCATAATTCCGAAATTTCGAAACGATTAGGTGCCGAATGGAAACTTCTTACCGAAAGTCAAAAGCGACCGTTTATCGATGAAGCCAAGCGATTAAGGTAAGACGAAAACCCGACTGGTGTATTTACCTTAAAAGAAATTACTCCAAGAAACCCAATTCGTTTACTATTGTTAATAACCGTGTGAAAATTCTCATACCTACATTACATTAAAACCTTTGTTACGACGAACGTTCCAATTACACTCCTAAAATTTCTGTAACACCACCTTCTTGTCACGAACAATTGAAAGACAAATAAGCAGTAAAAATATCCTTGCTCCTAAACAAACGTGTCCTTGTGTATTCCATTCTTCTTGCAAACAATTGTTTGTTGAAATTTTAAACAGATCCATGCAGCACTTTATCAAAAAGCACACATTCGAGCCAACATACTTACCTTATCCTTATCAGTTTGCTATAAATATGATTCTGTGTCTTAATGGGAACAAAAAAAAATTAGAAGTTCTTAAGTATACCTACGATTCTAGATTTTAGTCAAAAAGGCATTTTTTTCAATTTAGC
Source organism: Beris morrisii (assembly GCA_951812415.1). Taxonomy (NCBI): domain Eukaryota; kingdom Metazoa; phylum Arthropoda; class Insecta; order Diptera; family Stratiomyidae; genus Beris; species Beris morrisii. Next base: position 63,981,395 of record OX638310.1, read on the forward strand.
ATTGAACAGCGGGCTTAAAATAAATCGCGTCCAATAATAATGGCCAATACTTTAGAGTAAGTGTGAACAGCTCATCGACTTCTTCTGTTAGTCAAGCGAACAGTTGAGGTAGTAAAAAACGATTGTTTAACTATCAACAACATTATCAATTTTTGTCTCGTTTTTTTTTTACATATATGACTGCTTATTTGAATAAAACCCGATATCAAGGATGAGTGTGAATAAAGGGGGGAATACTATGATAAAGCCTCAATGAATCGAAAATTATAGCATTATGTTCAACATTGAAAAGTTTCAAAAGTTATTGACTTAAAGTACAGGAAAAAAAAGGTGATCGTGTATTGGACGGGACATCTGATTCGAAATGATATCACACTTCTATTTGACTAAATGATTATTTGATTATAAATACAATAAGGCGTTGATAAGGTGACAAAACTCTTGTGGTTTTTAAAACATTTTTGTGAATTTCAACAAAAAAGTCTTCTGTTCTTTTCAGAGTGTTTTTCGTCTTTAACTTTTCCTATCGGGTTTAGTGTCAATATTTATTCGATTTTATATGGTTATTTTTCTAAAAGGGAATTATTAATCATTCTGGAGCCGTTTCTATGCTGTATTTGTTTAATTTCATTATCAATGAAGTTTCTAAACGAATAAATTGAGTTTTAGGATTGGATTTTACTTAAATTTTTATTTTAAAGCCCCTAACGGGAGCTAATAGCGTAATTCCACAGAATTTTCCTACATTGTTGGTGGAAAAGTGGTTTGACCAGAAGGTAAATATTTCAAATAAAAATTATCTAGAAAAAATCAGCAATACAAATTTACGGGCTTTAAATGGCTTGTGCACTTAACATTTTTTTTTCAAATGACTTATTCTTCAAAGAATTTTTTTTATCTTTAACTTAAAGCACATACTCGTACATTATACTATAATTGTCTAGAAAATCTGAATTTCGTACGTAAGTTTGTTTTCAATTAAATAAAGCCTCTTAGCAATAAAAACGATTGTATTAAAGGGAAATCATTATTGAGTGCGTTCCTAGCACATTGACGAAAATTACCAATTAAGACTAAAAACCATATACCTACGTACAAAACCAGAAAAAACTCAACAATCTTTGACTAACCAAACGTGTTCAGTAAAGCGTGCTAGAAATATGCTGGGAATTTAACATCGACGTGCACCAGGTTTTCATGGATTTTAGGAAAGTGTAACATGGTATAGCACAACAAATAAAAAAAAACTGAAAACCAACTTATTACAGATACAAGAGAAAACTGAAAACAGTTTGGGCGCAACTTTGGTTAAACTTGGAGCGCAACAGAATTTGTTCCACCATTGGCGATTTAAAATCAAAATACAGTAGATTCGCGATATAGTGACCCTACGTTATAATGACCGCTACAACAGTGACTCAATATGCTCTAAATAGTGAACACCAGAAAAAAAATTTCATTCGAAATAATGACCTCTTCCGAAAAATTTTCATTAGATGAATCCCCGACAAAGGTTTTGCCATGTCGTATAAATCATGTACATCTATTACGATTGTAATGCCAATACGTATTTTCTACAATACAGTCGGAGCAATAATGTCTACAATTAAGCAGAATTGCTTGTCGTTGTCGTTGGATATTATTGATTCTTTTGAAAAAAAGTGTGAGTAGTGCCAGTTTGATAAAGCAGTATGGAGTGGCAAAATCCACAATTTTTTCTATAAATAAAAAACACCAAAATATCAAAACTACGGGGGCTAATAAATTATTTAGCTCAGGAAAGCACAAAAACATCACGTTCCGGTGAATTCGCCAAAATGGAGAAAAGTTTATATGAATGGTTTTTGAGCTACGGGGAACGGAATGCTCCAACTAATTGCAAAATTTTAAAAAGCAAGGCAAAATATTTTTAATAGAAAATCTACGATTTTTACGAAAATCTAATCTATGAGATTAATTAAAAATACTTTATTATTAAAATAATAAAGTAATATATGTATGCAAATATGGATAAATGAATGGTCTTTGTTTGGACATTTTAGGGGTCACTATATCGCGAGTCTAGTGTATAACGAAAATGACTTTTAAGTGAAATATCAGACCTATAAGATTGGCAATTATATAAAAATGCCGTATAAGTAGAAATCAATTCGGTATCTCCTCAGAACTAAGAAATATAGCGAAATTCGTGAAAACGTAATGTCCGCTTACGGGTTCGAATATTGAAAAATGCTGCATTTGAATTCAAGACGATTATATAAAAAGTCTGTGCAAATAAAAGTCAGTTTGAACCTAAGAGATATGGTGGAATTTGTTTCTTTACACTTCCTTGTGAGTTTAAAATCTAAAATCCTAAAAAAATGCCAAACTAAAGAGACAAATACGATAAAATCCGTAAAATTGTCCCCTCTCGTTTCATAGTCCAATTTTTGCCGTCTCTGTACGCCAATGCAAATCTTAATTTCTGTTTGCTAAAATTACTTTTCCAGTAGATCTGCATACACATACCAAGTTTCAAGTGTCTAGCATGAACCGTTGTCGTATGGCAAACAGACGGATAGTAAATAATTGTCTAATTAAAATTTTAATGTTTTTTTGTGATCCACTAGTCCTAAAACGTGAAACCTATTTTTCTGAGCCCGACGCCTAAGAGTTCGAAGGCTGGAATCAATACCTTCTTGTTTTCATAACTCCTGAACGCTTCTCACAAGATGGGCCACATTTAGTAAAAACAAGGAAGTACTTATAATTACTTAAAAATAACGCCCTGCTGTACTCTAACAGAAAATCTTTTCATTCAAAAATGGAAAAAGAACAAGTTCATCACATGAATTTATAAGATAGACAATAACTTTTCAAGAAAATAAATTTTTAACTTTCAATAACCGATATGACCTCGAAATTTTCACCTATAGCAAAGAAATAAATTTTTGAGGGTGGGAAAAGGTGAATAGCAGAAATTGTAAAATGTTTTTTCTCAAGATTCGATATGTAAGGTAAGGGTAGAAACCTGATAGTTGACGTCTGTATAAGTCCACTATAGGGCACCTAATTTTTTATAAAGGTAACAATGTACCAAGTTGAGGGTATTTTTAGATAACATTAAAATTAAGTTAGATAACATTAAAAAGGATTTAAAAACTAAATAAATTCATAGCATAAAAATAAATAATGTTACATGTAACCCTGACAACCGCGCAACCGTGCAACTCGATCGTTTCACATAATGAAAACAACAACAACCAAATACCTAGTTGCAAAATAACCCAATCAGAAACCTAGCTGAAGATAAGGCGAAACAACACGATTGTATCTCTCTTCTTATCGAATGCTCTCCAATATACTAGAACCCTTTGCATACACCACTGAACGAAATGGAAGATCAAAATCGAAAGCTCTAAAGCCTTCGAGAAACATCCACATCACCGGTGAACATTCAAGTACATCCTAGACTGCAACCGCATAGTATATAAGCAGGTGAAGCTCTCAGCGAAGACACAGTAATTTTGATTACGTCGACTGCGACAGCCAGCGCGTATACGCGACCGTATTGAGAGAGAACGAAAGTGAACGAGTCAAGCGATATAGAAGCGGGCGGTACTGCCATACAGTGCGAATTATTGTGCGAGTATAATTCTGTGAAATAAAAGTGAGATTGAATAAATAATTACTTATTTTTCATTTTAACCGAATTGTGTTTTACTTGAAATCCCGGCGAACCCCTAGCTCGCAACAATAAATAAATAAAATTATTGGAAACTCATTTTGTTAAAGTAAAATAGTCCAATCAAACACCAATTCAAATACCTAGCAGGCTCTTTTCTTAGATAAACTGCGGAGTCGAACTAACAGCGTCCTGCCTGGGTTTGTTTTGAGCTTCTATTGCCAAGCAAAAATAGGTAAAAGGTTGTGGGCTCGACTGAAATGGTACCCTAGTCCAACATGCCGATCTATGAAAAATCTACCAAGTAATCTGAGTACAACGTCATTATTTTTCTGTTCATAGTTCGCAATGAGGTTCAAATCGGAGTGCAATTGAAGTTCTTAGCGCTTAGAGTTCTGAGCACAAACTTTCAAAATAGCCTATAAATTATTTTCTTAGTTCAGACTCGTAATAAACTGTATCACAGCTTACCATCCCTTCCATTGTCATAGAAACCACTTTCGTGCGCCACTGGTTGTCAAAAGCCTATAAAAGTAAAAACAAATTTACTGTCTCATCAGACCTTAGAGAAATGACGAATTGTGAAAACGTATACAAACCCATTACATCCAGTTGGGGGTTGAATTTCGAAAAATAGTGAAATTAGTTTTAAGTCCAATATATGAAATACCCGTACAAGTAATATTCAATTGTATATCTCATTAGCTCAAGGAGTGGCCAAATTTGCAAAAAATCCAACCTAACCGACCCCCAAGGGGTGTAAAAAAAACCAAGTCTGACCAATCTGATATCTCATCAAACTTAAGAAATATGTTGAAAACTGTGAGAGAGCAACCGCCTTACATCCCCTTAGGGATGAATATCTAATATATAATCTTTGTGACAATGTATGCAACCCCTTTATATGACCTTGGGTGATGGATATCAGAAAATCCTAAAACTGGTTTGTATTCGATGTCTTATCACTCATACGAGATATACGTGAAAAGGTGGCCAAGTTTTTTACACCCTCTTAGCTATTGAAAAGGGAAAAATCTTGACAACAGGTTTTATGCTATTATTAAACAAGTCCGTGGAAATGAAAAGATATTCGATATCTAATCATACCTAAGAGATATGGCTGAATTCATGTAAATGTAAACAACCCCTTCACACCCCTATAGGAGTCGAATTTCAAAGAATCCTGAAAACACTTTCTCAGCATTTATGTGATGAATCGATATAATGAAAATTAATGCACTATCTTAGAAGACCCAAGAGATATGACGAAATTTGTGAAAATATATGCACTTTATTCTCACTGATCATTTTTTGTTCCCCACCCTTCCATACGCCAAAAAATATTCGAAATTTGTTTTTAATGTAGGTAAATTACTTTTCTAGTTGATCTACATATACTCGCCACTTTTCAACTTTCTAGCATAAGCCGTTCTATAGATAGGAAAAACACCCCTCACCATACCCAATACAAGAAATTATATAACATTTTTCAACATGCATTTTTCATCATATTAATACCAAATTTCAGCTATCCATCATTATGGGTTCTCAAGATAGAAAAATCGAATTGAAACCTTTACCCCTACACCCACATCCCAAAAAATTTTCTCTGCTAGGGGTCTATTAGGCCTACTTCCCGTAAAAATTCTAAGCATTTATCTTAAACTGTTCTTGAGATAGGAGACGTGATTTCTTAGAAAAATTCTTATCCCCCCACTTCCATGCTCCAGCACCCCCTTAAAAAATTTTATTTTTAGCAAATTCCATTTGTCGACTTGTATATATAAATCGAATTTCATTCTTCCAGCGCAATTGGTTCGTGAGATATCGTAATCTATTTTTTTTTTGCAAATGGTTCCACTGTCAAAGCTCTATATAAATTCCAAGTTTCAACTTCTTAACGTAATCGGTTGCTGAAATCTAGAGATCAAAATTTTTCGTCTAAAATTCCTCCCCTTTACTACCCTCTCACACCACAACCCCTTAAAAAGTGGCCACTTAAAGGGATACACCCAGTCTATCCACAAAACGAAATTCAACTCAGTACTATGTTCAGACTACGAGATTAATGCGTTTAAAACGCGTTGAAAATACTTCCCGAACGCGTTTACGAAAACATGTAGCTACAACGCGTTTAACCGAAAACATGTACTGCGACCCTCGCGGAAATCGAAGTAAACTTTAAAAGAAACTATTTAATGCTGCAGAAACTGAATTCTGTTCTTGTGCAACGACTGCATTAGCTAATTAATTCACTTTTCATTACTGCTATACAAACAGTTGTGTTTCAAATAATTTAGAAACCATAAATTTGCTAATAAAACACAGCTGAATATCTACTTATCAAACAAATCACGTCAAGCTGTCATGTATAAAAATAAAACGAGTTGCCTAGTGTGAACACTACTTTTTAACCTCGTTCATTTTGCCTACTTAAACGCGTTTAAAACGCATAGTCTGTACAGGGTATTAGGGGTTATACGCAGTCAGGAGGCCGAAAAAAAATGATTTTTTCCTTCCTGGAAAACCATTTTAATTTATTAACATAAAAATTTATATATATGTATATTATGGTAACTTTTAACTTTATTCTGGTATTTTTTTTATTTTTAAAAAAAATGTTTTTTAAAACTGCTGTAGCTGATTGCCGGGAACTCCTATAAAAAAAACGCGTTTTGCGGTGACCACGATATCTCTGGATAGGATCATATAAAATAAAAAAAACAGAAAAGATTTCGATAGTATAATGTATTATCTAGTACTTAATCGAAGGAATACGCAAAATATTAATTTTTAACAAAATGGCGGCTTCTCAAAAAAAAATTTATATTTTCGATCAAAATTTCGCCCTTAAATTTTTTATAAAATGGAAAATATTTATCGGCGAGAAAAAACCTTCAATTAATCACTTAAAAATACATTTATAAAGCTTGTGTAAAAATTTGAGACTGATCGGTTTTGCCGTTTCCGAGAAATCTTGTTTACCGACTTCATAAACACAGTTTTGAGAAAAACGCGTTCAAAGTTTCAAAAACACTTTCAAACGCTCCGAGACGTCTTTACAAATATGAATCTAACTTCGAGAATATTTATCGGATTGAGATGAAACTTTCTGTGAATATACTTAAATATATGTACATTACGAAAATGAAAAAAAAAAATTCTGACTGCGTATAACCCCTTTAAGGGGGCGATATATGCAAACGCCTGAATTTAGACCGTTTTTCAGAGGCTTATTTACAATAAAAGGAATAAATGAATCGTTTTGAAAGTGATCATGTTTATTCATTACATATTAAAATACAATAATCTGATTTTATTAATTTTTTTTCCAAATGGCCGCCGTAGTAACCAATCTCCTGAGACCCTCGCTGCGAAAGGCAGGGACGTCATTTGTGGGAGGGCAGGGGGGGCATTTGCCCCCCCCCCCCCTGAATTATGTATTTTTATAGATTATGTATAACATACGTATATTTGTATATAAAAATAGATACAAACATAACATCTTGCCCCCCCCTAGAAAAAACTGAAATGACGTCACTGGCGAAAGGCATTGATGCCGATGATCGGCGGGATTTTTAGCATCAATTACAGCAATCTGAAATCAAAAAAATGGGTTGGAGTGTGTTTATTAAACATGTATCTTCTAGTTGAACCAAGAAAACAAAAAAAAAACCAAAAAATCGCGAATTAGCACGCCTCATAAAAAAAGTACGATTTTTGACCCTTTTTTTCGACAGTTTTTGGGTCAAAAACGCAAAATTTTGAAATTTTTTTTGGCATTTTTGAGGTTCAACTAGAAGCTTATACTATAGAGAAAACGTGTGCCAAGTTTTATAAGAATCTTTTTGAGTTATTTAAAAAAAGTCGTCTCGAGAAAAACGCGTTTAAAGTTTTGACACACAGAAACTCTATGATGCCCATGCAGAAGTCCTTCAGTACGTTCATAGTACTCGCTTTGTTTTCTCAGCTCTTCTTGACATGCTTACCCGGGTCTTCAATACAAAAGGCCCCAAGGTCATACATCCGAAAAACAGGTAGCGAGAGTCGAGCGCTCCAGTACGGACTCAATAGCGCTCGAGCGTCAAGTTGAGGCGGAGCACTTAAATGAGTTTTTAATCGATAAATAATGCGAATTTTATTCTAAAACTTTGCAAACATATTTTTTAGATGTTAATTTAACTATTTATGCAAAAAAAAGAAACTCGAATTTTTGAAAATTTTACATGTATCGCCCCCCTTAATAACTGAAAGGGTTTGGGAGGTACGAGGTAATATAGTAAAATATTAGTAATATAAATTAAATAGACTCACGTGAAGTAGAATCCAACTCAAACTTCTAGCTTTCACTTAGGAAACAATAAACTGAAATTCAATATTTCGATTATTTTGCATAAAAAAATAAAGATTTGTACAAAAGATCTTCTTGAAATTTAGTTAACTGCTGGATGGGTCTAGCCATTTACGAGCGTGTTGCCATCTTCTGTCATATTTCCTAAATACGCACTTACACAAAATTTAATTATCTTCAATGAGTCCACTCCATCATATTCTAGAAAAATTTTTTCCGGCGATAGATTGTTAGCCTAACGTCCAACCCTAGCAGGAAGAGCCGAATGGATATAGAAGGATAATTAAGAAAGGTTTTTTTGGGACTGGATTTTGTTGACAAGTAGGAAAAAGTGTATTCGAACGCACAACATTTGGATTAATAGGCTATCAGGTTCAATACCAAATTAAATTCTTAATATTACCAAGTTAAGCATTTTAAACGGTTACAACGTGAATCTTGATTGTTGTATATAAAATTCATCACGTCCCCTGAATAAAACTACTTCCATGAGGATTCTTTACACAGAAACCACATCAAATTGAAACAAATGCAAACGGATTGAAAGTTGCTAGTTTTTAATTAAACACGCATCGGATATTTCTCTAAGTGCGTGTACAGTATCTCAAAGCCTCCTCTAAGATCTAGTTCTTAGGCTAAGCCATTCCTAAGATATGTAGCTATGAAGTTTTCGCTTCACAACATAGTGAAGACTCAAACCCTCCCCTTATACTCACCACTAAACAGAATTCGATTGAAAATATCTCTGGTCGCGGCCAGTAGATATATGCGTTATATTAATTTCTAGAAAAAAAACTTAAAGCATTGAATTTTTTTTTTCAATATTTCCAGAGCGCTGCACATGAAAGAACATCCCGACTACAAATACCGGCCACGACGAAAACCGAAAACCCTCGCAAAATCTCCAATACCCCAAAGTCAAACGAAAGACACAAATCACCATCATTCACCGAAATATCCCTTCAACTCCACCCTCGAACTAACACTAGGCCTTCCGCAACGAAATCCACCATTCCCATTACCACACTATCCACCACTCGATCCTACCATAGCGCTCGATCTTCAGGCCCGTCTGCAAGCAATGTACGCAGGCGGACTTTATCATCCCTGGCGATATTTCGGATGTTCACCACTTCTCACAGCAGATGCACCACCTTCACCACCGTCAGCTCCCACTCAACTCGCCTACATGTGCGCGAAACAGCCGAAAACTTCACCACAAACGGCTCAAAATCAACCGAATCCACCAAATATCATATGACCAACTCCGTTGCGCTACGGCGCCGAACATGCAACAGTGTAAATGGTTCGAATATGCGGTGTTAATGTAAATACGAACGAAAATTGCTCTCTTTGTTGTTTTTAATACAGTGAAAAAAATATACGTAAATAGTGACGAAAAGGGAATGATAAAAATTGCGTTAAAAATGTGATAAATAAACAAAAAATTTAAAAAAAAATCATATCATGAAATGAATGAATTCGAAATATTATGAAAAAAAAAATGATTCAGTGGATATATATAAAAATTTAACATCATGCAATAGTGCTACCCACTTAAAAAGTGAAGGAAAAAAGCATTTAGGCCAATGTGCGTAAGTAGGATATAAGATGTGCAATAAATTGCAATAAAAAAAACAGCCATACAAAAATATTTTAGGGGTATTCTTCTCTTCGTGAAAATCTAGATTAAAGAGCTACGAATGCCCCCTTAAATTTAAGTTCATCTCCTGTAACTGTGAAGCCAACAAACAAACAAAAATCAATTTTTAATAGTGAAATGTAGTTTTTTTTCTAATTTCTATTGAATTATAATGGTATTAATTAACAAACAAATACATTTTTTATTATCAAAAGTAGATGCTACTTGTTTTGATATATCAAAAAAGAGAAGAAAATAAAACATACTCAGGGCCGCCCTAACCACAGGGCTAAATGGGCTATAGCCCCGCGGCGCAAGCCTTTTTGGGGCGGCGATTTTTATAGATGTTATATTACTTTATTATTTTAATAATAAAGTATTTTTTAGTTATTATTAGTTATTTAGTTATTAGTTATTTTTATTCAAGACAGAAATAACCAATTAACCTGTTCTAAATGAAATAGGCGCTACGAAACAACCTACAACACGGTCTGGAAAAAATACTGTGTAACGCACAAGCAAAAAAGTGATGAAGGAAATTTTCCCTATTTTTAAATTACTTTATTAACTAAACTTTGATATGTTTAAGTATGTGGTCAACCAAAATTTTTGACATTCGGGACGTAAAACTATATAAAAAACCGATTTAAAATTTTTGATTTCATTCAACTAGTACAGTTCGAGCCGCCATTATGTCATGCTCAGCAAATGGGCGCTATGCTTCAACTACGTTTTGCGCGCCCTCGCGGGACTAAAGAGATTTAAACTCCTTTTTCGCGTTCATGTTTGGCTGACGGACGCTACGCTCCAACAACTTTCTGTGCAGCCCTGGGGCCAAAGGGATTTAAAAACCCTTTCTCACGTTCATGTGTAAGAAAAATGTCAAACGGAACCGTCATGGCGGTTCGAATTGTATTGGGTGAGTAAAATCAAAAATTTGAAATTGGTTTTTTTTATAGTTTTACGTCCCGAATGTCAAAAATTTTGGTTGACTACATAGTTAAACATATCGAAGTTTAGTTTATAAAGTAATTTAATAATAGGGAAAATTTCTTACATCACTTTTTCGCAAATGAAGTCCACCGCAGCGAGTGCTTATTTTCAATTCGGAAGGAGGAGGATTACGCTGACTAGTAAACTTGCACTTCGCTTTCACTCAAAACTAATTTGTACAAAGTTCGTAGTCAAACGATTACTTGAGTTTTAGTGAGTTCCGTAAATTAAGTGAAGACATTTTGACAGGATATTTGTATGGCAGCTACACGAAGGACTAACAAGATTTTCTTCATAATCATACATTTAGCTCTAACAATTGGTAAAATCTACAAATTCAAAATTTCAAAGTTGTAGCTTAAACTGTTCTGTTATCGTCCAATATTTTTAAACAGGTGTTTTAAGGCCTTTTCGTATGGGAGCTACCCGAAGGAGCAAAGGAATTTTACTGACTAATAAAATCGAACTTCATTTTCCCTCAAAACTAATTTATACAAAATTTCAACGTCGTGCGCTCATTCTTGAGTTATAGTAAGTGCGATGAATTAAGTGAGAATATTTTTACAGGATTTTTGTACGGCAGCTACTCGAAGGATTCATGAGCACTTTTTCATATTCATACCTTAAACTACAAGTATTGGAGAACTAACGTGTACAAAATTTCAAAGTCGTAGCGTGCGGTGTACCGAAGTTATTGGCCAATATTCTTGAACACGTGTTTTAAGGACTTTATGTCAACTGCCCTTTAATGAACTGAGCATTACAAATTCGACCAAACATTCAGATTTAAAATTTCAAGATCCTAGGTCTAGGCGTTCTTTAGTTATCGTGTGCACGGACAAGCAGATGGGCGGACAGACGGAGAAACGGACGGACAGACAGACGGACGTCAAGTGGATTCGAAGTTTTTAGCCACAAATAAACAAAAAATAATATAGGTATAACCCTTTTTCGTCATTGGCTCGGTTCTATGCATTACAAGCTTTTGGACTGGATTAAACTTATAACACTATCAGATTTCATCTAGAGTATGTATAAATACTTTACTATTGAAAAATAATAAAGTAAAATAAAATTAACAACAACCACATTCAGAAGGAAAATTATACTGTTTTACTTAAAAAAATATTCGTCTGTCCGCGGTAGATGCCATACACCGTACGCAAACGCGCTTGAAGGGACATAGCTTACAAACCCGTTAAGATATTAAGTTGAAATTTTTATGGTGGACACATTGAGTAAACACCTACGAGTGGTGTCTTTTGGATGGTGAAGTGTGAGGGGGGGAAGGGGGGGGGATCGTTTTAGACGAAAAATTTTGATTTTTAGATCCTTGGAACCGTTAAAAAACTTTGACAACTTTGACACTCCCGAACCATTTATACTAGGAAGATAAAATTTAGTTTCTATATATAGAATTACAAGTAGAGACAACTGAATGTAAAATTTTTCAGTGGGAGAAAGAGCACTAAAATGAGGGGGATTTTTCAAAAAATTAATTTTTTATATCTCATGAAACGTACTAGATATCATCTTAAATGTTGACCGGTAGACCTCTAGTAGGGAAAAAAATTATGGGGGTCCGGGTTTCGAAGGTGATGATGGAAGGAGGTGGAAAGGAAAAACAAAGCTGATTTTTATTTCTCGAGCCGCAAAGGATAGAAAACTAAAAACTTTACGACTATATAGAGCAACTATAGAGACATCTTAGGAAAACTTTGATAGGGTTAGCAAGGTACGGGGATGGGGGTGGTTTTTTATATCTCAGAAACGGCTTATGCTAGAAAGTTGAAACTTATTACGTATATGAAGATGTGCTACTGGAGCAATTAAAGGAAAAAAAGTTCAGCACGCTTATTCTGGAAAACGGCGGATTTTTTATTCCCGCCGACTATGCGGTTCACATTCGATTCCCATTCACGGCACATGCGATTATTGGAAACATTCGGAAGCTACTTTATCGATATACTTTAAAAACATCTTTTCCGGGTATTTGAAACTATATTTTAAGGCAGAAAAATGTCCAAAATTATAATATACTGTAAATGTGAGAGATGAAACATCTCAAATTTCTCTTTATTAAATGCCAATTACTTTCCGAAAAAAAGTTTAAAAATGCGACTAGTTCATTGCGGATTTCAACTGTCAAATTTTCGAGAAAGTGAATCGTTCGCGCTTCTTCAATAATTTAGAATTGAGTGAATCCCAGTTCACTGTTCCGCCGGTGGGTTCAAAAATAAGGGTGCAGATTTTAATTGGTGTTCAGAGTTTGAGTAAAGAAATAGCCGTGAAAAGGTTTTTTTCCAACTTTTTCACGAATTCCGATATACGAGTACTTCTTAGATCTAATGAGATATCGATTTCACTTGTAAAGGCTTTAAATATAAAGGGAAAAACCCCTATTTAAGCATTTTTCGATATTGAACCCCCTGTGGTGTAAGGTATTGTTCAAGTTTTCACGAATTTCGAAAATATTTTAGGTATAATGAGATCGAATGCGCTTTTAGTTCTATTGAAAAAAAATAATAAATGTAAATAAATACAAAAATCTGCCAACAGTCTGGGCGCAACTTTATTATTCTTTGGGAAGAAGTCCGAAACGCGTTTAATAGTGAAATGCAGCGAAGGTTACTATTCGATTGACAACCTAAGAAATAACCAGGAGGCTATTTGGAACGTCATTTTTCAGGTTGTCAGTCGCATTGTAACCTACACCGCATCTCAGCATTAAACGTTAAACGTTTCGGACAAGTTTTCTTTGCCCCCTTCCGTACGCCAATGGATATTTGGAATTTTTTTCAAAACGATTAACAAGTACATCAACGTATACCCACCAAGAATCAAGTTTCTAGCATAAGCTGTTCCAGAGATATCCAAATTCTTTACTCCACAATTAAAATAATTGAAGATATGCATTTTCACAGAGGACTCGGACACCCTTTTCATGAAACCTTTAACATACCACACCTATCGGAAAAGTTAACATAGAAAGAAAAGGATTGTAATTATATAACCTTTTTTACTAATTCTTCGAATACACAAAATTTGAAAAGAACCGTCGATGGCAAGCTCACAAATTTCGACAATTTTGGCCATTCTTAATGAAATGACCCTTTTACAAAATAATTAAGGATTTGTTGCTTCCCACCCTCCTAGCACCCACTCCTTACCTCACACTGACGCCTGTAAGAGTTTCTTGGTAGAAATTCATCCGTAATGGGTTCGCAAAATATAGTGGTCCGACGTTTTCCCCACTCTACGCACAAAACTATCCCTACCATAATACTTTTAGTTCTTATACCTATTCAAAAATAATGGATCTATTCCTACTGTTTTTATCGAATAGAACAAGATTTCGGGCTAGAAATAATTGGATAAAATTTTTTATTGCATTTCACTAATTTTAATTGGTTAAAATCGCTCGATCCAGAATTTGTTAATAAAACAAAAACGTTATACCTATGCTAAGAATTTAAATTTTTCGCTATATGCTTGCTTTCCATCAACTCTAGATAGTTGATCCATTGAACAGAATGCACAACACCATGAAAAGAAGTTTAGCCTCCAGTTTAAATTGGGTAATATTGGGTAATCTTGGGCAATGTATAAGCCAGGTTGATGCCTTGTAAGAAAATATTCATCTGACTGAGCTACAGTTGTATACGAATTAAAAACATCCATATTTCGTTGTTGTATCGTTGTAGAACACTTCCTTCTACCTTTGCATTGAAAGTCCTCTGTACGGTGTATAACGAAAACTAAGAGCGTCCTCCCTACCTCCGTTAAGTGTTCTTCACGATCTCAAAGAAGAAAGTCCCATCCTACCGGCTGCGCCAATGTTGTATTTTGTGGGTATGCGTGATACCCGATCAAAACACTATGGTAAGTCCCGCAAGGGATTTGGGACCTAAAAGATGGATTTCTCCGGCACCTCATTTCTGAGTGCCAACGGTGGAGACTGGTGGGATGTGGTTTCTCATAATTGATAGGCCGACGAGTCCATTTGTTGATTTGAAAATAGAGAGTGGTTTAAAGTTTCTTACCTAAATTTTAAATTAGATGACTTTTTTTCAAAGGCTAAAAATAATACTTTTACTGTAGTTCGGTTTGAATATAAAAATGACTGAGCGCTTACCACTAGCTATCAATAAACTTATATATTAAAAAAGTCCCGACTGACTAGGAACTGAGTGCTGTATTCCGCTTTGGGAAAATACTCAGTTACATGTCACTCGGCAAAACATTGCTGACATTGGGTTCCGGGTCTTGGTCTCGGTCGCACATTGCGTGACGAAATCTGAAGCTCCAAACAATTTTATTTTATTTGTAGCTTCGACCTCAACCGGACAATATGAACCGGCGCTTAAGTCCGAATCCGCAAGTTAGCAATATTACTTAATGATACTTAACACTACCGGCATTTCCAGTAGGTCAGTAAACAAACAGAGTTATTTACGTTAATTATTACGAAACTGACCTACCGGCAATGGAGATATGAGGGGAAATCCAAGCATTTGGATTAGATAAGGGAATAGGGATGCTGCTACAGTGCTAGGCACAACAATAGTAATGTATTTGGGAATGAAAGGAAAGTCTTGACTGGTAATTGGTTTCAATAAAGTATTACAAAGAATTGGATCCTCACAGCTGGGGCAAAGCTAAGTATGTTATTCGTCAAAAAAGATTTACTTCTTCCTCCTTTAGTATCTTTCGAATCAAGAACAGATTCAAAAAAAATTCATTTCTCATCTACACCGAGCATAATATTATCACAGCATTTCCTCGCTGAATCGACCACCCCACACCCTCAACAAATTTTCTATAATCTCCATCTCCAAACATTACAGCCCTTAAACTGGCCCCAAATTGAAAACAATTCGCACATCCTATCCAATATAAAATCATATCTGATTTTTCGTGGCTGAATGCGTTGGTGGTACTTCACGCCAATCCAAGGACAATACGCCGAAATGTAATATACTCGAAGGGTAGTATTACGGGAAGGGTGCATAATCTTCTACTGCATACACGAACCTCCATATACTAATGAGGAGGGTTGTGAAATCGAACAAATTTGTATGTCTTGTTACAACTGACTGATCACGGAATTGTGTTAAGGACTCAAGGATACACGAGAAAGAAACATTCAATGAATATCAAAAGGGGTGGTTTCACTCAAAATCTCTATCGCTTTCATGCCCAAATAGAAATATAAGTGGCCATGAAAGAGGGTTGGTGTCTGTTATGCGATTAGTGATTTCTTTATCCCGTTTTTATTGACGCGATTATGTCTTATTCATGGGAAATTTTTTATTTCGATTAAGTTTTTTTAAGGAGTGTATTCGAGCAATTTTGCACAAAAGAGTTAGGAATTTTGTTAAAAAGTGTTCTTGCGTATCCCAAAAATTTACCACCCCGTACATCTGTTTACAATAATTAAGTTTTTCATGAACTTCGTGATGAAGGTGTAATTATCTTTACCACATTGAATTCTCTTACATACGAAGGTGGATACAATGAATTTCGTCTGGAGATTTTTTTAGGTAATAACATAATATTTTTATACAGTAAATCAAAACAAAACAAAAAAGTATTCCATATAAAACTTCGCGTAAATCGACGCATCGGTACTCCAGCGGAATTCGATGTGAGCTCATTTCCCCTGGGGTAACTGAATCATGCAGAACTCTTGCGGAACATTTTAAGTGCTCACTGAATTATGTTTACGAGACTAGATTTAACACCGAATATCAGTACTCAACCTGTGATGGAATTTAAAACCTAATATCAATATCAATATCAATGCACGTGTGCGTTTTACAATAAAGAAGTTATAAAAAATACCTTTTCACAATAATTGATGTATATCCACCCTTGTGGATCACCAACTGCTGTTTTTATATTATTTCTTCAATCTTAACTCTAAAAATATTATATGTCTACTAGGGATGAAAACTTTGTAGTTTCGGGAATTCTTATCTATACAGAACTGTGTATTTTATTGAAAAACATTCTACTTGTATGTACATAGCTTCTGTATCTATTCAATGCTGGCAGAGTACTGTCTTTAAGCATTCACAAGCGTCAAATTGCAACAAACTTTTTTAGCAGTTTATTGCCACTAAATTCTAAAAATTGCTAAAATTTACCTAGTTTTAGGTAGGCGATAATATGGAAAACAGTAAAATCGAGAATTTCGATAAATAAATTGCTCCACTGAAAAACAAATAAATTCGGATATTCAGGTTTCTTTCCGACGGTATTCAGTACTGAAAATATATATGAATTCGCCAAAGTTTGAATTCAGCCTGACTAAACTTTCACATGGAATTAAAATATTTAGTACTGCAAGACCAGTATGTCCTCAAAATATTACACAAGGATATGAACTGGGTAATCTGGTAAACTAGTGTGGGAGTACTTAAAAAAATTATTATGTAACTTTAGTTCAAAGAAATATGTATTTTAAAGATGAACCATATTCCAACCTAAAAGTTTGTAACACATAGAATGTGGAATCTGATGAACAAAATTTTATATTGGATGTAAATACAAATAAGTTCTCGTCGTTTTTTTCAAAATTTGAGCCTTTATTGTGGGAAATTGGTTACATAATTATGTTTTAAAATATTGTCCATCGCTAGCCACAACCTTTGCCCATCTTTCTGGCATTCCGCGTTGAAAAAACTCCACGTCCTTTGAGGCGATCCACGAATCGACCCAATTTTTGACATCTTCGTAAGAACGGAAGTGCTGCTCAGCCAGGCCATGCGTCATCGATCGGAATAGGTAGTAGTCGGAAGGAGCGATGTCTGGTGAATACGGCTGGTGGGGTAGGACGTCCCATTTCAGTGTTTCGAGGTAGGTTTCCACAACCTGAGCAACATGTGGCCGAGCTTTGTCGTGTAGCAAAATCACTTTGTCGTGTCTCTGCTCATATTGCGGCCGTTTTTCTTTCAATTCTCAGCTCAAACGCATTAGTTGTCTTCGATAAAGAGGTCCTGTGATGGTTTCACTCGGTTTCAGCAGCTCATAAACTTTTTGGCAGGCCGAAATGCTCCTTGTCTTCCACGCCAAAATCACCCATTTTGTAGCGACGAAACCATTCGCGACACATTGATTCAGTAATAGAAGACTCACCATAAGTTTCTGAAATTATTCGACTCGCCTCAGCCGCAGATTTTTTAGAATTGTAAAAGAAAAGCAAAACTTTCCGCAAATGACGCTTATTTGGCTCAAACTCCGACATTTTCACGGACAGTTGTTGCCAGATGTCTAATGTTGCCATATTACGTTTCTGGTCCGCCATTTTTTAACAGTATTTTGCGTTAGCGTCATCTATAGGAAAACGACGAGAACTTATTTGTACACCAATATTATTTTTTAATGGACAAAAACCCTTAAATCCTCTTGCTGTTTATCTGTGCACCAGTCTGTTTATCAGAATGCACGATAACTAAAAAATGTGGACTTCATTCGTTCTCTTAAACACGTGTTCACGAAAATTGCATTAGCTTATGATCGGTTCAAGCTAGAAACAATATTAAAAAAAAAATATTCAAACATTTTTTTATGAAATTATGCATTTATCTCGGAGAAACAATTACAACTCAAGAAATTGTTCAGCAAGAAATTAAAATTTTTCCAGAAGTTCGTTAGTGTGAAAAATATCTTCACACCTCCGGCTAGCTCCAAAAGTGATTAAAATACGGTATTATGAATATTGACTATGGC
This sequence comes from Beris morrisii, assembly GCA_951812415.1. Classification (NCBI taxonomy): domain Eukaryota; kingdom Metazoa; phylum Arthropoda; class Insecta; order Diptera; family Stratiomyidae; genus Beris; species Beris morrisii. The sequence goes on from OX638310.1 coordinate 63,999,779, forward strand.
ATAAGAACTGTTCAAGCTGGGAATTTGAAATTTGGCATATAGTAAAAACAGAACATCGAGAAATTTGTGTAGGCTCCATAGAAAAGTTATTGATAAAATTGTACATTCATCTTGCAAAACTTACAATAACTCAAATACATATAAAAGTCCTTTGAACACGTGTTTACGGATTCTGGTCGATAAGTTTAGAATTTTAAAATTAAAAATTGTGATATTTTACCGAAAGTTAGAGCATCCATTTTTTTGATTTGGCTATTTTGTTTGATCAAGCTCTGTGTGAATTTAGCTACATAGACTGCACTTAGCAAAAACAGGATCATATTGTTTTCATCTTATTATGGGTCATTCCATCAAGAATCGCCAAAGTTGTGACCTTACCATCTCCGATTCTTTTGAAAATTTTTGTACTTGAAGAACTAGTAAAAACAAGCCAATCGTATAATACTCTAGATGAATACTGAACTCCGATTTATATTGTAGTTGGGGATAAAGCAGAATTACGTGTGTGCATGTTGTATGTCCTTTATTAAGGACTGCCATTATATTGCTACTCAAAACTAAAAGACAATATTCAGTGTTTAATTTCATATCTTGAACTGGGTAAGTCATCGAAAAAAAATTTCCTTTTTGAAGGACTTTTACATGGGAGGTTCAGGAAGGACTCACTGGATTTCTTACATATTTATCCTTTTCCTTGGAGCCAATTAAAAATGAACGTGTACAAAATTTCAAATTCGTAGCTTGAAGCGTTCAAAAGTTATCGAAAAATATTGTTGAACACGTGTCTTAAGGACATTTTGTATGGCAGCTACCAGAAGGAGTAAAAGGATTTCGCTGATTAGTAAACTCAAACTTAGTTTTTACTCAAAACTAATTTGTACAAAATTTCCAATTCATAGCTAAAAGATTACTTGAGTTATAGTAAGTTCCGTAAATTAAGTGAAGACGTTTAGACAGGATATTTGTATGGCAGCTACACGAAGGACTAATAGGATTTTCTTCATATTCATACATTTACATCCAACTATTGGAAAAATAATACATACAAAATTTCAAAGACGTAGCTTAAACCCTTCTGAAGTTATCGGCCAATATTCTTGAACACGTGTTTTAAGGACATTTTGTATGGCAGCTACCAGAAGGAGTAAAAGGATTTCGCTGAACAGTAAACTTGAACTTCCTTTTCACTTAAAACTAACTTGTACAAAATTCTGAATTCGTAGCTAAAAGATTACTTGAGTTATAGTGAGTTTCGTAAATTAAGTGAATACATTTTGACAGGATTATTGTATGGCAGCTACACGAAGGACTAATCGGGTTTTCTTCATAATCATACTTTTGGTTGTAACTATTGAAAAAGTAACACGTACAAAATTTCAAAGTCGTAACTTTAGGCGTTCCGAAGTTATTAGTCAATATTCTTGAACACGTGTTTTAAGGACATTTTGTATGGCAGCTACCCGAAGGAGTAGGACGATTTTGCCCGTTAACGAACTTAGCCTTACAAATTCAACCAAACATCCAGATTCAAAATTTCAAGATCCTAGGTGAAGGCGTTCTTGAGTTATCGTGTTCACGGACAGACGGACGGACGACGGACGGACGGACGTCAGGCGGATTTGAGGTTTTTGGCCACAAATAAACAAAAAATAATATATAACTTTTTTTCGTCCGAGGCTTGGTTCTATGCGTTACAAACTTTTGGGCTGGATTAAACTTATAATACTCTATATGATTTCATCTAGAGTATAAAAATAATTGAAATTCAAGTTTTTGTTTCTATCTCATTTTTTAACTAACAAAAACAACAATAATCTTTAAAATAAGCCCTACTTTATTATTCAAGGATAAAAATTACCAGAGATATGAATTTTCAAAGAGGACTCGGACATCTTTTTTGGGAAATGTTTAACAAAAAATGAGATAGAAACAAAAACTTGATATCATATTTTTTTTTCACTAATTCTTCAAGCACACAAATTTTCAAAAGAATCGGCGATCATAAGGTCACACTTTTGGCGATTCTTGATTAAATGACCCTTTTTCTATAAAATAATTGAGAACGACTATAATGTTCTTCGAATTTTTTGACCCCGATCCCATTGAGATCCCAAGTTAATTTTTTGGTATGTTTTGAAAAACAGTATAACCTACAAAATATAAAAAAATAAAAAAAAATTATCATTATCCTTGAAAAAAATTTCAAGAATAATTTTTATTGCGACAACCTTCCCCTTTAAAACAAGCCATATTTTATTATTCCAGGATAAAAATTACCAGAGATATGAATTTTCAAAGAGGACTCGGACACCATTTTTGCGAAAACTTCAACATACTATAATTAACAAAAAAATGAGATAGAAACAAAAAATTTAATTTCAATTATTTTTTTCACTAGTTCTTCAAGTATAAAGCATAAAGTGTAAAGTATAAAAGTATAAATTTTCAAAAGAATCGGAGATGGTAAGGTCAAAAATTTCGTCATTCTTGGCGGTTCTTGATGGAATGACCCTATTACCTACGCAATATGTTGTGTTGTAGTCTTTTTATCATAGTGCGTTTACACTCACCCTTGAGGCTCATCTCGAGGCGAGCCTCTACTCCTATCAGGCCATTGCAAACCGGTTTTCGTCGGCTGTGCTCTTTGCTGCGTTGAAAGCAATTTACACTCAACATGCCTTTACGGCGCAACTTACCTATAAGTGCGAAACGACAGAAATACGATGAGCTGCGAATTGTGGGGTACCACAGTTTATTGCATGTGTGTACACATATGGAAACGTGCGTCGAAGAAAAAGTTGAAGAACATTAGACTCTTGCGACTGCTCGAGCCATCTGATTGGTTGATTTTATGGTGGGGATAGAGGCGCGACTCAAACGTTGAGTGTATGGTAAATCCACCATCATGGTTCTGTTTTGTGCGTTGCATTGCACCGTAGAACTACAGTAAAAGCTAATTACAGTCCACATTGCAGTGGAGTAAAAAAAATCGGAGAACGGTTGAAGTATGTATGTTTAGAAAATTCGAAATTGGTCTTGAGTGAGGGTGGCCGCCCCCTCCGCCCCCCTCCCCCTGTATCCGCCAATGCGTGTAGCTGCCATATAAATGTCCCTGAAGAAATAAAATTCTTGTAGGAAGAGATCTTGAGGTTGGAGGGCTTGGGGAAATCCTTCCACCTCGCATGAAAGGCAGGCTAGGAATGTGTTTTCTTAGCGAATACACTGGAATAATGTTTGAAATCGATGGTTCAATCTTTCATTGGGGTTTGGAAACAACACGATCATATCTAATCAAATTTGCAATACCTAATATTGTCGTCGAATAATTTCGAACTCCAGGCGAATATCAAATGCTCAATTCTGTTCGGCAAACTGTACACCTTTAATCCATTACAAATTTTACACTGTTCGTCTAGAACCCTTCGAGAATACCATATAACTCCCATGCCTAATGTTAATGGATCCTATCGAAAATACCAATCCGACTGCAATCCTTTTCTACTACGGTTCCTTCCATCCGACTTTATTTCCACGTATAAGTATTTGTGTATCTTCTTCAGATATCCTCAGAGATATAAGATACGAATAGGTATCCTTTCTACCTAAAGAGATTGTTACGAAAAAGCTTTATCTACAGTTTTTCCTTCTGTATTGTCCTCAATACCATAGTACACGTACCTAACGATAGATTGTGTATGGGCGTGCATTGAATTCCAAAAAAAAATCCTTGATATTCATTCGTCGACGATTGGAATCAAAATCATAAGAAAGGGACTTTTTTTCTTGTTGTTCCGAATTTCAAAAGGACTTCAGTCCTATAAGAAAGGAATTGATGTGGCACATACCTAAAATGGGATAGAATTGATTCGAAGAGATTGAGAATTTGCTATGTCGGGACGAAAAAAAAGGATATCTTCCTACTGTTATTTTCTTCGACGTTTTCTTTGTAAATTCGTTTTATGTTCCTTACTGAATGGAACGTGTGTATGGAAGATATTTGAGGGTGATGATTGGCGCGAACAAATTGTATTTTATGCATAAAATAGGACTTTTATGCTTCGACTATTTTCCCAATGATTTCATTTATTGAAGGTGTTGAGTGGAAGGAAATGCGAAGTCAAGGGGAGGATTGGCTGGAGGGCAGTTTTGGGGTGAAACAAATTTTGGAAGCAACTTGATATAGAATGTATAAACATAGAATTGGAAGAAGCGGTCCGAGGGTTTGCTACTACCGATACACCTAGATATGATCAACATTAAGTACCAAAGAATTAACTTTCTGGCTTGAAGCACTATATGAAAATTAAAAGGATCCCTAACCTCGAGGTCCCGAGACCGTTTGTTATAAAACCATATTTCAACTTTCTAGCGTAATCAGACCATGAGGTGAAGAAACCACTCGCTGTACAAATTGTTCAATATCTCAAATATTTCAGATCCCATAGGATTAATGAAGGATGAGTTAACAACCAAACCAAAAAAAAAAACAACTATGTTAAGGAGCTTCAAGAGAAAAGCAGATCGAACGAAAGGATGATCACAATTTCCCAACTTAGATTGAAGAAATATCATTGATGATGCCAAGACTCGATTTTGTATTCTTACGTTTTACGACTAAATGACCCCAAAAAAGCAAATTTGGGCAAATTTGGGCGAGGCTTTATATATTATTTTTTAAGGAACGCGTTTAATACTAAGGTGCGGTGCAGGTTACTATGCGACTGATATATGGATTTTTGAAGTACAATACCAGGTTTTGAGCGTTTCTATCACATTTTTCCCCATTCTACCCATATTGACCATTCCTTTGCAAAAAGCTGCATAATCGGTGCTATCCGTCCGTCTGTCTTTCTGTCTGTCCTTCCGTCTGTCTATCTGTCTGTCCGTCCTTCTGTCCGTCCGTTTGTCTGTTCGTCCGTCTGTCCATCCTTCTGTCTATCCGTCTATCCGTCTGTCCGTTTGTCCGTCTGTCCGTCCATCTGTCCGTTCGTCCGTCTATCCGTCCATCTGTCCGCCTGTCCGTCCGTCCGTCTGTCCGTCTCTCTGACCGTGCGCACGATAACTCAAGAACACCTAGACCTATCTAGATGTTTGTTTGAATTTGTAAAGCTGATTTCATTAAAGGGCAAAATCGCTCTACTCCTTCGAGTAGCTGCCAAACAAAAAGTCCTTAAAACACGTGTTCAAGAATATTGGCCAACAACTTTGGTTCACCTTTAGCTAGGACTTTGATATTTTGATGATGTTGCAATTGCTGTCTCGGGTAAGTACCTCAACACGCTGAGTGAGATATTGCAGAATGCTCTTCCTATCCTCTCCAAATGGGCAGCTGAATGGTTGGGTGTGAACCCACGCAAAACGGAATTAGTCTTCTTCTCCAGGAAATAGAAAATTCCTCACGTAGACCCTCCTTCTCTGAATGGTACTAGTCTAGCTTTCACCGATAGTGAAAAATATTTGAGTCTTATTTTGGATAGGATACTTCACAGGAAACCTAACATTCAGGAACGGGTAAGGAAAGCAACAGTTGCGCTTTACTCGTGCAAAAAGTCCATTGGCAAAAAATAGGGTATGCAACCCCGAATAGTTCATTGGCTGTGTCCGTCATCAGACTGATACTTATGTATGGTGTTATTGTCTGGTGGACGGCCTTAGACAAAGCAGTTAAGTGCACCACCCTAGAGAAGGTACAGAGATCAGCATGCATATGCATCAGTGGAGCTCTGAGAACAACTCCCTCTGCAGCACTAGACATGCTATTCAGTCTGCCACCCCTAGATATTTTTGGCAAACAAATGGCAGCCAGTGCAGCCATTCGACTTAGGGCCTCTACACAGTGGACTGGCATATATGCAGGTCACTTAACAATCTTGAATCACTTCAATAACATTCCTGAAAACACCGACAATACCCCTCCCAGTTATGATTTTGACAAAAATTTCCTAACAACCATCCCAACACGTCTAGAATGGGAAGGGAAGGGAAGAGTCTGCCCACATATATACGGACGCCTCCAAAACTGAAGGCGGGTTAGGTGGAGGTGTTTTCTCTGACATGCAACTCCTTCCGCCTTCCGGACCACTGTAGTGTCTTTCAGGCTGTGCTTATGGCGATCAAGGATGCCTTGTCCTGGCTGAGGTGTAATGTAATATCTACTAGGATCTATCTATTAATATTTTCACAGACAGCCAAGAGGCAATAAAATCCTTGAAATCGGCCTCGACAATATCAAAGGTCGCCGCAGAATGTCTATCATCTCTTAAGGAGATGGCAGAGTAGTTCAATATTCTTCTGTGCTGGGTGCCAGGACACAGGGATATTCCAGGGAACTGCATGGCTGACGAACTCGCTCGTCGCGGTACTACCCTTCAGATTATGCCGGAACATAGAAATCTGGGTGTGCCTCTCTCTACATGTAAACTGCTACTGGGATTGGACTCAATTGAGAAAGCCAACTCAAGATGGGCAGACGGTATTACGTGTCACACTGCGAGACAGATCTGGCCGGAGCTGGATCTAAAACGCTCTAAAAGGCTGACTGTTTAGACTCCCCAAACATAATTTCTATTTTTTTTATAATATTTATAATTGTTACACTTCTAATCTTAAATACTTTCGTTCCGCACTGTCCACCCAATTTCACCTCGCCAAAATTGGTCCAGTTCAACGGAAACAAAAGCTCAATCGGGCTATTTAAGCCACGCGCAACGTCGGCTCGCCCTCTTTTGATACAAGTCATTGAACATTCGCGATCGTAGGCCAAATTTGCGCTGCGAGCAGGAATCTTCAACTCGGCATTCAAAGGTAGCACCTCACACGGTTAAATTTAATATTCGGTTGAAATACGTTGTAACCCTTCAAGTAGGCCAAAATTGCGCTGCTTGAAGTGTTCCAACAAAAATCACGTTGCGTTTTCCGATTTAATTCTTTGGCATGCCGACTGCGCTGCCTTTGAATTAACATAATTTATTTTGACTAAATTCCTTTGGTATGCTTAATTGTAAATAATATTTTAAGGGGATCAAAAATAAACACTTTTATCTAATTCTACGGCATCATTTTTTATTTCAAAAGGAAACTTTGTTACAGCATTAATACAAGGTAATTCACTGACTTTGCTCAAAAGGGCGAATATCAGCACCACAGTCGGTGTCCTGACTGGACACTGTCTTATAGGTCGACATGCTAAAAAACTCAGCATCTTCTCAAACGACTTTTGTAGAAGCTGCCTGGATGAGGAGGAGGAGGAGACAGTCCTGCACCTTCTCTGTACCTGTCCAGCTCTATCAGCCAGAAGGAAAGCTCGTCTTGGAGCTTACTTCTTCAACTGTCTCGGTGATCTTGCTGCAATGGAGGTCGCGAGAATCCAACGCTTCATTGCAAGCTCTAAATGGTTCGACGGGTAGGACCGGATTCGATGATCCTATGGTAATACAACGGACCTTTTAGGTCTAAGTGTGTCCGCGTTCTCACGGGCAGCCACGCGTACCTACCTACCTAATTTTAAAAACTTTCCATCGAAAAGGATAAATATGTAAGAAATCGAGTAAGCCCTTCCCGCACCGCTCATGTTAAAGTCCTTGAAAAAGGACTTTATCCCCAACTGCAATATAAATCGGAGTTCAGTATTTCATCTAGATTATGATACGAATGGCTTGCAGCTGATCGTGACTACAGTATGTTTCTTTTTATTTATATAAATTACTATAGCTGATTGTGGTTTTAGGAATCAAAACTGAAATTTAACTGTATCGATAAGGTGTGATTTATGAAGGACTCTCAAGCTAGGACGTAGATGTTACTAGTATGGTAAGACTCAGATCAAAATTTCAGGTCTGATATTTCATACTGGTTGGGTGTAAATATCGTGAATAATATCATGGAAAGGTCAGGTATAAATCATAACTGTGATGGCATTGCGAAACAATAGCTGATTCGGTTCTGAATCATGCCCATTTTTCCTGCAAGGAAGGTCTGGCCAGATAAGTCCCAATATCCGAAGAAGACGTTGACAAAAGTATGAAATGCGTTAATAGTTTATGTCACCTTTCAAGCTTTATCTGTGATTTGAGGGTGTTCCTATCACACATTCAATCAATATTTCTACTCCCCACTAACTAGATCTATCGTCATCCAAACAATAGCCAGATAATTCGTTCAGAATGCAGTCCTTCTTCGTTTCGTATGGACACGCGCCCAGACCACCGTGCACTAATAAATACTCATAACAGAGCCTTTATTTGAGCCTGAAATTCCCGGAAAGAAAAGCAGGGGTTGTGAACCTGCACAACATCCACCCCCAAATCCACAATAGAACCGAATGACTTTCGCGCAGAGATTTGTTGTGATATCTCTGCATATTGTCCCTTCGGGGGTTATCTCAAAATGGCCAAGGGAAGCTCGTATAATAGGACCATCGCCGCATTGCTTTGATGAATACCAAATTCCGGGCATGCACTCGCTCCTGCTACTACGGCCTTATTGTTGTTTCGGCATATTCGCGTACGTTTTGCATTCTATCCACAGCCTACAGAAGCAACCCTGTACATAGTGACGAATTACAGTCTATGCAATTGTTGCATTGTTTGGTTGTCGGGACAAAAATCGCACACTAGACAAAAAAAAACCGGGCGGTAAGTGTGAAATTTTTTAAAGAGTGCACACAATTTTTTTTTTCAACATCAATTTTTCATTCTTCTACCAGTCCGGGGGAATGCAAACTAATTGCAAGTTTATTGTTTTCGCGAAAAAACCACTACGTCAGCGGAAATGTTTTACAAAATTTTTGTGGTTTTATCCCCGTCATTTGCGTAGTTTTTCCTGGATTGATTGCAACTGCTGCAAAAAGAGGACGCATTTTATTCGATTTCCTGGGATGTGAAAAAAAATTTCCAGCCGTTGTAAAGCAAAGCACCAATGGTGTATCTTAAGTCCGCCAAACAAATCAACAATGTTTTTTTTATCACAAGCATGCATCCTTTTACAAAGTTCCATCCAATTTATCCATTGTATCCCTTTTCTGTACAAGTCCTGCCATCACACCACCCGTCCTTTTTTCTGGACGCTGTGGTCACGAAGGTTCTTCCATCGACCAATAACCGAAAAACCATAGTCCAAACAGAGAAATTTGCATTCATTGAACCAGGGGCGGGAAGAATCGAATATGATGGCCAAATATTGTTTTCAAGGCATGTCACGTTTCGTCCTTTCACGTGACAATAGAGGGCCGGCCATTAATGAAGGAAGTCCAGTGACAGGAAACAGAATATAGTACAAAAATGAAAAGTAGGGTAGCAAAAAATATTCGGACACAAGGACAATTTAGCGTACAAATTTTGGAAAATAAAGCAACGAAAGAATGAACACAATCGCAGGTATTCGGAGGAAAACAAGGCAACTGTTTTCGGAGGTTCACTCCTGCTATAATTAACTTAAAAGAAGGATACCTCATTTGAATAAAATTAAGTCCATGTATTTAAATTATGGTCAGTACCGCAGCCTTTTCAAAAAATCTGACAAAATTAACAGTGGTCCACGCTAGATTAAGTTTGGGGACGTGGAGAGAGCTGAATGCAGAGCTGGTCCGGTAGTGTATTAGCGCATTAGTGTATGCGGACAAAGAATGATGACAGATTGTTGCGCTGAATCAAAGTGTTGAAAGCTGAATAGATGCTATCTCTCAGTATGTTTAGATGAGGCGAGTAGCGGAATGATATTGTCTATGTTCTAATTTTTGAAGTCATTACAGACACATCCAGGATTTCTGTGTGATTTTCCGTGTACTTATTTTGGTAAGGAATTAATTTTTAATGTAAAATATTGCTATACGTATAACATGGCAACGAAGTCAAAGTTTCCAGAAAAACTACAAGCTTCCAATTAGAATACCGTAGAAAGCTCTAAAAATTTCTTGCATATTCCCCACATATCCTACATGTTCCACACACATAAACAAATATGCTGGAAGGATCACCGCTCCAGCTCAACACATGCTGTATATATGCACAGCAGGGCTCGAACACAGAATACGTTTTTCTACTGCGAAAATGAAACGACGATCAGTTTTACTGGATATAGGATGTGCTAAGTGATTTTCATTTATAGCACCGGTATTTTTATTAATTTTAATCGAATTGTGTTTTTACTTAAAATTCCGACGAACCGCTAGTTCGCACCAACATGCAGTGTCTTGTAAGTAAGAGCGATCCAAAGAAGCAGGTGGTTTTATTTTGAAAAATTTGTGGAAAAATTTAAATATATCCTTACTTCAGTTAATACTTGTCGCTGAATATAATGTGTACAAAGAGATTGTTCGTTTCTATATGTGTATCATGGTTGACCTGACGCCATCAATAGCTTTTTATTGTGCAGTCCAGGGTATGTTTGAAGATTTTCAGCATTGGTTTTGTCACGTTATGACCTCTGAGCCTTTGAATCTAATAACAATAGAACAAAATCTGCCAACAGTCTGGGCGCAACTTTATTATTTTATGGGTAGAAGTCCTAAACGTGTTTAATGCTGAGATGCGGTGTAGGTTACTATGCTACTGACAACCTAAAAAATAACGTTCCAAATAGCCTCCTGCCTGACTCTGCTTATGAAAGTGAGTTTGTTACCTCTATTAAGGATATTTAGGTTGTTAGTATCAATAAAATCTAGAAGCAACTCACCCCGTTCATTTATGTTGGAACTTGACCACATAGTGTGATATGCATTGGCACCGCAGCCAAGTACCAGCTGCTTGTTTGTTCTCCGGAATAGGTCGACGATGCTCCTGATGACGGGCGACGCAGGTTCTGTGCAATTCACTTTCGCAGTGTTGTCTTCCTTTGTCCCTTCCTTTTTGATCCTCACTTAGATGTCTGAAAAGTTCAGGAATAGACGACCCTTAAGTGAATCTAGCTCAGCTATTGAGGCGTCATCCACAGAGAAGACAAAGGTCCGTCCACCATTCTTTCCTTTCACTATGACCCGCCATGATTCGGTCCTGAGGCCTGGGTTTTGTTAGCCTAGACGAAGCTTGAACTTGTTACCCGTCAATTCGAATCTTGGTGGGATATACGCTACGCAGGTAGTTGCCTTTGGTAGTACGGACCTATCTATCGCAACGAGCTACGCATCCTTCCAGGGCCTTAGCATAGGGGTGATCCTGATGATTCAGTCCATAGTAGATTTGTTATTACACGTGATGTAGAGCCAGCCACTAGACTGATATTTGTGCAATAAATTGTGGGTGCGGTCCGCTAGCTACAATCTTGTCCACCCCGTCCATGATTGACCGCTTGACGTCTCTCATTTCGTCTTCGGTAAGAGTGACCTCAGTGTGCTTAGAATGCATAATAGCCACTTTCATTTCAGACGCTACGTCTCTGTATGAAAGCTTGGAAGTGCTCGGCGTTGAGTTGAGCGAGCTCTGTCCTTTCACCGGCTTTCCTTTTGCTATTTTGATGCCTTCTTCAGAGGTTGGTTTGGTCTTTGTCAGGGAGACCTGAACCTTGTCATCGACAACTGGTTTGGTTTTGGTAACCTGAACCGTGTCGACGACCGCCACAGATTTTTCCGTTCTCTGCACCTTTTTTGAGACCTGTTCTGGTGTACTACCATCAGATCTGCCTCTTTTGCCAGTGTGTGTCTTGGCACCTTCCGAATCGCGTTTTGCCACAAGTTCTCTGACTTGTATCCGCGCTTCTTCCGAATCCACACCACTGGCAATTATGACCTTGATACGTCTCTTAGAGGCTCCAGAGAAGTATTCGTGTTGCCTCTTCAATTCGATTTGCGATAGGTCCGCAGGAGCAACTTCTGCATTTGGTTCCTGAATGCTGATGTCGTTCACGCTTACTACCACTCCTCTGTACAGAGATGGGGTGAGCAGATTCTGCTCTTCATGATGGTCCGGCGGTGTGAGTAGTAGGGAGTCTTCACACTCTACATCCATCTCGCCTTCAATGCCACAGCAAGTACCATGTCAACTGGGGTGCTAATTCCAGAGGACACTTCGTCGGTTTTTTTACTTGGTCAATTTTGATCCCACGAGTATGGCGAGAAAAGAAGGTCCGCACCTGCCAAGCTCCCAATACGGATGTAAGGCTAGGTTACAAGGGGGTTTCGCCCGGTTCACCCAGGAGATCGTTCAAGGTATCACATTTATACACCTGATACCATGCAGCCGTCGGCACGAGTACTTATCCACCTTAGCTTGAGTGTGGATCTCATTTAGTTCACCGCTCCTCTAAAGTAGTTAGAGTGTGAACCCCCACAATCTTTAGTTTTGCGACGCAAGCCACACCACCACGACAAGGTACAGATTCTGGGGGTGGCATCTTAAGATATAAAAACTTAATTTCTTTAAAAATGGCTGTCCCCACACTTCAGCGCAGCCCCCGCCACCCTCAAAATGTTTGCATTCAGTAGACTGCACTGATAATTCTATATACAAAACCCCTATTTTATCTTCCTAGCACAATTGAGTCGGAAGATATTGTAATTCAAAGTTTTTCACCCCCCCCCCACTCTTTTACCTCACCACCCCCCTTAAAAATGTTAGCCCTTTTCTAATCTCCTAGTATCTCTTAAGACAACTACAAAAATTCAGCCGTCTGACATCAATCGTTCACGAGATATGGATTTTGGAATGTTTCAATCCCAGCTTTCAAGAGTTTTGGACTCATTGTTTCCCTACACTTGCACACCCCTAGACCCCTATCGACCATTTTTTTGTAAATGGGTCCACTATCACAGTTCTACAAAAGTTCCAAGTTTCAGCCTCCTAGCATCAGCGGTTCTTGAGATCTAGAAACCAAAATCTTTCTTTTAAAACGCTCCCCCATCCTCCCCCCTTCCACTTCCTCAGACCTCGCACCCCTCCAAAAGATACCACTCGTAGGGGTTCCCTCACTCTACCTACCATTTTCAACTTAATATCTCAAGGGGTTTGAGAGCTACGCACCTTCAAACGGTTTTGCGTATGGCGTACGACGTCCACGGCGGACAAACGAAAATTTTTTATTTTACAAAACAAAATTTCAGTGAAGCAAATTTTTTTTTAAATTTCAGGCGATCACAATACTTGAGAATCCTAAGGATGTTGATACTCGTTGGGATGTTAAACAAACCATATGTTTACCTGCTCCAACCGTCCAAGGGATCAAAATCTCGATTCCTCAATTGGTACGAAACAAATTAGCAGTAAAATATAAAAACGCCCTCAGAATTATTCACGAAAAGACAGCTATTTTTACCTTACACGCAAAGCCTCAAATTCGTCAGCTCGAGCTGCCTTCGAAGATTCCTTGGCCCATAAAACTGCCAAATAACTCAATTAGTTCCATTTGACCTCACGAAAACTTCTCCGGCAAACATTCTCGTTCTCGAACCCAACCCCAACTAACCTCTACAACCCGAAAAGGAAAAAAAACCATCCCTTCGCTACAACAACTAAGAACGAACCCTTGAAATCATGATAAGAGTTTCAACAATGCGACTTTTATTTGCTCATCATCACTCCCATTCAATTTTCCACCCCATTAAAAATTATTTGATAAAAGATGAAGCGTGTCCATTCGTAGAAAATATCGACCTCGAACCCCTCGTCCATCCTCCCTGTACCACGAACATCGATCTCAAAGTCATCAACTTTGCCAACGGAAGGTTATCTTTATGAGTTTTCTGTGACTGTTTTCTGCCATCGAAAAGAAAATAGCCCGAGTATTTTTGTAGCGAGCAAAGGACACAAAAAGGACACAAATTTCCTATTTTTTTCGGTCATAATACACCCTCACCTACCCTTAGTTTCTGGTGAAAAGAAAAGCAAAATAGCGAAGAAGAAAATCCTCATAACGATATTAAATGAAAACAATATCGGCCATAAGAATCTTCACTACCCCCTTTCTCATATCGGTCCTCCTTCTTTCCCGTGGACCGCACACGCGATAAGAAAATTAAACACATAAACACAGAAAGGATACGGTTCGTATTTTTGTTCGAAAATTTTCCGGGGGTTGAATTTATGATAAGAAAAAAAAAATTGACACCACCACAAAATTCCTTTATATCTACTATGTTTCGGTCTTATCAGTTCGTCAAGTTGAGTATTGAAGGAATGCGACTAAAGACTATACCACCTCAAAGTATCGAGGGGGTGCCATAGTGAATACACCACCGAAAGAAGTTCGCTCTAAAGAAAATTTCGAAGAAAAACGGTCGTAAAAAATAAGACGAAGAAAATACGAAGATAATTTTATACACAAAAAGCAACTTATTAAGGCTTTTGTGAAAGGTAAGGCGGTTTTATGTTCGGGATTTTTAATAGAGCACGTGGATGCGATTTCACGAGGGCGAAGATGGAGTACACCTACTCTTCCAGATACGCTGTAAGAAGGAAGGATAGAAGATAGCGCTGAATTTCAGTGAATTTGCGCTGATGACTTTAGATGGGGGTGGAATCATTATGGAACCATATAAACATAATGCTTGCAGGATTTACAAGAACGCTTGCTGTAATCAGTGGCAGCCATATATCTTTTTTTTCCGCGAGTATGTTTAATCTACTCTTGCGAACTTTGGTCTTGTAAACATCGTTCGCCAATTGTTTCATTCCAGCGGTGCTTCAATAATTAGTCCTTCTGTTTTTGCGATATTCTGAAAGAATTTGATTTTTTGGTAACAAATTATTAACGTATCGCTCAACCCCTCTGCCTTGCATAATCCCTACATCAGTAATAGTGTCTAAGGGTGAGATCGCATCCCCTCTAAATTAACTTTTTTATTTATAATACTAAATTCATTTTAATCACCAACTAATACAATATAACCTTCAAGTAATTATCTCTCTCTGTCTCGATGTACTATAATTATAAAAATAATTTTCTAAATTATAAGTCGGCACAACGTCGGCACAACGTCGGCACAACGTCGGCACAACGTCGGCACAACGTCGGTACAACGTCTTAGATAGAAAGTCGGCTCAACGTCGGTACGAGGATAGAAAGTCGGCATAACATCGATACGACGCCTTAGATAGAAAGTCGGCAAAACGTCAGTACGACGCCTTAAATCGAAAGTCGGCACAACGTCGGTACGACGTCTTAGATAGAAAGTCGGCTCAACGTCGGTACGAGGCCTTAGATAGAAATTCGGCACAATGTCGGTACAACGCCTTAGATAGAAGGTCGTAACTGAATTACGTCATTACTCAATTTTACTTTTTTGACCAGAAATAATCGTTGATCATTTAATGGCTAGAAAATAAGTTTTCAGTTATTTTCGTCATAGCCTGTAACTTTCTGGTTATGAAAATAAAATCGTGTCGACTAACGATAGCTATCATTGGGACAAAATGTTTATTTATCACATGTGTGTACTGGAAGATTAATATTTATAAAAAAGAAAATTATTAATACTTCGGAATAAATAATAACATATGTATATTTCAAAATTCTGTTGACTACGACACGAGTAAAAACCGACAAGCAACAACATAAATACGAAAATGACGTTCAGTTTAAATTTAAAAAGACGTTGATGTTAATTTTTTGGCTGTAAATAAATCGCATTTTAAATTAAAAGTTTTACTTTATTATTTTTTAATAATAAAGTTTTTTTTTTGTTTTGCGACTTCCGTATTAGAAATATAACTGCAAGCATGACTAGAAATATATTTGAACGACTTGAAGGTTGTATAAATAATCAAATTTCGGACTTTTATGACATAGTCGTCAACACAGGGTCATTGCAACCTTAAAATGATTCACCAAATTGCTTGGCTTGACGTTGGGCGATGTCAAAGTATCGTTGCGAATCTGACCAAGAGTTATTTCCCCAGTATCGGTACGACGTCGAGGCTGGTCCTAGAAAAAAAATCTGCCAAAAGTCTGATGAAATAGAGATTTTTTCCAGCACCTCCGCATAAGGATCCTGATATATAAATCTCCCATATGTTACTACCCTGTCAAAAACTATATTTTTAGATTATTCACCCACAGCACTATTGTTTGCGTACCAAATTTTCAAGTTAAATCGTTAGCGCTTTTTGAGATGAAAAAAAATCAAAATGTTTTCATTCAAAACACCATCCAGTGAAATCGACAAAGCGAAGGAGTTTCCTTACTGTACTTACAGTAAAATTTTCAAGCTGATATTTGTAAGGATTCTTGAGATATAAAAACCATTTTTGCCATACATTTACGAGAGTATGGCATTTTGGCTATCTTAGGAGCTGTTTATGCTGGAAAGTTGAAACTTATTATGTGTAAATCTAGCCAAAAAGTAATTTAAGTATAAAAAATTAGACTTGCAACGGTGTACGAAGGTGGGGCAAAAAAAGCTGTCGCTGAAAAACAGGACCACATATTTTCACGAATTTCGTCATATCTCTTAGTTCTTCTCAGCCATAGAAATTGCTTTTTGATATTCAGCCCCTAAGGGGTTGCATATATTTTAACGAATTCTGACATATGTATGTCACATGTGTGATGAGATATCGAACTGATATTTCCGTTCGTATCCTATATTGAAAGGCTATGGGCCATGTACATGATACCGTTCAGTTAGTTAATCTGGCCTGCGGCATACTCGATCGCTCGCAGTTTTTTAACTTTTAGCTACGATTTTACAATCCATATTTTCTGGTCACAAAACGACTTAACAAGGTACGTAACCTCAAAAGTCTTTTTAGAATAATTGGTTTGTCTATTTTTTTCGGCTTCGATGGTCAGGGCTCCATTTCTCTCGTCAACGTCTCACGAATAAAAAACATTCGTTTTCGTATAAATTTTTAAGAATTATGACATATCTGTTAGGTCTAATTAGATTTCGAATTGAGTTCTACTTATACGAAAATTTTATATAATTGCCTAAAATCTGGTTTCAGAAATTTTCGATATTCAACCCCCAATTGAAGGATTGCACACCTTTTTGCCATATCTCTTAGATCTGAAGAGATGGTAAATTAGTTTTTACTCAAATTCTTCCCATGTAATCGTCGTAAAACCTTTTTTCCCGGGTTTTCAATATTTATCCCAAGGAGAGACTAAAGGGATTGTTTACGTTTTCGAGAATTCCATTAAATCCCTTAGGCCTGATAAAATATCGAATTTCTTTTTACTTTCTCTGGCTTGTAGTGTGACACGACTCCAGATTGCATGAGTTTGGAACAATTTAAATGCAATTAGAAACTCGGAGATCGAAAGGGTTGTACCTTCGAAGTTAAGCTGACTTCATTCTTCTCGAAACAACCGACATCGAGAAATGTGATAAAACTTATTTGTAAAAATTTAAAAATTTAATATTAAATTAAATTAATTAACTAAATTGAACAGTGATTACTGCAACCTAAAAATTTGACAATATGACGATTTTATCACATTCAACTCCTAAATGAAGATAGGTCGTTGCATATACTTTCACGAATTCTGACATATCTCTTAGTTCTGATTAGAATAGGTCTTTACTTCCGCGGACTTTTTAAATATTTCAATTTTTGGATGAAGAACATCTGTAGAATTTTGAAAGTTATATCTTACAAGGAGCTCTTCTATTGACAAAATTAATGTTTCAAGAGTGTTTGTAGCTTCGGTACTTCTGACTCATCTTGACTCCAACCGCTTCCAGGAGTTTGTTCCGGAAGACAGTAAATTTGCGCTGATTTATTTACAATTTATTATTAGAGAATAAAAATTCCCATAATATAGAAAAATTTCCACGTTTTTCCTATAAATCCAATATTGGGTTTGACTCCAGAATTATAGAAAGAGGTCATTGTAATAAAGATGTTACAGCAATTTTTATTTAAGTCATTTAAGCCTCTTTTGTATCCGTACCAATATTTTCAAACAGCCTCGTGTTCGATTTTGCTTAGATTAGTAGCAAATCTAGCCGCACCCCAGATTTTATCCCAGAATGTGATAAGTTCCTTCAAGACTACTGACAGATTTGTTCTATAAATTCCTAACTTCATCCATTCTTTCGCAAGAGCTATAGCCAACATATTGTTACATGCCACCCTGGCAAGTGGCATCCCGCCCAACTCGATCAATTGCCAGTGAGAAAAACAACAGCCTCCCAAAACCTAACTGGAAAATAGAGAAAAACCTTGCAATACCCAATGAGAAAGGCATGGAAAACTCTGTAAAGTACGCCATTCTTTTTCAAACACTTTTCCCCTTCTCGGATTGTGCTTAACTTTCCCGAACATTCCACATACACCAACGAATATGCAAAAAAGCTCTCGACTCAACCCATACAGTATATAAGCACGACAGAGTTTGCAGCTGACACAGTTTTACTACGGTGAAGTGAGACGACGATCAGTTTCTACGCGGAAGTAATTGTAAAGCGCTTTGGATTGGTAGCACCAATCGAGCAGTGATCAAGCTGTAAATATGAAATGAGGTAGCGTTACTGCGAATATTAGTGCGATTATTGAATGTGAATAATAAAACGTTATTATTTCTAATGAATTGTGTTTTACTTGAAATCCCGGTGAACCCCTAGCTCGCAACAATATGTACGCCCTGGATCATTTATTTTGAAATCACAAGTCTTGAAGATCCGAAACTTTTTCCGGCTCTTCTTTTGACATCAGCACTAATTTTGGGAAGTTAGTATTGCATCGATTCCAGAAACTACCTAAAGATTTTACAAACTAAAGACGCTATTACAATGAAACATATAAACAAACTGTGTAATACGACTTTTTTCTCCTTAAACTCCAACGGCACCAAAACCATATCTTTTAAGGCCCATCCGAGAAAAAAGTCTTATCCTCTTTGTAATGTCTTCTACGTCTTACACCAGAACCATTTCCTTCGGAAGCCACCATAGATTTCCATACAGAAGCAACTCCGACTCCACTCTTTTAGCCCTCTTATAGTCTTAAGCCGAAGATATGACGTGTGTTCTTCGGATGATAAGAGAAACGAAGCCGCTTCCTGCCATAAGATGAACAAACATAACAGCTCATTGTCTTCCGTTCAAAAGGGAAAACACTTTTAGTGGAAAATCTCCATGTCCTTGTGCCGTTGTTTTTTGTTTTTTGAGTAGGACGAGGAAAAGCCTAGATCTCGTCCCATTTAAATGCTACCCTTACA
Source organism: Beris morrisii (assembly GCA_951812415.1). Lineage (NCBI taxonomy): Eukaryota > Metazoa > Arthropoda > Insecta > Diptera > Stratiomyidae > Beris > Beris morrisii. The sequence continues at coordinate 64,018,868 of OX638310.1, forward strand.
GAAACGTCTTTGTACTATTCTTACCAGTATCATTTCAATGTCTTGGCACTCGGAGTGTCCTTGCCGTAAATCCTTTAGAAATAGCAACATTACGGTGAAACAACTTTTCCACAGTGCCGAAGATTAGAAACATTTGTTTCGCTTTATGTTCGCAAATATCCGATTTCCTTGAATTTTAGTTAAGAAGCAAAAGGACGAGATCCTTTTGAAATGCATTGCTAAGAAAGTAGGAACGTATAAAATGGGTGATGGTGAGTTCTTTTTTTTGGCTGGGAAATGGGGAAAGATTTGAATAAAGTTTATGAAATGTCTAATTAGGGTGGATTGTACTCTCGATGTATTTAAGAAAAACCTTACAATCCAGGACGGCGGGCGGGCGGTTGGAGTTTCGTAATTGTGCCAATTCAAGAAGCTCTAACTGAATTTGCATAAAAATTCTAAAGTACACCATTAGAATTATTATTATTTTTTCCCAATTTCTTTCGTCCTGTACATGGAATATTTTTGTATATGGAATATTTTTCATTTTTTTATACGAATTCTTTTTGAGCTTTTCTGATGTTATGCTAATAGCAATTTTGCTTGAGACTTCTTTGGTAAACTAAATGGTGCCAATAACTTTCCTTTTTTCGTACGTATAGAAAGTATTTCTTGAGGGAAAAAATTAGAAAAGAGGATTGACAGTTTTTTCTGTATTATGCTCATTAGTTCGCATTCTTTTCTGAACATTTTAATTTTATCCACAATTTAAAAATTCAAGACGTGACTGGATTTCACTATATGTTCCCATGCAATACAGACGTCCAATTTTAAATTTGACGAAGTCGGGTGTATTAACCATATTATGTTGAAATAAATGAAGGGTGGTTTTGTATGTTTATTGGTCCTAGAAGCTTTATCTTTATCTTAGATTACTTTCTGATTAAGTTCAGCACAATTTCAACTTTCTTTTTCAGTCCACTTTCGGGTCGCTTTGGCTTTGATACCTATTGGGGAGTAGCATCTTATCCAGTCGGAGATTATTTAGAGGCAGTAATTCGGAGACAATCCGAAAACAAATCTGCTGAGTTATTACCAAAGGCTCCTAAGTCCTAAGATACAAATACGACAACTTGGGAAACTTCTTGGGTACGTGACTTCATAAATAAACATACCTATAAATTGGTTGAAATATTAGATGATCTTCAGTGCCACCTACCTTTAGTATAAAGATGCGATGGCAAGAATTTCGCTCGAATATAATTCGCAAATAATAAAATCGGTTTCGATATCGCTATGTAGAATAATCCTCAGCAATACCACCAGCTGTAAGGGTGTTTCGGATTTAGGCATGATACACCCTCTGACGAGTCTATGCCATCCAATGACGAAACAGCTCCTTCGGACTCAGTCCAACATAGTCTTATAAAATCTGGCCTATTCAGTGAAGGTTTTCCAACTGTCAATCAACAGTCGGCGATTTCGTGTTGGGGTGTCATAACAGAAACTCCACTGACGCTGGAAAACAACAAAAACTTCTTAAAATTTGCTTCTATAGTACACCATGAAAAATACCATTCTTATACCTATAAAAGTTACAATTTTAGATAAAAATCCCTTCGCTCCATTTTGGAAGCACCTATTCAAATGTCCGCAAGTTTTTTAGTTGACTGACTGCTGAAAAAAACTTATAGATTACATTTTATTCTTCGAAAATTGTTCGATAACGAATAACTGATAGTAAGGCAAATACAATATGCACCAGATTTAATTAAATTTTAATCAAGCGTACCAATTAAGAAAACGCTTGATTTTGGAATCCAATAGCAAAAGTCGTGACAACATACCAAGTCAAAAAAGGGGAATTGCGTCAAATTTTTGAACAAAGTCAGCATTTGAAAGGTTTTAGCTCCTAACCCCTTTTGAAATTTTTAATTCCAATTTTTTGTTAGTTGATGGTGACTTTTAGAGGATGGAGTGAGAGGTGAAAAAGGAGAAACCACTTACAATTGGAATTGAAACTTGGAACATATATATAAATCTATGATAGTGCAAAAAAATGCTCGACTCGGGGGAAAGTGTGTGAGAGTTGGCTGTCAAATAATGCGCCTAAAACGCTCGAAAGCTGGAATCGATACATTCCAAAATTCACATCGCCTGAACGGTTTATACCACAAATCTGTGACTTAGTGAACAACTAACTATTGTCATATTCAGGTAGAATAATAAAAAATCTCCCAATAGTTTGGGCGCAACTTTATTTTTTTTTGGGAAAAAATGCCGAGACGCGTTTAATGCTAAGATACGGTGTAGGCTACTATGCGACTGACAACATAAAAAATAACGTACCAAATAGCCTCCTGCTTAGTCTTTAACGCGTTCCGGACTTCTACTCAAAAAATAACTAAGATACGACTGTTGGAAGATTTTTTTTATTTATTTACGTATTTTTTTTTTCATTAAGCGAATTCGATTTCATTAAACCTAAAAAATTCGTCGGAATTCATGAGAACTTGAACAATACCTTACACTTCAGGCGGTTTAATATCGAAAATGCATAAATCTGTTTTTCCCAGTTATATGTAAAGCTTTTAGAACTGAAAGTGAATTTGATATCTCATTAGACCTAATAAATATATCGGAATTCGAGAAAAAGTTCTCAACCACGTTACACCCTCTTAGGGGTTGGATATCGAAAAATTTGGAAAAATATTTCTAGGCGCTTATATAGAGAGCCTGCAAAAGTAAAATTAATTTGATAACTCGACATGTTTAACCCTGAAACCGTGTTTGGGGCACAAAGTGCCCCAAGCTATTTTCAAACAATAAATTAGAGACTTTCTAGTTCTATAACATAATCCCAATGCACAATTTTTTGAAACATATTGTTGCGAGCTAGGGGTTCGCCGGGATTTCAAGTGAAACACAATTCGGTTAAAATAAAAATAAGTGATAATTTATTTAATCGCACTATTAATTATATTCGCACTGTATGGCAGCACTGCCCGCTTATTTATATCGCTTGACTCGATCACTTTCGCTCTCTACCAACACGGTCGCGTATACACGCTGGCTGTCACAGTCGACGTAATAAAAATTACTATGTCCCTCGCTGAAAGCTTTATCTGCTTTTATACCATTTGTCTGTGGTCGAGACTGTTCTTGAATCTTCGTTCGGTGGTGTGTGTAGAATATACTGGAAAGCTTGAGAGTATTCCATGTGATCTTCTAGGCTGTTCCAATACATTCGATAAGAAGTGGGGTATAATCGTGTTGCTCCGCTCTCCTTATATACGTTTCTGATTGGGTTACTTTGCAACTAGGTATTCGGTTGCTGCTGTTTCTCTTATTCGTAATTGATCGAGTTGCGCGGTTGCGCGGTGGCCAGGCTTACACGTAACAATATGATATGCACAAATGCGTAAACAAAAGAATCGAACTGGTTATTCTGTGTTTTATTTGCTAAATATGTAAACGCAGAAAAAAGGGCAATTTCGTGTTCTGGGGCACGCAGTGCGTACATTGATCATTTGAAAACAAAACATTTAAATGCATGCATTTGATAAATCTATGAACAAAAATAAATATGTAAACAAAAAAAGGCGATTTCGTGAGTATGCGTGTGTAGATCCTTTGAAAAGAAAACAGTTGAATGCATTTAGCTGCCGATGAAATTTGAAGAGATAATTACTTGAGTATTTTGTGATTTAATTTTATAGTTTTGTGATAATTTTGTTTTGTGTTGAGTGGAAATGGATGCTTTTTTGAGATTAGTGAACAATGCAGCGGGGCCTGAGTTATCTGCTGAGGAGCAAGACCTTCTTCAAAACGAGTTCGAAGTTTTTCTTCACAACGATGATGAGAATGGAACTGAAAACGTACCTATTGGCAGTGCAGATTTTCCTGCTGCAGATCATCCTATAGCAATTCCAAACGATTCAGATGATAAAGGACCTTGATGATCTAAACTGCGAGCATGAAGAAGTACAGGATGTACGCGTTGTACAAATCATGGAGGAAATTCGCGAACAAGAAATTGCTGCTCAGCAAGAACTGCAAGAAGTCAATGAGGAAGAACTACCAGCCATAGAACCAAATAGGGGAATGCGTTATAAGGCTTGGTATACCTAGGTACGCAACCAGGACAACATCGTGCTAAAAACATTTCATATGATCTAGTGCTTCGGCTCTGCAATCGGTATCTAGATAACGGATACAATATCACTATCTATAACTTTTTTACAAGTATTCCATTAACATAAGATTTGTGCGCAAGAAACACTACTATTATCGGCACAATTAGGTCAAACAAACCGCAATTGCCGCAACAGTTCACAGATCCAAAAGATGTCCAACGTAGAGAAGTGTATTCATCAATTTGCTTCTCAGATTGCATGAGCCTTGTGAGTTACGTATCAAACACGAAGAAGAACGTTTTATTGTTGTCAACTACACACGCGGATCAGGAAATAGATGAATCAACCAGAAAGCCTGAGATGATTACCAAGTATGCAAGTATGAAACCGGAATTTTTTTATGAAAAATAGACGTTTATTCTACAAAAGTGTTACAACATATTTCATTCGAAGTATTGCCCATCGCTAGCTATACATTTTGCCCATCTCTCTGACAAGTTATGTATGCCACGGCAAAAAAAAATTTGTTCTTATGATGCAAACCAGTCATCGAGCCATTTTTGGACATTTTCGTACGACGTGAAGCGCTGCTCACTAAGTGCGTGTCCCATCGATGCAAAAAAGTGAAAATCAGAAGGAGCCAAGTCTGGTGAGTAAGCCGCATGCGGAAGTATTTCCCACTGACAAGCCTTAATCGTTTCCTTCACCGGTCATGCCGTGTGCGATGGTGCATTATCATGCAGCAAAATCACTTTGTGTTGCCTCTTTCCATATTCTGGCCGTTTTTCAAGCAAAGCTTGCTGCAGATCGATCATTTGTTGTCGGTAGCGTTCTGTATTAACGGTTTCGCCAGGTTTCAGCAGCTCGTAATAGATCACGCCCTTCTGATCCCACCAAACACAGAGCATTGTCTTCCGTCCATAGCGATTTGGTTTTGCAGTCGATGTCGATGGTTCGCCTGGAGATACCCACGATTTTTTCCGCTTCGGATTCTCAAAATAAATCCACTTTTCATCGCCAGTCACAATTTGATGGAGAAATGACTTTCTTTGGTATCTGGCGAGCAAAATTTCGCAAGTGGTTTTTCGGTTTTCCTGCTGTCTTGCATTGAGTTCATGTGGAACCCATTTCCCCATCTTCTGGACCTTTCCATGGCTCTCAAACGTATGGACACGGCTTGGTGGGTCACATTTAACTCATCTGCGAGTTGTTGTTGCGTTTGGGTGTCATCCGCATCCAACATGCCTGCAATTCGCTGTCTTCAAACTTTTTCGGTGCTTTTCCACGTTCCTTGCTTCCGATGTCGAAATCACCACTTTTAAATTTTTTGAACCACTCAAAGCACTGTGATTTCCCAAGTGCATGATCCCCGTAAGTATTCGATGCGATTCTGCAGCCGTTTTTTTTAAATGGTAACAGAAAATCAATGCTGTCCGCATATCGTCGTTCCCAGGCACAAAAGTTGACATGTTCAACGCTCGTCAAAACTACACTGTTGTATGAAACCGGTATTGCTGGGTACTTTATATCTTTATCAGATATCCAAACAACAAAATGGCGTCCATGGTTCGGTTTGACAGTTACTACTTTGACAGCTAGAGCCATCTATGAGTGAATTCCGGTTTCATACTTGCATACCTGGTATAGACTACAATGCGACCAAAGGAGGTGCTGACACGTTCGACCAAATAAATAGAACATACACTTGTAGGCGCAAGACTAACCGTTGGCCTATGACACTATTTTCCAATATGGTCGACGTAGCAGCCCTTGCTGCTTATCAGATGTTCGGTATTACTAATCCCACATCCGGTACAAGAAAAAATGTAAGAAAACATTTTCTTAAAACTTTGGCTGTTGAATTGGCAAGTAAGCACATCCGGAATAGAATGGAAAAAGGTTCACTACGGCAATCAGTGAAAACTGCCCTTTCATTAATTGGTTTTGAAGCTACAACTCCAACAGTGTTCCCTGCAGTTGCATGTGAAACATGCAAGGCTGATCGCAAACAAAATAAAGGAGACACCAAAACTACTGCTGTCTGTGATTTGTGCAACAACCCTACCTGTTCGAAACATTTTATTCGGGTTTGTCAAAAATGCTACGTTCCGAACTCATCTCCTATAAGTGATACTGACTCAGAAGCTGAATCATGTCTGGATATTTCGACAGCGCCATCTACCTTATCTGGACGGCCACATTCAAAACGATCCAGAACCCATTCACCTGTTTAATTTTGGTATTATATTTAATTTATTATTTTGAATTAGTTTTTTCTTTTCATTACTTTGTGAACATTTTTATTTTGGTTTTAATATGCACATAATTAATTTTTCGAAAATACAGACAATGTTTTATTTTCTCTCCTTTTTCCAAACTCATATCAGCTTTTGCAAATCAAGAACGCTAATTAGCAAAGAAATTGCCGTATTTTGAACACACCACCCATACATTTTGTATGAAATGCATACTGAGGCACTGAGTGCCCCAGAGCACGATAAGTCCATTTATTGAAGAGCACGGTTCCAGGGTTAAAAGGTATAACGAAATTTGTGAAAATGTGGAATAAAAACCTTTTTACGGACATTTTTTTCACTCCACCTTTTTTGCTTTGCTTCAATTACTCTACTAGCACATCTACATATACAGTTGGGGACAAAACTCTCCATACACCCTCAAAATTTCATAAATTTAGTACAAAATGCAAATATTTATGAGAATTTTATATGCAACTTTACTGCAAATGTATTTTTATTAACATAAATTAAAAAAAAAATTACATTAATTAACTTATAACCGTAAAAACACCAGAAAAAACGAAATTCAGCAGGGACAAAAGTGTTCATACATTGATCAGATAGTGTACTCTGGTCTTCATTGCATTGCTTGACTGTTGATTTTCTTCAAAGAAGCGTTGTATTTCCTATGAAATGCGTGAATACGATCTAATGATTAGTTTGTTTTAGTAATCTGTGAGCAAAGGGAGTGAAAAATGAGCAAGCGTAAGGAAGTAAGTGTTGAAATAAAAAATTTAATTATTGCTGAGCACAGAAATGGAAATCATACCGCGCAATTGGAGTTTTCTTTAATTTATCCCATGCCACTGTCCAATACATTGTTCAAAAGCATAAAAACACAGGATCAGTGGAAAATAAGCCAAGAAATGGACGACCAAAGAAACTTTCCAGGCGAGATATCAACATGATCTTAAAAGAGGTCGACAAAAACCCAAGGATCACCGGTCGGCAACTGGCGGAACATGTCGCTAATACTTGGAATAAGTGTGTTCACCCTAAAACCATCCGAAGAATCTTACGTTCCGATGGATATGCAAGTAGAGTTCCTCGTAAAAAACCGCTAATATCTGAAAAGAATAGGCAGCTTCGACTTGAATTTGCAAAGCTATATTTAGGAACGGATTTAGAGTTCTGGAAAACTGTCTTATTTACTGATGAAAGCAAGTTCAACTTGTTCGGTAATGATGGCAAAGAAAGAATCTGGCGAAAAAAGGGAACAGCATTGCAACTGAAGAATTTGATACCAACAGTAAAACACTGTGGGGTGGAATTGCAGCTAGTGGGGTTGTCAGATTGGTCTTTATAGACGGTATTATGGACCAATACTATTATAAAAGACTGTTAGAAGAAAACTTGCAACTTTCCGTGGACAATTTGGGTCTTGGCCGGCATTGGATATTCCAACAGGACAACGATCCCAAACATACTACACGTTTTGTAAAGAACTGGTTGCTTTATTATGCACCAAGGCAGCTGTATTCTCCTCCTCAGTCGCCAGACTTAAACCCCATCGAACATATTTGGGAACTTATGAAAAGAAAAATCTCGAAAATTCACACCACCATCAAGGAATCACTCAAAACTGCGCTTCAACAAGCCTGGGGAGAAATAACTCCGGAAGTCACTAAAAATTTGATGGATTCAATGCCACCACGGTTGCAGGCTGTTATTGATGCCAACGGTGGCCCAACAAAATATTGAAATATAAAATTATATTAAATAATGTGGAATTTTCAGTTCAATTACATAATGTATGAACACTTTTGTCCCTACTGAATTTCGTTTTTTTGTGTTTTTACGGTTATAAGTTAATTAATGTAATTTTTTTTTTTAATTTATGTGAATAAAAATACATTTGCAGTAAAGTTGCATATAAAATTCTCATAAATATTTGCATTTTGTACTAAATTTATGAAATTTTGAGGGTGTATGGAGAGTTTTGTCCCCAACTGTACGTACTAAGTTTTACCTTTCTTGCATAAACCCTTTCTGAGATATGAAAAACCACTCCCACCCCCGTACCTTGCTACCACTATCAAAAACATTATTTTTCTCTATGGTGGCTCTATATAGTTGTAAATTTTTAGCTTTCTATAACTTGCGTTTTTCGAGAAATAAAAATCAGAATTACCACCCCCGCCCACCATCATCCCCCCACACCTGCAACATCAAAACTTTTTTCCCTGCAGGACTTCTACTGCGCGTAACTCCTTTAAAATTGTTAAGATCATATCGGGTACGGTTCTTGAGATATAAACATTTAATTTTTTGCAAAATGGCTATTCTCCCACTTTCGTGATCCACCTCCCCCTTCAGAAATTTTACATTCAATGGACTCCACTTGTAATCCTATATACAAAAACCAAATTTTAACTTCCTAGTGCAATTGGTTCGGAAGATATTGTAATCCAAAGTTTTTCACGCCCCACCTCCACCACCTTCCTTAAATATTTGAGCCCTTGTCTAATCTCCTAGTATCCCCTAAGACAACCACGAAGTTTCAACCCTTTGCCATCAATCGTTCAGGAGATATGAATTTTAGAATGTTTCCATCCAAGCTTTCAAGAGTTTCGGACGAATTGTTTTTCCCCACTCCCCACAACCCTCAACTCTCAGCCTACTAGAATAAGCGGTTCCAGAGATCTAGGAAACAAAATTGTTCGTCTTAAACGCTCCCTCCCCCTTACACCTCCACCACCCAAAAGATACCACTCGCAGGGGTTCATCCAATCTACCCACGAAAAAATTCCAACTTAATATCTCAATGGGTTTGTGAACTACGCGCCTTCAAACGCTTTTGCGTACAGCGGACGGCGTAGCGCGTCTACGGCGGACAGACGGACATTTTTTTGGCATCTTTGGGGCTTACTAGTCCTAAAATTAATACAATTTCAGGATAGCACATTTTTTTGAAATTTCAGTTCGATTACAAAAAATGATAAAGTAAAATAGCGAGCAAAATATCGACTTAACCTTAATTCTGAAACCAACTTTAAGGCTATTATATACTATAAAGCTTGTTAAAGTAAAAAACAATTCGACATAACATCAGATCTTAGAGATATTTCGGAATTCGTAAAAATTTCCACAAAGACCTTACATCCTCTTACGAGTTGAATTTCACAAGATCGTGAAATTAATTTTTACGCGACTAACTATAATATACATATATGGAACACAGAGAAGTAAAAGCGAAAACGATGTCTACGTCTAGTTATAACAGTTTATGACGTCAGACATAGCAAAGCTGTGTCTCAATCTCAATTCCTTTTCGGTTCGTGTCTTGACTACTTTTACGACATCTGAGCTATGAGTTAATCTTAGCCAGAGTTGCCAAATAGTTCGCTCCAGAACCCACCGAGTGAGTTTATGAAATAGCCCAAAACCCGCACGAAGCCTTGTAGCCCAAATACCGCGCTCAACTTTTAAATTTATCAGACCTACTTATACGTGTTGAACATAGTTGCGATTTCGACGATAAACTGTGCTCCGGAATTCTTAAGAAACACTAATGTAAATATTTACATTAGTGTTAAATTCGCATTTATCACAATTTTAAAAGTTTTGTCTGAAAAAATATTAGGTGCAATAATCAAATTATTCATTAAAAATAATTTGTAATTTTAATAAATTAATGGGATCAAGATTAACTTAATGTTGTGAGATTTCAAGTAAAACACAGTTCGATTTCATTTACTACTTGATCGCTGTTATCGATGAAAATCACTTTAAAAATACACTTTTGCGTAGAACTGAGCGTCGTTTCATTCTCGCAGCAGAAAAACATATCCCCGGGCTCTGCAGCGCTTATATACTGCATGTGGTGGGTCGAGAGATTTCCAGCATATTCGGTTGTTTGTGTGGAATGCACAAGAAGTAACTATTACATGCGAGAAATGTCTAGAACATGCGAGAAGTATATGGACCTCTCTACGATATTACAAGGTTGTTGTTTTTCGCTGAAAACTTTAATACAGTAGATGCCGCTTATTGTAATCACTTTGGGACCAGCAAAAAACAATAACATTAACCGGCTGATAACAATAAACGAAGAAAAAAATAAGCGATGAATTCTGTTTATGGAAAATGGAACCCAACTGTTTTGATAACAAAATGCGACTTATAACATTATCCGCGATTACAATAAGCGGCATCTACTGTACCAATAATAAGTGAGTTGTTCGGATTGCCAGAGTACACATGTAAAAATAACTTTAATATTTGCAACACATGTCTGTAACCCACCAATCCAGCAAAAATAATAATTAATAAATTATGAAAAAATGGAACTCTGTGACAGTCATCAATATTGGTAAATCTATTATGTCTTGAATGTTATATTTCGATGGGTGTCCTTAACTTGAAAGAAAGTGGTTCATTTGTAGAAAGTAAACAAATAATGAACCGATTCTAAATGAATTTTAGTTTGCAAACACCAGAGGGATATCGTGTGAAGTATAATATTATTTTTCATTAGAGAGCACCGAGAATCGAAAATTTAGTGGCAACAGGATTTCTGATATGACGTATTATAGTTAGCAAACGTTGTATTAGAGCCGGTAACAGTAGCAGATTTAACCCAAGAGACAACTAAAATTCAGTTTTCTAATTTTTATATTTTTATTTTTTCCTCGTAAATCGCCTCTGTTGTAAAGTAACAAACTAACACAATTTGCGTTGGCCGAATATCCCAAAAAGCTATAAGTAGCTTTTTGAAATTAGTACCCGCGAATTGAATATTTAAATAGCCCAAATCGCGGTAAAGAGCCCAATCAAGACGAAGCAAAGTATTCAATTACGTCCTTAGTAGACCTAAAAGATTTGTCGGAATTCGTGATAACTCACACAACTGATTGCCGCGCTACAAGGCCCGTCAAAAAAATTTTACATTTGGCTCACTCAATTTACGTTTTGAACTTTGACATAAGCCAAACCGTGTATAAAATTTAATCGAAATATGACCAATCGCTTTCAGGTTTTGTTTGCACGATGAGACAGATTAATAGAATGTAATGTATGAATCTAAAAGGACACCTACTGTCCATATTTGAAAGGTTTCGATTTCAACAATTTACATGGAGTCTCACATAAGTAGTAACTACAGATCCACTCACATAAATAGTAAGTACACATCCACAGAATGATAAATTAATCCATTAAGTATGTTCTTTCTGCTGATCCTATATTGCTCGCTGGTGTTGTATTACAACCATAAAAATAACATTGACCATCCATAAAACACTCATCGAAAGCACTTGCTCTCGACATCTTCATCATCTCGATACGGATCTTCGATATCCGGTCAAGAAGTGTCTTCACTGCATCACGACCATACCCTTACAGTTCCGACCCAACCAAAACTATAATGCGAAAAATAAATAAAAATATAGCCAGGCGGGCATTGAGCATAAGCGATTGTACAAATGCGATACAAAATATTAACTATTAAGAATATGATGGTAGCCATACTGAAAAGGAAACCGGACTGCCTCTTATAGTTGCCTACCTCTTGACTCCTTGCGACATAAAGCGATTTTTCTTAGAGCCAATTCAATGTCCTTTCTCCAAACTGAGGACTCTCGGTGCGACTTATATTTCTCGCCGTTGTATTCTTTCCGCAGCGAAGAAGCTTTGTCATTTTAAACAGGTCGTCCTTGGTTAGTAATACAACAGAGTCGAGATTTCTGAGTCCTTTCACACTTCCACCCTCGACCCGAAAGAAGAAACCAGAACGGAAACCTTCCTCTTCCGACGAAATCATATCTCGTTCTTCCGTCTATTTCGCGTTCTCGAGGGGATGAAAAGGAAATATAAAATGGTGTCACGATAAATACTTGTTTGTGTTGTCTATAGACAACAAAACCGAGACCACCCTGTATTCACGCCATCAAGTCATTTTCCTTCTTTCCTTTATCTTTTGGCTATGAAGCAAAAAGCAAGACCGACAACGGAAAATAAAAGGAAACACAACGGAAAATAAGGCATCCGAAAAACGCTTTTGTCGTTTCTCATTTTGTTTCTTGCGGGTGATACGAAGCATCGAATGACATTGTTCAAGGAACAACCCATCCCAAACCCTCTTCAAGTCCACCGTGCACAGCCACCAGGACCTATCCAGGAATCAACCACCGCCCAAGAGAACCCAAACTTCCCAAACGAAAAATTACCCGAAAGGACATTACCCTGAAACACGAATGGGGATGCCTTTGTAGAAACGATGGCGTCTAGGGATGGGTAGCGGAATAGTCTGGTAGCCATATCAGTTTGATCCCTCCCCAACTTTTATGCCATGCCGCAGAATGGAAGCTGATTTTTATGGACAATTGTCTTTACTTTTATGCTGTTGGGCGGGCAACGTTAGTCCCACTTTCCTTTTCTTCTCATCAAGGGTAGGCACTTAAATGCAATGACCGCCCTTTCCTTCGGCCAAGATGATGATGGAGCATAAGCATAAACAACCCCCCGTCCTTCGGTAGTGTTTCAATGGTATTGTGGGGCGGAAAGGTACAAATAGCGAGTCTGTGGGTTTTCCTGAAAAAATTGGCTGAAATGAAAGAAAAGTGAAGTCTGCCGTACGGAGGAAACCAATCTGATTTTCTGATAGTATTATTTTGTTTACAGAAGTTGTTTCAGTACCAAAAGATTTCGAAATTGTATCTCTGCTCAGAATACTTAATTCCAGCATTAATAGCGCACAAAATGGGGCACCATAAATGAATCGTAACAAATTTTTAATGAATTAATTCAAACAATTTTATTTTAGTTAAACTTCTTCAATGGATAGAAAGTTTTATAACAGCACATTAAATTGGAGTTGTGGTAGTGATTCAACAATTTTCCAAATAGGACAGTATAAACTTGAGCATAGTTTTTGGACCCCAAACTTTCATTTAAATCTATGAATATAAATCCGGTTAAATAAATAGAAAAAAGTAAAATTTATGAACAACTCAGTACCCATTAATGTAGCAGACGCATGAGGCGACGATCTACCTAACCACTTTCCTCCGATGGAGTGCAATAAAAATAAGTGTCAAATTTTTTTTTGATTTTTGACAGCGAAAGAAAACATGAGGGCAAAAAAATTAGATCTGATTGGATCTTATTAAACCGTTCTCGGTCTGACTTTGCAACGTATTCACGATTTAGACAGCCTTGTCGGTCACCTTCGTCACCCTAACTCTAAATCATTTTGAACTGAAGGACTCAACCAACTCAGTAAATGATAGCATGCCTCAAGTACAGGGCTTTGAGAAATTTTAGACAGACGATGTAATAATTCTTTTCACAACGCACTTTGCTTAGAAGAAATAAAGAATCATGCAACTGCTATAACGATTTTTAACGATTTCACTGTTATTTTCTTTTAAGTTTTCCAAATAACAATAAATAAAAACGAACTCACATGAACTGAAAATAATGATCCGTACCAGATTTTTTGCACATGTATCCAAAGCGCCAAAATTATTTATTTATCTAAAATAATAATAATAATTTTTTTTACAAAATCAGAAATCAGCCGATGAGCTATTTGAGCACTGTTTTAAATATTAAATAAATAAATATACCGTGTCTAATCTCTTGTTATTAATAACATAAGTTTATACTCGAAATTATCAATGAATAAATATTATTATTATTAGGTATTATTAAATAAACATACAACAATATTTACGATCAAAAAAAATAATGACATACCCGAAAATTATAAATGTGTTTTAACAATTATGAAACAAATAAATAGATAAAAGAAAACTTTGTGTAAGGCTCTAGATTAGGACTAGATGTTTGAAAATAATAACCCGGATAGAAAATTCCGATCTACTGTCCTAATATGTTCTTCATTCAAATTTCCACATACAGATGACGCTGTTGAATCAAATTCCGCGTAAAAATTAATATCTGTAAAATTTCATCAAACGAATTTGAAAATGTGTTCTGTGAAGACCCAATCACAGTTAGAATTTCTGTTTAGTTCATCAAAATTCAATCGTGGTAAAAACAATACGTGCTTGTCAGTGAAGTAGTGTCAACTAAGAAGCAGGAATTCAACCGTGCCATTCACAATATTCTGAGATAATCAAAACAATAGAAGGTCAAAAATACATAGAAGCGTCAACAGCCGTAATCAAAGTTAATAAAAAAAATAAATAACACAAGATATTAAGAATAAAAAACATTATTTGCAGTATTATTTCAAAAAAATTTCTTTTCATTTTATGAATGTTATATGAACTTTTAATTGCGTTGCGTTTGTTTTTAACGAGCCGTTTATTGTGCTACGTTGTCATTGTTTGTAAATTCTGATTAATTTAAACAATATTTTTCGAACTTTTTCAAGAAATCACGTCTTATATCTCAAGAACGGTGTAAGATAGATGCTTAAAATTTTGACCAGAAGTAGGCCTAATAGACCCCCAGCAGAAAAAAAAATTTCAGGGACGAGAGTGGTGGAGGGTGAAAAGTAAAAAGTTCCGATTTTTATATCTCGAGAACGTATAACGATATAAAGCTGAAACTTAGTATTTAGATAGAGCTATGGTGGTAGCATGTTGGAAAAATATAATTTTGTATAGGGTAGTATGGTACGGGGGTGGGGGGTGTTTTTCCTAACTTTAGAACGGCTTATGCTAGAAAATTGAAATTCGGTATGTATATGTAAATGAACTTCCGCCCAATCAGCCTCCTACCTATATTAGGCAAAATATTCGAAAGAATAATCCTGAAGCGAACATTAGACAAAATAGAAGAATACAAAATCATTCCGAACTTCCAATTTGGCTTCCGCGCCAGAGTCAAATCAAAAGTTAAAGATGCTATATCCCGAAAAAAATCTCTTGGCATGGTAACTCTCGACATAGAGAAGGCGTTTGATAGAGTGTGGCATGATGGTCTTATATATAAACTGAGAAAGTTCAATATGCCACCATACATATGCAAAGTTATAAGCTCATTCCTCGCCGACAGATCGTTCAGAGTAAAGATTAAAAGCAAATGTTCAGAAAGCAGAGACATACCCGCAGGAGTACCACAAGGCTCTTGCCTAAGCCCAACACTCTTTAATTTATACACTGCTGATATGCCTAAGGCTGTCAACTGCGACTTAGCAACATTCGCTGATGACACCGCAATTTTAACTACAGCATTGGAACCACAAATTATCATCAATAACCTCCAAGAGCAGCTTGAAACCTTAAATATATTTTACCAAAAATGGAAGATTAATCTTAACACCTCTAAAACTCAAGCAATATATTTCTCGAAACGTAGAGCAACTCGTTTCTTACCACCCCAAAATTTAAACATATTAGGTGCTTTAATACGTTAGGCAAAAGCGATGAAGTACTTGGTACTACACCTTCACACTAAGTTAACATTTCAGTACCATATAGAACAAACCACCTCAAACACCTCGAAAAGTATAAGAGTTCTATACCCACTTATAAACAGGAAATCTAAGATGTCCCAGGAAAATAAGCTTCTATTATACAACTCTGTAATGCAACCCGGTCTAACATATGGAGCGCCAGTTTGGATAAACTGTGCAAAGGTCCACAGACAGAAGCTTCAAATCATACAAAACAAATGCCTCAAAATTTTATTAAACAAACCATGGCATTTCTCGACTCGTCTATTGCATGAGATATCTGGATTACAACAGATCAATGAATGCATCGCGAAACTTACTAGCCAATTCTGGAGTAATTGCGCCAACAGCGAGATTCCACATATTTTATCACTAACAAATAATCTGTAAGTTATGTCCACATAATTAAATTACGTTATACTAAATTCAATAGAATTTGTATTTAGATTTAAGTATTAGTTTTAGTTAGGATTAGATTAGGTTTAATTGTAAAATTAAAGTTCAAAGGGTTTTTGAAAAAATTTTTTCCCTGAAAATGTCAAAAATAATAACTAAGAATTAAACTAGTCTGCAAACATACTAGCATAAAGAATTAGAACTAAGCTGTAAAGATAATTTAATCTAAACCCTTCACTGTTATGAAAATGTAAAAGCAAACTTGTATATAATCATGAAATATAATTATCTATCTATCTATCTATCTGACTAAAAAAAATTCAAATATCTATTGGCGTTCGGAAGTGGGGCAAAAAAAATGATCAGTGAAAATGGAATTCATATATTTTTACGATTTTCGTCATATCTATTAGGTCTTTCCAAATATTGAATTACTTTTTTTTGTACGGGCTCTTCATATAAATACCTGGAAAGTGTTTTCAGGATTTTTTGAAATTCAACCCCCAAGGTGGTGTAAAGGGGATGTATACATTTTCCCGAATTCAGCCGTATCCCTCAGGTCTGTTTAGATATCGTATGACTTTTTACTTCCACAGGCTTATTTAATAATCACCTAAAACTCGTTTTCAAGTTTTTTCCTTTTTCAACCCCTAAGAGGGTAAAAACGGGTTGAACACTTTTTCACGAATTCCGTCACATCTCTTAGGAGTGATAAGACATCGGATTGGTTTTTACTTCCTCGGGCTTTCTTTATATATATCTAAAAACTCATTTCAGGATTTTTGGATATTCAACCCCAAAGTGGGTGCAAGGGAGTTGCATATATTTTCACAAATTCGTACATATTTCTTAGTTCTAATGAGATATCAAATTCCTTTTTACTTCCTAAGGCTTCCTAAATAATCGTCAAAAAGTTGATTTCAGGATGTTTGTTATTCAACTCCAATAGGACGTATGGCTTTCGACATATTTCTCAGGATTGATGAGATATTAGATTGGTTTGCTCTTCCACAGACTTTTTATATAATCGCCTACAAACGCATTTCTGATTTCATGTAATGGCCCAAAACCAAATCACGAAAAACCTTCTAATGGCGTAACAACTGATATTATACTACGAATTAGACCTCGTCCCGGAGTATGATCCAATTATGTAATTTATATGTTATATGTGACAGCGGCGTAAGTATTCTAACCGCTTCCCGAACTTTTTTTTAGGTTTTCAGTCACATAGTAACCTACACCGCATCTCAGAATGAAACTCGTTCCAAACTTCTACCCAAAAAATAATAAAGTTGCGCCCAGACTGTTGGCAGATTTTTTATATTTATGATCGACTAGAAATCGGTTTCAGTATTTTTAGTTCTATTAGTAGTTTATTTATTTTAATGTTTGTATTATGAACCACTGATCAATGTTGAAAGTTGTATCTTACAAAGAGCTATTCTAGTGACAAAGCTAATTTTTCCAAAAAACCTAGTTGTCTCGAAAAAACCGATATTGCATTTTGACTTTGAGTGCGTGGCGGACTATTACCCAAAAACGTAATTCATGTGTTAAGGGTAGCAGCGGCCTAAGCACTTCTGTCTCACTGTCAACTTTGTCCCTAAAAATAGCAAAGTTTAGCCCATACTCTTGGCAGATTTTTGTAAAACTCTTTTGTGAAATACCTTGATTGCTATATTATAATTATAACAGCAACATTATGGAGAACTATTTCAGATGTACGAAAATCACCAGCATAAGGCTGCACGTAATTTCCAAATCCCTCCTTTATACACTTGCGAAGTATTAATCAAATCTGTAAACATATTGCCTACAACATCCTCAAATTACTTAAAAATTACAACCGCAAACAGTTTACAGCCAGGATCCTTTTCGTAACACCCGCAAGCAATCTGCAAAAACAATTAAAACACAAACTACCCTCGATGTCCTTTTTCTCACTTTTCACTCCCTTCTCGTTCCTGCAATGAAATACTTCGACCCTCAACAGCCAGCACCCCATCCTGTCCATATTAAACCGAATCGAATTTTATTCCTGTATCGTATAACGAATCATTTTTGGATCATCAGGTCCAATTTACCGCAAAAAATTTTCCCATCAGGTAATAGGATTGCACTTTCATTTCGCACATGGAGCAGGATAATCTTGATATTCGACAAATTATGTTGTAAGATACACCTGGACCTCTCAGGAAAAAAATCCTTGCAAGGTTTCATGCAGTTTTGCGTCGCAATTTTTCAATTTAAAAAACTGCATCATTCCGTTCATTATGAAATCACTCCACCATGGATTATATCCCCTTAATCGAATCGAAAAAGTCCATTTTATTTCTATTTTTGCCCTAGCATTCTATTTTCATATCAGGTCCTGATAATCATCGCGCCTAGACAGACACCATATTCAAAATTTACCGGGATAATTCAATTCGCCGCTTTGAAATTGCTCTGATAATAGTTTCACGTTGCGATGTTGTTGTCGACTCGTTGTGCAAGGTGCTATGCGGTTAATTGGCCGTAAAAAATTTGAAATGAAAACATAATCCTTGCCCCGGCTCTAGTAGGGTTTTGTACCGAAGAGAATGTCGACAAACCGAACAGGATGAGGACTATTTGTACGATATTGTAAATTGAGGGTTGCTGCTTGACAATATCGGCGAAAGGTCTGAATGAGAAAACGACCCCTCAAGGAAGACCCAGGGCTATAGACGTTGACAAAAACAACAAGAACAATTTATGGTTGCATGAGCATAAAGTATGCACGTACAGTATGTGACTTAAGGGATGATTTTAGGAGAGTAACTCTAGCAACAACTATCTCTGACTGAAAATAGAAAAATTGGACATGGAAATTCAGACCGGCAACAAACGCAGCAGTCGATCCAGACTACTGCACTACCAAGTATAGCTGATATTCTCAGGGAGTAAGGGTCGATAACAAAGATCGAGTTCGAAGTTTCCAGAATTTGGGCGCAATTTTATTATTTTTCGGACAAAAATTTAGGTACAATAGAACTGCTTACAGCCGTAAAATATCAAATAAGTTTTTGAGTCATAGTCCGAGACGCACGCGGTCGAAGTCAAAATATATAAGAGGTACAAGGGCGCCCATAGAGGAAGGCAAGAGGGGGCACTTGCCCCCACCAATATTCTACCTTCCAGTATTTTAAAATCCATTTCGTCACTTGAATATTTTCTTTTTAATATAGTGTAATTAAGACCTTTTAATTGTTCTATTACACATAATTTGTTAAACTACTAACAAATTGTTACTAAATCAACACCATTTACTGTTTCCAATAAAAAATACTTTATTATTAAAATAATAAAGTAATAAAAGCAAGACATCTTTTATTTACATATTTAAAGAAATTTCACTAATTAAAAATTAGGGTTTTCCTACTTACTGCTGAAAAATTGGATTGTAATTGAAATTTAAGTAGACAAATAAAATTAAGATTAATACGGTAAGGACATTATTTTATTGGAAGACGTAATTGAATTTCACACTCAGAATTTTTTCTTCATAGAAGTTTGGTATGACTTATGAAAAATACAGGAAACCCCGAAGGTCTTAATGGTTTCCTGAGTTAAAGTACCCATCTGCTCATATAGTTTATTTTTATAAATCATTTCGACTTTGTTCTGGGAAAGAGAATTCTTTCAAATATGCAAAATTTTAAGGTATGTTGATTAAAGTAGCAGGATCAGAAGGATGTTAGTAACATTAGTACGTAACTTTTTGTTAAAACACGGTTATCACTTTTTAGTTGCACTTTATTAAAAAAATGAATTGCTCAATTACAAAATGGTTAAAATTAAAGGTAAATAACTTCGAAAGTTTTTGAGCTAGAGCGATAAATTTATCCTACTAACCCTGCTTCTTCTTAGCATTTTCAACAGCCTGAACACGGTTACAACTAGTTCCAAGTCTTCAAGTTGACTCACCAGAAAGCACTAATTTTTTTAAAGATTTTTGTATGGCAGCCTAAAACTGTATCTTCATTTCACTCTGCTTTCAAGTTTCCAATATGTTCCGTTCCGTACCATAGGAACCATTTTTATTAAGAACTTTTGTGTGGTAGCTAATTGAATGAGTACCGCAATATTGTCAGTTCCTACTATATAATAATAGTTATATGGTGCAAAATTTTTAAATTCCAGTACATAACTCTCATCACTTGTTTCGAGGAATTTTGTAGGTGATGTATCTGAGGAAGTTGGGCGATTTTACTTACTAACCGATTCTAAGTAAAATTTCAACTTCTCTGTATTTTTCCCCAATCTCCAGGTGCGCTGATATTGTTTTGGTGTGGCAGAAAAGGTTCAATGATTCTTAACTGAGTAAAATCCACATTCATTCTATTCGTCACAAGATATAGCTCCCGAAATAGCAAACTCATTTTATAAGCCATAGTTCTGTCCCTCCCTACGAAATGTTGTATGGGCGTCCATGAAGAGGTACTTTAAAAAAATTAACCAGCAGGCAATTTCGAAAGTTAATTTTGTCACTAGAATAGTTCCGGATAAAAAACCAAAACAACATGTTGTTTCGAGATTATAACGTTTCTTAGAAAGTTAATATTGTTCTTAAAATAAAAATATTTAAAATAGAGACTTTTAGCCGATTAATCATTGAAAAGGCCCGTGTAGACTATTCGAATTTCAGTATGTTATGTACACTAAAAGCCCATAGAAGTAAAAACGAATTTGTTGCCTTATCATACTTAAGAGATATGACGAATTCTTAAAACGTTTACAAACCCATTACTTCCACTTAGGGTTTGAATTACGAAAAAATTGTGAAATCGGTTTTTAGACGATTTCATAAGAGGCAACTCATGAGACACCAGAGATTTTGAAAAATTTGTGAAAACGTAAGCAAACCCTTCACATCCCCTTGATTCTTGAAATTCGAAAAATCGTGAAATTGGTTTTTAGGTCACTACATCAAATGCTGAAATAACCAATTTTATTTCTCATCAGAACTAAGGAATGGCAAAAATTGTGAAAACATATGCAAACCCTTGGGGGTTGAATGTCGAAAAATTGTCGGGTTTGAAGGCGATTATATAAAAAGTTTGTGGAAGTGAAAAGCGATCTAATATCTCATCAAACCTAAGAAATATGTCGAAGTTTTGAAAAACATACAACCTCCTTACACCTCTTACACTCAAAGAAAAAAGTTGGTAAAATCAAACAAAATTCACTTATGAAAATGAGACTATCAAGGAATATGGTAAATTTAACCAATTGAAAATGGTTGAAAGTTAATTGTTAAATTAACGAAGGTAATTGTATTTTAACGGAGGTAATTGTATTTTAACAAAAAGTATGGTACATTAAACCGTAAATTGTCAGTTAAAAATAATAACTGTTAATCAACTATATAACTGTACTATATCAATTCATCTTAACAATTTATCTATTGACTAACAATTTTTCGTTGGCTTCGCAAAATCTTTTATTTTGAGACATTCGTTGTTTGTATTATACCTAAATTATAAAATAGTTCTTCACAAAGATTATTATTTCACTACAAATAAATAAGAAATTTTATCAAGTATAATGTGTTATTCATTTAAGGTTTTAGAATTCAGGAAACAAAACTTATTATTACAACTTATTACTAAGAAAACTTATTATTAAAAAAAAAACTTATTCTCAAAAATATTTTGGTCTTATATTTATAAGAATTACTGGCATCCAGGAAAACTTTCCACGGTTTTAATTAAGTCCTATATAAGTTTTTAAAAATTTTTAAATTTCCTTAAATAATTCTTAAAGACAGGCGTACAAAATCATTAGCATTTGCAGGACTGGCAGGATTTTCCAACGATAATATTGCGGAGCAAGAAGAAGTTGAGTTGTTCTGTTCTAACCAATGTTTGATATATAAATGAAATTCTGTGTTTGTGGAATCTAAAGAGTATTTTTTTAATGCATGTAATTAATTGAATATTAATTACCATACAACTTGCCTGTTTAATCCTCCAAGCCAGAAGTTTTTTACGAAACTCAATTTTGCTTCCAATTGTATAATTTTTAAATAATACACTCAAGTCTGCCTCTGCTATATCTTTAAGCTGATCTATCGTAATACTATGCACTGAAATAAAACCGCAGTATAAAAATATGCTTAGTTTTTTTAAAGAAATATTACTGACCTAAAAAGTCTGAAAACAGTTGTTCAAAACCCCAATTTTTTAACAGTTCTTTTAATTCTGATTCTGGCTCAAAATGCTGTTCGGTATTTATTTACATCCAGCACTAAACTTTCACTAGCGTCTAGAGCTTCACTTAATATACTGTCATTCAAATTAGGAACATTTATTACCAAATTTTCAATAACTTCCATTTTTGTGCGATCATAACCACAGTACTTGAACTTTTCTTGTCACACTACTTCAATGTAAACTACTGCGCAGTTCATTTTTGCGATCGGAAACGGTTTTCTTAGAAAATACCATTTAATAGTAAAAAATCTGCCAATGGTCTGGGCGAAACTTTATTATTTTTCGGGTCAAAGTTCGGGAGCGGTCAAAGTCGGAGTGTATCATGAGTTGCTTCGAGATTATGACGTTTCTTGGAAAACTATTTTTGTTCTTAATATAAATATCTACTGTACTATTGAAATAATAAAGTAAAATATTTCAAATAGAGATTTTTAGCCGATTAAACATTGAAAAAGTCCGTGTAGACTATTCGAATTTCAGTATATTATGTACACTAAAAGCCCATAGAAGCAAAAACGGATTTGTTGCCTTATCAGAATTAAGAGATATGACGAATTTTTAAAACGTATACAAACCCATTGCTTCCACTTGGGGTTTGAATTTCGAAAAAATTGTGAAACAGGTTTTTAGACGATTTCATAAGAAGCAACTTGATATCTCATGAGACAAAACGAATTTTAAAAAATGTGTGAAAACGTAAGCAAACCCTTCACACCCCCTTGGTTCTGGAAATTCAAAAAATCGTGAATTGGTTGCCGTAATAATCAATTTTATATCTCATCAGAACTAAGGAATGGCAAAAATTGTTAAAAAATATACAAACCCTTGGGGGTTGAATATCGAGAAATTGAGAAATGGGTTTGTAGGCGATTATATAAAAAGTCTGTGGAAATGGAAAGCGATCTAATATCTCATCGAACCTAAGAAATATGTCGAAACTTTGAAAAGCATACTACCCCCTTACACCCATTAGGATTGAATATCTAAAATACTGAAATTGACTTTTTGGCTTTTTTTATAGGAAACCTTAGGAAGTAAGAATGAATTCGATATATCACCAGATATGCAACCTCCTTACACCCACTTGGGAGTTGAATATCCAAAAATCCTGAAAGGAGTTAATAAATAAATATGAAGACAGCATGAGAAAGTATGAACCAATTCAATTTCGTATCACTTCTAAAAGAAATGACGGAACTCGGGAAAACGTATTCAACCCGTTTATACCCTCTTAGGGGCTGAACAAGGAAAAAACTTAAAAACAAGTTTTAGGCAATTTACGCAAGCACGTAAAAGTGAAAAGATATTCGATATCTGATAAGACGTGGGGATATAGCAGAATTCGCGAAAAAGTTTGCAACCCCTTTTGCACCCCCTTAGGGGTCGAATTTAAAAAAATTCTGAAAAAGCTTTCTAGGTATTTATATGAAAAAGCCGTAGAATAAAAATGAATTCAATATTTGGACCTAATAGATATGACGAAAACAGTGAAAATATATGCATTCCATTTCAACTGATCATTTTTTTTGCCCCCCCTCCAAACGCCAATGGATATTTGAAATTTTTTTTTATCTAAATTAGTTTTCTAGTTGATTTACATAAACGTACCGAGTTTAAACTTTGTATCATAAGCCGTTCTATAGATAGGAAAAACACCCCCCACCCCCGTACCATACTACCCTTATAAAAAATTATATTTTTTCCAAGATGCTACTGCTATAGCTCTATCTAAATACCAAGTTTCAGCTTTATATCATTATAGGTTGTTGAGATATTAAAATCGGAACTTTTTCCTTTTCACCCTCCCCCACCCTCACCGTTTACACCCTCACTTCCAAAATTTTGTTTTCTGCTAGGAGTCTATTAGGCCTACTTCTGGTAAAAATTTCAAGCATCTATCTTACACTGTTTTTGAGATATGAGACGTGATTTTTTAGAAAAATTCTTATCCCCTCCACTTTCATGCTCCACCGCCCCCTTGAAAAATTTTGCTATCAGCAAACTTCATTTGTCAACCTTTATACACAAACCAAATTTTATTTGTCTAGTGCAATTGGTTCGTGAGATATCGTAATCTAAAGTTTTTCACCCCCCACCCCCGTAAGCCACTATCAAACTCAAATTTTTGTTTTCGATCTATTCTCCTAGTATACCTACAGATATTCATTAAGTTTCAATTTTGTGACATTGACCGTTTAGGAGATATGGATTTTAGAATGTGTCGATCTCACCTTTTTTGCGTTTCGGACGCATTTTTTTTTAATAAAGTAAAACAAACCATATTTTGGGTTGAATCTCAAGTTTCCATTACAATGCTTGGTATTTTCATACGGTTTCATGTTCCAAATCACATTTTTGTATTGTTGATCAACAATATGTAATGTAATTCAACAAGTTTCGTTGGTAACACAAAAATGTTCATATTAATTGCTTCATATGTCTATTAACAAGTTTTACCTATTTAGATTAACATTTGTGAAATGGTTAAAACCAAAGAAGACATTGTTTGATTCAACTAAAATTGAGAAATTGTTAATTAACAATTATTCTTTTTTCCTTTAACCAATCACTTTTCTTTAGGATTAAATATCTAAAAATACTGAAATCGACTTTTTGGCGCTTATATAGGAAATATTAGGAAGTAAAAATGAATTCGATATATCATCAGATCTATGCAATATGTAGGAATTTGTGAAAACATATGCAACCTCCTTACACGCACTTGGGGGTTGAATATCCAAAAATCCTGAAAGGAGTTAATAGATATATATGAAGAGAGCGCGAGAAAGTAAGATCCAATTCAATTCCTTTTCACTTCTAAAAGATATGACGGAATTCGTGAAAACGTGTTTAACACTTTTATACTCTCTTAGGGCTGAAAAAGGAAAAAACTTAAAAACAGGTTTTAGGCGATTATTATTCAAGCCTGTGAAAGTGAAAAGATATTCGACATCTGATCAGACCTGTGGGATATGGCAGAATTCGTGAAAAAGTATTCAACCCCTTTACACTCCCATAGGGGTAGAATTTCAAAAAATTCTGAAAACACTTTCTAGGTATTTATATGAAGATGCCGTAGAATAAAAATTCATTCAATATTTGGGAAGACCTAATAGATATGACGAAAATCGTGAAAATATATGCATTTCATTTTCACTGATAATTTTTTTCGCCCCCTTTCAGGGTAGCAATTTTTTTTTTTAAATCGATCACAATACTGTTTTATTGAAATAATAAAGTAAAAGGATCCGCATATGTAAAAGTAATTCAATATCTCATCAGACCTAAGATATATGACGAATTTCGTGAAAATCGTCCATTTTTGAGCCCAACCTCCGCACGCCATTATATTTTTTTTTAAAAAAAATATTTTTTTATTATATCCACACAGGAGATATGAATTTTAGAGTTTCTCGTTTCAAGCTTTTAGACACATTGTTTTGTCAACAGTCTCGATTTTTATACTCTAGATGAAATCATATAGAGTATTATAAGTTTAATCCAGCCGAAAAGTTTGTAACGCATAGAACCAAGCCTCGGACGAAAAAAAGTTATATATTATTTTTTGTTTATTTGTGGCCAAAAACCTCAAATCCGCCTGACGTCCGTCCGTCCGTCCGTCCGTCCGTCCGTCCGTCTGTCCGTCCGTCCGTCCGTCCGTCCGTCTGTCCGTTAGCACGATAACTCAAGAACGCATTCACCTAGGATCATGAAATTTTGAATTTGAATGTTTGGTTAAATTTGTAAGGCTAAGTTCGTTAACGGGCAAAATCGTCCTACTCCTTCGGGTAGCTGCCATACAAAATATCCTTAAAACACGTGTTCAAGAAAATTGGTCGATAACTTTAGAATTGTTCAAGCTACGTCTTTGAAATTTTGTATGTATTATTTTCCCAATAGTTGGAGCTAAATATATGATTATGAAGAAAATCCTGTTAGTCCTTCATGTAGCTGCCATACAAATATCCTGTCAAAATGTATTCACTTAATTTACAAAACTCAGAATAACTCAAGTAATCTTTTAGCTACGAATTCTGAATTTTGTACAAGTTAGTTTTGAGTAAAAAGGAAGTCGGAATTTACTAATCAGCGAAATCCTTTTACTCCTTCTGGTAGCTGCCATACAAAATGTCCTTAAAACACGTCTTGAAGAATATTGGTCGATAACTTCAGAAGGGTTTAAGCTACGACATTGAAATTTTGTATGTGTTATTTTTCCAATAATTGGAGCTAAATATATAATTCTGAAGGAAATCCTATTAGTCCTTCGTGTAGCTGCCATACAAATATCCTGTCAAAATGCATTCACTTAATTTACGAAACTCACAATAACTCAAGTAATCTTTTCAGTACGAATTCGGAATTTTGTACAAGTTAGGTTTGAGTGAAAAGGAAGTTCGAGTTTACTAATCAGTGAAATCCTTTTACTCCTTCCGGTAGCTGCCATACAAAATATCCTTAAAACACGTGTTCAACAATATTTTCCGATAACTTTTGAACGCTTCAAGCTACGAATTTGAAATTTTGTACACATGAATTTTTGAATGGTTCCAAGGAAAAGGACAAATATGTAAGAAATCGAATGAGTCCTTCCTGCACCTCCCATGTGAAAGTCCTTTAAAAAGGACATTTTTTTTCGATGACTTACCCAGTTCAAGGTATGAAATTAAACACTGAATATTGTCTTTTAGTTTTGAGTAGCAATCAAATGGAAGTCCTTAATAAAGGACATACAACATGCACACACGTAATTCTACTTTATCCCCACCTACAATATAAATCGGAGTTCAGTATTCATCTAGAGTATTATACGATTGGCTTGCAGCCGATCGTGACTGCAGTATGTTTAATTTCCAATTATAAGTGGTTCCTGTTACATATGAGGCATATTCATAAAGTAAGAGCCGTTTGGTTATTTGGTCAAAAATATAAACTCGTAAGGAAAGGTTTTTATTGGCAGTTTTTATCGTCATCATCATCGATGGCGCGACAGCCCAAGTCGGGCCATGGCCTCCTGAAGTCGTCGCCTCCAATCGTTTCGATCCAAGGACCGCGTCCTCCAGCTGCTAATTATACTCTAGATGAAATCATATAGAGTATTATAAGTTTAATCCAGCCCAAAAGTTTGTAACGCATAGAACCAAGCCTCGGACGAAAAAAAGTTATATATTATTTTTTGTTTATTTCTGGCTAAAAACCTCAAATTCGCTTGACGTCCGTCCGTCCGTCTGTCCGTTAGCACGATAACTCAAGAACGCCTTCACCTAGGATCTTGAAATTTTGAATCTGGATGTTTGGTTGAATTTGTAAGGCTAAGTTCGTGAACGGGCAAAATCGTCCTACCCCTTCGGGTAGCTGCCATACAAAATGTCCTTAAAACACGTGTTGAAAAATATTAGCCGATAACTTCGGAAGGGTTTAAGCTACAACTTTGAAAATTTGTATGTGTTACTTTTTCAATAGTTGGAGCTAAATGTAGAATTATGAAAGAAATCCTGTTAGTCCTTCGTGTAGCTGCCATACAAATATCTTGTCAAAATGCATTCACTTAATTTACGGAACTTACTATAACTCAAGTAATCTTTTAGCTATGAATTGGAAATTTTGTACAAATCAGTTTTGAGTAAAAACGAAGTGCGAGTTTACTAATCAGCGAAATCCTTTTACTCCTTCTGGTAGCTGCCATACAAAATGTCCTTAAGACACGTGTTCAACAATATTTTTCGATAACTTTTGAACGCTTCAAGCCACGAATTTGAAATTTTGTACACGTTCATTTTTGAATGGTTCCAAGTAAAAGGATAAATATGTAAGAAATCGAGTGAGTCCTTCCCGCACCTTCCATGCGAAAGTCCTTCAAAAAGGACATTTTTTTTCGATAACTTACCCAGTTCAAGAAATGAAATTAAACACTGAATATTGTCTTTTAGGTTTGAGTAGCAATCTAATGGCAGTCCTTAATAAAGGACATAAAACATGCACACACGTAATTCTACTTTATCCCCAACTACAATATAAATCGGAGTTCAGTATTCATCTAGAGTATTATACGATTGGCTTGTTTTTAAGATGGGTTTGCTGTCTTCATCAACCGAGTCTTCCCATCGTTTGCGTGGTTTGCCTACTGGCCTATTACCACTCGCTTTACCTTTAAGAGCACGCTTGGGGATTCTTCTGTCTTCCATCCGCTCTACATGGCTAGCCCACTGCAGTTTACGTAGTTTGATGAACGTTGAAGCTTCTGGCTCCTTGAAGAATTGATACAGCTCATGGTTGTATCTTATTCGCCAGTCCGATCCTTCCTTTTACGGGTCCAAACATTTTTCGGAGAACCTTCCTCTCGAATGTGTTAACTACTTTTTCGGCAGTTTTAGTTTATTATATATCTACTTCACTTTCCACATAATCGCCATTCAGTTCTAAGCACTTATCGCAACGCTGTACCAGTTTCTGTTCAGAACATAGAGATATAAATACTGGAGACGACAAGACTCCGTTTTTGTATGAAGCACTTTGAAGCATTTTGAAGCCAAATTAAACATTTTTGTATGGAGCATTTGATGCCAGGTGGCAGTGAAATGCAAATAGTAGCCTAGTATTCAAATGTACGTATGGTGTTTTTCGTGCTCAAGACCGGAGTATAATATAAATGTGAGTAAGATGCTAATAGTAGCATAGAGTTTATTGCCGGTCCTTTGCAAGGAATAGTCCGGCTTCAAAACAATCGCTGCTCGTCATCTCCAGTACATATATCTCTGTGGTTCAGACCCACTAACATAAGCTGACGACCCTTACTTTATGAATACGCCTCGTAGAAACCACATTTTGTTTGCCCTAAACGCTCAATTATTCAAATCCGTTAAAGAAGTACCAGAGAATTGCCTGAGTACCTATAGCTACATATAGCAATAAGATTAGCTTTTACTACTTTTTATAACTTCGTGATGTAAAGCTGGCCGCACTTTTTGGGGACAATTGTATAAAAATTCAGCGATAATTAAATCATCGAAAAAGTATTATTTAATTCTTGTTTTTAAAAAAAGAATCGAACATTTTGTGATCCGTCGAGCCGAATTTGAACCAGCAACCTATGGTAGCCTACAGCATAGAACAATAAATGTATAGTGAATCTGAATTGCAAAATAGTTGAGCCACATTTGTTTGAAAATTTTTCGGATTGGTGGAATAGAGGCTGGTGCAAATGCCATTTGTCCTTGTCGCTAACAGATCACGGTAGTAAGATTCCAGCGCTTGGCATAATTAAAGATTGTTTTCTTTCTACATTCCAAGCACGGTTGGTATTTGTTACACCTCTTTAAAGGCGATACAGGAGCGGATTTATGGACAAATTTTGAGCTACAACTTATACATAAGTGGCTCGGACCTATTTCTATAAAATCACTAGTCCACCAATCCAAAACAGGCGTTTGAACCACACCCAGCATGACCAGATTATCACCGGTAAGAAAAGCCAAATGCCTAGACAGGAAAGCTACTCTATCCTTATTCCTGAGGAGGCTGTTACATCGCAGGATCTGAAGACGTTGTACTTGTACCTTTCGTAATTTTGATTAACAGACAACATTATTCAAAACAACAGTCCTTTTTTTACTTCAGCATATAAAAAAGCCTCGATTATAACCTGTCTACAGAATTAAATGTTCTCCTAACTAAAAGTAATTTCAACGAATTGACATGCAACTGTAATAAAAAAATAATCAAATTATTTTCAAAGCCAATTCTAGCAGAATGAAAAATGCCCTCAAACTAAACGACCACCATCCCAGCATTCGACAGAGCAATTACTCTGTAATTTATTTAAAACTCCATTATTTTCATTTTTCCAGTTTTCACAATTTTCGCAATGTCTGTCCAGTTGTATCGAGCTTTTTTCTGCCTTTATTTCGTTTTATCTTACACTCGATACCATTGGTTAGGTACATTTTTCCGTCCATTTACCTGTTCAGGATTACAGAGTTAAACGAGTGAGAAAAAAATCGGAAAACTGAAGGATTTATTCATAGGGGACATCATCAACATGATGATAATCTACGAGAACAGGACAATTTCATTTCAATTTCAGTAAAGAAAAAAAAATAACGTTGGAAGGAGTTTTTACGAGACTGAACAATAACCGACGGCTATGAACATTTAATAATGAATACATCACTGATTTGAATATTGGTCGAATGACTATTAAAACATGTC
This sequence comes from Beris morrisii, assembly GCA_951812415.1. Taxonomy (NCBI): domain Eukaryota; kingdom Metazoa; phylum Arthropoda; class Insecta; order Diptera; family Stratiomyidae; genus Beris; species Beris morrisii. The sequence goes on from OX638310.1 coordinate 64,049,490, forward strand.
GCTCCCAGAATATTTCGAATAGAAGCGATCAACAAATTAAATTATTGGAGAAAATTAAATGTTTAGACAATAAGCAAACATTGCTAAGCCTTTGTATTCCAGAAGATCAATTATAGTGTCACCTTCTTCTGTCTTAATATTTCCTAATTTCATCTCTCCATCCTTGACTAAGAATCCCGACCAATAGATAAATTTCAATTTGCCAAAATAACAATGAAACTCTAGAAAAAGGGAGGTTTCAACACAATGATATCCTTCGATATACTGAAAAATAACCGGGAGCGAGTTGCTACCATCAAAGCGCCAAAAATAACCCATCTTATAATATATATTTCTTTTCTTAGCTCAAAAATAAAATAAATCGAATTTCATCGACAAAAAAAGAAAGCTTTCGAATAAAAACTAACTGGACCAGAGGGTGGGTGCGGGTGATAAATCCTTCGTTTATATTTCCATCAACACAATAAATCGGGGCGACAAAAAAAGTGGATGAATAAGTCGTCTAAATAACAAACAGAATTGTAACTCTAACAAATAACAACAACATCAAATCATGAATTCTATGAATACCATCGACTTAACACCATCCTTTCGAATCCTTTTCATCAATCCGCATCTCAATAATTCTTGTAACACATTCGAGTCGAACGTGTGTGTCTATGTGCCGGAAAAGTCTTTCCTCAAAGGAGAAAAATTTTTTTTAAAAATAAGACACACAAGTCTTATGTGTATTCGATTGCCTTCTTGGAATCCTCTACGTTTAGGCGAAATGGAAATAATCATGAACGAGTATAGTAAGGTGGAATATGTAAAAGGGATGGCGCTGCTATTGAGAAAGTCCTCAGTTTCCCGACTTTATTTTTTTTATCACTTTGATAAAGTCTTACATGTGGTGGCAGAGATGGGGTGGAGTCGATAAGAGGAAGGATATTAAGTGAACGACAACAAAAACATAAATCTTCAAGGAACAACTCAGCAGAGCGCGAATGCGAAAAAAAGGATAATCGCTTTATTCATGGCGTACAAATTTCAGATACAAGGACTTATTGTGTGGGCTGTGTGGGTGTATATACAAGAAATATGATGTAATTCTTACACACCGCCTCTAATTACCCTCTAGCAACAAGATAAAAAAAATACAGTCTGTTCATAGAGCGGAAAAAGCCAAACGTAATCTTCAACTCCTCGAAAACTTTTCGTTCGAAAAGAAATTGCAAAATTACCCTACATCCTTCGCGTTGGAATTATTTCAACCGGATTTACCTCACTTCATACTCGCTCGACTGCAGTTCATTTTCCTTACAAGTGAAATTCCGAGCGTAAAAACTTTTCTTACAAGCAAAATCGACTCCTTTCCCTCCGGGAAACACTTAACAAATATCATCATCTTCCGGTAGTGTGTTGAAAAGTTAAACCGCCAAACAAGTCTTTATCTCAAGGATCAAAGCCAAAACAAGCGTGGTATTGGTGAGTGAGTCGAAAAGTTTTTCCGCGAATTTTCAACTAAAAGATAATCGCACGCTCTGACTTTTAGTAGGAGGGTTCAAGTAAAGATGCCAGAAAGTTCGAATAGATTACAAGCTTAAGCAAACTACATAATTAAAAGCGTAGACTTTCGACTACTTCGAAATCGCGAACTTCTTGTACCGGAAGTAATTCGCAGTTATTCATAGAGGGAAGTAGGAAAATGCGATGGAACTGCGGCAGGAGGAAGCTTGCGGAATTATAAGCACGGAAAAAATGTTTTGAAAATAAATAAAACTTTTTTTTTTAATCTTAATTAAACTCTAACAGCAACCTAGTAAAGTAAAGAACAACGCGTTTCATAAGAAATACTTTCGAAATTGACAAAATAAAAACAATTTAATTGATGATGTTTCCCGATTAGGCTAAAGTTGCTCGCTTCGCTACAAAGTCCCGAGGCTGCTTTTCTTTGTTGGTGAAACGTGCGTACCTTTAATTAAAAAAAGAACAATATTTTAGTGCGTGTACAACAATTTTAAAATTAATAAAATACTATTTCGTGCCTTTTCCCTCACAGAGCTGTGCAAATCAAAAAGCCTACAGAATCTAGTTTCAAGTATGAGCGAAGGTTAAAAAGTGCCCGCTTCAAAGTGAGCTGAAATCACGGACTTAACACTCTTCATCGTTCGAAAACTTCTATACCGGTAGGTCTCCTTCAAAATTTGGGAATAAAAAATTATTATACTATTGGATTGAGCCAAATCTTGACTATAGTGAGTGTGACTAAAAGTATGGAAGCCCTAACTGTGCAGGGCCGCCAGCAATACATCTTTGGTCCCCTTTCCCGTCCTCTTTTCCTTCACAGCCCTACTTAGTTATTGCAATAAGTTGACGTTGTACTGTACGGTTATGTGTAATCCCTTGTCCTTATATCGAACAACAATCAAAAAAATCTGCCAATGGTCTGGGCGAAACTTTATTATTTTTCGGGTCAAAGTCGGAGTGTATCATGAGTTGCTTCGAGATTATTAGATTTCTTGGAAAATTATTTTTGTTCTTAATATAAAAATATTTAAAATAGAGATTTTTAGCCGATTAAACATTGAAAAAGTCCGTGTAGACTATTCGAATTTCAGTATATTATGTACACTAAAAGCCCATAGAAGCAAAAACGCATTTGCTGCCTTATCAGAATTAAGAGATGTGACGAATTGTTAAAACGTATACAAACCCATCACTTCCACTTGGGGTTTGAATTTCGAAAAAATTGTGAAACAGGTTTTTAGACGATTTCATAAGAAGCAACTTGATATCTCATGAGACAAGACGGATTTTGAAAAATTTGTGAAAACGTAAGCAAACTCTTCACACCCCCTTGGTTCTTGAAATTCGAAAAATCGTGAAATTGGTTTTAAGGTCATTACATCAAATGCCGTAATAACCAATTTTATATCTCATCAGAACTAAGGGATGGCAAAATTTGTGAAAACATATGCAAACCCTTGGGGGCTGAATATCCAAAAATCGAGAAATGGGTTTGTAGGCGATTATATAAAAAGTCTGTGGAAATGAAAAGCGATCTAATATCTCATCAAACCTAAGAAATATGTCGAAACTTTGAAAAGCATACAACCCCCTTACACCCATTAGGATTGAATATCTAAAATACTGAAATTGACTTTTTGGCTTTTTTATATAGGAAACCTTGGGAAGTAAAAATGAATTCGATATATTATCAGATATGCAACCTCCTTACACTCACTTGGGGGTTGAATATCCAAAAATCCTGAAAGGAGTTAATAAATAAATATGAAGACAGCACGAGAAAGTAGGAACCAATTCAATTTCTTATCACTTCTAAAAGAAATGACGGAACTCGTGAAAACGTGTTACTTAAAAACAAGTTTTAGGCGATTATTACGCAAGCACGTGAAAGTGAAAAGATATTCCATATCTGATAAGACGTGGGGATATAGTAGAATTCGTGAAAAATTTTACAACTCCCTTTGCACCCCCTTAGGGGTCGAATTTTAAAAAATCCTGAAAACACCTTCTAGGTATTTATATGAAGAAGCCGTAGAATAAAAGTGAATTCAATATTTGGGAAGACCTAATAGATATGACGAAACCCGTGAAAATATATGCATACCATTTTCACTGATCATTTTTTTTGCCCCTCCTCTGAACGCCAATGGAAATTTGAAATTTGTTTTAATTTAAATTAATTTTCTAGTTGATTTACATAAACGTACCGAGTTTCAACTTTGTAGCATAAGCCGTTCTATAGATAGGAAAAACACCCCCCACCCCTGTACCATACTACCCCTATAAAAAATCATATTTTTCCAAGATGCTACTAATATAGCTCTATCCAAATACCAAGTTTCAGCTTTATATCATCATAGGTTGTCGAGATATTAAAATCGGAACTTTTTCCTTTTCACCCTCCCCCACCCTCATCCTCTACACCCACACTTCCTAAATTTTGTTTTCCGCTAGGGGTCTATTAGACCTACTTCTGGTAAAAATTTTAAGCATCTATCTTACACTGTTCTTGAGATATGATACGTGATTTTTTTGAAAAATTCTTATCCCCTCCACTTTCATGCTCCACCGCCCCCTTGAAAAATTTTACTTTCATCAAACTTCATTTGTTAACCTTTATACACAAACCAAATTTTATTTGTCTAGTACAATTGGTTCATGAGATATCGTAATCTAAAGTTTTTCACCCCCCACCCCCGTACGCCACTGCCCCTACTCAAATTTTTGGTTCCGATCTATTTTCCTAGTATACCTACAGATATTCATTAAGTTTCAATTTTGTGACATTGGCCGTTTAGGAGATATGGATTTTAGAATGTGTCGATCTCACCTTTTTTGCGTTTCGGACGCATTATTTTTCCCCCCACTCCCGAACCCCTTCACCTATATCGGCAATTTTTTTGCAAATGGGTCCACTACCGAAGCTCTATATAAATTCCAAATTTCAGCCTCCTAGCATAAGCGGTTGCTGAGATCTAGAAACCAAAATTTTTCGTCTAAAACGCTTCCCCCTCCTCCCCCCCTCACACCCCCACCGCACCAAATTTGGTCACTTCAGGGGTCCTAGCCACTCTACCCACGAAAAAAAATTCAATTAAATAGCTCATAGGGTTTGGGTGCTACGAGCCTTCAAACAATTTTGAGTACACCGGTAGACGTACGGCGTACGGCGGACAGACGGACTGAAATTTTTTTTTGCTTTTTTCGTGTCTACTCGTCATGAAACGTGAAAAAAAAATTTTGAGGGTAGCAAATTTTTTTTTTTTAAAAATCGATAACAATACTGTATTATTGAAATAATAAAGTAAAATTGAAAAAAATTTAGCATTGCCGCTGAGCTATAAAAATGCTTGACCACACACGACGCGTTCATATTCTTGGATAGGTGTGAACATTTGAATACCAAGATAACTATTGAACATCTCCGTTCCTTCTTCGTCAAACAGACATCGTCCCATATTGAATTTTCGAGTTTTCCAACTGCGTTCACCTACGTTATATCTTCCAAACCAAGGTTTAAAAAGATGGTTTCAGAAGTTTTTCCTTGCTTTGTAAGAAATTTAATGGCGGCACAAAACTAATTTTCTCAATTTTACTTTATTATTTTTTATTTAATGTTCGACTTTGACTTGCATTATTAGTAGCGCTCAACTTAAAAAGACAAAAATGGTCAAAACCTCGGTCCAAATCATGAATAATGACGACTTCTTAAAGGCAACGAATCAAAATATTCGAAGCCTAACTGAAAACTCGATTGATTCAATAATAACAGCAATAAATTCTGCCAAAAAGATTTCGACAAGAACAAAAACTAGACGAACAAGAAACAATACTTGAACGAAATAACTAAAAAAAAGAAGATATACAAAAAAGTTATAAAAGAACCACATAATGCAAACTTAAAATATGAATATAAACAAATTAAAAATATGACGACAAAAATGATAAGATTGGCTAAGGAAAAATACTACAACCACCGATTTGCAACGTCTGATGGGAACCAACGAACATTTTGGAATATTGTTAAGGATTCTTTGGGAAAAAATGAATCAAAGCATTCAAACGGAATACATGTATTGGATACACATACTGGACCAATTACGGATCATGCCTTAATCGCTAATATGTCGTGGCCCAAAAATCCCTTGTGTGCCTCCTTCCTAGGGCTCGCTTCACGCACTTGAAAATATGTAACGCGACATTCAAGTTTTCAACCACACAAAGAAAACACTAATGGCTTACACTTAACAATCATTCTTTATTCACTTGTACTTGACTCTTTACTTATTATTTATCAACAATCACTTTTCGACTTACAACTACCGGCTCGACCGCGGAAACCCGTTCGATCTTTCAATGATCGTCACAAGACTGACTGTTTCCCAGACTTGGGAGAATCGATCAGCAATTATCACTTAGTCAATTATCATAATTGCTGATCTGCATCGACCATCGATCAATTCTCGATGGTTGACCCGAGTTGGACAGAGTTGATCGATAGTCGATGTTGCAGATTTCCCGCTGACCGCCGAGCAAAGATATCCGGCCGTTGGACTAATTTAAGTTTATCACCTCGTATCGGAAATTGTGACATAGTTCGAATATTGAACCCAATCCCCGATACAAGGTGCGGGTAGGGAGAGTCGGGTCCAAACCGGACTACGACAAATATATTGAACGAACATTTTACAACTATTGGGACAATTTTGGCCGATGACTTAAAAAACAATGCCAAGTAGGAAAACATGTCCGGTTGTGACAGAGTCCTTGTTCCTATTCCCAACTGATGAAATTGAGTCAATTATCTCGGGTTTGAAAAACAATATAGCTCCAGGAATAACGACGAATGACTTAAAAATCATAAAAACAGTTATATCGGAATCTATTTCTGACGCAATAAATGTTCACCTAACTGACGGCTCATTTCCGCACTGTTTAAAGACTTCGTTGATCAAGCCAATTTTTAAAGCGGACTCAAACAAGGATCCCAATAACTACCGACGAATTGCACTAGTTTGCTCTATTAGCAAGATTTTCGAAAAAGTTATGAACAATCGAATTTTAAATTTCATGGATAAATACTGTGGATTTGACAAACAGCAATATGGTTTCCAAGAACAGAGCAATATTACTGCAGCATTGGTTGATGCTATGCAATTCGTTAATGAAGGTCTTGATGAAGGATTTTATGTCGCCTCGATCTTCATAGATTTAAAAAAAGCATTTGACACGGTAGAACATTTAATCGTGCTGGAAGGACTAAAGGAGCTTGGTATTCGAGGGCAGTGTAATGAGGTCATTCGGGATTATCCTCCAGGACGACAATATATAACAAAAAAACTTAGACGAACGTAGTGAATAGAAAACAGTCAACATAGGGATGCTGCAAGGCTCAATTCTTGGCCCTACGTTATACCTGCTAATATATACTCGCATACACAACCTGCAGTACATTGGACTTAAAGTTTACGAGCGCTCGTATACCTGCTCGACACCCACTGCGTTTAGTGCTGTATATTTGAAAATATTGTGAATCAGCCTCTATAACTTTGGATACATATTCTTAGATACATTAGGAATCGATTTAAGCATTAAAAAAAATTTTTTTGATTTTTTGAGCCTTCTAAAGCAGGATCCCCCCTTAAGGCAGAACATATCATTTATGCAGATGACACTCTTCTCTTATATAAAGGAAAAGAGCGGGAACAACTAGAGGCAACAATTAACTTGAACCAGGCACTCTTCGAAGACTGGCTTTTAGGCAATATGCTCACTCTGAACATAGCAAAAACAACGTATATGTTATTCAGACAAACAAACAAGGAAGACATTAATATGCAGATACACATAGACGGGATACTGGTTGCCAGAGCCATTGAAACAAAATATCTGGGTCTAACTATTGATAAAAATTGACTTGGACACCGCATATCAGCAATATACGGAATAAGATTGCGCCGATCATAGGAATTATACGACGAAGTAATTTTCTACAGACACATATTAAGGACACTATATACAATTCTTTTATTCTCCCAACTATAACTAATGGACTTTTAATTTGGAGCCAAACGACTGAGTATAACATTGACAAAATCTCGAGAATAATGAATAAGAGTATCAAAGCAGTTTTCAACCTTCCACATTTGACACCCTCTCCGGAACTCTATTTAACTTATGGAAAACTAAATATTAGGCAACTTATAAGACTGGAGCGAATAATATATATAATATATTATATATAAAATCAAACACCACCTAAAGAAATCTTCAATCACTCTTATACACAACAACGACACATATTAAGGACACTATATACAATTGTCCATAAGACAAAAACATCTACCAAGGACCTGATCGTCTAAGAAAGGATCCGATCTATGAATCAATAATTGAATTTAATTCACTACTAACCGAAATTCAACAAGCAAAAAATATATTGGAACTAAAAAACTTAGCGAATTTATTTATGCAACAAGACGACACATAATTATATAGTCTTAGTTTCTAGTGATCTGGTAGAGAATTGAAGCGGACTCAGTTCGACACGCAGCATAGCTGTGTGAACTTGAACGAGCTCGTTAAATTCTTCTCTAGATTAAACGGCAGCTACTTCTCCCTTACATTCAGACCTATGGACATTCATCAGCTCTCTTTCCAATGATATGATTAAGGATTCTCAATCTCTCTCCCTCTCTGGTTTTAAAATTATAGTCTTATTCTGTCTCTTCTCTTTTTTTTATGAATTATATTCTAATATATTTTTTTTTCTTTTTTCTCTTTTCTTTTTTTCTAATATTGTTTTAAATTATAATTTCTTATTTTTTTTTTCTATTATGTGTCTCATTTTCTTATTTCTTTTTATTTTTTAAATTATTTTGAATTACGTTTAACTTAATTTTCTATTTTTGCTTTCCTTATACCAGCTCTCAGCTGTCTGGGAAGCAAGCTTGGAACTATTACATTCTGAATTTCTGATATATGTTGACGTTTTTATACAAAATTATGAATTTAATAAATTATTTTTTATATTTAAAAAAAGAACTCCAATAATGACAAGATTTCCCAAAAATTAGTTTATATTTATAATTTAGGCATCATTAGATTCCGAGAACTTTTTGACGTCCTTTTGTTCCATTAACTTTGAGTGCATTACAAGGATACGTAGGATTTCCTCATGTCTAGGTGGGACCCGATAATGGCGTGTTATTTATCAAACCAACATCTTCAAAAGCAAAAATTTTGAGCTTTTTCTAATGTTGCCAAAAAATCGAAAGAAACCACCCTATCCAACGGATCGCGATGCTACTCTTCAGTTGAACTACAGGCTGAAGTCTATATTTTGCCCTTTGTAGAAGAAAAAAGAACTTTGCTACTTCGAAAGCATTAATAGCATGAATGGTGGAGCTGAAGACGTAGTCCAAAAATTTCAAATTTAAATTTATAGGAATTAAAATTCTAAAATATATTGCAACCGTGCAAAGTCTTGTCTAACCGTTGGATTGTGAATTCGGACCCAACCTAATCAAGGGACTTTTATCCGTAGTCTAATTTTAGAAGCAAAAACATTAACAGCGCCTGAGAAGAGGTGCTGTTACTGTCCCATGCCTCAAAAAAGGTCTTCTATTAACTGAAGCGTGCAGGCAAGAACTGCCATTTACTTATTTTCTCTTTTAATAAGATCAATCTTTAATGCGTTTTACAAAGTTTAGGATAAAAAAATTAAGAGGTACAAGCTTTAGAGTGGTGGAACAACGACCAAGAGGGAAGCATATGAACTGGACTGGAGGACGTTATTTTTTACTTGTCGAAGGACATTACCTGGTAATGCGACTCTTTTAGGGATAAAAAGAAATGCTAAAATTTATTGTTTTCCACGAACACTGGTGTGCGAATTTAGCTTAATGGGTGTTCTGAGGGGCGACTAATTATAAGAAAAGAAATATTAGTCTTTTTGGCTCCTTATTACATTTACCATGGAAATGTCGATAGTAAATACAGAGTACTCCTACATTTCGGTGATACTCTAGGTCGTCTATCAAAGCTGAAGTAGTTACAATTAGCCGGAACTCATATTTTTATCTATATGATCAAGCAAAGCTAAATCAGATTTTGGGGTACTAGCTGAGTTACGCGAATTTTACTCCCGTTCCCGTATGTAGATTATGGCTAAATCAGGTATCGTGAAGAATTAGAATACCAAGACGATTAGAAGCAACAATATCAACATAATATATATGCCGACTCCAGTTAAGATGGTAGTTAATTTTTACGCCAAGTAAGAAGTCAAGATATGGAAATTTCTCCTTATAGGCAATCAAAGAATAAATGAAATTTCGCTCTTATAATTCCAGAGCCCTACTAAACCCCTCTACCCACATTCATGTCCAACAAAAATGTGCGTAGAAAAGCTTTCTAGCCCTTGATCCTTTCAACCCGTTTGTAAAGTCATACTTACGTTAATTGATATTTTGCAATGTCCATAGGACTCAACGATGGCCTGGTTGTTGTGAATGCTTCGATCAAATGCGATTGTGCTATCTCAATTTTATCGGGAAGATTCTGCAAAGAAGTAAGAAAAAACGATGCATTAAATCAACTTAAGCTAATTAAAATGATTCAGTTGCTCCTAGCTAAGATACTACCATATTACAACTCTACTATACACCCCTGATTACCTACAGGCAGAAGAAGTTAAATTGTTTTAGTTAAAGGTAACGTAACATCATTTCCTTACAGTTCTATTACCGTGTATCGGGACAATTCAATTAGGACTACATTCTTGAGCGTTATAGTTGTTCTTATCGATTTCTCAATCATTTTATGTAAGGGGTAATGTAGTTGTGGAAGTATAGTTACCTAAGGTAGTGCCTATAATTTAGACTGATAATGGATTGTGCTATTTCCGTGAAAGTGTAGTTCTCAAGTAATATCGATAGTGCTCTAAGCCAGGATGTTAAACGTTGAGAGGAAAAAATTAATCACGACTAAAATATAGAATTAAATGAAATCTAATCTATAATTTTGCACTAATATGAAAAACTATAAATATAAAATTTGTATGGCACTTCAAAAATACGAAATTGATCAAAAATTAGCCAAGAAATAAGGTGAACCTTATTCTTCAGTTGCCTCAATTTCAATTCATGAAAGAAGATCCGAAGATGGTTTGTTTAAATCGGGTTTTATAAAAAAGGAAATATATTCTTGGACATATGTATGTCTATAATTAGTACTTCACCAGAATATTCTTTTGCGCTCCGAGCTCATAACAGAAGGAGTGAATTTTGAAAGAAATGCGCTTCAAATCTCGAAGATAAATCCAGATAATAGATTGAAAGAATTGAAAGAATAATAGATTGAAATACATTTGATTTTTGGTACTGAGAATAATTTTACATTATGAATGTTACAACAGGCGTGTGAATTGCATGCAGATTCACACCACCTGGAAAAAAGGGAAAACTGAAATGAAACCGGTGAAAACAAGGACAACATTTTCCTCTGCTCCTACTCACTTGCAAATTAATCCGTACGCACGGAAATTGTAACAAACCCAAAGCGAACAGCATTGGGCTCGACAACGTAAAGCCCGAAACACAATGCTCCCGTTCCGTTCCGTTCCGTTCAGCTGTCAAAGTAGACATTATGGGTTGACCATGTAAATGCACACAATGGTCGTAACGGAACGGATCGGAAAAGTTGACCAAAATTCAACTTTTACGGATCACATAACCTCACTTGTCGTGACGGAACGGAACGGAACGGGAGCATTGTGTTTCGGGCTTAACTTTCATCGCTTTCGTTTCGTCTTCTAATTTTGTTTAATTTTCGATACCATTCCCATGTTATATCACGTTCTACAGCTTAGAGACAATGCTAAGTACTTGGGTATAGTCCTGGATCGGAAACTAATCTGGAGTAAAAACATCGACGAGCGACTAAGGAAGGCTTTAGGGGCTCTCTACGCTTGCAAAAAGATGTTCGGGAAAAAGTGGGGGATTCAGCCAGGGATGGCTCACTGGATGTACACGGCCATAGTCAGGCCTATCCTAACCTACGGAATTTTAGTGTGGTGGGTAACGCTGGAGAAATCCACCTACCTCAATAAATTCACCAAGGTTCAACGTCTAGCAACAGGCGTAATTAGCACCACACCTACAGCGGCACTAGAGATTATTCTTCATCTTCTTCCGCTGGATATTTATGGGAAGAGTGTAGGAGCAAAAAGTGCCGTGCGACTAAGACAGTCAGGCAGCTGAGTATCTAGACCTGGGTGACACAGCAACATACTCGGACGGTATAGTTAATGGTACCCGTTAGAGTATACAGACTACTTGATTCCGTAGCTCGAATTCTCTATGAGATTCTCAACGAGGATCCCTAGCAGAGAGAAGTGGAATGTGGATCAGCCCCAGGAAGGGATCTTTCATATCTACACGGACAGTTCGAAGACAGACTCGGGTGCAGGTATAGGAGTATTCTCTGCCAAACCATAGCGAGGCATTCAGAATACCAGACTGCTGTAGCGTATTTCAGGCAGAGATGATGGGAATCGTTCAGGCTTGCAATCTGCTAGAGGCTTGTGTAATGCGGAACAAATCCGTCGTCATCCTAACAGATAGTCAGGCGGCGATTAAGGCACTCGACTTACACTTGATCATATCCCGCCTCGTGAGGCTATGCAGGGATAAGATTAGTGCGTTATGCACTCTTTTTAACATAACAATTTGTTGGGTTTCGGGTCACAGTGGGATTCCGGGCAACGAGGCTGCGAATGAACTCGCAAGGAGAGGTTCGGCGCTGAATCAAGCGCTAGCTCTTCCAGTTAGGAGGTCAATTGAGGACATTAAACAAGCCATCGACGTGACGGCCATATCGGAAGCTAACACAAGGCCAGGCAGCTCTGGCTGACCCTAAATGCGAGCAGGACAAAGTTTATCCTACTCGGAGATAGGAATACTCTTCGTATCCTAATTGGTGTACTGACGGGCCATGACCTGATCGGCTGGCACGCCAGAAGACTAGGTATTGCGGACGTTGCAGATCTGTGCCGCAGCTGTAGTGAACCCGATGCCGAGAAAAGTATTTTCCACATGCTTTGCGAATGACCCGGTCTGGCTTGGAGGCGGGAACGTACCTTAGGTACGCGCCATAGACTTGGACGAATTCGCAAACATTAAACTAGACAAGCTGCTGCAGTTTGTCAGGCTGGCGGGGTGATTTACCTAAGATGTGGTCTTGGGCACACGGGTACCTCTTCCCGTACAAGTGGGATCACAACGGACCCATTGGTGGTTTATGTGCTTGGTCGCGAAGCGACGACCCACCATACCTAGCCTAACCTATATCACATTTTTTTACAATCAATTTTACAATTATGGAATTTGTGGAAGCAATTTTAAGGTCATATTCACTCGATGACATCGCAAAAATTAATACCGAACTATCAGAAACTGCTTCATAATTTGATATATTGGTGTGGACGTTGAGCTCGCGAATTGATCGAGAACACTTGATTTTGATCTGTAAGCGCCTTAAGTGGTAGATGATATTTGAAGTATTCAATTTTACGCGGTCAATTTTCACATTTCAAATAGATTGATTTGTTTCACAAATATGAGCAATCTCTTTCTATCTAATGATGTAGAAGGATAAGCCATACAATACCTAACGTTTAAAGCATAAAGGCAAACTCATGAAACAGACAGGGTCAATTCGCACAACTGAAATAATTTGGTAATCCAATGAAGTAATTTTTTTCTAAGACGGTACAATCAGAAAACTTGCGAGGAAATGTACAGCAGCACATCACACTACTGAAGTTCAGGGTTAGTTGCACCCTTGACTTCAGTAGCTCTGGTCGACAGATTGGTTTTGTTGTTGTTTTCCCATGTCGCTCGCATCGATGCTGGATAAGGGCACAAAAGAACACCTATTGTTGCTTCTTTTTGTAGTCCACGGACAAAAAGCCTCTTAGCCTTTGTCTACCGCCAAGATTATTATTTGTTTCTTCGTGGACCACTAAACGTCTTAGGCGCGGACTACATGGTCCATTTCCTTCCGAGACAAATGAGAATCATATCCTATAGAATATTTTTAGATTTTAGCTCGTCGACTACATGACTCCGGAAAAACGATAATCCGAAAAAAAGCAGAGCATGCAAACGTGTTTTTCGAACCGGAAAAAAAACCGGACCTTGTAGTACCTGCTTAATTTCACATATCAACTGTAACAACCGTTTGGTGCATGTATCGCAACAAATAACATTTTTCTTGTCTTTTGCTTAGGAAGCCTCAGGTGAAGTCACGTACATATCGATTCCATTCACGGTTTAATCGGTTAGCGTCAAATCATGCAGAAATTTTTACGAAGCTGTTGCAAACATAAAGCGCGCATCTCAATCGATATAAGGAGATTGATTTGTGCGAAAGATGACGACGGTAGAAATGGTATTTCCGCTTTAGTTTTTACAAAATACGCATTTTCTTCCCTACCTCGATCTCTTAGCAACTTTCCAATTATGGTCCGAAAGATTCTGCCAGCAAGCATGCACCCAGAGTATTCGTAAAAATTTAGATCACAGCAGGCCGCCAAAATACAGACCGCTACTTAAGTATTATCTGTATTAATATTACTGGTAAGTTAACGATCATCAACATTCAGATCGAAACAATCAACAGTATTGCGAACATCAGCAGCCGGCTCGTAATTTCGCAAAAGCGTTTGCTAGAGAATGACACGTTACTCATTTTGCCAAACTGAAGGCATTTCCACGTCCTTAACCTCTTCACTTGATTTTTTTTTAATTGCACTTTTAAATCATTCCTCTTCTGAATTTCAAATAAATACCGTTGCATCTCAAGGCTGTGATATCTAGCCTACTTACTTTTAATGGATGGACCGTAGATTACATTGCACTCAAGAAGCACTAAAGAATGAAATTAGTATTTAACACCGCATAAAGAAAACAATGTCAACATTTCTTGCTAGTGTTCTTTAAAGAAAAAAGTAATGATGAAAATCGTGGACCAATGCGAAAAACATCTGGCAACAGTCTGGGCACAATTTAGTTATTTTTCGGTTAACGAACCTATTATTAATAAATTTAAAAATAAAAAGTTTAAAAATAAACAGCTCATAGAAGTAAAACGTATTCAATATCTCAGGAGTTAATAGCTCAAAGTGTTTGTGAGCCACTAGTCTTCAAACGATTTTGCATACAGCGCCAGACGGCCCGACCATTTTTTTACGTTTTTGTGGTCCACTAGTCCTTGAACGTAAAAAAAAATATTTTTCAGTGTAGCCATTTTTTCGATCGAAGGATCTACTAAATCATATCAGTCAAAGGCGATCAAAGTCGAGCTGGATATTGTTGTAAAAGCCCGCACTCTAAAAAGAGAAGGTTACAGGCCAATAACAAGCTATGCATGGTTGAGTTATTAGAAAGGGCCCTCTTTAACACGCAACGTATATAAACAGAGGCATTTGGGAAGAACACCTACTGCAATTGAAAACATGACAATTCAAAAACTTTCACTGGATAGTCCAGGTAGCTGTTTCCATCATCAGATACGCATTGAATTCCCAGACGGCATATTATGCAAAGATCGCAACGCTTTTACAGCCACTTTAGGTTAGGTTAGGTATCAGTGGCGGCTTAATAGCCTCACATAGACCCTCGAGGGTCCATAGCGATACCACATAAAAAGGAGACCCAATGTACCTAAGGTAGGTGCGCTTGCGTATCGATCTGTGTTGAGAGTTCCTCGTTCAAATCAAAGGTGCCTGTTACCGTAGCAAAGTTTAGCAGGCTCTGCATGCTGCTACGCGAGACTTCTCCAAGGTTTGCGAGAGACGGTGCACCTAGAGCCTTCACCCGTCTCCTAGCAAGAGCCGGGCAGCTGCACAGGAGGTGTTCTAGTGTTTCCCGTTCTGCGGGAAGTTTGCAGTTGTTGAGTTGTCAAGCGACAACTCATAAATTTCCGCTGAGCGGTTGCGCTCAGAACTCAGCATTACGCTGAGTTGTGACCGCACCCACAACTGCCACCAACTGAGCGGCAACAAAAAGAGGGACCGTTATTCGGTAAATGCCGGAAGCGGCATAGCGGGCAAGAAAAAGAACGTGTTGAGTTCGAAAAGGAGTCGACGGTCGGGTCAAGTCCAACGCGGAATTCGTTAGAGGCTGAAAAATTCTCCCCAAAACCAAAAACGATCCAATTTAAATTGCAATTGCGTGCAATAGAAATTCGGGGTATTGTTCGAAAACATTGCGAGCAATTGTTGGCCGATTGTGTGTGACGTGTTTCCAAAAGAGTGTTCTGAAAGTCCGCCGCGATACACAAGCAAGAAAAAAAAAAAAATGTCGCGTACGGAGGTGTGAGAAAAGTGTTCGTCGGTGCGAAGAACGTCGTCAATTGCGGGTTGAAAGTTCGATTTTTGATTCGCAGAACGGGTCCCACCAAAAAGATTCGATATTTCGTTCAGTTTCATCGGAACAGGGAGTTTGGCATATTTTCAAATGATGGCACTAAGTAAAATACTCGTAGCAAACCAAATAAAACTCGGAAATTTTAACTTATAATTTGTTTTTTTGTGTTTTTCAACTTTTGCGTTAATTTCGTGTTTTACTACCACATTTCCCTTTTAATTGTAAAAGAAAAAAAAAAGATCCGAACCGAATCCGAAAAATAACGGCAAATTTCCGGCGAATGTTTTTAGAGACTGTCCGATTTTTCTGACGTGTGTGCACCACGAAATTAGAATTGCACAAATTACATGCATTAATCGTTCTTTGTTCGGCCTAAAATTAAAGTTTTAAATATTATTTTGAACCTGTGAAAGTGCAAAAGAAAGAGTTCTGTAGTGGTGCCGTGATGTAGAATTTTGTGAGGAATTCGGTCAATTTCCAACTCTCTTTTGCCCAGTTAAATTTTATTGTAAATCTGTGGAAATCGAAACGGCGCTCGAGTTTGTGCTCTCCGAAGACCAGCTGATAAACGGGCGAAGGTTTTAAATACTTGTGAATCGTCCTGCGCGAGTGTGAAGCTCATGTGATTATGATAGACGAAAGTCTTTGAAAAGCCGATCCTGCGTATTTTTACCTGAGATGCGCGTACACATTCGGTTAATTTTAACGCAATAATCAATGGAGTTTTCGTAAAAATAAATCGATTAAGCTTAAATGTGATAAAAGGGTGGATTGAATAACGTAAAGACGTCGAAATGAGAAAAAAAAATCCCCATTAAAACGAATTAGAATGAATAAATAAATTAAATTAGCTAAAATGAAGTAAAATTAATTAGAAATAATAATTAAAAAAAATTAGTAATTAAAAAATGAATTAAAATTAAATTAAATAATAATAATTAATAACAACATATGACTGACAGGACTGACGGACGGAAATAAAATAAAATATATTTTCAAATTAAAAATCTCAAGGTGAAACAAAAAATAATGGGGTGAGTTCCCTTTTTCTATATTTTTTTTTCTATATTCTTCTTCTCTTTCCTCTTTTTTTTTTCAATATTTTTTTTGTGGTATTATTTTTTGTTTTTGTTGTTTTTCAGATTTTTGTTATATATTGTAGGGGCCTTATATGGCTGTTTATTTTTGTTATATAAAGATGCTTAAAGGCTAGAAGAGCCAAGTATAAAATGAACCCGAGCGTTTGAGCTCCCAACCCTGAACCTCAATAAGGGGCCAAGACAAAGTTGTTTTTTTTTGGACAGTCATGGCTGAGGTAGGGTGGGCAGGCAGGGCGCTATAACACCTAAGCGCCCTGACAAATCGCGAAGTCGCGCACTCCACCGCTTCTTGGTCTTTCACGACCTATTGGGAAGATAGTCCCAATTTTAAATAACCCTGGAGTAAGCCGACACGAAATTTTTTGTTGTACAGGCCAAGGGTTTATGGACTGAAATCTGGGCAAGAACCCCCCACAACTGCCGTAGCTAGTTCCGGCCGCCAGCAAGCGTGTCGCTTCCGCTCGGATTTCAGCCACCAATTCGGACGTAGGAGGAATTGGCCCACTCTTTCCTGAACCTTCCTTTCCCTCGAATATTTTGACTTTTTCAAGTCGAAATATTCACTCCAAGGCCTCCGTTCACAACACAGTTCCTGCATCTATCATTAGTGATTAGCCCCAATCTGTACGCGTGCGCCCCAATCAAGCAATGGCCGGTAAGAATACCGACTAAAGTTGCGTATTGCGGCCTTGGTAGTGCTAACAAGAGTTTAGTACTTTTCTCGTTGTGAGTGTTCCACATTTGTTTCGTGGTTCTGGAGATTGACGTAGCCTGCCACCTGGCCTCGGACCCGCTTACCATCTTCCTCTCTAGAGAGTTGTAAATAACGTTAAGAGGCGGTGGTACCGAGACCGCGGCTTCCTGCCATTTACCTTTACCACCTTTTTTAGCAAGACCATCGGCGAGTTCATTTTCTAAGAAACCACTGTGCCCTGGAACCCAGCAGAGCTCCACTTTCCTATTTGAGCACAGTTTCTGTAAAGCGCGTCGACAGTTGAGTACCGCCTTAGATTTGATAGTGCAGGATTTCAGAGCCATTAAGGCTGCTTGGCTATCCGTATAGATAAAGACTGCCTTATCCCTTATTCGCGATTTGTGAGCTATCTCCGCCGCCTTCTGAATCGCCAGTACCTCCGCTTGGAAAATACTGCAATTATTCGGCAGTCTGTAGCAAGAGTTTGTTGGAAGATCAAATGAGTGCACGGCTGCGCCCACTCCGTCATCCATCTTTGAACCGTCCGTATAGATGTTAATCGACCCCGCAGTGTCACCGGTTCTTGCCTCCCAGTATTCCCTGCTTGGTATGTTTATGGCGAACTTCCTGTCAAACCAGAGCTTAGTCTATGCTGAAGGTAGGCTGATGTTACTGTGCCCGTATGGACATGTTTTGAGCTGGTTTGACTCTCTGAGTCTTAGGGCGCATTTGCCTGCCACGTATTTAGCGAACAGGTCAATTGGTGGCAGAGAAAGGAGTACGTTGAGCGAGTCTGAAGAAGTGGTGCGAGGGGCGCCTATTATCCCCAGACAAGCCTGTCTCTGTACCTTTTCCAACTTTTTCCTGTAAGTTACTTTGTCGAGTATTGGCCACCATATTAGCAAACCGTATAATAGGATTGGCCTTACTACAGCCGTGTAGATCCAGTAAGTGATCCTTGGCTCTAGACCCCACCTCCTACCGAACATTCTTTTGCACGCGTAGAAAGCGATGGTTGCCTTAGCCACCGGCTCTTCCGTATTGAGTTTCCATGTCAGCTTGCTGTCTAGGGTTACTCCTAGATATCTGGCATGGCCTTTTAGGGTTAGCTCAGTGTTACCCATCTTAGGCAGCTTAAACTGTTGAGTCTTAGTTCTCCTAGTAAAGAGAACCAGTTCTGTTTTCGATGGGTTAACATTGAGCCCTCTGGTTCTCGACCAGTATAGTAGCTTGTTTAGAGCCCGCGTTGTAAGCTCAGACAGCGTGCTTGTGTACCTGCCTGATGCCAGTATCACCAAGTCATCGGCATAGGCTACAAAATCCACCCCCGAGTCGTTAAGTTCCTTCAGTGCCCCATTTAAGTGAGTATCCACAAAAGTGGTGATAATACCCCTCCTTGTGGAGTACCTTTATTTGTAATTTTGTAGGAACGAGCACTACCCCATTCCGACGGTATAGACCTGCTTCTTAGTAGTGTTTCGATCTAATTACTTATGGTGCTGTGGACGTTTGCTCAACAATTGCCTCCGTTGTTACATTGTTGAAAGCCCCTTCTATATCCAAAAAAGTTCCCAATGTGAACTCCTTGTACTCTAGCGATCTTTCGATTATACCCACAACCTTATGCAAACCAGCCACTTTGTTTGATATACAATTTTCTTTCGAACGATCCCAGTTGGAAAGTTCGTGTGGGGTGTTCAAAAACTCCTCTGAAGCACAAAAACAACCCTAAAATTCTTAAATTTAGCTTATACAGTGACCGTGAAAGCGTTGTTCTTAGTAAATGTAAAAAATCTTTAAAAATTTTAATTCCAAGAACCCGGTTGAAAATAAATTTCACCAAAAACTACCGAACTTAAGGAGTTAGGCCACTTTAGAGTTTTCGAAAAATCGATTCTTTTGTTATTTTATATGGTCCCTTAGGACTTCAAAAATGATATCCCAAAAGATTATGGCCGAAAAAAGTCTCTAAGGACTCGGTTTTCGAACTTTAGTACAAGGCCGCCTGCAAAATTATTCATGATTTTCTACTACTCAAAACTTCAAACGCGTTTATCTCAAAACTACATTTTTCAAGCTGGCCGGAAACATAACTCAGACAATTTTCAACCGATTCACTTGAAATTTTGAACATATCTTTAAAACTATATTGTCCATCAGAGTACGTAGGATTTTTTTTTTTACATTGCATAGTTCATTTGTTATTAACAATTTTCTGACGATTTTTTAGGCAAATTTTAAACTTTTCACTTTAGAAGTGCGCCATTTGGCCAAAATCAATATATCGAAAAAATCCTACTTACTCTTGTAGCTGTTGTTATATATAATCGAAAAAAAATTCAATAGCTTATCATAATTCAAAAATTACAGGCGCTGTGTATCAGGCCGTGGAAAAACGGAGACGTCATCGCAAAAACGCTGCACAGCCGCAATTTGAATTTAATCGCTTCAAAAAAATTACTGTACATAGTCAATAATATGTATTATAAACACCCATTTTTGTAATCTCGATTTATTTTGTAGTTTTTCTGAAAAAAAATCCCCAAAAAGGCCTATTTTTTTAGCCTCTAGAGCGGCCTAACCCCTTAATTAAACTTACTTAAAGAACAATTCAAAATTCTACTCACCTCAACTTTTGTTTTCCTCAGCACTTCCTTAACCACCGCCATATTTGCCGACGTCAAAACACTTAGAATATCAGCTCCAGTATACTGTTCAGTTCGTTCCGCGAAATAATTGAAATCAACCGATTTATTTAAATTTAACGATCGCGACAATGTCTTAAAAATACCCAAACGTGCGCTTAAATTGGGCAAAGGACATTCGACTAAACGATCGATTCGACCCGATCGTAACAACGCCGGATCCAAGAGTTCTGGTCTAGAAGTTGCTGCAATCACTGTAACACCACTCAATCCTTCGACACCATCCAATTCGGTTAAAAGTTGATTTACAACACGATCGGTTACACCGGTCGAATCGTGTCCTCTTTTCGGTGCTAAACTGTCGAATTCGTCGAAGAATAGTAAACACGGTTTTGCGCTACGCGCCCGATTGAATAGATTTCGAACATTCTCTTCGCTCTGGCCGATGTATTTTGCCAGAAGTTCGGGACCTTTAACGGAAATTATTCGCAGATTCCAGGATTTTGCTATTTGCGATACTAAGCGGAAAAAAATTGTTTAGGTTCGGTTCGGCTTAAACGTAAAATAAAATGTGTGAACTTACCCAAAAATGTTTTTCCGGTTCCCGGTGGACCGAATAGCAAGACACCGGCCTGGTTGCGAAGCGGTGAGTGATCGAATATTGTCGGGAACTGTAAAGAATTGTTTAAAAATTACTTTGTGAACGGTCCAAATGTAACCTTTAGAACCTACTTTCGACGGCCACATCAATACTTCTTCTAAAACCGTCACTACATCTTCCAGTCCGGGCATTTCTGCAACGTTTACCTGATCGTCCTCGTCGTTTCCATTATTCTGACTGTGGTTTTCGATTCCTTGCAAGCAATACGAGTTGGTATTTTCCAAAGATTTAAGTAGAAGCTCTTTGGTTAACTTGGGTGTTGTAGGATCTACCAGAAAACATTTTATAGTCGAGTTTATCGAGCCACCTACCGCCACACATACTTATCCTATACGCGTAGAAAATCGCACGTTCAACAAATTGCACTAGGTCGCCGTTATTATAGCCCTCGGTCAAATTGGCAAATTTTTCAAAATTTAACTTCTCACTGTCGATATGCGAGCACAAATCTTTCAATATAATTTCCCGATCGTCTCGTTCCAAATCGGGTATTTTCGCGATCATTTGAAATAGATGACGACCTCGTGGCGAATGTAAACGAGTGTTGAGATTTTGATCGTTTGCTACGGTTGCAATAACTGCGATTGGATTATTCGTTGTAAATTCGATAATTAAATGTTGTACTACGTCGGCAATTCGGTTAAAATATTCGCTATCTTGAGTCTGTTGATCGCCTACGGAATGGGCAAGGACGTCCAAATTCTCTAGGACTACAATTGATGGTGCGTTGTTTAGACAGGCGGAAAAAATTTGACGCAGATCTTTCTGAACCGATTCCACCTGGAAATGACGGAATAAAGAAATGCATTCTAGAAATTATAACAACAACTGTAAGGCAATAAACAAACAGGGGTAATTATAATGCTAGCAGATTGCAGTTTAAATTTTAGCCCAAGCACTTTTATGATGAATTATTGGGTCAGATTCTGAGAGCAATCATTTGTTGCTTTTTGAACGGGTAAAATTCATTTAAAAGATTCAAAAGAACCAACCAAGCCAGGAAGTAGAAGCCAAGGGTTCGCTCAATATTAGTACGCATTTTTTTCTAGATCTACAAAACCCTAAAATTATTGCAAATTGAGCAAAGATCCTGGTGACGTATTTACCTAAAATATTTAGTGTTTACTTTTCACAGCCATTTTAGTTAGTTCTTAAGTGTTTTTATGTTTGCTAAAAATACCTTAAAATTAACAAATAGTGTGTTTTATTTTCCAATTTAATGTTCGCCTAATTAGAACGACTCGTACCTTTCTTCCTTTACTTCTTGTGCAATAGAAAACGTTGTAATAACAGCTAAACGGTTTTTTGATCAATTCCTCAAGTATCCTTTCGACTATAACTGATTTTCCGGAATTAGCTGATCCTGTAAAATTAAAAATATTGAAGCTAGTAACTCTAAAATTAAAAAAAAATACACCAAAAACAATTATTTACCTGCAATCAAAAAATGTCCCTGCTTCAGGACCGAATTCCGCTCGTCCAAACACAAATTCACCTTTATTTGTTCCACGCAGCTTTCAACGATCGCATCAAACTTTCGAATTTTTATCAAGTCATTCACACTCATCACCTTATCCTCGACTTTCTCCACATCCATAATATCGTCGACTTTTTTCACCTGATCCGCTGCGTAAATCTTACACTCTTTCAGAATTTGTGCATTGATCATGCAATACGGAAAATGATCGGGTGTGATCTTAACCGTAACCATAAGATTGTCCTCAAGTCGTAAAATCTGATCTTGATTCAACAGGAGCGGAAAAAGTTTTGTGTTCTCGATAACATAACTTTTAAACGCATGCTCGACAATTTTATAGCTTGTCTTTTGATTCGCAAACAATTCGATCTTTTCGAGAAAATTCAGTACGGTCTGTTTGGGTCGTAACGTGATCTTTTGTAGTTCTTTGATATTTAAAAGTTTCATTAGATTCTCGTTGATTTCGATGGTTCGGTGAATATTTTTCGGAAATGTATCGTTTTCCGCGACAACTTTAACGTTAACGAAATATTCGTAGTTTTCGGACGTTTTGAGCAAAAATACTTGTTCGAGATCCATAAATTCGGGAAGGTTTTTTCGCGTGACAAATACATCGGATATTTGCGATGAATCCCATTTGCACGAGATGACTCGGAATTCGAAAGTACGACTGTTCTCTTTTTTTAGGTCTTTGATAATACGTTCGAGTTTTTCCGCTTTACTGGCTAGGGTGGTCGGAACTTTTGGTTTTAAGGATCGAACATCGATTGTTGTTGATCGTGTCAAAGGATTTAGGGCCAGTGAATCGTTGGTGGCAAATGTTTTACTTCGGGATAAGGATTGTTTGGGTAGAAAATCGGTACCGTTGCAATAGGCTCCATTTGGTTGGAGTTTCGGTGCGACTATTAACTCGGTGTCGTTATCTAGACGGCCGAATGCTATGTTAGGTTTAAGCTTATCTGAAATTTTGAGAAATCGTGGTGAAATTTCTACTAATGCTTAACTGATTCTCTGTTTATTCATGAATAGAGTGCATCGATGCACTTAGAAATCTTGTAGAATGCATTTTTTATATCTAGCGTAAGATGGAGGTAGGTCATAGTGTCTGATGAAGGAACAGTTTGTCTAGGGAAGTTAACTTCACGATTAGCAATATTAGTACGCTTCCTCTTTTTGCTGAAAGTTAGTTTTTGTGGGGTTGATTTTTATTTTCTATTTATGGTACAGGGTGGCGCGCGGCAGACGCATGGATTTGAAACATCAATAAAACGCAAACTGTTCGAAAATGACTATTTTTGTTATTTTTTCCTGGTTTATTTATTTACATGGGAGATTTAAGTTCATACAGTTTTAAACAATGTATCTGCCAAATGGCGGCCCTCACGCTCCAAAGATTGTGTAAGCCTTTTTCTGAAGTTTTCGTTCACTCTTTCAAGCATTGCCACAGAAATTTGGAGGATGCGGATGCGGATGCGAATGTTGTATTTGAGGGCTGTTAGGGTTGTGGGACGATCGTTATAAACAAGAGATTTTAGGTATCCCCACAGGAAATAATCGCAGGACGCCAAATCAGGAGAGCCCGTTGGCCAGTTCATATCGCCTCTTAGGGAGATGAGACGCCCGGGGAATCTGTTTCAATTCTTGGACGGGTGTAAATGAATATGTTCTTTAACGATTCGTTGAATGGAACGTCTCGAAATGCCAAGGGCACCTGCCAGTTTACGAATTCAACGCGTGGGAGATTGTTCAATTGCAGCTCGAATCCTCTCGATGTTTTCTGGGGTAGAGACAGTTCTTTGAGGCCCCCTTCTTATCGTGGACATATTTCCGCTATCCTGGAAGGCATTAACCCACGCAAGAATTCGATTTTGATCGGGAACTTGACCGCGGGGAGCGATATTGAACTGTAAACGAAAAGCACGCTGCACACAGACGATCGAGAGGTTGTTTGAAAAATAGGCTTGCACACAAAAAACACGATTTTGAACAGCCCACTCCATCTTGGCGACTGAAACCAAGTGCTAACAAACCTTCCTTCCCCCTCTTTAGAACCACCCCACTATCAACCCTCTACGACTGCTAGGAAGGGAGCAATGACCTTTTCAAATCCAAGCGTCTGCTGCGCGCCACCCTGTAGAATTGATAGTCTAGGAATGTCTTAAATGGCTATGAATGTCTTCTAAATTAGCATGATTATGTCGGCGCCATCTCGATGAGTATAGAGAGAAGTGTCGTACGCGAAAACTGCCAATTCACAGTTCGGGTAGGTTGGAGCGTTTGCACTAAAATACTGTACAGCGTCGGGCGTAAACAGGAGCATTAAGGGCCACCTCCAATGATGACTCGAAAGCTTGAGAAGGTTGTCCTGCGCCTTACCAAAATGGTTCGGTCTAACAGAAAAGGTTGGATTATTTTTACAAGATAGTTTGGGAGAGCGAAAGTTAATAGCGTACCAGACGGAGTCGAAGACATTTTCAATGTCTAGGAAAATCGGCCTGAATGATTTTTTCGCCCGTACAGAATCTTTTACGTAATCGGGTACTCTAAGTAGTTGGTGATTCTGGTATGATTCGATTATTTTCTGTGAATTTTTAAATGCGATTTAACAGGATCCTCCCAAAGACT
Organism: Beris morrisii; assembly: GCA_951812415.1. Taxonomy (NCBI): domain Eukaryota; kingdom Metazoa; phylum Arthropoda; class Insecta; order Diptera; family Stratiomyidae; genus Beris; species Beris morrisii. The sequence continues at coordinate 64,074,633 of OX638310.1, forward strand.
TAATTTAGTATAGAGAGCAAAGTTATTGACCTGTAGTATTAGAATAACTAAAAAAATATAATGGTTTGGTGAATATTTATCAGTCGAAAAGATATGAGGTATCAAGCTTTCGCGCCGCCTTTTGAAGATTTAGTTAAGCTTTCAAAACTATTTGGAACCTATTTCCAATGAAGATATCATCATAATATATCCTGGATTTTATTGGTCAGGTTGTTTACACGAGATTTTGTAACTGAATCTCTTTTTTTGACCATTGGCGCCTAAGAGAGTTATTTTGTTGGGTGATATCTCTGCTCCCGTCTACTGCGTTCCATATATTAGTATTAGGGTCTAGTAGCATTCTGTCTATTTGTAATGTGACAATGATGTCGATAAGTAGCCATCGTTTTGTTTAATATATATTATAATAAAAATTTTTCTCTACTATGAAACTATTTTTCAATTTAAGGGCACTCTGTTTAATAGGTATAAGGTAGATTATTAAAGTGGCCACATTTTGGGACCGGGATGAAGGCAGCGTTTTAGACGAACAATTTTTGTTTCTACAGATCAGGAACTGCTCTTATACTGGAAAACTGAATCTAGGATCTGAATCTAAATCTAGAGTTATGATAGTGGAGCAATTTACAAAAAAAAATGGTAAGCATCTTCCAGTTGAAGTACGAACCCTACGCGGTGCCAATTGAGCTAAGTATCGATGCCGAATAGCTTGTCGTGGATATTCGAAAACGAGTAGAGCTCGCAAATTCGATATCGACAAGCTCAAAGACGAAACGGGGACACAGGCGTACATGACAACACTGGATCAACATTTGACACCAATATACGAAAATATACAGAATATGCCAGTGGAGAATATGTGGAGAAAAATACGAGACGGCATCAAACCTTTGCAGAAGAGATATTAGGTCATCAAGTGCGTCGAAAAAATAATGACTGGTTCGACCAAGAAAGCCGCGATGCAATAGACAGAAAGAACAAGGATTACAAAACTTTTACTGAACGACCGACACGTGCGAGCTTAGGCGATACGCAAAAAGACCTGCAAGCGAAAACAAAGGAAGTAGCATAATGATAAGATACAAAAATTGGACGACAATATGAGACAAAATAATACTCGGGACGCTTTCGCAATAGTAAAAGACCTAAAAAAGGGATATAAGCCCAAGACCAGTCTCTGAAAAGACGCCACAGGCAACAACATCAGCGACACACAGGAAATTAAAAGGAGATGAGCTTTCTACTTCGAACAACTTCTCAATTCTACACCATTAGTACCGATCACGACAAACATCTCAATTGAGGTTTCAACTGACGAAGAAGAACCAGCATCGCCACTACCCATACTAGCCGATATCGAAGCAACCCTATGTGATCAAAAACTAAACAAATCACCGGACGAAATACTTCTGAAAAGCGGTGGAAATTATGTCACGGATATACTATAATAAACAAAATGATATGCAAAATTTGGACAGAGGAAAGTATACCCGACGATTGACGAAAAAGTATCATTTGTCCCATTTACAAGAAAGGAGACAAATTCTGCTGTGAGAACTACAGTGGAATATCATTGTTGTGTACTCCTAAAAAATACTGACAAAAATACTTGAACGTCGTCTTTAGCCCTATATTAACGAAATAACCCCCACGCTTTTTTTCAACTTGGCACTAGAGTATGTCATGCGACAAACTCCAGTCGCCACCAATGGGATACTACTATTCAAGTCCTCCCAACTAGTAGCATACGCCATCAACATAAACAACCTCGCAAAATCCTTCCCTAGTGCTAAGGAGGTATTTGTCAATCTTGACTCCGCCGCAAAAGAAGTCGGGTTGCGCATTAACTTGCTTTCGTTAATGCGCAACCCAAAAGTAATGACGCAAACAAGAAAGATACCGCAAATCAAACGAAATAGTCCACACTCTCCAGGACAACTTCATATATCTTGGGGCTAATCTAGCAAAGGACAGCAATGAAACGGACGAAATCAATCGACGGATCATGCTAGCAAAAAAATTCAAGAAAGTGCACAGAGACAATAAGCTGAGAGTATATAAAACTAATTTACGACCTATGCTCTGTTATGGCAGCGAGACGTGGACATTAACGCGAACTTCCCAAAAAGCTGTGAACGCATTCGAAAGAAAGATCCTCCGAAGAATTTTGTGTCTTGTGAAGGAAGGAACGGAATAACGAATAAGATACAACCATGAGTTATATCAACTTTACGTTGAGCCAGAAGGTTGAACGTTCATTAAACTACGTAAACTGCAGCTGGCCATGTAGAGCGAATAGAAAATAAAAGAACCCCAAACGTGGTCGTCCTATCTGCCTTTTTTTTTTACTAAATTACTTCAAAGTTATTCCTAGAATATGTATGTAAAAGAATTTCTCCGAATTCGCAGTCGTTATAAAGCAATAACCGTATAATGGAGCAGCTGTTCAGAGCTCGCATGGGCCACCACAAATCTTTAATTGGGTTTTTCAACTGTTTCAAAACTGCATTTTTCAATTTGGCTGCCACGATTCAGAAAAAACTACTGAACCGATTGCTCTAAAATTTTAATAACATGAGAATGAAATTTTTTCATGGTGAGAAGCTACCATAGAAGCAAATTTGTTTAAGTTTTTGTTGTTTTCCGGCGTCAGTGGAGTTTCTGGTGTGAAACCCCAACACGAAATCCCCGACTGTTGATTAAATCTTGTCCCTGAGGGCAATAACATGTTCAGCGGATCCCTAGTTACAACTGGTACAAAAATCTTAGCGACATCTGTCATAGCTTTTTTTGCTGAAGCTAAATTCATCGAAAAAAACGCGAAAATTTAAAAAAAATTCGAAGTTAGGCCAATTTATTTAATTTTCAAAATTTTGACTTAATTCTGGTACCAGTTATACCCACAGGCCTATAAATGAAGTATCAATTTAATTTTACTTTATTTTAATTTCGCAAAAAAAAACGATATTTCTCATTAAAAAAAAAAAATTCTAATGTTTGTTGAAATATGAATAAATATGTGGTAAAAATTTCAAAATTGGTTCTTTCATAATCTGCAAAAAAAATATTCCCGAAAAATGCGAAAAAAACTGACCGCACATAAGACGACCCCCTTAAAGGCAAAGGGAGGTAACAGGCCAGTAAGCAAACCACGCAAGCGATGAGAAGACTCGGTCGATGAAGAACATCATCATCAATGGCGCGACAGCCCAAATCGGGCCAGGGCCTGCAGGATACATTGTCTGAAGTCATCTCGGTTCAGCGCCCGCGTCCTCCGATTTGTGCATCTAAGAAGCGATCTGCAATCTGCGTCCACTGAGTCCTCGTATCTTTTCCGTGGTTTTCCCACCGCTCGTTTGCCCTGAGCTTTACCTTTCAGTGCGCGTTTGGGAATTCTTCCGTCGTCCATTCGCTCCACATGCCCTGCCCATTGTAGCTTTCTAAATTTTATAATAGTTGATGCGGTTGGGTCGTCATCGATGTTATACAACTCATTGTATTTGAGGTATCGTAGGTGACGCGGTCTTTGGATCGAAACGATTGGAGGCGACGACTTTCGGAGGCCAGGGCCCGATTCGGGCTGTAGCACCATTGATGATGATGAATATCCAGAAGTTCAAAAAAGTATCTCTAGATTTCCGTGTTGAGGTTTTATCAGGGCATTGCTTATTTTAAATGTCTACTCCTGCCACGGTAAAGCCTCAGTTATAATGGTTCCGATCCGATCCGGCAACGTCGAAGGGGAAAAATCTCTAGGCACAATGATTGCGTTCCGACATCCATCAAAGTGACACTAACGAGATGGTCAGCAAGGAAATTAATATTGACCTATTTCAACTTCAAATTAATCACTAAAGTTCGATATTATCTACAAGTAGTTGATATGTTACTAATGAATTATTAATGTTTAAGTTATTAAACAACTTATGAACAGATTTCTTTTTTACCTGAAGTATTCTCGCGATTAAAAAATATTAAAACACGAATCCGTTAAAAAATCGAGCCGAGTACTTTTCGCGTATGTACATAATTCAATTGAGTAATTTTGCGGTTAGTGCGATTCACTTTCGATGAGTTTATCTTGTTTTGCGCACATCAGTTGAACTTAAATTCATTAAGACCTTTGTAAGTGCTAGTTTCAGGCCTTGGTATAAGTATAAGTGTACTAGTCTATCATCTCAGAGGTCAGAGGTTCGAATCCCATCCATGACATTGTCCTTCGCTTTTCCTTATACCCAGTTTTCCTTACTTTTCAACAATATGTAATCTCCCAAAAATGCAATTGCGAATTATCCAGTGCCATTCTCCTCTCACCCGCTGCGGTTGGATGACAGGCTTGAGAACCTATCTCCGAAAAAGAAATTATGTTTATGAAGTTTTGAGATTAAAACTAAAATCAGATTAAGGAACGACCGTAATGTCCCAAATCGATCAGAGAAATATCATTGAACAGGGCAAGGCTATCCAGACTTTTGCATATGTATGTATTTGCATAGCTTAGCTTAAGGTTGTTGGTAGTTTTCCAAAAAGAAAAACATAACAATTAAATTTTAAAATGTTTTATATTTTTATGACTTACTTACTATGAATTCAATTTGAAAGAAATAAAGTATTATAGGTATATTACATAATAACAGAAAAAAAGACTAATATTCGAACATGAAATAATTAGAAATGGAATATAAAGGTCTACAAGATGAATTTCCTATTCTTCAGTGCAAACATGTTGATCACTTCATCTGCTGTCACAGAGATCTCCCGATGAATGCTTAGAAGAGCAAGTCCATTGAGTCGATTTTCTCCCGTAGAATTTCTTAGATAGGACTTCAATCTTTTCATAGTTGAGAAACTACGCTCAACGCTGGCAACTGTCACAGGGAGAGTAGCTCCTATTTTCAAAACTTGAAATACATTTGGGAACATGATTTCGTCACAGGAATTCAATGCTTCCATGAAGGTGTATGGACATTCATTTGCTGTAGTCCATCTTCGCTTCCACAATAGAACCTCTTTCTGAATAATGATTTCACATGTAGCCGTCTCATTTGGCCATTGTTTCAATATAATTGCTATGGTGTCATTGATTTTATCCTCAGTCAGATCGATTATTTTTTTCGGAATGACGTTTTGGATGATAGAAAGTTTTTTTTGTGTTTTATGAATTTTTGCTCTAATTCAGATATAAAATGATCAACGAATGGTATAAACACAGATTGTCGATAATATTCTTCTCGTGAATTTGAAGCATAATTGTCTCTATGTCGTTGACAATTAATAACTCTCGGTATCTTTATATCTTCTCCTATTTGTTCCACTAGTTTAGTGATTACCTTAACTGCTTAACTTAACTGCTATGCTTTACTAAAAACCATTCGATATTTGGATTGTCTTCTAACGATTTTATAATTCTTCGTCTTAAATAAAAAAACCTCCTGTTATGTGTAATTTATGAGGTGCGCTAATCATTTGGGGGGGGGGGGGTTTAACCCCAACCCCCCCCCCCTCCCGTTACTACGCCACTGGATCGGAACCATTATAACTGAGCCTTAAGATTGTATAATCTGAAGCCCTTGGAAGGAATTAGGAACATTTTCTGTATCTTTTTGGGTGTGTAGTAAAGCATAATTTTATCACCCTGGTACAAAAAACGTAAAGGTAAGGAGGGGACGAATCTGATACCAAAACACGACGAATATTGTGAGCGATAAACTTACTGTGGGGAGGTGAATCCTACGATACCTCAAATACAACTGAGTGGTCAGATTCTCCCGAATGGTAATCTAAGAATTAAGGGCATTGCTGGTGGTATCTCGCGTCGTTGCAGAAGATGGAAACAACAAAATTTATTGTACTTTAATGAATTAAAAGGGCAATGGGGACGTAAGTGGTCCAACAATAACGGAACACTAAAAACATAATATCAGAGTTGTACATACCTACGGTGAAATTGACTTGCATCGAGCGGTTGATCCATACGACGAGAATCTGTGTGGAGTTTATAACGCGAGTTTGATCCAGGAGCGTTGACTGAATCTGTTCAGTGCTCATTTCCTGTAAAAGGGCCGCATATATAGCTAAAATTGTACACACAATATTCCACTCGGACTTACAATAATCTCCCAATCTTTGGAAGTAACTGGCGTTACATAGACCGATCGGATGGGGAGCATATCCGCCAGCAGAGCGCACTTGACCAGGTCATTCTCCTTCAGCCCTAGAAACCAAAAACAAAATCATATCAACTTCTTCACAGAACTACCCGGCCAGATCCTACCAATTTCCTTGGCAACGCGAGCATTGATACCGATCTCGGTGTCCTTGATGCTGCCCGCATACGGGACCCACGTCACGTAGTGCAGGACCTTCCCGCACGACATACTCAGGCACCCGTTTTCCTGAAATCGTCAATGAAACGCTTATGTGCGTGCACTTTAAAAATAGCCAATAACCCTGAAATCGGGCAGCGGGGAAGCACTTACATAGGTCGACACCAAATTGAAGTAGTTGTCCGGCAGCAGCACGAAATTATTTTTCATCGGCCGATAGACCACCTTGAACGTTCGACGAAACATCGGACCCGTACGCTATCCGGCCGTGATAATTCAGTCAGAAAATGCAAGAAAAATTCTTCGACGAAGTTATGAACGAACCCGGAGGGCAAAGTGTAGTTTCTGGCGTGCGCTCGACGTAACTGTGGCCCGTCCCGACCGCGCACAATCTTAGAACTTCGAAGTTATTCCTTTCGTCGTCACTTGACACTTCGCTCGTAATCAACAAAAATAAGACGGAACGAAGACCGGACGTGAAACAGCTGTTGCTCGATGACGTTTTGTAGTGCTACAAATTGACGCGGTATAGAAATGTGGCGGTAGGCGTTGTAAGTGGAACTGCATATATGCCTGACGTCACTAGACCGTTGATTTGGCGGTTATAACTCACCGAGGATTGATAAACAATTTTCCGAGGTAAATGCTATAATTATTTTGGTCAGTTACTTCAATCAGAGATGTCAGAATAAAACAAAAACATATTTTCACACCAATCGAGACTTTATCTTTTTTTTTTTTTTTTTCAAAATTCAATTTATTTATTAGTTCCTTCTATATACAATGTTCCATACAAATGGTAAATATTTCGTGGTTATATTATTCTTCTGAACTTCCCAGACAGCAAAAGCTGGTATAATGGAAGTATGTAGTGGTAATAAATCCAAAGTAAGATAATTGTGTTAACAAAAGTATATTGTTCAGACTTCACTGAACATGGCCATATTGGCCACTATTGAACACGGCGGCTGTAAAACACGGGCGACTGATTTTTTATGGCACCGTCTGTAGAGGCCGGAAAACAGCATACTAAAAGCTCCATGGCCCTATATAAGCCGTGACGGATCAAGTTCGCGTTGGCATTGCAAAATATATTTTTGGGTCACGCGCCGCTTCGTCGCTGAAACAAAGAGGTAAGCAATAGCCCGCACATCAATATTCACCCCTATTTTTCTCTTATGCTTCCCTTTCGCCGCTTCAACGAAAGGAGAGTTAAGGGAAAACAATAGAAACCCGTCAAATCACAGTGAGTTCTCTTCAGACTCTCCTTTAAGTTGCAATTCTGCTTCCAAAGGGTACTTTGAAGAAAGAACAACGCACCCAACATCATCGTAATTCACAAAAAAAAACGTTCAACAAAAAAAAAAGGGAATAAATAGAATTCAAAAATACAACTCACAAATCGGCATTTTTTACTTTTCTTACCTTTCCCAACTATTTTCAGGAAAGGAAAAGTTCGGACGTGAGAGTCCGAACATATATCGTACATATAAATTAATAGTGTAATGAAATCATAGCAAATGTAATTTTGTTGGACATAAATAATTCATAAACGGATGCAAAAAAAAAAAAAATAATACAAATAAAATAATTAATAAAAAGAAAAGAAAAAAAAATCGAAATGTAATATAAAAACAATTAGAAAATAGCATAATACAGTAGAAATAAAAAAATAAAAAAAGGGTAAAAAAGTAATAAAAAAAATCTTGCCTATTATATTCGAATAGATCCACCGAAAGCATCTAATAGGCTGCAGGTCTTTATGCCTCCAAAAAGTATATTTATTACGTGCCTTCAATACGTGACTACCTCCGATGACGTACTCCCTCATGTCACATCAAAATTAGGTTTCATTCCGCAGAAGATCACGTGTAAGAATCTTGGTTGGTTGGTTTTCGTGGTGGCCCGTCTGCCGAAAACAGGGCCCAATTAGCAAAGGGAGCGCCGTTTTGATACCACAATTCGTTTAACCTGGTCGTTGAGGGCTTATGAAGTAGATATATAGTTTTACAGAGACCTAGGGCTTGAATGGCTTATCATATCCATCCGGAGCTGTTCAAGAAGGCAATCAATTCTCCAATCTTGTTTTTCGAGATCTCATCAAGGTTATTAAAAAAGGGTTTGCCTAGTGCGCGAAGTCTGGCTCTAGCTAGAGCTAGACACTCGCAAAGCAGGTGGGTAACGGTTTCCTCCTTGTTTGTATCCCCACAGCTGCGGCAATTGACGTTAAAGGGAATACCCTGTCTGGCCGCGTGGTCGCCGATCGTCCAGTGTCGCGTGCTGACTGCCGTGACTCTGGAGACGTCCACACGGCTCCTACTCAAGAGTTCATCTGTTCTGCTCCGGCAGTAGGATGGTCATATCTTCCTAGATATGACGCAGTTGGTCAATCCTTTACATTTGGAGTTGGCGTTTGTGAGAAAGTGGGTGGATATTTGGCGTTTGACAGTACCTAGTGGGATCTGAACTGATTCTACGAGAGAGCCCTGAAGAGCAGAACCTTGCCTAGCTAATTCGTCTGCCCGTCGTTACCCTGTATCATGCTGTGTTCTGGGACCCAAAGCAGAGTAACTTTGACTTGACTTCCTATGTAGACTAGCTCCTCTCGGCACTGTTTGACGAGTTTAGAGGAGGTGGTAGCCGAATCTAAGGCCTTGATTGCGGATTGGCTGTCAGTGAGGATTACAACATTTCGCTTTGGCGTAGCGTCTTGTTCCAAAATCCGACAGGTATCCCGGATCCCCAGTATCTCCGCCTGGAAAACGCTGGCGTAGTCCGGTAAGTGGTAAGACTTTGCGACATAGTGTGTGTCTGAGAAAACTCCCGCTTCGACTCCGCAGTTCATCAAGAATCTTACTCCTGATAACCTGGTCGATCGTATCACAGCTTCATTCAAGCTGTCCTATCCTAACCAAGCCTGAGAATTTAAAATTATCATGTATTTCTAATGATGATATAATATGTATCTCAGTGGCGGCCAATGGTCTGGGCGAAACTTTATTATTTTCGGGTCAAAGTCGGAGTATATTTTCAGCTGTTTCGAAATTATGAGGTTTCTAGGAAAGTTAGTTTTATTCTTAAAAAAAATATTTAAAATAGAGATTTTTAGCCGATTAAACATTGGAAAAGCCCGTGTATGGTAGACTATTCAAATTTCGGTATATTATGAACACTAAAAGCCCATAGAAGTAAAAACGAATTTGCTGCCTTATCAGAATTAAGAGATGTGACGATTTGTTAAAACGTATACAAACCCATCACTTCCACTTGGGGTTTGAATTTCGAAAAAATTGTGAAACAGGTTTTTAGACGATTTCATAAGAAGCAACTTGATATCTCATGAGACAGAGAATTTGTGAAAATGTAAACTCTTCACACCCCCTTGGTTCTTAAAATCCGAAAAATCGTGAAATTGGTTTTTAGGTCATTACATCAAATGCCGCCATAACCAATTTTATATCTCATCAGAACTAAGGGATGGCAAAAACTGTGAAAACATATGCAAATCCTTGGGGGTTGAATAATGAAAAATTGAGAAATGGGTTTGTAGACGATTATATAAAAAGTCTGTGGAAGTGAAAAGCGATCTAATATCTCATCAAATCTAAAAAATATGTCGAAGCTTTGAAAAGCTAAGCTAGAAATAGTAAAAAGCTAGAAATAGTAAACCTTTGGAAGTAAGAACGAATTTGATATATCATTACTTATGCAACCTCCTTACACCCACTTGGGGGTTGAATATCCAAAAGTCCTGAAAGGAGTTAATAGATAAATATGAAGACAACACGAGAAAGTAAAAACCAATTAAACTTCAATCACTTCTAAGAGATATGACGAAATTCGTAAAAACTTGTTTAACCCTTTTATACCCTCTTAAGGGCTGAGAAAGGAAAAAACTTAAAAACGGGTTCTAGGCGTTTATTACGCAAGTCCTTAAAGGTGAAAAGATATTCGATATCTGATCAGACTTGAGGGATATGGCAGAATTCGTGGAAAAATATACAACCCCCTTTCCACCCCTTAGGAGCCGAATTTCAAAAAATCCTGAAAATACTTTCTAGGTATTTATATGAAGAATCCGTACAATAAAAATGAATTCAATATTTGGAAAGACCTAAAAGATATGACGAAAATCGTTAAAATATATGCATTCCATTTTTGCTGATTTTTTTTTCGCCCCCTTCCGAACGTCAATGGATATTTGAAATTTTTTTTTTATCCAAATTACTTTTCTAGTAGTTTTACATATACGTACCGATTTTCAACTTTGTAGCATAAGCCGTTCTATAGATAGAAAAAGCACCATCCACCCCCGTACCATACTAGCCCTATAAAAAATTATATTTTTAAATACAACATGCTACTACTATAGCTCTATCTACCAATACCAAGTTTTAGCTGTATATCATTATAGGTTCTCGAAATATAAAAATCAGAACCTTTTCCTTTTCACCCTCCCCCTCAACACCCTCACCATCAAAATTCTTTTTTTCTGCTAGGGGTCTATTAGACCTACTTCTGGTACAAATTTTAAGCATCTATCGTACATTGTTCTTGAGATATGAGACGTGATTTTTTAGAAAAAATCTGCCAACAGTCTGGGCGCAACTTTATTATTTTATGGGTAGAAGTCCGAAACATGTTTAATGCTGAGATGCGGTGTGGGTTAATATGCGACTGACAACCTACAAAACAACGTTCCAAATAGCCTCCTAGCTATTCCTTAGAATGTCAGTCACATAGTAACCTACACTGCATCTCAGCATTAAACACGTTTCGGACTCCTACCAATAAGATAACAAGGTTGCGTCCAGACTGTTGGCAGATTTTTTTTTATTTATTTACGTATTTTTTTTATTAATAGAACATTCCATAGAAGTAAAAGCGAATTCGATCATATTAAACCTACGAGATTTTTGGAATCAGTGAAAACTTGAACAATACCCCCAGGGGGTTTAATAAGGAAAACTACTTAAATCGGTTTTTTCCACCGACTATGTTTAAAGCTTATAGAAGTAAAAGTGAATTCCAAATCCCAATATACCTAAGAAATATATCAGAATTCGTGAATATGTACACAAACACTTTACACCCCCTTAGGGAGTTGAATAGAGAAAAAGTTTGAAGTACGTTTCTAGGCGCTTATATAAATAGTCCGCAGAAGTAAAATTGCTTTGATAGCTCGACATGTCTAAAAGTTTTAACGAAATTCGTGAAAATGTGGATTCACGGACATTTTTTTTACTCAACCTCTGAACGCCAATAAAAATCTGAACTTTTTTTTGCTTTAATTACTCTAATAGCACATCTACATATACGTACTAAGTTCCAACTTTCTGGCATAAGCCGTTTCTGAGATACAAAAAACCACCCCTCACCCCTGTACCTTGCTACCCTTATGAAACATTTTATTTTTCTAGGATGTCTCTATAGTGGCTCTGTACAATCCTAAATTTTTAGCTTTCTATTTATTACGGTTTTCGATAAATAAAAATCAGATTTTTTTTCCTTTCTACTCCTTTCCACCATCACCCTGAAGACCTCCACCCCTAAAATATTTTTCTCTACTAGAGGTCTATCGACCCAACTCCTGTAAAATTTTCAAGATCATATCTGATACGGTTTTTGAGATATAAAAATGACATTTTTTTGAGAAATTGCTATCCCCCCACTTTCGTGCAATTTTTTAAAAGGGAAAACAGTTAAAGTAACAAAAGAAAAATTAGATAAGCATTATCATTATGGGGACTCTGCACCATCGATCCAAATGATTTACAAATGGTTTTCTGAATTCAAGTGGGTCGTACGAGCACACAAACCATACCAAGTCCAGGTCATCCAAATGAGGTCACCACGCCAGAAATGATCGATAAAATCCATGATATCGTGATAGAAGATCGTCGAGTAAAAGTGCGTGAGATAGTTAACGTAGTAAACATCTCATTTGAACGTGTTTGGAATGTTTTGAAAAACCATTTGGACATGAGAAAGCTATCCGCAAGATGGCTGCCGCGTTTGCTTACAATCGACTAAAAACGCGATCGTGTGACAACTTCGCAGCACGGTATGCAACTATTTTAACGTAATACAAATGAATTTTTTCGTTGATTCGTAACTGTTGAGGAAGCATGGATTTACCACTACACTCCAGAAACCAAACAACAGTCAAAACAATGGAAGGATGTCGGTTCAAGCGCACCGAAGAAGGCAAAACCGTTCTATCGGCTGGAAAGGTTATGGCGACAGTTTTTTGGGATTCCAATGGAATGATATTCACCGACTACTTGGAGAAACGAAAAACAATGACGGGAGCATATTATTCTGAGTTATTATTTCCATTGGATGTTGAAATCAAGGCAAAACGGCTTCATTTGGCGAAGAAAAAAGTGTTGTTTCATCACGACAACTCTCCGGCTCACACGTCCATCAGATTTGGCACCCTGCAACTTTTTATTATTTCCAGACTTGAAAAAATGGCTTGCTGGAAAGAGATTTACAACGAATACTGACGTCATAAGTGAAACCAACTCCTATTTTGAAGGGTTGGACAAATCATATTATTTGGAAGGGATCAAAAAATTGGAAAAACGCTGGACTAAGTGTATCGAGCTAAAAGGAGACTGCGTTGAAAAATAAAATAAATTTTTCCGGATAAAATGATGTTTTCTCAATTTTTCCAAGTCATTATCAATCCGCCCTCGTATACAACGTTTATTCATGCAGTGCACGTATGCACTACAGCATAAATAATTACCACTTAGCCTTGGAGCACATTGGAGCACTCTCATTCGTACCACATATCTCAAATCCCGTCCAGCTCGAAGTATGTTTGTTTTTTTTTATACAAAACAGTCACGATTCCTGAGACATCCGTTGTTTAAAAACTCTTTACTGCTTCCTTTTGTGTCCGCACCTTAAATAACTATTTGTTATTTGGAACCGTTACTTCAAATTCACTATCGAAACAACGTAAGCAATTTGATCTTATAGCATTGCTCAGAATTCTAAACAGCAAATTGGTCTGTCCTAAATTTCCCGAGTACACTAATTTCTGTATTGCGATAAATACGTGACGGTCAAATGGCCTATTTTATGCCACTAAAATCGAAGGGCTTCTTATGGAAAGGGCAGTCCTGCACCAAGATGTAAACTGAGGCTAAAAAATTTCTTACAGTATCGATTTCTTACACTCAAATAAACGTTTTATTATTTATGCTGCGTAAATTGTTTAATTTCCACACTATGTACGTTTTTATATATTTTAAATTTAATTTTTCCAGGGTGCCGTACTCGCTGCTATCTTTTTTTTTGTTCAAAATTGATCTTAAACACGGTTCTTCGGCGATCAGAAATCGATGGTTATTCTGCATTCCTACATTTGTGAACTGTTTGTGTTGGTGGCGAATGTAATATCTAATACTTTCTGCTTCCGTTTGTTGTTTACTATGAACCGATGGAGAAAACTATTAAACCTTCGCTTAAAAAAATAAAATAGTTACTAACCTATGTGGTTTGTATTAGTATTAGCAAATTGTGAATGATGCTCGTTTGCATCGTACTTGTTGAGTAGCTCCCATCTGCTGCTCTTCAATGGTGCTTATTCTTTATCTCCATAAGGTAACTACCGGTTTTATTTAAATCTCTATAATAATAAAGACGTATTAAATTCGATTTTTATCAAAATTTATGTCTTTGGTTTACCTTTCTCAAATCGAGTACTTCCGAATCAAGTCTGTGTGGCTCACTTCAAAAGGCTTTTGTATTAGGGCCAGGGCCAAACAGCTTTCGGTAGTGGAGATTGATATAAATAGTATTCAACGACTGCACAGACCTCCTCGAAAATTCCATTGTCTATGCCTATCATTATACTAAGGCCCATACGAACCATATTGTTGCAGGTCTTTCAATTCTCCACCTCCAGCTCCTTATCTTTTTGTAAAGACTTAACGACTAATATTGTTCCGGCAGAATGTTCTTCCCTTGTTCTGTCGAGTAAATCACATTAATTTTACAACCATCAAATCGTTAACACAAATTCATATGAATACCTGAAGTACATCCTAGCCGCGTCCCAGCCGGTTTCGTCGAACAGTCAGTTCAAGTCAGCCGTCAATAATTATTGTACACTCAGTTAAGTCCACTGGACAATACGGAGCAGGCCATTGAGTTCCAGATCACTTATTAAAACTGTTTTTTGCTCTGAATACTGTCCCATTTTCATTCCCTTTCATGCTTGTAGCTTCCTGTTCTTTTACTTCAGCTCTACCTCTCGGTAGAGAGCCTTACATTCGTCTCCTTTTTTCAGGTTGAACCCCTCAGGGCCCTGCACCATCTTGCAGCATTGCTGCAACCGTAATTTCCCTCTTATTTTCAGACTTCCATTTACATTCCATTTACAGGATTTTGTATTAGGGCCAGGGAGACTCTCTGCGCACATTTGGAGACAACCAAACAGCTTTCGGTAGTGGAGATTGATATAAATAGTATTCAACGACTGCACAGACCTCCTCGAAAATTCCATTGTCTATGCCAACAATACGAGTATGCCTATCATTATACTAGGGCCCATACGAACCATATTGTTGCAGGTCTTTCAATTCTCCACCTCCAGCTCCTTATCTTTTTGTAAAGACTTAACAACTTAATATTGTCCCGGCAGAATGTTCTTCCCTTGTTCTGTCGAGTAAATCACATTAATTTTACAACCATCAAATCGTTAACACAAATTCATATGAATACCTGAAGTACATCCTAGCCGCGTCCCAGCCGGTTTCGTCGAACAGTCAGTTCAAGTCAGCCGTCAATAATTATTGTACACTCAGTTAAGTCCACTGGACAATACGGAGCAGGCCATTGAGTTCCAGATCACTTATTAAAACTGTTTTTTGCTCTGAATACTGTCCCATTTTCATTCCCTTTCATGCTTGTAGCTTCCTGTTCTTTTACTTCAGCTCTACCTCTCGGTAGAGAGCCTTACATTCGTCTCCTTTTTTCAGGTTGAACCCCTGAGGGCCCTGCACCATCTTGCGGCATTGCTGCAACCGCAATTTCCCTCTCATTTTCAGACTTCCATTTACAGTCAGTCAAGTACTTTACTAAACCATCGTCCGACGCTATAGACTTTGCCCTCTCGTATTGTTCTTTTTCGAAATCGCTAAGCCGACTAGGATCCATAGCCTCGAAAGTAGCAATCCTACGCAAGGCAGATCGCATCCGCCGCTTAGCCTGCTGGTGCACGCTTGCCTTGCTGTTACCTACCGCTTCCCACTTAAAGCTAGGGATGGATTCAGTACTTTTTTGTAAAATTGGTGCCTCAGTCGCTATACCCTCTTTCTTCACCATACTTTTGCAGTCAGCCAAATGCTCTTTCAAACTTTCGTCCGGAGTACGGAATCCAAAGTTGGATTCAGTACTTTTCGGTGGAATTGGTACCTCAGTTGCTATACCCTCTTCCTTCACCAAACTTCTGCAGTCACCCAACTGCTTTTTTAAACCTTTGTCCGAAGTACTGAGTCCAGAGTTGGATTCAGTACTTCTCTGTGGAATTAGTGCCGAATTAGTCCAGTCAGCCAAGTACTTTACTAAACCATCGTCCGACGCTATCGCCTTTGCCCTCTCGTATTGTTCTTTTTCGAAATCGCTAAGCCGACTAGAATCCATAGCCTCGAAAGTAGCAATCCTACGCAAGGCAGATCGCATCCGCCGCTTAGCCTGCTGGTGCACGCTTGCCTTGCTATTACCTACCGCTTCCCACTTAAAGCTAGGGATGGATTCAGTACTTTTTTGTAAAATCGGTGCCTCAGTCGCTATACCCTCTTTCTTCACCATACTTTTGCAGTCAGCCAAATGCTCTTTTAAACTTTCGTCCGGAGTACGGAATTCTAAGTTAGAGTCAGTACTTTTCGGTGGAATTGGTACCTCAGTTGCTATACCCTCTTCCTTCACCAAACTTCTGCAGTCACCCAACTGCTTTTTTAAACTTTTGTCCGAAGTACTGAGTCCAGAGTTGGATTCAGTACTTCTCTGTGGAATTAGTGCCGAATTAGTCCAGTCAGCCAAGTAATTTACTAAACCTTCGTCCGATGCTATCGCCTTTGCCTTCTCGTATTGTTCTTTTTCCCAGTCGCTTAGCCGACTAGGATTCATAGCATCGAAATTTGCAATCCGACGCAAGGCAGATCGCATCCGCCGCTTTGCCTGCAGGCGCACGCTTTTTTTGCTGTTCCCTACCGCCTGCCACTTGAAGGCATAATCAGTTTCAACAGCCTGTCGTTCACCAGTGTTCGTCTGTGTATGTTGTGCCAATAAATGCTCAAACCTTTCATCAAACGAGCTAGACGAGAGTGAGTCCTCATCGTCGTCACTAGAAATGATGTTCTGCTCTCTACTTCTTTCGTCTAATTTATGTTTTAATGTATTTTTATTTTTTGGTTCCATTTGATTCCCACGAGTATGCTCGGAAAAAGAGTCCATCCTGCCAGAGCCGGCATGCCAGGATAAGGCATTAGATACTGTGCCGATTGCCCGGTCGTACACAGGAGCTCGTTCGTGACTGATTTCACCCTCAGCCTTTCATCCTTCGGCACGGCTTGCTTTACGCTCACACCACCTTGGAGTTAATGAGTGGTAATGACCATTGCGCATGATTAAAGTCATGCGTGTTAGTCTTGGCTGATTAATCGCAGAGACATATTAGGCATGTTCTTTTGCGTCCTTATCCAGTGCAAAACTAGTAAGCGATAGGTAAAAACAAAAAAAGTTAAATTATTGTTTTCCTATGTCGCTAGCCTGGATAAGGACGAAAAAGAGAACGTCTAAAGTTGTAATCTACGACTAACCATTACCAGCGGGCGCCCACGTGGAGGACTAAAGACTAGGATTTTGTGCCCGCCATCATTTACAATTGGAGTAAAAACTTACGACAATTTGCCTCGCCAATGCCCAAAAGCCGGAACGGCTTTGTCTCAAATTAATCAAAAAAGACGCTTTTGGGTACAGTGAAGCGAAGCTGTATGTTACGTTTCAGGCCAGATATGCGACTTGAAATCAAGACGTGGTCTGATATAAGCCAAGGAGATTGAAGCTTAATCGAACCTTGAAATTAAAAATGTTCCATCCATGACATCATTGACTCGGGGGAGGGTCATATTGTTAAAATTGAGAATAGACATTGGAAATCAAGTATTTCAGGCTTTCTAGGATATGTTTCTACTATATTGAATTTTAATTCGAAGATGCCGAAATGGCAATGGATCGCGTCTTGTGAAGAAGTTATGTTGTTGCTAAATAAGCAAATATTAGGGACTCTGATTCGACATAATTCAGAGTCCTCTTTAACATCCGGAAGTTCCTGTTTAGCACTGGCTTCTATGACAAAATTTCGAGTCTTTAAAATCAGATTGTATAATAAATAAATGACTAAGAGCCCATACCGTGAAAAGTAAAAAAAAAAGATTTGGACTCACTGCGTATAAGAGATCAGCGGCATTGAAGCAGAAACGCAAGGAAAGGCTTGCTCTATGCCGCCGCCACCGTCAGAAATTTCCACCGTAGAGCAATCGTTCAACAAACAAAACGATAGAGTATGCACGTGATCTTCAGGAGAAGCATCAGAACTTTCGCCGAGAATTGAATGTGATCACGATGTCGTATCTGGGATGGTATGATGGAGATGGCGTTACAGACCTCCATATTTACGAAAAATTAATCAAAACATCGACCTGTTTTGAAAGACGGTGTAAAGCCTCTTAGCAGATCATTATTCGCAAAAAGCCCGTGGAAGAGAAGGCAAAAACGACGATTGATTGGCCATCTGGTAGTCCAACTTTAACCCACTGGATTGCATATTATAATCCGGTTATTACTTACTCTACTCAACTACCTAATATCGATCTTTTACGCGCGCTCTTATCCCTACTCCCGGTAATTTTCCCATGCAAGAGGTACATTCAGCGATTGATGAGTGGCCGGAAGCCTAATGACGGCTATATTCAATTTTTAGACGTAACGTTTACGTATATCCATTTAATATTTTCGCAAAAGAGGAACTCGTTTTCATTTTATCACAACAAAAAAAAACTTGAACCGGTGTTTTGACTTGCCTGGGCAGTTCTTTCTACAACATTTCAAGCTTAGAATGAGTGCAGCTATGTTTCGCCACGGCAACATAGTTCACGGTAAGAAGGCATAAGAAAACGCCCCAAGGATTACCCAACCTTACCCAGAATTAACAAATTCTTATCTCCGTTCGTATATTGTTTATCCAGGTATGCTCTTTCGGCACACGGTCTCCAGATTGATGGCACGTTCCAGGATCTGTTGCATCTCTTGCCTGTCACACACCTAAAATATAAGTTTTTATGACTTAAAAAAACTGTATTGGTATTACTACTTACAATTAATTGCAGTACTGCTGTAAAAATGTGTTTTTCTTCTTTTGTGGCAATTATGCTTATGAGTGCACGTTAGCACAGCCTATTATACCCACAAATCCACACCTATAAAACTCTCGCTTTGACTCTTGCTTTTCTTTTTTTTTATCATAGTCATGATTAATCCATTTTGGTCACAAATCTCGGTCCATAACATTTAAAACTTATTTAAGTGTTTTGTCATCCCAACACTTTGCTGGTATCTTCCCAAGTTTATCAACGCACTTCAAAATTGGAAGGAATTTCATTTAAATGTGGAAGAATGCTTCTCTCGAAAGGCGAAGGACTCCTTGAATCTGCAATGAAATTCATTTATAAGTAAAAGTAAGTAATAAAATCATCTGCACTTACAATGCTGACGAATCCAAAGGGTTGCACTTATCCAGAGCGTCCGCAAACTTATCAACAGATTTCAATTTCTTCCTCACTTCTATTTGTAGATACAAACAAAAAGCATACACCCCCAGGACATAAAACGATTTGGACTGTTTTAAAACGTAATCAGCCGATTTCAAAAAAAAAATATTTTGATTATGCCGTGTTGAATTTTGAATTTCGTATGAAAGTCAGAACACCTAAACCATTTTCGTACGAAGATCAGAAGAGGGCCCTAACATTGATCTTTTACGGAATTACTGTTATCAGAAATCGGCGGACGCGGTCATTGCTGCATACAGATAAATACGTTCTGTTCAAGAACTGAACTTGAGCTGTCACCTTATAAAAGACTCGTATGGTTTCTTTAATATTTTAATTAATTAAAACTGTTCTCTTCATAATATTGACTGGTTTTTATTTTATATACTTTGTCTCATCATTGATATAAAAGAATTAATCAAAAATTCCATAACAAATTTTTACACATGATAACTAAAACGAATGAGTAATTTTAAAAACAAAAAACATGAAATTAAAAAAAAAGAGATTACTTGAATTTAACTAAACAAAATTTACTTATTGTTTTTGTTAGTTCCGTAGAAAGTGTACACAGTTTACGACTTAAAGAAGTTTTTACTTCAGACAAAGCAACGTATTCAAATCTACGACTGATCAAACCAACCTGATCAATCTCAGAAAATACACTTCGTTTTTCTTGCACTAAATAAAATTTGATAACATAAAGCTAATTTCCCATTCGAATAAAATATTTATGATTGTTTGCTAGCAAGCAATTAATATAATTCTAAACGAAAATTAAATTTAAAACCAAGTATACCAGCTTTCTTTGTTTCGGCGAAGAAACCACAACATATTTAAAATTAATATCATTTATACACATTAGAAAATAGTTTTCTCTCTTCTTCCTCTTTTTTATTTACACATTTAATAATAATAATAATTATAAAAAAAATTACCTAAAGCTCAAACTAAAATTAATAACAATATCTCGTATTTCAACTTCAATTTCATATTTACATTTCCGTTTTATACAAAGTTTTTTTTCGTTTCATAAACAAATATCTTCCCTTAAATAATTTTATTTTTTTACACAATTTCTTTTTCTTCATTCTACAGACATAACATGGCAGAACTTGAATGTGCATGTTGGATATAGCAACTACAGTAAATTTTATCAGTGGATATTTCGTATAAAAAATGCCTTTTTTAGGTCTTGTAACGTATTTTCGAGTACAAAATGTATAAAAGCGAAATGAAGGCCTCGTGAAAACAGTGTAGTCGTGTGCGTATTTTATTTATTATTATTTTTTTTTTTGCATTTACAGTTTGTTGGTATATTTTGATTTTTTTTGTCGTACAAAAACATTTAGGTCCTTATTAAAAAAAAAATAATAATAATTCAATGAAAATAAAATTTTGAATTTCTTTTGATTGGCTTAGCTCACTACCTACTGAACTTAAATACGTATAATATCATTAGTTTTCGTCATAATTTTTTTCTTTTGTATATGAATGTATTAAAATTGGGAATGTATTTTTTTTTTAAATACAAAACTAACCGCTTCCCTTAATATTCTCGTTGGATATGTGCATTCTATTAGTATTTAGTAAAAAAAAATTCCAATCTTCGACCTTTCCGAATATTAGACATCAAGTTCTTCCATCGTTCGAGAAAGTCGATTGTTATCAATGCGACGCCGTTGACTACGACGAACAGCATCGGCACGCCGATACGGTTCGTTCTTCAAACCGAGTAGAATATCTTCGAGTGCTCCGTTATAGACTTCGTCCTGTTGTAGCAGTTTCTTTTCGCGAACAGCATTCGTTTTGCTTTTCAGTTCGTTTATGACAGCCTCCTAATTGATCCGGTTCCGGAAAATAATTGTTGAATGAAAAGAAAAGAGAGATTGTAATGAGGAAAAATATATTGTAGAAGTTTAGCAAAAAAAATAGTAATAATAATTGAAAGCGTGCAGTAGTAGTTTAAGAAAGAAAAAAACCTTGAAAGTGAATTATTTACAAAAAGAAAACCAAATCAAGTTACGACTAATGTTTCCTGTTAAATTGGTTTAGTTCGTACCTTACACCTTTTTATTAACTCTATCGGCGCACAGCACAGCACAGTATAAGACCCTCAACTGGGTGTCAGGCAGCAGTGCAATCAAAAATGCCTCATCGTGGGATTTATTATTTGTTTGTACAGAAGAACTAAAATTAACTATTAACAAGGAGGGGCAAGGGATAAGGATTCGTATCCTACACGAAACTGTCTCCCAAGATGGGGAAATTTTTCGATTTTTAGGAATTCTTGACATTTTTTGTAGTTGTAACGTTGCAACCATAATCGAGAAATGGAGAGTGGAAGATTAATAATTTGATTGAGATATTGCCCATTTTAGTTCCATGATCGTGCAATTTAATTCCAGTATAAGAAAGATACAGGGACACAGCTGCTACGAAGGTAAAAAAATGGCCGACACGATAGCTAACTTCATGGGCCCACATCCATTCTGAAATGAACAAAATGAACCTCTGAATGTGGCACAAATCGGAAAGTGCCAGTCACTAGGACTTAACACCGGGAAACAGACACTCAAAGTCACATGAGGAAGTATCTCCATAGGATTGGTTTCTCTGAGAGCAAAATATAAAGAATTTGCGATGACGAAGACGAGAACATCCTCTATGAATGTGAGGATTTAGCTCACAAAAGACTTCGGTCAAGGCTTCATGGAACCATCGGAATTCCTGACTATTCCTCTTCGAAAAATACTAAGCATCATTGAAAGCGCAGGGATCGAAGAGGAATTATAAATAATCCAGAGGGACGTCACAATAGTCCCAATTGAGGCTTCAGTGACAGAGGTAACCAAACCAACCCCAACACGAAAATCTAATCTAAGATAGATACAAAAATACTTCATTTATAATAGCGACAATTTTAGTTCGTGGTACGTAGAGTCCTGTCCTCTGTGTTACAATCTCCCTTCCTGATTTACACTAGCATTTGATCGGATTCCAAAGCAGACACAGCACAAAAAAGATAATAATTTTCAATCGAATGATGAAATATGAGTTTCCGTTTTCGTCATCTCTTTCAAAGAGTCTTCAAAAATTTTCCAAAAATAACACGGCAATATTATCGTAGCGAACCTAATGGGCCCTTTTTGATACCAACAATAGAGAACGTTCGGTCAGTGACGGCTAGCACTTTTCAAGACCAGCCAGGCTCACATGAGTATGAACATTAAAACATATTGTTTCAGGCACATCCACATCCAAACCGGAACCACTTATCAATGCCATTGAGGCTTCCAGAGAAAACGACAATATTTCTATGTCATACTGGTCGCAGACGTTCGATTTTAAAGATTAATTCGAATTAAAAACGGGAGTAGCAAAAGTGAATTTAAAATTCTCGAACGGACAAAGTGAAAATTTTCAAACTGGGAAGTGAAAATAGAAAGAAAGAATTTTTAGCTGAAATAAGCGAAATTTTAGCTAAACACAAGTGAAAGTGAAATCGAGTATTCTAAGTGAGAGGTGATAACGCAAGGAAAGAACTTGAACAAAATTAATGAAATGAAAATTACAGACAAAGTGAGAATTTTAGTGAAGTTCTATCTCGGAGATCTTAAACGGTCTAGTGATAATATGATAGTAAAAATGACGCGTTATTATAAGGAGTTAAAAATACCAGAGCTGAAGGAAGAGCACAGTAAACGAGAATTATCTACGATCGGAAGCAAGTCTGAGCTTATCAGCCGAATGATTGAAGTACTGGGGGTGAAGATGCAGACAATTTCAAGTTTGCAGTGGAAGAATAAATATGTACTGAGGAATTTTCTGATATATAACGCAGCAAATCATGAACCAGCAAAGCCAACTATCAAAAGAAGTCAACCAAAAATTAGACAAACAAATTCAACTATCAACGGACCTCAACCAGAAAATATACCAACAAGCCAAGTACTCTAACCAAAAACTAGACAACAGTCAACGGACCTCAACCAGAAATAAGATCAACAAAGTCAGAAAATTCACCAACAGTCAAAGGACTTCAATCAAGAACTAGAACAACAGTCAACGGACCTCAAACAGAAATTGGATCAGCAATGTCAACAGACCAAAGAGCTAAAAGACGATCTAAATAATAAAATTAAATATATAAACCAGTCGATAAACAATCGAAGAAAAGCTGGAAACGAAACTTTGAGATAAGAGATTTTGGATGAAGTTGAACGCCTAACGTAACGTAAAAACGAATGAAATCACCAAGACAGAATACGTTACACACAAAAATCTCAAATACCAATCTTCAATGGACAAACACCGTGGGCCAAGACCCAATCTTAGGATGAAAAAAGAAAAAATTGTTGGAGTGATTCCGAACGAGGAACGGCTTTAATATTGACGCTAAAAGGAGCAGCAGCAACATTTTTTTTACATAACAATTCATATAACTGCGCTGCAAAACATAATCGGGATATAACCGAAGACTACAATTGTCGATGAACATCAAACAGAAGAATGAGTCCAGAGATGTTGAGAATGTGGACAAGAACGACACTTAAGGCTCGATCGGCAGATGCCGAAAAGATCACCAAATTATTGTTTATATTGAACTGCCGCACAAACGAACAATGGAGGCATAAATTCACAGCAATATAATTCTTTTTGTAGTAAGAGCCTATTAGAAGAGATTAGATTGTGATGCAGAGTTGACAATAAGGCAGAGAGGTTGCGACGAATAACAGTAAGGAATCAACAGCAAACAAAGTAAAAGACCCAGAAGAAAATATATTCGGAAGCCAATCGCCAGAATACCGAGTTTTATCAACGTGCGAAATCAACCGGCTACTGAGAAAATGATCGGGTATTGTTACAGTCCCAGAAGACAGAGAATAATATCGACAAAACTCCAGTGGAACTGTGTAGAATTACATCGAATCCGCATACAACTAAAGGGTGAAGTACCACCACGGACTAAAATTAAAGGTGTACACTTTGATAGACTGACGAAATATTATGAAGCCACTGACGAAATACAACTCTGTTCGGGATGAAAACAAACACTTATCAATGAGATCAAAGCTTCTTGCGAAAACTTCAACCTCCCAATATCCAATTAGAATAGCGTAGAAGGCTCTATACACTTCTCGCATGTTCTACATACTTTTTGCATGTTCCACACACACCATTAAATATACTGAAAATATCACGGCACATGCAGTATATAAACGCAGCAGGGCTTGTGCACGGGATCCGTTTTTCTACTATGCGAGCGAGACGATGACCAGTTATATTGGAAAGTGAATGTGTAAAGTGATTTTCATTGATAGCAGTGATTGTGTACGAGGGTTGTCCCAGAAGTACCGGACCTGACGTACAGATGGCGATTTTTCTTTGAAAGAAAATACTATGGCAGAAACATAGATCTACTGGAGACGACAAGCCACCGGTTTTGTATAAAGCTCTTTGAGGCCAGAGAAGTGAGACAAAACAGGGTCGTTATATCATATTGTTGCTGTTTTAGCGAGTGAGTGAGTGAGACAAAACAGGGTCGTTATGTCAATTTGTTGTTGTTTTGCGTGCAAATGAATGCGTCGACGTCCGCCTTCAACTCAATCGCTGCTCGTTGTCTCCAGTATATACGAGTATATATCTCTATGGGTAGAAAGCAGCATCCCTATACGGCTTAAGTATAGTGCTGTGTTCTGGCGAAACGAAATCGAATGAAAAGGTACCTTCGAAATAGAGTGAAATAAATTCTACAGTTCGCTACTCGATGTCAGTGATATAAAAGCGCGCGAAATTGGAAAGAAATTAAAATATTTGCATGAAATTACAATTCCGACACACAACACAATAAAATATAACACACACAAAATTTCCCAAGCACAAACGAACTGAAATGACAGCGAACGGTTGAAAATTTCGAATTATCAAATATTTCGCTTGTTATAAAAGAGTACCATATCTTTTGAAACGAAACCAAGCACTATCTATTAGTGACTACAATAAATGTCCATTCCTCCCATGAACAAAGTACATATTTAAATTTTGAAGGTAGTGTAGGTAGATAGGTAGGTACGCGTGGCTGCCCGTGACAACACGGACACACTTAGACCTAACAAAAAGGTCCGTTTTGTTACCACAGGATCATCGAATCCGGTCCTACTCGTCAAACCATTTAGAGCTTGCAATGAAGCGTTGGATTCTCGCGAACTCCATTGCGGCAAGGTCACTAAGCCAGTTGAAGAAGTAAGCTCCAAGATGAGCTTTCCTTCTAGTGGATAGAGGATAGTGTAGGATTTAAATAAAATTTGAAATCATAACGAAATTTTATGCGGGTTTTCCGCCACGTAGTCTGGGTGGCTTAGAGGTTAGAGCACTTGCCTTCGGTGCACCTGGTACCAGATTCGAATCTGCTTGGCGACAAGTAATTTTCGAGAATGGGATTGGGTGCCGGACTACCAGTTCACTCAGCTGTAAATGAGTACCTGAGTTAAAATCGGGGTAATAATCACGGACGAGCGTGTGGCTGACCACTTCACCTCCTAGTGTTCCGTTGGTCTAGTAATGAAGTAACTCTAGCATTACTTCAAGGCCTAGGCCCAATTTGGGCTGTTGTGCCATTGATTATTATTTCCGCCACGTCACGTAGCACAGTACGTTAGGGAGATTTTCCGAGACTCATGATCCTGTTGCAGTAGGAATAACGGGTCCATAAAAAAGAAACACTTACGTCCACAACCCATCACTGGATTAAGCTGAACAAGGCTCCGTTTACCCTCTTGGTGCATGGGGGTTTTCTTACGGTTTTCCGCCGAGGAATGTTGCTTTAACGATAGAGAAACATTTCCGCGGGATGAAACTGAGAGAATTGACATTTTAATGGTCGTACTGTGTTTACCAATAGCCTGGATGATATCAACTTATGCGGGGCATAAGGCAGACGAGCTCGCCAGAAGGGGGTCGGAGATGAGCATGGAGCTGGCCGACGAGTCGGTTCTATGTCCCATTGAATGCGTAAAGGGAATGATTGATATTGAAGCGCTCAGACAGATGGAGGGGGCCTGGGTGAATCTCTCGGGATGCCGGCAAGCAAGAATCTGCTGGCCGAAACTTGATAGGAGGAACTCTAGCTTCATTTTGTCTCTGGGCAGGGACATTAGCAGACAACTTATAGGGGTCCTAACGGGACACTGTCCCTTTGGGAGGCATGGAGAAAGGCTGGGAATACCCATGGCTGACCTGTGTCGCTGTGGTGACGAGAACGTTGAGCCAACACTGGAGCATCTAGTGTGTGAATGTGATAGTCTGGCGCGCACCAGGCATCGGTACTTGGGGAAATTCTCCTTAACCGATCTATCAGAACTTGCGATGATTCCTTTATGGAGAACTACTCTCTTCATAAGGAAAAGCAATATTTGGAATCAGTAGTATAGAGCCCGGTTTTTATACGAGGGGACCACAATGGATCCACAGTGATCTCTCGTGATGGACTAGGGCACATTGCTCTAGTCCACCCTTCTCAACCTAACCTATGCGGGGCATAAGTGACACTGTGGCTAAGCACGAGAGTTCACAAACATTAAGGTCGTGGATTCGAATTCCACCTAGTCATGAGGTCATTAAAAATTATAGTAGAAGCTATATCAGTGAATCAGAAGAGCGCTGTTGCTGTCGTCTTGATAAAGTAACTATTATCATAAAAACACTGCAGTTACATGCGCAAGTGATTCAACGTTTCGCTTAATTCTACCGAGTTTCGACTGTTAGTCATATTCAACCGCTTGGAATTTCGAAAAATTCTTGATTTCTGATATTCGTCAGTCCCAGTAAATAATACAATCACAATCACCATCTTGTTCAACAAATCACAAAAATCACACTGAAATTCTACAAATAAAATTAATTATAGAAAAAAAACTGCACTTACGGAAATGAATAAAGTGTAAAGAAGATTAGTACTGAAAGTATTGCAAGCTGTGATAGCCCGAAGAAATATGTTTAACACAGCGTCTTTGTTTGATTGTTATGTATGTTTCCGATGAATTGTGTGTGATTATGTTTTTTTTTATTATTTCGAAACGATAAAAGCCAAAACTAACTACAAACGGAAGCAGATTATTTTATTTTAAGGATAGATAAGCAGCACTTTATTTATATACACCTTAGAAAAAAAGCTTATCCGAAGCCAAGCAACGCAAATTTCTAGTTTACAGAAAGAGAAAAAGAAAGAGAGAAATTATAAGATATATAATTTATCAGCTTTATACAACGCCATGCCACATATAAAAGGATAACAAGAAGATCGAGTAATAAAACACTAACCTGTTGCCTCTTTTGAGTATTAAATTTATTCCGCATTGTGACTTGGTCAGTTTCTTTTTTAGTTGCTGCCAAAGCAGCAGCCTGTTCCAATCGTCGACGTTGTTCGTTCTCTTGGTCAGCAGACTGAAATTGATGGAATTGTTTAATCGTAAAGCAAAAAACAACAACAATCCACTCACCTTAAAAGCCCTCGAAAATCTCACTAGCAACGAATAGAAAGCGTTCGCATCGGCATTCCGTGCGGATTCACCGAAATATTCAACACACTCCTTAAATACGTCCTGCGCATTTTTCGTATCGGCTCGAATTTTCTTCAATTTTTCCTCGGAATTATTGAGAAAGTCTTTTAAAATATGCATCTGAGCACCCTTCACTCTTAAGTCGGCTTCTTTTCGAACCATTTCCATTCCTTTTTCCATCTCGTGCACATCCGTTATGACATTTTCGAGCGAAACTTGTGCTGCTTTGTCGATACAAAACAGTTCCGTATCGAAATTCAAAAGTTCCGGGAATTTTTGTCGGATCGTTGCAACGATATAGTGCAAAAGGCACATTCGTTTATCGGTCGATTTTGTATCGAGCAGTGTATCTAAACTTTGCAATTTAAAACCGTAAGCTGGACCACGTTTACTACTGTTCAAATAGTTGCCGAATGCTAAGACAATTTCGAGAACAGCTTTGAATTTTCGCGATGATTTTAACGAATTTGAGGCGTTTGTTATGGCGTAAATTTGCTGAAAAAAATAATTCAAACGGAACATTATAAAAATACAAGCGAAGCGAAATCGAAAAAAAAACTTACCGGACTGATTAAATGCAAACTATCGAAAAAGTTGCCCATATAATTCATGATCTGCAGTTTCGATGATATCCGTTCGACTTTGGTTAACTGCAACATGAACTTATCCTCGTCGGTTAAAAGATTCTGGTCTTTCTTTTCGCCAATGTACTCTTTGTATGCCTTCACTTCGACATCGGTAGGTACCATTTTCTGTAAGATTTCGACATTTTCCAAAGATAATTTCTTCAGGTCGAGATTATTTATAGCGGCTATCACTTCGGTTATTGGCATATCGAGTTTTCGACGAGATATAGCTGAAGAGAATGAAACTTGTTTAGGATCAATTGATCGTATAAAAGCGTACAATTATATCTTACCAATATTTCGTAATCTCGTGTGTTCTAAAACCGATACGTTCTCTTGTTTCTTGAAACGTTTACTTGGGAACGAGGATAAGCCATCGATTTCTGATGATCCATTTGCGATATTACCAACCATACCGATTTTAAAGCGTTCCTCGAAGTCGATAAAATCAATTTGTTTGTGAAGTTTTTCATCGTCTAGCTCGTTGAAAATTGTTCCACGAACCTGAAACGAGTAGAAGAGAAAATATAACTTTAAGTAAGGCAGTGGAAAGTGTTAATAAGTAGCCGATAGTTTATTAGATGGCAGCTGAGCTTTTTGTGTTGACGTTAATTCTTTTAAGAAAATTACTAAGTACTTTAAAGGAATCTGTTATGTCTGCTTCTCATCTCATTCTTAGACTGTTAAGCTCATGACCAGGTTTGGATACGAGATCATGCGATCTGTGTTGAAAGAATATTGCACTCGTCATTAGGCCTCGCCCTTAGTATTACTTTTAGTTTTAAGAAGGGCAAAGCGTGAGCCACCGCGCACACTAGGCACCAAAAGCGCACATAGCGATCCCTTCAGAACCTCGTAGGTCACTAAACATCCCCTAAACAACCCAGATCCCTAACGAACTTGACTAGCTTATCATGCCCTATTGGCCTCAGGTCCTCCAAATTGTCAAAGAAAAGACTGCCCAGCCACCTCAGTCGCCTCCTTGCAACCACCTGACACTCACACAAAATGTGGGTGTACTCAGCATATAGATCAAGGCAATACCCGCACACGTCAGAGTCAGCGATCCCCATACGCATAGCATGCTTCCCTAGCAAGCAGTGCCCTGTCAGTATTCCGACAAGTAGCCGCAGATTACTCCATGTCAATATCTCCCTAGTCTTCCGTCTGGCCAACCTTGGCCAGAGTACCCTAGAAGTCCTACAGCTCGTTAGCGCCTCCCATCTAGAGTTCGCAGCGTCCACTGAACAATCCCTGATACGTGCTTTAATTCCGTTTAATGGCGGATTAACCACCTCCTCTACCATCCCGTCTGACGCCGATCCTAGTCTCGCCAGATCATCGGCCCGTTCGTTGCCTGGTACGACACTATGCCCAGGTACCCAGCATAGTCGTACTCTATTCTGACTACAAAGTACCTTGAGCACTTCTCGACAGCACCGATTCCAATGCATTCAAAGCCGCCTGGCTGTCAATGTAGAGTGAGATATCCCGACCGAATATCCCCTCCATCAACATGATGTTACCTGCCTGGAGCACTGCCAGAATCTCCGCTTGGAATACACACAGGCATCCGTCTAAAAGACTCCCTTGCACTCAACTGCTCAGAGAAGACTTCAGCGCCAGTGCCGCATTCCATTTTGGAACCGTCCGCATACACGTAGAGTTCTCCCTCATTTACTACCCTGTTGCTTTCCCAGTCCGCTCTGCTTGGGTATACAACCCTGAACGATAATTTAAAACCATTCAACGGGATCATATAATCCGTGCAAAAGTTGACCGGCCGTCAAGAAATTCCCTAAGAATGGAGCCGTGTCCTATGGATCTCTCCCTAAAGAGACCACAGCTCAATACTTTTACCGCTGTGTTTGACGCAACCTGCTTAATGGAAATATCAAGCGATAAAAGGTGCATGTAAACTTCCAGTGCTGCTGTTGGCGTTGTGCGCAGGGCCAAAATGATCATTACACAAGCACTCCTGAGACTGGGGCCTCGCCCTTAACACTATCGAAATCCTACTAGGTCCAGTAACAATACGAGTTTCATTTAGTGAACTGTACCAAATTTTACGTAGAATTTTTTTGGAAATACCGCAGCATTTATACCCCGGCAATTGCGTCTCGTTTACATTCGGCGAGACACCTTCATGCGAGACATTTACGCACAAATCCAGGTGCGAACTGCTGTTGATGTTCATTTGCTCGATGCAAGACAAGATCCTTTTGTTCTATCGACGCCAAATAGCGCGATACAAGATTGTGAGCTCCAAATACGCTAGTCTACCAAAGCCATTGGTTCAAATTCGATCCTAGCTGCTGACTTAGATTACGGATCGTTTTTTGGTCTGAGTGGCGGAGCCGCAGAACATCTCCCCACACATTCTAATTAGCGTACATGGACTTATTCCAAGTTCGTGTGCAGTGTTTTATGGCCTGAGTGACTGGGACACAAACTATCTCCCCACAAAATCATGGGTGAAAACGTGGCCCAAAGAAAAATCAATACTAGAAACACAGCACCAGTGTCGTCGCAACATTATTAAAAAGCAATAGAGTACACAGTGACCAAGTGAAGCCTGTATTCGCTTCGGCTTATACAGAAAGACGATAGCACCACATTATGAAAATGCTTCATCAGCGCAAAAATCGTACTTTGAACGAGTGATTCGTATCACATTTATCCCGAGAATAGTCTCTGTTTTGCCATGTCAAATAAATAGCGCAAAATTTTCGCCCAAGTTCGCTTCAGCCAAAAGATGCTGCACTTTTGTCGACTCACCACGAAAATTAATGTTAGTAATGCCAAATTGCAAAAACGAACCGCGTCGCCCCACTTTTAAAAGTTCGTACGCTAGTCCGAATGGAGGATCGCTGCCATGAGGTATTAATCAGATCTCTTAATGTTCATGTTATGGCTTGGCGAAATTTAATGCGTTACTCATTATCCCATCCCATTATGTATCAGTCTTCGCCCCCAAATACTACGGAGACATGCAACAACTCTCTAACCAAGGACATACGAGTAGTGAAATGAACAAGAGCAACCACAAGTGGAACAGAAAGCCCAAAATACCACTTCTGCAAGACGTATGAAGACAATATATCAGAAAAAAATTATGTTTGGCACTGGAAGAACACAACTCCAATCTACCAAAAAAATCCTAACCCGTTCGACGGATGAACAGGGATACACAATAAGATTTTTTGCTGAACGAAGGAATCTGTTCGTACCCTTTAATCGCAATTGATTCCACTCATCTCAAGGCTCCTGGTCCACGCAAAGGTGCTTTCATGCTACTATACAGCCTAAAAAGTTGACTTGAAAATTTAGAGTAAAACAAACTCCTGAAACCAGAAGATATATCCAACCTCTCTTTTTGTTCTAAACAGAATCTCATACAATTTCGGATTTATAGCTCAACGCGTTCTTGAGTTTTCGTAAGTTTCGACGCATGTTATTCGTTTTTCCATGATCATTATGTGGCTAACTACTCGAAGGGATCTCTACTGTCATTTCACTTGTTTTTGTTTATATTTTTAAATGATTAATTGCGCTAAATGAACGCTTTTCGACGGTGAAAGAATAATCGACGCTCTACGCGGGACACAACGTTAAGGCCCCATTATAAGCGAAGGTGCATAAAGCCATAGAGAGATGACGAGCAGCGACTGTTTTGAAGCCGGATGATTCCTCGCAAAGGACCGGCAATAAACACAATGGCCGCTATTCTTAAACATCATATAAAGTCTCCTCTTAAAAAAAATGACTTTAAATTTAAAGCCCACTTTAAGTATTTTGTATTCATAATCAAAATAAAGTCAGCTGTAGAAAACATGTGAAATTTAATACGTTTTGATGTGTTATCTAGTACATTGTTAGTGTCAAAGTTTGTTTGTAAACGAAAGAGAAAATTAACTAAAAAACGAAGTGCAATATAAAATTAGCGGATATGGATAAAAAGGTGGTTAGTATTTTATAACTTGTATTATAATTATAATAAATTTTAATAAAATAATAGAAATAATTATAGAGACCGAGAGCCGAAAATTTTTACGGTAATGAACAAGAAATGCTCCGGACTCTTATTCAGGATCATTTATCAGTGATAGAAAGTCGCGGAAATGACTTGAAAATGATGAAGAAGAAGTCGGAAGCATGGAGCAGAGTAAGCGAAGCCATGCAAGGTTCTGGTTATCCTTCGCGTACTATGAAGCAGCTGAAAGAGCAATGGGTTCGAATGAAGCTGAACTCAACAACAGCCATTAACAGCTTTAAACGGCAACGACTGAAAACCGGCAACAAAGGACCCGTGAAAGAGCCTGAAGAATCGAATTTTCAAATTCAAGGAATGATTCCAGAAGCCTTTGAAGAGGATACTATTGAAATAGATTCTAACGATATCCATTAAGTGGTAATATTATTTCTGTGATCTATGATGTATTATTGTTTCCTTTACAGATCGATTTTGAATCGTCTCCAGTGGATGACACAGAAAAGAGCGAATAGACGGTTGAGATACGGTCGAATGTGCTTGTCGGGTTCAAGACCCCAAGCACCGACCGGACGTTCTTTACTGTACAGAACTCACATGAACACGGCGGCTTTATCTGTATGCTGTGTACATGAGAGCTTTCTCGATACTCGCAATACATTTCACGCATGTGTATGCGTGAAAACTGGCAAAAGCTAAGATGAATTTATAGTTTCATTCATCATTTTCAAGTCAGACGCCGATGACGTCACTATGCGAACTGAAACCTCCGTTGAAAATTACTACCACCAGATAGCAGTACACGCGATTAAAGTGTGTACAAGCTAAAATGTGTATATGCTAAACTTTAGATTACGATAGCTCACGAAGCAATTGCACTAGAGAAATACAATTCGGTTTCTGTATAAAGGTCGATAAACAAAGTTTGCTGGAAGTAAAATTTTTGAAGGGGAAGGTGGAGCATGGGAGTGGAGAGGGTAAGAATTTTTTAAAAAATCACGTCTCATATCTCAAGAACGGTGTAAGATAGATGCTTAAATTACAATTTTTACCAGAAGTAGGCCTAAACAACAAAAAGTCGTGATATATAAAAAAAAAACATTTTAAAAAATGTAAAAAAAAAGGTGTCAGGTACAACAAAAAGGGGTGATATTCACAGAGTCGGTTTTCTTTCTATTAATATTTCCACTTACGCTTGTATACAAATTTATGATATTCATTTTCCCAAGAAACTCGACAATCGCTCGTCGTATGGCAAAAAGATGATGTGCAAAGTTTACTTTTTGGTTGCTTTTAATCTTGAAAATTTGGGGGGTGATATTTCTCCGAGCTATTGTCGGGTTTCTTGGGAAAATGAATATCACAAATTTGTATACAAAAGTAATTGGAAATGTTAATAGAAAGAAAACCGACTCCGTGAATATCATCCTTTTTTGTTGGATCCGACACCTTTTTTTTCCATTTTTTAAAATGTTTTTTTTATATCTTTAGCTCACCAATGTCCTGACCGTAACCATTTCGTCCAAAAAATCTT
Source organism: Beris morrisii (assembly GCA_951812415.1). NCBI lineage: Eukaryota > Metazoa > Arthropoda > Insecta > Diptera > Stratiomyidae > Beris > Beris morrisii. Next base: position 64,108,519 of record OX638310.1, read on the forward strand.
AATGTAATTAAGACTTGCTGCTCTGGGCTAATTGGTCGTCCGCGATTATTTTCTTTCCCCAAGTCACTTTTAACCAAATCAATAATAAATTTAGCGGTGATTTTGTTAAACCGATGATTGCAATGAAACAATTCGTCGTCTAGAGCACATGGATCATTTCTCGCCTAATAAACATGTCTTTTCCTACTTGATAGGTCTTGTATTATTTCTAAATCCTCTAAAACCCTATCTTCGAGTTCCATGTTTTCTGCGTACAATATTTATTCTAAAACTTTAATTAAATCACTTGAAAAAAGTATAAGAACTTCGTCACACAAATAAATTTAAACATTGTCTGTCATAATTTAAAGTTGACCGGCATGCTTTAAAGTTGACATTAGTCTACTTTACATTTAAAGTCGACTATAGCGTTAAAGTATGCTGTAATTCCACTGTGAATACACTAAAGTCGGCTTTAACTATTTTAAAGTTAAAGCCAACTTTATCACGACTGTGAACAGCGGCCAATGCTACTATTAGCATCTTACTCACATCGGTCTGGAACACAAAAAATGCCAAACATTTGAATACTAGCCTACTATTTGCATTTCACTGCCACCTGGCATCAAACGCTCCATACAAAAACGTTCAATTTTGCTTCAAAATGCTTCAAAGTGCTTAATAGAAAAATGGTGTCTTGTCGTCTCCAGTATTTATATCTCTATGCATAAAGCTAACAGATGTATTGCATTTTGTCAATTATCTCAATAATCATAATCTTCTTGCAATCGACGACTTGAGCAGTCGACTCCCATCCTCTCCTATAGGACCGGCCGCATCAAATTTTTTAACCACTTTCCTGTAGAGGCTACACGAAGGGTAAGTTTGATTTTCTTCATACTCGTACTTTCTTGCACGTTTTGGTAAATTAACGTGTGTGCTACATTTTAAATTCCTAGCTTGAATCATTGGTTCTCTTCAAGTTGCTTGTTTTTGTTAACATTGTGAAACGTCTCGAAGTATTTTTATGGTATAAAAGACATTGTGATTGTGCTATAAATCAATTCCTTCCATACACTATCTTCTTCATTGCCAGATCCTCTCTGAGAGGGTGTTTATCATTGCCAGATCCTGTATGGAAGGGAGTTTAAGTTTTAAAGGTAACGTTCATCATTTTCTGTGGCATCATCATCAACTCAACTGCTTAGACTGTAATACTATACGAAATTAAAGGGTAACTCCCTCAGTTCTATAAAAAAACAGTAAGATGCAATCGACTCCTCGAAATTTGGTCTGTTTAAACTTCCAAAACACATAAATCTTCAGTATTCACAATTTTCAATCGGTTTTACTTGTTCTCTGATCGCACTTATTCGTTTTAGTGATCGTAGACTCCCGATCACATTGCATTTGTGGTATGCAAGGTCGGCCATATCACGAATATCGTAGTTAATTGACTCCATGAGTATACACCAACCTGGTGCCGAACCATTTTAGCTAGCTCGTTTTAAAATGAGTGGGTCCAGTTTCTAGATCTCCGCACCACCGGGGTCTCTTCCGATAGATCGTTCTTATTTCCAGGATTTAGAAATTTTTTTACAACGATAGATAAGTTCCTACGAATTAAACAGAACTATATTCCCTCCTTGCTACGGATTAATCCTATGCCTGAAGTAACTCTATTTTATTTAAATTTAATTAAGTGCGGGCGTTCTAACGCGCCCCTTATTAAACCTAAACCTAAACCTAGGTGCGGGCGTCCAGATCAAAGAGCGAAGGGAAGGGAAAAACAGTAACACTTTCATCAATTTACCTAAAATACTCCTGCGCCCGAAGTTAAGTGGACCACCGATTTTAAAACAAAGCGCTTCAAAATCAGATCAATATCGCAAGCAATCAGTCTTATATATCTATGATCAGATTCGAACCATCATTTAAAGATTGCACAGCAATTCTTATGATAAAGTTAATTTTCTTTTTAATCATCATGTGAACAAAATAGAAATTACAATTACCGCAAATATGACATACATTCCGTACATCGGAACTGTGAAAACAATATTTCCATATTGGAATATGATCGCGCTATAAAACCGTATCGGTTTGCGGTTTCAATTTTTATCAATTTCATCAAATAGTCGAACGATAGTAAGCACAAATGAATGGGAAATTACAGAGAGGTGAAAAATGCAAGTACATCGTCAACGTCGTCATATTACAACGCGCTAATTTGAATGCACGAGTTGACCTGAATTGTATGGGGTCGGGCTGCAAACAAATTGAAGGACTGACTCAAAAAATACTTCTAATTCTATAAACCTGAAAAGAAAAGTCTTAAAATCTATTGAAGTGTAGAAAATAAGCTAAATATCAAAATACTCACTTGATTCGGTTTCAAAGCGATCCAATTAAGCGTGGGTAGCTTATATTTCGTTTGGACTTTTCTCTTAATAGTCATGGCACCATCGGGCGCTGGCATAAAGCCGGCAGCAGGCGGAGGTGGAACAAAAGAGGACATAAACGGTGGTGGTTTCGGCGGATTGGGTGATAAAGCGCCACCGAGTGCACACATTGGAGGTGGCGGCGGAATAGGAGGAGGCGGTGAATTCGATACATTATTCTGGGGTTTCGGTGGTGGAGGTGGTGGCGGCGGTGCGGCGGCAGCTATCCGGTCGCCGTTTCGTTGCTGTACGGTCGGCGATGTCAAATGATCCGAACCATCGCCACCGTTTGCTAAAGAACCGTGATTTGAGATTCCTCTAGGCAACGATTTTGTTAAACTTTCTAGCTCTAAATTCTTACTTTCCAGCATCGATTCGCGATTTCGTAGCTCCTGTTCGTTCTGCTTTAAAATCTTCCGAAGCGTAGACACCTCTTCGTCCGTTTGCCGTTTAACTTGTGCCAATTCATCGCGTTCCGATCGAATTCGATTCAAATCCGACTCTAATTCGGCCAATTTACACATAAAATCACGTTCCATATCGGCATTACGATCCAGCGCACGACTTAAATCGTCTTCGATTTCCTGTACCCGTTCCAGGGCCGCTGTTTTTGTCTCCGAGTCTTCCATGAGGGCGGCCACATCGAAAACGTTATCCAAATAGGCCGAGATTTGCACTTGCAATTCTTCGGATTCCGTCAAGCGAAGCTTCTCTAAATACTTATCCAAGCCGAGCGCTGTGAATTCGTATTGCAAGTGAACGCGATAGTTCATATCTTCGACCGAATGCACCACAATGTTTACAAATTGCATGCACGCCACCATGAAATCAATGTTGAAGCAGTCATAGTTGATAAAATAGTCCATGAGCGTCTGAAAGCGGCGCGTCTCTTGACAGATTTCCTTGAAATTATCGAACGACGAGAGGATTATCTCGTGACCGCCTTTAACCAGGCATATAGCCGCGAGTAATTCGAGAACTAGAGCTTTCGTTCGCAACGACTTATGAATTAAACTGAGTGCTATGCAATTGATGGCTTCGCGATGCTGTATCACCATATTGAAGCCGTACTTGTTGTTCATGATTGCTCGCAAACACATGATACAAACGTGTATATCATCCGTTGAGGCGCCCATATTTAACTTAGCGATATGACGTGATCGTCTCTTGATACTCGGACTATCAAGAACATCACCGAGCGATGGCCGTAGAAAGCCGTTCGTTTGTTGTTGTAGATGAAGCGGCTTTCCTAAATCCGAGCCGCCACTATTCGACTGGGCCAATGTCGAATTTGCATTCAAACGTTCCTCGGATTCGGTTTTTGCCTCCTGTATTCGTTGCTCGTAGCGCATCATCAATAATCGAAAATTCAAATAGTCGACTAATGCATCGAGTCCTTGATTTCGTTCGTCCAGAAATTCTTTAACCCATTCGATGTGATTTGTGCGAAGCGAAATTTCAAGATCTCGTAAGACTTGGGTTGATGTTGATTCGCCTACGATTCGTCGTTTCTGTAAATCGGAAAAGTTTTCGGTTAGTCACAACAGAATCGGAAATTAGAACAGAGAAAATACTAACCCTATGACTTCTCGATGCTTTTGGATCCAGGTACGTCCTTAATTTGGTTAAATAGTGTGAGGGTGGGTCTTTGGCATGCACCATTTCCTGGAAAAAAAGAAAAAGAAAAAGCTTAGAATTATTTTAACAACAAGAAACTTAGGGGGCTTCCGCACCAGAACTTCCAAGTAGATTAAGTGTGTGGAAGGAAGAATTATAAGTTTCTATAGTTCTACTACTCGGTTGATCCGGTAGAATACATAAAACCAAACCAGCTACTTTTAGGTCGTGACATCGTACCCTTTTGACAATAAGTCGAGACGAAAAAATACTTGAGCAAATTGTTGAAAATTTCGGCTGCTATCAACATTATCGAACGTCTTATTCAGTTCTTACGTGACCTCCGATGGGAGGTGCTACTCCTCCAGACACAATCTCGATTACGTGTCGCCGACTCGAAATACTTCATAAAAAGTTGGAGGCATTCCCTTCAGATCCTTCTCTAAATGATCCGGGACTCAATCCGTCTGCGGTTTCTAAAAGTCGTTGCCGTTAAATACATCTGTATTTGAGACTCCCTTTTGACGTATCAATTGGTTGTTGGTGCAGGTCACGAGTGATATGTTCAAGACCTGAGTCCATTTATAGGTCAAGCAGGACAGACAGGCTTTTAGGTTTTTTCTGAAGCCTCCACAGAAGAAGAAGTCAGAGCAGATTAGTAGCCTGAAAATTTATTTGAGGAGATTTTTCTTTTCGGAAACGGATACATATACTTGGTTATGGTTGATCTAAATAATATGCAGATCAACTTATTTTTTGTAAAAAAAAATTAAGGAACCATCCAAAGACATTTAATTAAACGTATGTCTACGCTTTTAACTTTCATTTCTTTCTTAAATAGCTCAAATAGGACCTGTCCTCTAATTGTGTTTTTTTAGAGACATTATCGTCATCTGATCGGAGGTAGATTGTTAGTCTATCGGTTGGATGAATGTGAATGGCCGAAACGTTATTAATTTATATTTGTAGGGACATTTATCACAATTGTTTTGTTTTTTCAATAGTCGAACTGTAGAGCCATTCCTTAATTAACTATAACAAAAAGAATTATAAAAATGGACACTACGATTGTAGAAGCGGCCCACACTTCGGAGCTCCACTGGTGATTATCTGCTGTCAGGGAGTTAGTTAGGGAAGCCAATGGAAGGTTCTTTTCACCGTTAAGCAATGGTGACGCCCTTTGGGAATCATGTGGTGACTGTCGTTGTATCCAAGCGTAAAAAGTTCGTCGGGACTTGGCGCGGCGTTCAGTTGAATGCTGAACTCGCACTCAGTATAATCTGGTGCTTCTGTCGGCGGTTTATGATGAGGGGATCTGGTGCTTTGGCTAATCTATTCGTGTTCTAAGGAGAGCACTCGAGGCAGGTGTTCACGTTAAGCCACTCAAGTATCCGTGTAACTGAAAGTAGTTTTAATAACATATCCCATTCAATCCCTCTTCCCCTGTATCTAACCACATGTCACACGTCATGCAGAGCAGCCTTTCCAGACTATCGAACAAAACCCATAAGCCACTGCTCAGACCTTAACGAGACCAGACTACAATGATCAATGATTCTGCAGTAAGTAAACGATTGTACGAAGCAGACTACAAATAACATAAAAATGGTTTATTGTTATTTAAGCTCTCTGCCATGAAACTATGACAAAAGAATTGCAACTTACCTACCCAAAGTTATTTTTGACCTCGACTTTTGTTGAAATACAATAAAATCGGTGCCCGTATGGAGTTACAACTTTTACTTTAAGTAGATACAAAATGTAAGTATTGGGTGGGCTTTCCTAGCCCCGGAATGAACCTAACAATGTTTACACATATGACTGCATTACAATGCGACCGCTTAATAAATCATTCATGGCTTGTACTCGATGGGAGGCCCACTTAATAATGTCTATGACGTAATCGGAGTAATCAGCCATTACAGAATATTGTAGAGTAGTAATTTCGGTTTTGTAATAGCTACTTTAATCGGCTGGATTTCATTTTTAAGCGATTATCCACGAAGAGTTCAAGGTAGCGAGATGAATAGCAGCTTAGTGGTTTTACCTTCGAAATTGACACCATTTTAATGCACTACATTTTTATTATTGTTTAAAATTGCAATGCTAGTTGTTATATCTCGTTGTTGGTGCTGTTTAAATTTGTTTGGCACAACGAGTAGAAGATTTCTTTGTTGATGATGCAAGAGGGGTACAAGAAACAGGATTTTTTCATCAGATATGAGGTTTGAATTTTCATAAGAAATAAACTGGCAGGGAATTCCTTTAAGAATTTTTAAGGTTGATGGGTAAAAGAAAGGTTTTTTGGGATCTCTCCTCAAGTCTTTAAACCGCCATATGAAGCCATTGATCAGAGTATAGGTAACCTGTGAGAAAAGGTTAAGGGTTTCATGTTTGTAGAACGTAAGAAAAATGAACAATTCTTTTTCGACGTCAGAGAAGTTTGTGACTTCAATTTCTTAAAACAGATTATGCTTGAAAAAAAGTACGTCTTAAGGGGCATTTTAAACCGAAGGTCTGCTGTTGGGTTTAAAAGGTAGAAGGACGAATGTCGTAAGCTTTCCGAGAGTTGACATACAAGTTCAGAGGAGAAAAGGAACACACAGAGCATTCGGAGTTTTATAGATCAAGAATAATGACAAATTCGCGTACCTCCCACATTCCTTTACTTTCTAGTCGAGAGGTGTTACATAACTTTGTGCATTTTTTCAGATTGACCCGTTTACTTTAGGAAAAAATTACATAAAAGGTTATAGATTATATTTGGAAACCTTTTTTTCAGATGTAATCTCGCCCTGTGCTTAAATACTGAAATTCATCAAATTCTGCTCAGCCGTTTTCCCGTGTTGTTCGAACAGATCAGATCCATAGACGAGCGATTGTGCAATTGATAGAAAACAATCGATTTATGTGTATCGATGTCTTAGAAAATTATAAAAACAGTGTGGTGCAACTTTTAATTATTGCGGTCAAATTTGAAATGGGTATCAAGTCAAAATAAATAGGCCTGCTTATAAATGGTTGGATTTGTAAAAGGATACTAAACACTGATTCAATGATGATTTACCCCCAGAAAGCGAACCTTGTTGTACCCTATATTTGGTTGTTGTTGTTGTTTGGTGTGGGGGAAGTCACGCAGCAAAGCAGCGCATCTTGAGCACTCAGGGCAACATAGCCCATTGTACTCGAATCCCCAGTCTCTACCCGAACTTTTTCGTTCTTCTTACGAATTGTAAGAGCTCAGGTAGGAAGCGAGAGTGGAGTTCCTCCATCCTCATTACATCAACGCCATATACATGCATTCTCGCAAACGAGTAAGCTGGATGCTGGACACTCTAGAAGGAAATGTTCCGTTGTGTCGTTGCTCTCGTCGCAAGCAGTGCACATGGGGTCGTCAATGATTCTCATTCTGACCAAGTGTAGGCCACAATAGTTATGCCCTGTGAGGACACCAACCATACTACC